>CM034150.1:807715841-808921779 GCA_019776745.2 Taxus chinensis
GCATCTCTGAACAAGGAAGGCCAGTAGTATCCTCCACGGAGTATCTTATGAGCTGTAACCGTTGATGAATAGTGCCCTCCACATGCCTGATCATGAAAAGCTGAGAGCAACTTTCTCTGCTGTTCCTTGTCCACACACTTCAAAAATCTCCCATCTAAGCCACGCTTGAACAAAGCATTTTCCCATAATACATATTGCACTGACCTCAATTTAACAGTCCTCTTTTCTTTGGCAGTTAAATGAGAGGGGCATTCCCCATAGGTGAGAAAATGGGTGATGTCAGCATACCATTCGTCAACTGAACTAAGGAACAGAACGGTAGGAAGGCCAACTTTGTTCTCCAATAATTCATGCTTAGCTCCTTCAGCAATGAGCTCACAAAGACCTTTTCCACGAACCAGCTTGGTCGGCTTGATGTCAATGTCATACTCTTGGACCTTAGCAACCCAGTTCCCTCTCTTGGATCCAAATTCTTGTTGTGTGAGATTGACTTAACAGTTGTATCTGGAACCAACACCATGGAATGAGAGTTGAGGATGTAAAAACGAAACTGCTTAACAGCTTTAACCACTGCAAAAGCATGCTTCTCCATCATGGTGTATTTCAACTCATGATCTTTCAGAATATAGCTCATGAACGCGATTGGTAGCTCATGCTCATTAGAGTCTTCTTGAGTTAAGACAGCAGCCAAGGTATTATCTGTAGCATAGCAATAGATGATGAAATCTTTACTAAAATCAGGACAGGCCAAAACTGGAGTTTTAGCGATAGCTCTCTTGATACCCTCAAAGGATTCCTTTCCTTCAGAAGACCAACCAAATGTTTGCTTCCCTTTCATCATCTGAGAAATATTCAAAGTTAACTCTGCAAAATCAGGGATGAATCTTCTCAAAAAATTGATCTTACCGAAGAAGGAGTGCACGCCCTTTTTACTGGTTGGGAGAGGAATTTGCTGGATAGCTTGAACTCGTTCAGGATCAATCTTAATACCATCCTTGGAAACAATGTGCCCTAATAGTTTTCCCTCTGTGACACAAAAGACAGATTTTTTAGGGATTCAAAGAAATTCCATGCTCTCTGCATCTTAGCAGAACTGTTTCCAGGTGATCAAAATGATCCGCTCTTGTCTTGGAAAATACTGTCAGGTCATCAAGATATATGACAATACACTTCCCTTTCAAACTTCCAAAAGCCAGATCCATAGCTCTCTGGAAAGTGGCACCAGCATTAATAAGCCCAAAAGGCATTCTCTTGTAGGCAAAGGTACCCCAAGGAGTAGTGAAAGCTGTTTTGTGTTGATCTACAGTATCAACCTCTACCTGATTATATCCCGAGAATCCATCAAGCATAGATAACATTTCAGATCCTGTTACTGCTTGCAATACTTGATCCATCATAGGCAAAGGATAATTATCTTTCAGAGAAGCCTGATTCAGATTCCTGAAATCAACACAGATGCGGATCTCACCATTTTTCTTCCTAACAGGCACAATATTTGCAATCCATGTTGAATGGTGAATGGGAAAAATAATTTTAGCCTTCAACAACTTCTGTATTTCCTGAAAGATGGTGTCAGCTATTTTGGGGTTGTATTGCCTCTGTTTCTGCTTGAAAGGCTTAATTCCAGGCTTAAGAGGAATAGAGTGCTGCATATCTTTTGGCTTGAAGGCTTTTAGATCCTCATAAGAGTAAGCAAGAACATCCTTATACCTTTTTAAAAGATCAATTGCTTTCTTCCTCTCATCTGCTGTGCAACATTTTCCAATGTTCACGAGCTTAGGGTCAGTAGAACTCCCAATATCAATCTTATCATACTCAGCTGATTGTTGAGGCCCAGAAGAAGCTCTAGATTTCACATACCTGTCATGTTTATCAAATAGTTCCTCCAAACTCACCAACCCTTTAGGAATCTTGTTTCCTTTGAGATTGATGCATCCATCTTGATCTGTTTCTTCCCCTTGGGTGACTGCTTGGTCAAAGGGCACACTCTCACGAGGTAGGTTGTCACTTCCCTCAAAATACAGTTGTTCGAAATTACCCTTGAGTTCCAGGAAGGAAAGAAAATGTTGATCATCATTGAAAACTTGCCAGTTATTGGTATTATCAGGTACACTAGGCCGATGGACCATCTCAATAGTGAACTTATCCTGAGAGAAGTCAGGATGAGGAATCAGTAGTGACCCTGAGACTGCCAACGAATCAGCCCTGCTGTTCTTCTCCCTAGGCATTGCTTCAATGGAGAAAGCATCAAGGAATTCAATGGAATCCCAAACCTGATTCCGGTAATGCTTCAGCCTTCCATTTTTTACT
The DNA here is from genome assembly GCA_019776745.2 of Taxus chinensis. Lineage (NCBI taxonomy): Eukaryota > Viridiplantae > Streptophyta > Pinopsida > Cupressales > Taxaceae > Taxus > Taxus chinensis. The sequence continues at coordinate 807,718,152 of CM034150.1, forward strand.
TGAAAAAGGTTTCTGACTTGCTTTACAATCAATTCTGCATCACCACGAGCCAGAAGATTCTTCACACCTTGTTCTTTGGCCACTTGCAGTCCAAGAATGAGAGCCTCATACTCTGCTGTATTATTAGTATTTTCGAACTGCAACTTAAATGAAAAAGGATGTAGGCATCCTTCAGGTGACACTAGCAGGACACCAGCTCCAGAACCAGCTGAGGAACAACTTCCATCAAACTCTAAAATCCAAATACCATTAGGATCTTTAGGTGACATTCTGGGAAGTTGGATTTCATCAGGGGACATAATCATGTAATTGCCATGACCCATATCCTCATAGAGTATTTGTGCTTTAGGATCATCCGTTTTTTGCACAATATACTCAGATTGCTTCTCAGGCATCAACTTCTTCATTTGTCCATTAACAGGTATGAGTGCATGCGACCAGTCCATTTGGATTTCCCCACCCACATCTTTGCAGAAGTTCCTACTTAGCAACATCCCGTATGAAGGAGGGATATCTGCTACTAAGATGGTAGCCAACACTTTCTTTTCAGGCAAGGCAGCAAAAGCCACTTGTGCATCTTTAATTCTTCCGACCAGGGGCACTTCTTTACTCTCCATGGAGTAACAAGATCCATAAGTGCGTGTGAGGGTCAGGCCTAAAGCATGAGCTACTTTAGCAGGCATCACATTATCTGAGGCTCCTGAGTCTATGACACAATTACTGAGCCTATGGCCAGCTATAAGAAGTGTTACATAAAATGGTTTAATTTTGTCACCAGGCGAGGTGACAGCAGCTACCAGACTAGGCTGTGGTGCAGAAGAAGGAGTAGGTAAAAGGCCTTTAGAGGTGGTCTTGGAATGGGAATTAACAAATTGAATCATCTTGGCAAAAGCTTTGGGATGAGTTTGATAATACTCAGCTTCTGAGATTTGAACCTTAGTCTTTTTCAGATGATCAATAATATCAAAAGACCCAGAAGTGGACGGGCCATCATCATTTGAAATTCTAGGCTTATCAACTTTAGGAGAAAAAGAAGGAACTTTGCTAGTAGGATTGACAGGACTCACCTTTGGTGCAGATGAAGTAGGGATAGGAGATCCTCTTTTTGCAATTACAGGGATAGTTGCCGACTGCTCCTTAGATTTCTTTATGGGCTGCGTCACTTTCTCCCTCTGATGTGTCTGCTCTCGAGTCATGACAGCAAATGATTCGCTATTCATGTCTGCTACCACTTCATCATAATCATCTCCATCATCAATGCCCTCAGTGGTAAAGAAATTAACTCGAGATCCCTCAAGTTCATCCGCTTCATCATCAAATTCTTCCACAAACTCCTCGCAAGCTTCATTATCCTCATCATCATCTGGCTCTTCAACTTCACAGGTTGCATTCACAGGAACCTTAACAGGAGGTCCTTCAAGTGCTAGTCTTGTTTGAGAAGCAGGCAAACGATTCCTGGGCTGGAAATTTCTCCTTGGAACATCTGCATAAGGAGCATGCTGAGCTAATTGTTTCTTTATAGCAATGAGATCATTCGCAAGCTTTTGGACTAACGGATCAGTATTAGGTCCAGGAGTGGAGGAGGAGGAAGCAACAGACTTAGATTTGGAAGGGTCTCTCCTCAACTTCCCTGACATGATCAGATCATCCTCGACACTAACAGCAAGAGTTTGATCCTCCACCAATGTTGCGAGATTAGCCCTTCTCAGCGCATAACTGACTTCAGACGATTGGGCATTTAAGAAGAAACATTTTCGGATTTGATCAACAGGTCGAGTATTTACAGGAATTTTGTTGATCAGTCTGTTGAATCGGGCCACAAATTCTCTCATGGGTTCTTGTGAATCTTTCTTTATCTGAGAAATTTGGGCAAGCAAAGCATGCACATCTTCTGCCGGCTTGAAACGGTTTTCGAACTGAGTTCTCATTGTGTCCCAGTCGGTGATAGCGCTAGCCGGAAGGTGGTAGAACCAATCAGCAGCATTATCTTGTAACGTCTCAACGAACAGCCTTACGGAGACGTCTTCATGTTCGACTCCCAGAACTCCACATGCAACAATGAAGGCTGCGATGTGTTCATCAGGATGCACTTTGCCATCGCCTTTGAATTTGGGGAAGTTCTTCCGGTTACCTCTGGGTAACTCATGCAAAGGCTGAGTAAGGGCCAGGGGCCCGACACGATGACCCCATGGTAATGGCGCCGCCATTCTTGGAAAAACGGCTTGGAGAGGAACTGCAACACCAGCAAGAATCAAAGCTCGCAGATTAGGGCTAGCTGGCTCTGAAGGAATACCACCCGTAGGACTTCTATCTTGAACAGGTGGAGTGCTTGTCGAACGAGTTCTTCTATTTCTTGTTGAAGGGAAAGGAAAACCCTGCTGCTCCAAAATCTGAACTGAGAGTCTTCAATACCAAGGGTCCTTCTCCCTCGAGTAAAACGCGGAGTCGCCAGATCAAAAGATGATCGAAAAATTACAGAACTGGAATGTGATTTTCCCCAGCGGAGTCGCCAAAAACTGTTGGTCGTCAGATAGGACTTTACGAAGAGCAACAGTCAGGGGACAAGAAGTCCCTCCTCTTTAATGGGAGAGGTTCCCTTATTCAGAAACGAACTTATTTACAAATGTACAAGACATGATTTGTTGGTTAAACTTGGATATCACGAAAGTGTTTTCTATGAAGATCATCAATTACAAAAGGACTGAGGAAATGAGAGTACGGGAAAGAGCAGAAAGGCAACATGCAGAATTATAGATATCAGAGTAATTCTTTATGTATGCAAAGTCACAGTGAATTGAAACAAGATCATTTGTATCGAATAAATAAGATGGAATTTAAAGACACAAAGTTCTGTAAATAACATCTGCTTAGAACACAAAGTTTCTTAACATAACACAGATTCATTAATCAAGGAAACAAAGTTCCTTCTTGGTTATACAAGATCACCGTGCTTGCAAAGTTGAAGAGTATGCAATCGGTAAGACTAACGAACTTGAGACAAATGATCTTCACAAAGAAAATAAATGAAAGCTTAGGAATAACAGAGATCAGATAGACAAAGAATGGGAAAGTCCTTCTGTATTGATTTCTTTATAATCTATTTACACTTTTCAGAAAATAAGCCAAGTTCTTCCCTTTTAGAATGGCGTGGAAAGGCCATTATATAGCTTACAAATCAGTTACTCTTTGTAACTACTTCTTTTAACCAAGATTAGTTAAGGACTGCCAATCGCAATACCTCAACCTTTTACAAATGAATCCGAGAAAAAGAAAGAAAAGAAGAGAAAAGAACAAGGAGAAGAAGACAGGTGGCCAGTCACTGAGAGGGACCCACCGACTTCAAAATCCACTGCCTGAATTTCTTTAACGCCTCAGCTATGTCTCTGCCACGAGGGACTGACGTGTTGGCCGTAGACTGAGTCCAAAATCTGAGACACTTCTCCATCTCTTTATCAAACTCGACATGAGTATGATAATCTTTGTTTGGCTTCTTCAATGGCAGACTCGAGCGGTGAAATTTGTTCCTGTTCCTGAAACTTGATCTTCATATTGATAGCAACAGAGCTGCAACCTAAACTCGGGAAGGAATTACAGAAAAAGGGATACACGCGCAGGGAATTAGGTTGCAAGGGTTCGAGCAAGGATAGCATGGAAGCAGTGCGAAAAATGCAAAGGGGGGATGCCCGTTATATAGCCGTTGAGGAGAGAGAAGGGCCATGAATGCGCATTTAATATATACCCACCAATTTGAATAAGCAGGATATTCGGGTAGAGCGGCAAAAACTGGCATGAATGACACTTGGTTCACTTGGGACATGTGAGACGCGAATGCGCGAAACACGCGGCTCGGCCGATTCGGGCGAAACAGGGAGAAGACGCACAAATGCATTTTGGGACATTTGGGACGAAAACGCGCGAAGGACGCGGTTCGGGTGTTTCGGCCGAAAATGGAACAACTTGCACAACAAAAAGGTTGAAGTACGCGATTTGGGACATTTGGGACATGAAAAGCGCGAAGTACGCGGTTCGGGTGTTTCGGCCGAAAATGGAACAACTTGCACACTTTTGAAAAACTTTGGGACTTGGGACGAAAAGTTCGCGAAGTACGCGGACTTCGGGGATTTCGGCCGAAAATGGAACATTGCACTTTTGACTTGGGACAGTTGGGACATGAAAGCGCGAAGTACGCGACTCGGGCGGTTCGGCCGAAAATGGAACAATGCACAGATTTGATTTGGGACACTTGGAACATGAAAAGCGCGAAGTACGCGGTTCGGGTGTTTCGGCCGAAAATGGAACAACTCGCACTTTTGAACTTTGGGACATTTGGGACGAAAAGTTCCGACGGGAAGTATGGAACGGTTCGGGGATTTCGGCCGAAAATGGAACAGAGCGCACTTTTGAAATTGGGACAGTTGGGACATGAAAAGCGAAGTACGCGGCTCGGGTGCTTCGGCTGAAAATTGAACAACTCGCACGAAAATTTTGGGACACTTGGAACATGAAAGCGCGAAGTACGCGACGATTTCGGCCGAAATTGGAACAAAAGGCCAATTTTGAACTTGGGACAGTTGGGACGAAAAGTTCCGACGGGCCCGAAAATGGAACAACTTCGGGGATTTCGGCCGATCGGGGAACAGAGTGCACTTCGGAACTTGGGACACGCGGGACAAAAATGTCCGACAGGCCCGAAATACATACAAAATGACCCAAAAACTGCAGACTTTTCTCAATTTCACGACTTGGTACATTAGAGAAAACACTTAAACTCAAAATTTTGAAATTTTTTACTTTCATCAGAGCGGGGAATTTCCTGTTTAATTTAGATATAAATAATAATATATGTACTCATGATACATTACACACCCTTGGTATTACTCCATCAGATATCATGTCGCTTCTTGTCCCATCTTAAACTTTCCAGGGTTATACCATGCTCCTAAAAAAAATAGATTATGAGTTATGAAAATTAAATTTTTGGTCACCCTTGGCCCGTAACAAGCCCCCTTTGCATGGGGCAATTCTTAGCTGTGACACCTAAATGGTACTATTGATGGGCATAATCTTAACATTACTTTCACCCTTTTCCACACTATGATTACTATTCAAAATGATATTCTCTTTGACTATCTGGACAATATGACACATAGAACCCATATTATGGTCGTATAAGGGAAAAGTGAAGAATATATCATGGCATTATATCACCTCCATGAAATAGGGAAATCAAATGACCCTTATTTTTGAAAGCTATACAATAGGGCTGAGCATGGGCACATCAGCTTTTGATTATTGTATGTATTATATTCTCAATGTCAAGTAAGCTCTTATGCTTCTTCCTTCCCTATACATAGATAGTTTAAAAAATTCAAATAATCACATAATACAAATACATTCAAATATTCACAAAAACTACAAAATCAATACCTACATATAATTTGATTTGTGAGCTCTTTATTTTACATATGTTGTTTGTCATATTGGTTTGATAGATAACATGTTTTTCTATATAATATTTACACACATGTGTTCACTAGGTATGCTGATCTTAATACATGACATACATAGATTGATACACAATGACATGTGCTATCTTGGACCCTTCGCAATGATTTTGATCATTTGGGAGAATCTCCCACACTACATGAGTGCTTTTGTTTCATTACAATTACTTTCACTTCCTTATTATGGTACATTACTTATATATTTTATATGCTTTCTTTTGGGATAACATGGCTAACACTTTTGTCTTCTACAATACCAACCTATCTTTCTCTATGTGAATTTTTAGTACTATTTGCTATACTTGATTGCTGATTACTTTATTAGTTGAATTCTTGATTACTTGATTGATTATTGTATGTGGCTTGAGAACTTTGATTATTTTTTGATGCCTTGCGTTGTCCCATGTTTGTATTTATGCGTCTCTTATATGTGAACACTTATTTATATGCAACACATGTCCCTTCACTACATTTTCCTTATGAAACTATGGGTATCCCATGTTTGTGACTCTCTGCCTTGATATAAATCTTTTACACACTATTACTTATGTTATCTTGATTAACTATTGATTTTACTCTAAGCTTACTCCTTTAGGACATGATTTATATTGTTATTATTTCTTATTGTTTATTGTTTTATTTTTGAGGTATGGTTTCCACTATGCACACCCCTTTTGTAGAAATGGGATCCTAATGGTGTTCACCAGTATAGCCTTCCACGTGATCCAAATTATATTATTAAATATATTTGACACGGTTACCCATTTTTCTTTTGAGCCACATGCTTAAATGTTTTATCACATGCACCTTAAAAGAGGGGGAATTCATCAGGGTATGTTATATATCTATAATGGTTATAGGAAGATTACATGACATAAATACATATTTATATAGGGTGTATATCCTCAAAAACATGAATAAATTAAAAAAAGTGACATAATTCACATTAGTCAAGTATCGTCCATCAAGGATAAGAATATAGTATGGTATGGCCATTTATTGGATGTTTTTGTCATGGGAAAAATTCTCAGAAAATTTAAACATTCTTAGATTATTATAGACATTTACAAACTTCTAGTAATGTATTCAACATAGAATACATAGATCAAATTAAAATATATAGGATTGAGTAATTAATTCCTTTTCCATTATATTACTTAGATACAATTATAGTTACAAATTTTGTGGGCACGAGTCTTCTTCTCCTTTACATTACTTAAAATCTGCATAATCATACTATGTTGTACAAAACATAGTGGGGGAATGAGTCATCCATTCCTTTTTGACCGTATGCTATATTTACAAAATTAGGCCTTGATCCATTTACAACAGTGTGGTCTATGGGGTTGGAAGCTATCGAGGTAACTAAAGATTTTTTATTCTATTGTTATTTTCCTATTTCTATTTGTGTGAGAATATATCAAGGTTCCTAGGAACTCTATACACTATACTTCCATCCTAAAGGGGTTGGGACATGTGTACTCAAATTATCTCCTACTTTGGATTTTCCTTCGGTAGAAATTAGGGATTGTTAAATCCCAATCCTTAAATAAATCAACATCCCCAAAGTACAACAAGAATGAGAGATTATCCCTAAAGAAAATGAACATGTATATTCCTTCCATGTTTTGCATCTCTTTACTTTTCTTTATACACGTTAAAAATTTCAAAGGTAAAAGTATTATTTACAAATCAATTTCTTCTATGGATGTTGATGACACTATGCATTATGTGTTTTACCATGGAATGTGCCAACACCACTACATAGGACAACAAAAATCAATACACGACTAAGTGTGTGTACACACTTAGGTATATTTTTCCTTTAAGTATGTAATTTTCAACTCCAAACTTAAAGGGGGAAAATGTAGATAATAAAATATGGTAATTTATCCTATGGAAATTTCAAGTTTGGCTTTCTTCCCATGCTAAGATAAATTCCCTCTTTCTAAGATTGATTGACATATATTTTTCTCTCTCTCTCTCTCTCTTGAATTTATCATCTCCACATAATATTTTATTGTTCATCTAAAAAATATTATTTATCCAAAGTAGTAATCCATCTACAAGCATCATTCCAAACTCTGGTTCTTTCCTCACTATTTGCTTGTGCAGGAATGTATAACACAAGTTTTGGTTGTACTGCATCTCTAGCTCACATGTAGAATCCCTAGCCCTTTTATCTAAGGATTTTTTTTTCTAAATTTAAACCTTATGTGCGTAAGTTAATCTTCCCTAGGTAATCCATAAATAATTTAGTTACACTTTATAACTTACTTGTCATCTTAAGTACTCCTTTTGAAACTATAAACACTAAAGTACTCAAGGATCTCCTAAATATTCCTAAAGTAGTAAAACATCATTTGGAGAAATCACCACACAATTATGAAGCACTCTAACTAAGTTCAAGGGTATAGCTTCCTCTATCTCCAAGCATTTAAAGGTCCTAGAGCCATGTCTTAGTAAGAGAAAGTCATTCCACCTATTTCTAAAAGTTTTCAAGGGACAAAGGAGATTAGTCTAAGCATATAAAGGAAACCAAATCACATAAAGGGGATTACTATATAGTTGTTTCCCTATATTTATGTCAAGATACATGAAGTTGTATATAGAGGGTTGGCTTATATTGCATACCCTACTTGCACATACATTAGGAGAACTACACGAGGCTTGTTTCTACTTGAGGGGATGTAGTATAACAATTGGATTGGTTCATTAGGGGTTGAGCACTAGGGATAGTCCACCCTCACACTAATTTATCCTTCTGTTATCTAATGATTTCATGACGTTTGTTATAGGTATATAGAATTTCTATTTATTGTATAACATTATAAGTGATGTCGAAGTTGTGTGAGCTATAATGGTAGAAACTGACATGCATTTCCAAACCATTGAAGGGAAAATAAATTTATAAAACCCCACTAAAAATAATTATAAAACTATACAGAGCATGCTAGAGATGTATTGAACCTTAGACATGCCCTGGACTGAGTTATGTGGTCCTGATTATGATCATTTTCCTACTCTAGATTCATAGACAAAGCATTTCTAGAGTTAGAGTATCCTTTTCACACACTCTGCACACCTATATGTTTTTTACTACTCAACATAGGTAAGTACTTATCCCCTTTGTCTGTTTTAAGCAATGACTATATTTTTTTATCATAGTTAAAAGTATTAAAACCTTTATTTTGAATTTGTATGGTTAATTCCTATTAATTAATTCAAAATAATCAACCTATAACATTGTTTAGCATTATCCTAATTCACTATTTATATCTATCTAATTAGGAATTGGTCCAAACATAAATAAAAAGGGATGCAAGAGCGATGAGATGGCACTATAAGGTCAGAAATAGAGGTGGATAGATTATGCACCATAGAACTTAGCTTAGTTGGGAAATTTGGGGAAATTGAGTGGTGTGTGGGTAGAAAGAAAAACAAATTCATGCAATGCAACATAGTTGGGCACTTCATGGATTGGAAAAGGAATTGCAGGTTGGCACAATAGTTTGAGGATTGTTATAGTAAGATATGACATTAAGAGAGGACTCTGTAGAATGCAAAAGTGATGCATGACAAAGCATAGAAGTTTGTGTTCCACAAACTAAATAAATTGCCTAGTGTAGTAGTTGGTAACCTGTGAACTAAAGAAACTACTTCCAACCTCATGAAATGGGAAAATTTCTCAGAGTCTTGGATACTTAAGAGCCCAATGTCTACAAAATTGGTAGGGGCTTATTTTAGTTAACATTTATGGTGAATCATGGGGAAAATTTATTGATAATTGTAGAGAAAAAGTGCCTTCCAACATCCATTAGGCATGAATTCTACATGGAAATAACTTTTGTTTTTCACCTTTATGAAACTCCATACTCAGAAGGGATTCAAACTTATATACATGTAAATATTCATTAAATTCTTATGACACATACTCTATGACATGGAGTGTCCAAAGAGATCTCTCCAGTTCCATTTTTGATAAAGTTGACAAGATCTAATTCCCTGTCATGGATGTTAGCTCTCAGCACTATTGAGTTAGAAACAACATATTTGTTAAATTTTACATCAATTTTTGTCATTTAACATCCAAGAACTATTTCTCCTCTATGCACTGGGATTTATGATATTTTGTGTGCACTTTAATAACTTTTGTAATGATTCCTTCAATTCCTATAAGGCATAAGAAGAGGCAAAAAGTTACTATTACTAAAGGAAAGTGCAAAATTAAAACATTAATATATTGCACACATAATGTGTGCACTCTGATAACCCACATTTATTTTTCTATTGAAATTTTGTGCATTCTTGGTACTTCATGGTTTGTGAAGGGCTTGAATTATTACATGATCAACTACGGGAAATGTGTTCCTTAAGAATATCTAACACTTCATTTTTGTATCCTTTAGCGTATTGTGAATGTGTCTATATTATCTTCACAACATAAATATCAAGGAAACCAAATGTTAGGTGTTATATTTTCCAAAGTGGGCTATCATTCATTCAATTATACAACTGTATTAAAGAATTGTGAAATGTTTCAATATTTTGCTCAGTGTGGACCAACTATTGGATCTTGGTTGGAAATTTCTTCTACCTATTGCTTTGTGTAATCTATTAGTGGGGTTTTTAGTAAGTTACGATATCATGAAGCATTGGGAGGATGTAAGAATCATGATATGGATGTACAATGAAGTGTAAGGATAGGTTTAATGTAGGAGACTCATGCAATACAATGGGGTTAAATAAGGTAATAACCAAACATATCGTGATGTGTGAAGAACTATATAAGGCTATGTAAAAACCGTTGATCGAAGGTGATGACGTGAGAGATTTAAGATACTATGAAATGAGATTGTGCAGGGTAAAATGTACACGATGAGAAGGATGCAATAATAAATGTACAAATATATGAAAGGGTATGTGAAAAAGGTGCATGTAAATAAATAAATACGTATGATATTTCATAGATGAAGGAATGTTGTGTAAAGATATATTTGAGGATGTGTATGGTGGAAATCACTTAGCTCTCAAAATGAGGTTCAAGTGAGATCACACGCACTTGAAAAATGAATATTTTAACAAAATGATGGGCCAAGTAACACTATGAATGGGCCTAAGGAAGAAAATATGAACTACATAAAGGCTGGGGAATTTGAAATGTGTAAACAATTCAATATTTTAGGGAAAGGTATGAGGTTCCGTGATTTCTTGTAGGGAAATTAGGGGCATGTTATGTGGAAACAAGAATGAAGAATTTTCTAAAAAAGGCTTCTGTGTATTTTTAGAACTGCAAAGTAGTTAAAACCCATAATATCTGATTCACATTAAAATCAAAATTAAGCATTCTAAAAAAACTTTAAATTTTCAAAATAAAAGTAAAATCACGGGCTTTAGTTTTACCATGCAACATAATATGCTTATATACTTATGGAGAGTTAAGTGTGTGTGATGAGTGCATTAATTGGCCTACTATATCATCTATATGGATATTGATTTATTCCTAAAAATGTTAATTTGTGCATGGGGGATGTTCTATATACTTATTGCCTAAGTAAGGTTGATGCCTTTCTCTTGTTTTTGTTTCATGTGAACTCTTGACCGTAGAATTGCCTACTAACTTCTTTTGTGAGTAATATGATGACGTGTGTAGGATAATAATGTGCATTTTCTGACAATTTTGTGAAGTTATAATCAAGAAGCTCGAATCTTGTGCCATCACACCACCATGAAGGACTTTTCCATAACAAGCCCACAAACACGAATCCTATTTTTAGCTATATCATAGGATTTCAATGAGCTTTGTTAAGGATGTTATTGGTTGAATTCGATGCCTATAACCATGGCACGTTTTATAAGTAATTGGGTCTATAAAGACACATTCTTGAAGACAATTTTGTAGTAGTTGATGATAGTAATTTACAATACAATTTTTTAGTGTTTACTTTCAGTCTCATATTGAAATATGTTTTGGAACCCATTTGAATCAATATAGTCGACGTTTTTTTGAATATATTTTGGTTCTAAGATTACCTCAATCCCAGGGGAGAGCAAGGGCCCACTCAACCAAGTTGATTGTAGGATTGATTGTTCATGCATGCTCGTTATCTTTGATAAGTTCAAGTTTAAATGATTTGATTTGAATGCAGTTACTCATTTCTTTGCTCTTGCATATTCCTTTACTGTTATTTCATTTCGTGTGTGCACTTCAATTTTGTTATTTCAATTTGGTGTGCACATTTCAAATTTAGTTAAATTATTTCCTTTGGATGCATTTTTATTACAAAAATGTTGTTTTAGTAGCGTACATGTATTTCATTTCAGTAGTTTAGCATTGCATTTCCTTTCCATAGATTATAGGGAAACAAGGGAAACCACACCAAACAAACCCCCTAAAGAGAACCACCATGACAACTAAGTTGCGTAAGACTTCATTGCATACAACCTAGGCCACAACCATGGTTTTATAATGACATCAACAATTAAATTTGTTGGTTAAATGATTGGAGAATACAATGACCCATCATTTTTGGCACTGTTTTCGGGGATACCATAAGCAAAACTCACCATTCTGTTCACTTTACATGCTATGGGTGTTAGTGAAGTTAATCTATGTAACCAATAGAAATAGGCCATGGGACACTCAAGGGAGATTTATACCTCATAATATTCAAAGAATATTTCCAAACAGAGCACAAGTAGGGAACATTGAAAGTGACACTAAATCTAATACTATGCCTAGAAGTAATTATGAACAGTCCACATCATCTTATTTAAAACCAGAATAGCTTTCATAAATGGGAGATAATGGGAATGATGAGGACTGACCTTTGGGTAGAACCTTTACTTATCCCATTATCCTAAATGAGGATGAGGATGCACCCATGAAAAACATCTCTCCATCCATTCTCCCTATCTTTTGAGAAATATCCATAGAAGACCTAGACCAGTTCTTATTTAAATTCAAAGTTCTTTGCCAGACATATGACCGCAAAATAGACAACTAGAAACTCAAATTTTTTCCTTCCACCCTCAAAGACTCTTTCATGAGGTGGTTCATGGGATTTCTCTCTAACTCCATTTATTCATGGGAGGACACAAAGACATCCTTTTTAGAAAAATATCAAGACTACTGTAGGGGAAGAGATGGGAAATAAGAATTCTTCTAGATAAAGCAAAAAGAAGATGAAAATTTGGAAGATTATCTAGATAGTTTTATCTTTCTCCATAGAAGGATTGATTTTGAGTTAAATGCAGAAATCACTAAGAAAATTTTCCTTAAAGGACTTGATGATTAAACTAAAGAATCTCTCCATCTCACGAGAGGAGGTGATGTACACAAACTCAAAATGGTACATATTACTGAGTTATGTAGGAGTTACTCTAGAACAAGAGGAGGTATAAGGAAAAGGAAAACATCAAAGAATTCCCTAGGTACCTCATAACTTCTCAAAGAATTGGATAACATGAAAATAGACATCCTGTTGCAGTTAAATTCAACCATAGATGGGCTGAAATCCAAGAACAATGCTGCAAATGAACCATTAGATATACACTATCATAAATGTAGGAAGATACATCCTTTGAGATAATTCCCTTTAGATGTCACAAAAATGTGCTTGATCTGTGATGTATCTGACCATGATACCAATCATTGTAATCACCTACCATAACTGAAAGAGAGATTAAATTCCATAACTCAATAAAATTTAGAGGTAAACTTCGTGCAACGATCAAATAACTAGTTTGCTTATGCCGCTAGACTTGTTTAGATCCCCTTGATGATGCCATGGCTCAATTAGGATCCTCCACCAACATGGGGACAACCTAAATAGACACCACCAAACTGGGTGGCTTACCCACAACCACCACCATGGGTGCCTCTATACAATCATCAAGGTTGGGCACCACTAACCAATATACCACCATGGAAAAATTAACAATGGGCACCTCAGGAGAATTTAATAAGCCAAGGAGGTTTGCACAAAAACAAGCTTTAATGCCTCCACCACATCAAAATTAGCAGTAAAGGAAAGTAACAGAAACTCAACTCCAAGCCTAGCCTCTCTCAAACCCCAAAAATCAGTAAACAAATTCAATTAATGATGTAGGATAGGGTTAGACGATGCAAATGAATGCCATTAATAATGTACAATTGAGGTCTAGAAGAACAATAAACAATCCTCCTATAGTTATCACAGAAATACCTGAGGAAAATGAGAAAATAAAAGAGGAGAGTGAAGAAATACCTAAGGGAACTAAGGAAATTGAATATGTTCCACAAACACGAGTCAATAAGAACAACCAAGAAAATGGTAGAAATGCACATTCATCTCCTTTCCTAGAACGGTTAAGAGAAACACATGATGAGGAAGAAACAACACTAGTTCAGGAGCTAGAAAAGATGAACATTGAGGTCCCACTTCTAAGAGAAATAAGGGACATTCCTGAGTTAAACTAGAACATTAAAATCCATTGCATAAAAACACCAGGAAGGAAGAGGAAGTACTCAAAAACAATCAAAGTAGAAGGAAATCTAGCTGATCTTATAGCTGGAAAGCTAATTTCACCAAAATATAGGGACCCTGGAAGTCCATTCATCACTATTTTTTGTAAATGGTTAGTCAATATCTAACATTTGGGTAGATCTTGGTGTTGCTATCAATGTTATAACAATAGATATGTTCAATCTATTTTCTTTAACAAGATTGCAGCCAACCAATACCATTATTCATTTGGAAGATCAATCTATTACTATACCAGATGGAGTGATTGAGGATGTTATGGTCACAATTGAATATTGGGATTATCCTCTAGATTTTATGGTCTTACAGCCCAAAGCTTGAAAGTTAGGATACCCAAACATCTTAGAAAGGCCCTGGTTAGCCACTATTGCTGCATACATTGATTGTAGGTCAGGAAAAATGACTATTTTGAATGGGAAAAAAACAAAGAATATTTCACTATATCCTCATGCCCAATCATATGTGGATGTTTGTGAATGTGTATGGGTAGGTTTTTCAGATACTAACAATATGATTTCTTCTTATCTAGCTACCATTGTAGTGAGAAATCATATGGAAGAAATTGTTGAGACATACACAATGTATGATGAAAAGGATATCAAAGCTACAGAAACCAGAACTGTGGCTACGAAAAATCAAAAGTGAGGCTACGGAAACAACTGTTTTGAATTCAATGGATAATATCACCTTGGTAAGTGAAATTTCTATTAGAAATTGTGAAGAAATATATGATTATCATGAAGAACATACAATCACTGATTTCCATTGTCCTTTAGCCAAGGTTACGTCCTTTGAAAATATGACTATTTTTCACATGCTACAAACTCATGTTTGTCCCATGAATTCTTTGATTGCTGATGTAGAGATTTCTATTCTGAAGGATACTAAACAATTGACATAGGAAAAGAGATGACCACTGGTAACAATTTAGAAGTTATCCAAGATACGAGGGTTGTAGATATCTTAAGGGATCATTCAAAAGCCTTTGCTTGGGACTGTACTGACATGAAAGGGATTCATCCAAACATTTGCAATCACCATATTTACATCGAGGATGTTAAACCTATTAGGAATCCACAATGATGAATTAATCCAACACTCAGAGACATTATCAAGAATGAGATAGAAAAACTGTTGAAGGTAGGATTCATCTATACTATATCTGATAGTTAGTGGGTATCACTACTAGTTATAGTTCCCAAGAAAAATGGTAAGTGGAGAATTTGTATAGACTATAGGGAGCTTAATAAAGCCACCAAGAAATATTAATTTCCCCTGCCCTTTATTGATTAGGTTTTGGAAAATCTGACAGGTAAGAAATACTTCTCATTCTTAGACAGATTTAGTGGATATAACCAAATCAATATAGCACCTGTTGACTAGGATAAGACTATCTTCACTTGTCCCTAGGGTACCTTTGGATATAGATTTCTACCATTTGGAATTTGTAACGCACCTACCACCTTTTAGAGAGTAGTTTTGGCTATTTTTGCAGATCTTACAAATGACCGTGTCAAATTTTATATGGATGATTTTATTGTCCATGGGTCAACTTTTGAATAATCTTGAAAAAGTGTTAACTAGATGTGAGCAGTACCAACTTTCCTTGAGTTATGAAAAATGTTCAATAATGGTTGATCAAGGAATTGTCTTGGGTCATCATATTTTTGCCAAAAGGTATATAAGTTGATCCTAAAAAGATAGAAGTAATTACTAAACTAACTACACCAAAAAATCAGACTGATATCAAGAGTTTTTTTGGACATGCAGGGTATTATAGGTGGTTCACAAAGGATTTTAGTAAAATTTCTGCACCCATGTTTCTTTGTTGACAAAATATTGTGTATTTGAATGGTCTCCTCAATGTTAATAGGATTTCGAGGTTATCAAAGAGAAATTAACCACTGCTCTAATTTTGAGAGGACCCAATTGGGGATAACCTTTCCATATTCACACTGATGCTTCTAACACATCTATGGGAGTTGTTCTTTGACAAAAGGATGAGGAAGACAAAATGTATGCCATCTATTTCATCAACAAAAATATGACCCCCAAAGAGAGGAATTACACCACTACAGAAAATGAGTTTTTAGTTGTTGTTTACCATCTAAATAAATTCAAACATTATATTACCAGATATAAAATATTTGTGTACACTGACCATTCAGCCATAAGATATTTGATTAATAAACCAATAGTAGGGGGAAGAATTATTAGATGGTTACTTCTTTTGTAGGAATTTAACTTAACTATTATTGATAAGCCTGGAAAGGCCAATGTTGTTGCTGATTTACTATCTAGATTGAATGTTTCTGGAGAAGAGGAGGTAATCGAAGATCACTTTCCAGATGAGCACTTATTTGCACTATAAACACAACCTCCATGGTTTTCTGATATTGCTAACTACCTAACTATAGGGAAGTTTCCATCTTACTTTACCATTAAATAATGAATAATATTAGTTAAAAAATAGTGCTACATACGAATAGTGTAATGAAATTTTATATAAATGTTTTCCTAATATGGTTCTTTGCAGGTGTTTCTGAGAGGATGAAGTGTATGACATTCTGCGAGATTTTCATGATGAGTATGGAGGAGGACATTAATCAACGAAGAGGAAAATTCACAAGGTCATTAGAGTTGGGTACCATTGGACCTCTCTTCAGAAATTTGTCAAGAAGTACATGTGGCAATGTGATGCATGTTAGAGAATGGGGAAGCCTACGTTGTCTAGTGAAATGCATCTCAATCCTTAGTTGTTCTTAGGACCATTTGAGAAATGGGGAATTGATTTTGTTGGACTGTTATATCCCCCCATCCTATGGGAAAGAGTACATGCTAGTGTACATTGATTATGTCATGAAGTGGGCAAAGGTTTAAGTAAGATTTTGTAGCCAACTTTTTGTACAACATGGTTATGCTAAGATTTGGCACCCCTAGATCCATTGTATCTAATCATGGACCTCAATTTGTGTCTAACATGATTGAATCCTTCTTGGAGATCTACTGAATCAAGCTTATGAAATCATCGCCATACCACCCCTAATCCAATGGGTAGGTGGAAGTCACCAATAAATAACTGGAGAAAATTTTAACTAAAGTTATCAATGTAGACAAGAAGAACTAGGTACCAAAAATACCAGAAGCAGTTTGGGCCTACAATACAACCTAGAAGACCACTACTAGTTTCTCCCCATATGAACTAGTGTATGGGAAGAAGCCATTGTTACCAATTGAGTTTGAATTGTAGACTTGAAGGACATCAATGAAATTTGGAATTGAGCTTAATGAAGCACAACATGAGAGAGTAATGCAATTGAATGATCTAGATGAAATGAGGATGGAGGCACAACAACAAACTGAACTTCTTCAACATGAAATACAATATTGGCATGATGCTTGTATCAACCACATAAATTTTAATGAAGGAGATTGGGTCTTACTTTTTGACTCAAAGTACCAAAAATTTAAAGGAAATTTGAGAACAAGATGGTTGGGACCCTACTAGATCGAAAATGTTTATGATAACGGCTCTATGAGACTACTTCCGATCAGTGGAGATAGAATAACTCTTCTCGTGAATGGAATTATATTAAGGATGTACAAGTGTCCTATTAATAAGGATACTTTCACCAAAGATATGCTGCTATCCATAGAAATGGATTCAATGGAAGAGTTTGGATCTTCCCGCCAAGAATAGTTTTTTTTGAATTCAAATAAAGGGAGATGATCATTTTTTCGATCCTCTTCCCCTTAGATTGTAGTTTTTTTGTTTATTCCATGCTTTCAATAAAGGTTAGGGATACTAATTATTAAACTATATATTAATCACATTTATTCTGTGAACACATGATGTGGAATTCTATGGTTATCGGGGAGCTGAGCTGACAAGGTTAAGTGCATTCTTCCTTTCTATAGATATTAGATTTTCAAGACTCCCCCATTGCATATATTAAATATGATTAAATCAAAACACAATTATCGATGCCTTTATTACGGTCATAAATCAAAATATCATGCCAAAAATTGGGAGGTAAGGAATAAAAATGAGCAAATAAACCACATGTGTCACAATTTTGTGAAAATGACAAGTGGCATTATCATTCATGATGATAGGATATGAGTAGTGCAATGGATTAAACATTTCTAAGTCCTATCAACCTTTTCCACTACCAAATTTATACAAAATAAATGAAAACAAGAGCCTTAAAGTCTATTTCAAACTTCCATTACCGATACCTCATGCCATTGTTCTATGTTATTCACATAAAAATTCTGCCACTTTGTTGTAACACCATCCAAATTTTTCTATGCCATGGGGCAGAAGAAAAAGTTGGAACCTGAATCTTCAGAGCTCCTCTTGCACAATGTTGCCATCTCACAAGTGTTTCATGACTTAGGTTGGTTAGAATTCATTAGAAAGTTTGAAGGTTTTAATGAAGAACTGGTTGATGAATTCCTATTAAATTTTGAAGCGACATGTTAAAAAATAGGGGGTAAAAGAGTTGAGATAAACAATCATATTAGCGCTGCCATATCCGGCCTCCCAGATTTTGGGCTAAAAATTGTTACAAATGCCCCGTTGAAATATTTGATACCTTTATTTCATGATCAAGGGGAAGCTATGTCAGAGATAATACTCACTCCCCAGGGTATTCAAAAATGGATTAAGCGGGAGAGTTTACCATGTCACTGGAAGATGTAGCTAAATGGGTTAATAGATATTTTATCCATGACGGGTAACCATCAGTACTCGGAGGTGATAAATTGAAAATATTGACTCATCTAAAGAAGGGTTGCAAAAACCCCAAACTTAGGATTAATCTACTAGAATATATTGCTATGGATATTATAAAAGTGGGTCAAAACTACAATAATGAAGCTAGTCAATCCAACCTCAAACACCAATGGCTCATACATTTGATATGTGCACATCAAGTGTTTTAGAGGCCTAAAAGGAAGATAGAAAAAATGAGTGCAGGGGAAATTTTGCAGCAAAAGAGAATTAAAAAGACTCTTGCCCTAGTCTCTTCAGCACCACCTTCAAGGGCCCAACCTAAATTAGAGTCAACTCCTAAGCCTTCGAATGAGGTACGAGAAGAATCTATAAGCCAGGATGCCCACTCCTCTGACCCTCAAATTTCTAAGAAGAAGGTTACCCCACCTGCATTTGCTGCTACTTCATCCAGCCCTAGAAGGTCTTATGCTTCTAATAAACCTACAATTCCTTAGTATGCACTATCTCCTATGGATTCCGCCCTAATTATAGAAGATATTTTTGAAAATGATATTCCTTCTAGCTTGGAAAATCAGTCAAATGTTGATGAGTTTACAAAAACAATTCCAGAGGAATTGATTCCACATGATGATATGTCAGATATTACTACAGCTCCATAAGATGATATGCCATACATTCCTGTAGCTTTGAAAACTAATTCTGAAGCTTTGGAAATTCCTGCATCACCAAAAATACAGACCATATCTCTAGTTACTATTGCAATGGAGATTGGTGGCCGGTAACTACATGGAGATGATGTGTTAAGGAATTACCAGGATGAAATTTCCTCTTTGAAAGAAAATTTAAAAGGTATGGAAGATACTAATTTGTCTTTACAAACTAAATTTCTATAAAAAAATGTAGAGAAGGTTAAGGAAATTACTACTTTAAAGGTAGAAGTTGGTAGTCTCAAAAAACAAAGGAATATTGGTCTTAAAGCATTGAATGATTTATCTACTCATTTTGGCCAATTATCTCTTTGAAATAAAGAACTCGTAAAATAAAATAAGAAACTTAGGGAAGAGATTGAGGCCAGTTCAAGTGATAAAAAGAAATTAGAATCTATCATGGACTTTGTTTGTCCAATGGTAGGAAAACTTCTAGCTTGTAGGAAACCCTCCTTTGTTTACAATATGTTTATTCAAGAACATTTTTATGCCTAGAAATTGATGAGGATATGTAGTAGAGAACCCTATGAGGCCCCAGATGGAAAAAATTTCTTAGAAATCTATTAAAAGAGTACTCCAGAGATTCAGAATATGTTGTAAAAATTTTACCTTCAAAATATGTTGGTTACTAATGCTCCTGATTTCTTCATTAATTTTTCCGTGGGGGAATTTCAATTAAAGGATTTTCAATAATTACTTAGAAACAAAATTTTATGGGGTGAGAAAACATAACTTTTCAATTAGACAACCCAAATTATAGGTTTCTACATCAGACCAAACCATCACAACAATGTGTCTATGAAGAAAGATTTCAGGTCTCTTTACTACCAGGCTGACATAGGAAAGAATACTTCAGAGGATTTAGCAAAATGTGTTCAGGATTTCAAGGTTTACAGTCAACAACATGTTGGTGAAGCACTACAAGCTTGTGATAAATGGTAGGATACATTGAGCCTACTATAGGGGGGATGCACTTGTTGAAATCATATGGTAGTTGTCAGAGAAAGGTGAGAAACAATAAAATGATGAGTGGGTTGGAACGTAGGTGAGACCACTCCTTATCTTGAGTCCCATGATTGCCTAATAGAATAATGCTGCCTAATCTCATGATAGCTTTATAACATGGGAAAATATTATCTTGGGCACTAAGGGGTGTAAGGGAAAAAAGAAAAAAATATGCAGACCAGTTTGAAGAATATGATATGACACAACAGTTGGGACAAAGAGCTAGGTAGAGATGAGTTTGCATGAGGACATGTAAAAGGTAAGTGCAGGGGAGATGATGAGTGCATTAATTGACTTATTATATCATCTATATGGATATTGATTTATTCCTAAAAATGTTAATTTGTGCATGGGGGATGTTCTATATAGTTATGTCCTAAGTAAGGTTGATGCATTTCTCTTGTTTTTGTTTAATGTGAACTCTTGACTGAAGAAATTCATTCTAAATGCTTCTATGAGTAATATGATGACATGTGTAGGATAATAATGTGCATTTTCTACCAATTTTGGGAAGTTATAATAAAGAAGGCCGAGTATTTTTCCATAATTCCATAATGGAGGATTTTTCCATAACATGCCCACAAACATGAATCTTGTTTTTAGATGTATCATAGGATTTTAATGAGATTTAATGAGGCTGTTACTAGTTGAATTCGATGCCTATAATCATGGCACATTTGGTAACTAACTGGGTCTATAAAGACACCTTCTTGAAGAAAATTTTGTAGTAGTTGATGATAGTAATTTATAGTAAAAAAATTTAGTGTTTACTTTTAGTATCATACTGAAATATGTTTTGGAAACCATTTCAATCAATATAGTCGATGCTATTTTGAATATCTTTTGGTGTTGAGATTACCTCAATCTCAAGGGAGAGTAAGGGCCCACTCAACCAAGGAAATTGGAGGATTGATGTTTCATGCATGCTCGTTATCTCCGATAAGTTAAAGTATAAATGCTTTGATTTGAATGTTTATCTGAATGCAGTTACTCATTTCCTTTCTCTAGCATATTCCTTTACTATTATTCAATTCATGTGTGCACCTTAATTTTGTTATTTCAATTCAGTGTGTGCATTTCAAATTCAGTTAAAGTATTTCCTTTGGATGCATTTTTATTACAAAAACGTTGTTTCAGTAACGTACATGTATTTCATTTTAGTAGTTTAGCATTGCATTTCCTTTCTATAGATTAGAAGAAAACAAGGGGAATTGCATCAACCAAAACCCCCTAAAGAGAACCACCACAATAGCTGAGTTGCATAAGACTTCATTGCATACAACCTAGGACATAACCCTAGTTTTATAATGACACCAACAATTGAATCTATTGGTTAAATGATTGGAGAATACAACGACCCATCAATGTGCACATGAAGTTCATTTACATTTCCTTTAGGATTTTTGATCAAAGATGAATAGTGATCACTTAGATTGCTTACTGACAAGGTTTTATTCTTTTTATATATATATATATATTTTTAGGGGAAGGTTGAGGTATATCTCCACTTCCAAGTAGGAATATACAACCTTGAAAGAGATACTTTTAGTTCTAGTCACACCATTTCTATACTTCCTGTTAGGTATCTATAACCTTGATAGAGATTATAAAAAATTCCCTTGAATTGAGCAATTCTTTGAAACAATTTAATTTAAGTGATTTGTCTTTCCTCTTCTCTTTGCACGCATGGTTGGAATCCGAGATATCAAGCTTAGAGCATGGACCAAACAAGTTGAATAATATATTATTTCCTCTTGTGGTTTCTCATACACCCAAAAGATGTATTTTACATTCATAAGTGACTCTCCTTTAAAATAAAAATTGTTCTAATTCTGTGAGACAAATCCAAAACTAAGATTCAACTTCTATTTTGAAAAAGAAAAAAAGATTAAGCACAATACTTGTATTCATATTAAGGCTTACCAAGTCCTCTGACATTGAAACACTTATAATAAACATATCATTTTACCAAATTTTCGTGCATGTAGAAACATACCCATTAAATCCTTGATATATTAAAAAATTATGAAAAAATGAAATTAGAAATCAATGACCAGGTGCATATGAAAAGAAACAGGGATGAATATTGCACAATGTAATTTCATCTTTATTGAGCACAACTAAAACAAGTAGGAAAGTAGGAAAATGTAGATTACTTTAATGAAAGAAAATATAACTAGCATGAACTAACTAATACATACAATTGGGGATGAGAGGGTGGACCTGAAAATTATGAGAGAGAAAAAATTAACTCAGGGGTGACATTAAGCTCCTCTAAGTTTGTGTTCTTGTACGTGAAGGAACATTATTGCATTATTGAGATAAATCACTTCCAATTTTAAGCTCAAAGTTATAAATATTCTTAACATGTACATGAATACTAATTTTGAGTGTGGGAATGAACTTAAAGTATGGAGGGGGAAAAATTGTCACCTCAAATTCAACCCAAGTAAAAGCACACAAGTCCTTACCTTGATGATTACATTGAGAACCTAAGGGGGAATGTGAATATTAGATAAATACTATTCTTTATGGTGTACAAAGATTTCAAAAAAATACTTAGCTACAATATCTTCTTGTGTCCTCTCTTTTTTCTCATGGTTCTCTTCCACTTCAAGTGTCTCAATCTTAAATTCCTAAATTTCACCCAAAAGTGCACTTCTCTCTAAAACATGCTCATGCCACACTAAACTAGTTAGTTTCATAGATGTGTGAGAATGTGCGCCAATGTCGAGCATTGATAAAATATGAATGCACAAAGAGAGTAATGTAGTGAGATAGAGGAACAAAACATGAGCCAAAAGATAGCTTGTATTCATAATGTATTAAAATAAATTTACAAGAGGTGTATAAATATGAAGAGGAGAAGTGTAACCACCACCTAAAAAGGTGGAGAGGTGTAACTCTCACCTATCTCAATGGAACCTATGAAACCTAAATACATGCTTAGAAAAAATACAATGGAACAAAACCCTGCACTAACACCCCCTTAAGTGTAACTTATGTGGGTTGAAGAATTGGGTTTTAAAAATAAGGCATGATGAGGCACCCAATTACATAGAAAATCTAACATAAAGTGGAGTAAATGAGAAAACATGTATGAAAATTTGTCTCCAAAAGAGAGAAAAGAGAAGTACATAGAAAATAATCTTAGTAGATAAGCCCCCTAGAAGAACATAAACCCCCTCATAAATAGAGAGATAAAAAAGAGAGGAATGAGTATCCCCTAGAATATGAGACCTCATGAACTCCCAAAATATCTCAAAAATGTAAAATTATGTTGTTAGAAAAGCAACTAGTGAAGAATGAAACTTGATTAGGAATGTCAAATGATACATTAAAATATTGTAGATTGAAGGTAGAGGAAAAATGATTAACATGTAAAACATCCTAGAATTGTGATTGTGTATGCCTTTCGTTTGATGGATCAAAAACCAAATAATGTACATCTGATAATTCCTGTCAAGGATAAATCATACTAGAATTCAGAATATAATAAATAAGTGGTCAAAAAGTCTAAGAGATAGAAGGAAGTCTAGACCCAAACATGGAAAATTTGGAGGAGATTCATAAACCTCTTATGCATGAGTAAGAGATAAGTGAGGAAGGGCAGGATGAGTGTAATAATCCTCTGAATCATGACTAGGAGATGAAGGTGGTGATTCCTCACAAGTAATATCATCATATAAACTAAAATATGAATCCTCATAATCAATACTCTCATCATCTATAATGGAAGAAGAATCAATACGAGTCTCCCAAGGTGAATCCGAATCCTTAACACAATCATGAATACCAAGTGAGTATAATGTGACTAGAAGTGAAGTGTGGGGAGTTTAAATCAAATATTTTCCATCATATATAGATGGATTATCATCAAGATAAAAGTGTGAGAATATATAAATTCTGGAGTGCTAATTCACTCTCCCTACTGCTACTATAGAAAACTGTCCAACTCCTTAATATCTGCAGAATATGAAGTGAACTCAACCCAATTTCCTAAACTATGGTGTGTGATTTGATATACTAATATGATATTAGTTGAAAATGAAGGTGTAGACACGAAATGATGCAATTAATTCTTACAACACATAGCTAAGTATGCTATTATATGCATGATTCCTAAGTAAGAAAACTAGACATTAACAATACTTGTTTTGATTTTTATATTGCTTTATATTTTCCATATCCTTGTTATTTGATTTTCTTGAATAACCAATTTAGTTGTGAACATTGGAAAATTTATATCCTTTTTATCATCCTTGAAACTACCAGCCATTAGGGGTAAGAGTGCCTAGGCACTCCTGTCCCTTTGGGCACTTTTGTCCTTTTCCTTCCTTTTCTCAAATTTGAAATGTCACATCATTTACTATCTTTTCTAAAATATTTCTTACAAATTGGGTGAGAACTTTTGGTTATTAATGATGAAATTCAAACAAGGGAACCATATATATACATGAATTACTCACTATTATTAGAGGCTAGACAACTTGGGCTATTACTGACTATCTACTACTTGGGCAAAGAAAAACATTCAAGGATTACATTTGGGCTGCATTATTCACTACATAGGAGGGGATATTTATGAATTTCATCTCACACATTTATAAAGTAGTTGTATCATGCTATCTTCATGTGACTTACACAAGGGAAACCTAGCTTCTAGGGAAACAATTCAATCATACACACATTCGAATGTGAGCGCGTGCACACACGTGCACACACATTAGAAATACACATAGTCTAAAATTTAGTAAATCAACCAATGATCATGGGGTAACCACCAAAATTTGTGTGTGAGAGCGCACACACACAAAAACACACACACACTAGAAATACACATAGTCTAAAATTCAGTACATCAACCAATGATAATCACATGGGGTAACCACTGAGGTCAGTTTGAATCAACCATATGAATTTTTTTATTCAATCTAAGGTTTTGATGAGATTTTTACATGTATCTAGGATTTGTTTTTCAGGTTTAGGTGTGACACATAAGCCCTACAATGAAGTGGATGAAAGAAATAATGAAAGGAATAAGACAAGTATAGAACTTGAGAAAGATCAGAAGAAGAGTTTCTGCCATGACACTAGTGTCCAGTGCAGAATCTAACACACAAAAAATCATGTCCTCATCTGGGAGATCTTGTTCAAAGAGGTTTCAGATATGAGTTTCCCAGATAGAGAATAAATGGTTCATATCCAAACTTCTCATCCTATTTCCCAACCCAAAATAAGTTCATATCTATCGATACAAACTAAGTTACTCTTATTTCTCTATCGTACACACTTGTTTATTTATTACATGATATGTATTTCTTGTTACTATTGTATTCATTTGATCTCATTCCTTTGATAAATATTTAAGATGTCAATAAATTAGAAGGTATAAAAAGAACATCCTAAAATATCCCATAATTTATGTCAAAAAACCCTCTCCTTGATACCTCAATATAAGTGTGATCACCCATGAAAATAGTCAGTGTAGAACATGGTTCTAAGGAAATGAAGGAAATGCCTGATAAAACAATGTGGTATGAAGCATCCTAGTTAAGAAAACTTGTGGTGGGAGGAGATACAACTGATACAAGTGTTTTTCCCTTAGCTTTCCTCTTTCTATTATCTTTTACCTTTGTAAACTTATGAATTGGTTAACTGTATGTATCTAAACTAGGAACTCTTAATATTATTGTTCTTTAGAATGTGTGTCAGGAGATCAATTTGTTTTTGCATACACGTATGTTCATCATGTCCAGGTTTTCTACAATAGGCACATTTGAACCTCTGTTTATTAGGTTTGGTTTTAGAATATGAGATCTCATTTATTGTTATAGGTGGTAGGAAAATAATCCTTCTTATTATTATTATCTTGTTTTTTTCAAATTATTATCCTTTTTATTTACAGCCTTTTATTTTTCCAGTCCAACATACAGGGCATGTGAATTAAAATAATTGAGAGTATGCATCTATATAAGCTCATATTGCTCTGTGGTCAATGCGATAACAAAATCATCTAGTGAAGGAATTTTTCTTGTGGCTCTAAGATAAATCCTAAGGACATGTAAGATAGAAAAAAGATGAATAACTAGGACCCAAATTATCAAGAAAAAAAAAATCAAATATTCATCCTTTTTTTCTATCCCACATTATTTCAATTACAATCTAAGTGATTTGGATTATGTGAAGAAGTCATGTATAGTGTCAAAGTTGTAAGGGATCAAACAAATGAGCTAATTCTCCAATTTATGACCCCCCCATTACATCCTTCTTCCCAAAGAGTCCTTCCAATATGTTCCAAACGTCATCAGGTGTGCTAGAAGTTTGTATGTGAAATAGAAAATAAAAATATACAAAGAAATATAATAGAATACATGCCTCATCATATGGGCTAAACCAATTAGCTTTAGTCGCATATGATGTTGGTTTAGTTTCAAGACCCATTGTGATCTAGTGTAAACCATTACTCTTCAAGAAAATTTACTTTTTTATTTTCCACTCATGATTGTTAAATGATGTGAGAAGAAAAACCAAATTTTGGTCCATATTGCATAGACAAAATTGTAGAAAAGAACACAAGATAACCTTCTAAAATTAATACTAATAATCCCCTAAGAATGAAACTTTATAATCTAGTGCATATACAATTATTCAAAGCCTAAAAAGTGTATCATATATACCAAATAAAGAAATAAAAGTAGCATCAATGTTAAAATAATGATAACTCACACACTTTTAGAAAAATGATGCCTCAAACGGAGTTTCCAGAGGAAATTTATGCCTCTTACAAGTCTCTTTTAATTTCAAATTTCACTTCTTACTCATGTTCCTTAGAATAAAAAATCATTTTCAAATGATAATTTTTTTCCTACATTTTCTTTTCCACCTAAAAAAAATGTTTACCTCTCATGAGTTAAGGCCCTTTGGGTTGCGCATGACCGAGGGATAAAATCCATGTGACTATGGGATAAGGATAGGAAAAATGGTAGGGTGGCATTCTCGAGTTCCAAATGCCTTATTTTGATCCTTTTTCCTTATCAAATACATAAATGAGAGTGTG
Source organism: Taxus chinensis (assembly GCA_019776745.2). Lineage (NCBI taxonomy): Eukaryota > Viridiplantae > Streptophyta > Pinopsida > Cupressales > Taxaceae > Taxus > Taxus chinensis. Next base: position 807,745,691 of record CM034150.1, read on the forward strand.
CCTAGTGTTAGTCACTAGAAAAGAACTTTACGCTGTAGTAATGAAAAATGTTGTTACCTCTAACTATGTGTAAGGGTTGTGGATTGCATAATGATTTGTATGAAAGGGTTGTGATAATATGACCATCTATGTGCAAGGGATGTGAATCATACAAATATTTACGTTTAAGGGCTATAAATGGTACAAATATGAAGACAAAAGCGATGTGCACACTATGATCTTTTCCAAAAGTACATGCATAGCTTTATCTACACAACCAAACCATAAGAACAATGAAATTGTAACTACATAATCAACTCATAGTTGGGTAAAATGCACGATAGAAGGTTAGATATGAATGTTAAGACATGTACACCAACTGATAACCATAACCATCCATATTCAATGACCATCCTCAATAATGAATTTTATCTCTAGATCTTTCAAACTAAAAATCACCCACTCTTTTTTAAAAAAACCCATGCAACTCAAATTTTTTTGTGGCACAAAATACCACCAAATAACCAAGAAATAACAATTTTTTTTGAAAAAGAACATATTTATCCTTCTTCAAAGCATACTTCAATTTATTTTCAATCATAAGGTTTTGGCATGATCTAGATTCAATTGCCTAGTTAGTTTTTCTAGAGAATATACAAAATGAAGATTATCTTGTGAAACGACCTATTTCCTTTGCTCAGTTTTTATTCTCTATGTATTTTAAAGAAATAATAGAAGATCATACTCAAATATCCAAGGGTATGTAATAATAATATTGAACAATAACATTTGATTACCAAAATGTGCTTTGATAACATGTGAGAAGTTGGACCAAGATTGAGAAATGATAAAATAAGAATGCACTAAGAGAGTAATGTTACGAGAGAGAGAGAGAGAAGAACCAAACATGATTTAAAAGATAAATTGTATTTAGAATACATGGAAAATAAATTTATAATAGGTGCATAAATATGAAGAGGATAAGTGTAAACACCACCTTAAAAGGTGGAAATATGTCACCCCCATATATCCTAATGATACCTAAAAAAGCTAAATACATTTGTAGGAAAAGACATGTAATGGAATACAAATGTACACTAATAGGTTGAAGGATCCACTTGGAAATCTTCCCATTGTCATACATGTTATTTAAGTAGCATAAAATCAACTTCACACCGAGCAGATAAAAACAATGTATAAGTTATCTTTGTATGCACATCAATGTGAATCCTACAACACTTGGGCATGTACAACTGTAAGATATTGATGCCTCTAAGAAGGGAATCACTACTCAGTTTGTGTGCTAGTTCATATGCATCATCGACAAGTGTAAGACATGCATCATTTGGATCATTTAAACTATTGCACTCAAATTTTGGGAAAGGGTGGTCTTCAAACAACTCATTAACCACTTCTTGATGTTTAATGTGGGGTTGCACTCCACTTTACAAAGAACCAGAACACGTAGCTTCCATTGTCTCATCATTTTCCTCTTCTTCCTTCTGCACTTCCTCCTCTTGTCCTACACAAACAAGTTCAATGTACATAAAAAATAACAACTAATAATAGAATGAATGATATGATTATTATGAAAAATGAAAGTACTATCATGCATGGTAATTGAAGCTTTGTTTGTCTCCATATTCTCAACATAAATATCCTGATCAAATTAGTCTAAGGGTAATTGTGTGGGAGTAAAACATTGGTTGTAGGTTAGATATACAAGGCTGGGATTTTTTTTTGAAAGGGGTGCATTACGCAAAAGTGTGATTATCCACTGACATGGGATAATAGGAACCTAACTATGTAAGTGGAGGGATATGTTGGATATTATAATATTGCTCCACTAAGACAACCTCATAGAAAACTATGGATAGAGAGGCAAGGACCATAGGGCACCACTTGATAAACATAGAAAAGTAGGGATATAATGCACACAAATATATTTCTAGAGTGATAGGATTAGTGATGGAAAATGGATCTCTCAACTTATTGTACATTTGGGAAAAATAGTTGTTGAAAATATTGATGGGTTCAATTTCTCCTTTGTAAGTAGATAAAAGATGGAAGCATGAGGTCTTAGGATCTATGTAGATAGAAATATATTTAAGAAAAGTAATCTCAAAGAAGATGTGATTGACCCATACCTATTAAAGAGATAACACTAGTGGGATGTACCACCAAAGGAATATGAAAACAATTGGCAAGTGACGTCTTCATGGATGGAAAAATTTCTATGTAAGATGTCTTTGAAATATACAATGCGTTCCTTAGTAGTTATGGATCCTCCAAGATCATACTTTACAGATAAATCCCAGACCTCATTAGGTCGGTCATGTTGGACTACTGAGATATCTAATGGAAAATGAAATTTTCCTAAACAAGCCTTAAAATCATGGGTTATGAGGGTTTTCAAGTAGTGTGCGGTAAAAAGTATGAAAACCTCAGCTACTGGGACATTTTCGACATATCACATAGGGATGCACAATATGACACTATAACTAATCAAAATCCATCCTTCTAGCATAGATGATGTTTATATACATGAGTGGCACACATATATCTCCTTCCTAGGGCCAAATAGGTTGATATTGTGAAGGAAATAGGGGCGTGCAAAAGCACAAGAAACCTAAACATTACTTCATGTAAACACGTAGGGATACACATCACTTAAAGGAGGGTGCATTCTTGAAAAAATGTGAATGCACAATTTTTTATGCGGGGATATCCCCAAGTTTAACTCTTACCAGGTATTTGTGTCCATAATATTTTATTGGGAATAATTCATGGGGACTAATAGTGTATGATTTATAAATGGCGTTTGTTGGTTCATTTGTAGTTTTTAGTGAGATTGTGAATGAGTTTGTGTGATGGAAAAACAATGGGTTTGAGACAAAGGGTTAAGTATGAGTATGTGTAAGGATGTCAAATCATTCATTCCTTGTATGAAATAGTTTCACATGTAAAATATATTGCATAATGAGTATAATATGCAATCACAAAGTGTTATAAAAGTAAACAAATTGTAAGCTTTAGTCATAGATTAATCCTAATCTAACATGGGCATATAAAGAAAAACATAGAGAAGGGTAGGGTATAAATACAAATGAATCCAATGCCATGAAAGAGACCCATTTTAAGTTGGTGAAGGAAGATATGAGTAACTGTCCTCGTGCTCAAACATATATTCACTTAATCAAGCCATGAGTAGGTGTAAGAGTTTGAGGTTTTTTTGTAGAGAAAAGAGGTACACAATACTATTTGACACATAAGAAGTGAACATTAAATCCAAGATATAATCAAATGATATATCTATTGATAAATAAAAGATATGAAAACCAACCAGATGAAAAGAGTACACAAAAATGTCAAACATGGATGAAACACATAGTAGAAATAATAAAACTAAGGAAAATGCATTAACGTGTTTTGAAACTTCTTTTTACAAGGATTTGACCATACCAAGGTATTTCTACTGGGTATTTATAAGAAAGACATAAATTACTTGGGCATAATTATTAGTGTTACAATAAATGGCCACAAAAAATTGTGTAATGTAGATATGACAAATAAAATATATGTGAGCTACATAATACAACCAAATTGGATACCCCTGAGAAATCTAGAACAATATTAGATTTGATATCTAGTCTAGTTCATGAAGCATTCAATACTCTATGGCATGTAGGGATATCTTAAAGCACAAGTCAATACTCATTAAATTCATATGGAACATGTTATATGACATGGAGTGTCTAAAGAGATATCTCTACCTCCCTTTGTTGATAAAGTGAAAAAGATCTAATTCCCTTATATGGATGTTATTTTTGAGCAATATTATGTCAAAAATGATGGATATGTCTACTTTTGTGATGATTTTTTTCATTTATCGACCAATTAGTCTTTGTCTTCTATGCACTATACACATTAAAATTTATGACCTTTTACATGTTCTTTGGGAAATTTTTTGATGATGCCTTCAATTCATACAAGGAAGAAGAAAAAGAAAAAGTTTACTATTATAAAAGTAAAGTACATAATAAAAAAATCAGTATACTGTGAGCACAATGTGCATTCTCGTCTAATGGCCATTTCTTTTCTATTTTACATACAAGTTTGTGTATTCGTGTTTGTTGGTGTAGGTGTTTTTTTTTCACTTATTTAGTGTTATTCCTCCTCACCGAGTGATTCATCTCACTTAGGTGGACATGGATCTAGGTGTCATCTTAGTTATGATAGATTCTCTTACAGAATCTGTCATATGTGTAAGTGTGTCATAGGAGTAACATTCCCATTTGGGAAAGTAACTCCTCTTCTCCATTATGGAGGAATCTTCTCTTACATGGGAGTTACACATTCACTCCCCTATATGTACACCACCTCTTTTGATCTATGACAAGCCAATACAAGCTAAGCTAAGGCTTCCATTCCACTTCAATTTTCAAATCTTGAGCTCTCATATGCATGCACATTGATTTACAAAGCTTGCTTGCTTTAATCTCGTAACTCCTACACTTTGGTGAAGTGAAACTATTCGATGCACATGAATTCCTTCCAGGTCTTCGTCCTACACTCCTTCATGGTATCAGAGCGTGGGGACCAGAATCACGTTGCTCACCATCATTGCTCCACCGTGTAGTTGCTTATGCAAGCTCTCACTTTTGCATGTGCTCTACTTACATATTTTGAGATTCAGTGGGTGTATTTTTTGGGTGTTTGTGCTCTTCAAGTGTTTAATGGCCTTGCATGCATGCTTTGGAGGCATTTTGTGGTGTTCAGGTTTTAGCATATTATAGGTTCGAAGGTTGATAGATCACTCTTCATTTGATCTTCTCATGCTTCACCGTGCTAAAAAATCTTGGTGCATGTTGTTCAGACCGTGCTTGGCTACATGTTTCTCTCCTTCAACTCAGGCCTACAAACAACACTTCATCCTGCTTGTCGTATTGCCTGCAAAGCTCAGTCATGCATGGTCTTCACCCTCTCGCATTTTGCATTGGGTTTAAATTTGAATCCTTGGCATGCGTGCTTGTGCTTCATTGGTTCCTTTTGGCCCTCGCCATTCCAACCCTGCACATTTTTGCACTGTTAACTAAGCTTTCCCAAATCGTTTGGTAACTACACCCGATTTGCATTTGTCTCGTCACCCGTGATGGCTGGTGGTGACCATTTTGACTGATCAACTAGTGCCTGTGGATCCGGTTTGAGCTCACCTTTTTTGTCCCTTGGCTTGACAGCTCATCTATAGCTTCATGTTGAGATCTTGCATTGGTTTGATGTTCATCCTTTGCACTGGACTTAGTTGTGACACTCAAACTAGGTGTCCTTCATCCTTAAGCCTCTGGTTCAAAGATCTGTTTTGATCTACATCATCAATCTCTATCCTGTTACACATTCCATGAGCTTCTGCCTTTAGATCTATGCACCATCCACTAGTCTGATTCAGCTGCTTCGTGCTCAGTGTCGTTACTCGTCTGTTTCTCCGTGTAACCTACTCACTGTGCTCTTAATAATGCTGGACCAGGATCTCCTTACCTGCCGTGGGATTTTCCCTTCTGGGATCCCTTCTCTACGTGGAATATCGGTGGATTCAGCTCACCTCTAACCATGCCAGCTTCCTCAGCCGTTTTCCAGTCCTGCAGCGACCTGCAACACCTCTGCACATTGGTTCCTCCATGTGGCGGTTTTAACTTCTCACCAACATTGACCAGGGCCAGCTCGTGACCAGCTCAACCTATGCAACACCAACTAGCTCTCCTCCAACATGTGGGCCTCCTCCTTTTTTTTTAATGTTTTAAGGTGGTTAAATAAAAAACATTTCATTTCTTGACATGTATTAATTTATAAGGCTGTTTTTGGCTTGTAATTTAATCCCCTCCTATGAGTATCGAAGACGGAGGGCGAGGTCCGGGGTTGGCAGGAGGCTAACCCCCCTCGCAGTCAAAACAAACCCCTACTAAAATTCCATGCCATTTCCAACAAGTAACCACATGATACCCTTTACACCCATTTCATGCACTTTTTTAATGCGTTTGTAGCGTTTATTGACTTTTTCCTTCAGTTACGGGAATTGTATTTATGCCATAACTTTTGACTCGCTGCTCATTTTTGAGTGCTTCCTTAGTCAAAGTTGCATGATTTCTCACACTTTACGTGATGGAATTATAAATTTTATAAATGCACTTCTTTATAAAGTGCCACATTCTGAGGGGTTGATTGTACTCTTGGGCCTTCACACGCAGACGTATTATCGGCCGAGTCTGATGTCTTGCTTTTGTGCATCTTGCATTTTGCATCATGGAGAGTGCTCTTTCTAGACTTGAGCATCGCAGGATCACCTTACAACCTCTGCCACTTCTCACTGGGAGAGGGGACTATTTAGCTTGGCGTGCTTCCATAGAACGTTACTTCGCCCATGAGGGTCTTTTACCATTCTTGCTTAGGCCAGTTCTTGCACCCACTGATCATCATCATCTAGAGGACTTCCTTGACACTTGTGACCATGTATTTGGTCACATGATGATGCATGTATCTCATTCTCTCTAGTTTCACGTGGTACAATCAGATCCACCTCATCATGTCTGGAGCATTCTTCAGTCCTTCTATGGAGACCCTTCACATACTACTGCCATTGTTGTTGCTATTGATTCAATTATCTCCTCTGCTTTGTGTGATGACAGTTCCGCTGACATAGACTCACTTGGTTCTAATTATGATGACGAGGATTGTGCACCCAGTTCTGATGCAGAGAGCATTACAGAGGACTTCTCTCCTCTTTCTATCACTATTCGAGACATTTTTGTCGCACCCCACATCTCATCAGATATCGAGTAGTCTCATAATCAGTCTCACACCATCATTACACCAAATTCCTTTCCACTTCCAGTGTGTGAGGCCCACTTCACTCCTCTACCTTCATTGGATGACTCATACCTATCTGACATCACTCTTCTATTTGTTGAGCCCCCTCATTGGGACGAGTATCTGCCTGACCTTAGTCATCTTTTCACAGAGTCTACTTGTGATGCACTACAGGTCCCTCATCCATCTACAGGTGTTTCAGAGGAGTTCATCATCTCTGTTGTTGGGAGTGCCCCTTCCAGGAATCATGTCACTTCCACATTTTTAGAGACCTTCATTGATCCACCCTCAGTTGTGGATCCCTTTTCTATTGTGGAGGATGTTTTTTTCCCTTCACATCACTTGGACATCCTATATGTGGGTGTTCCTCTTTTTCACTCTGATAGTTCTACGCACGTGGAATTACCTTTGATTCCTTGGCACTCACTCACTAGACCTATGTCACACTTTCGAGCACCAGACTCAGAGTTCTTCGTGTTTCTGCCTTCAATTTCCTTTGTGGAGTGGGTGGACTTCCAACACGTTATTTCTGTCCTTCCTAAGGGCAAACACACAGTTCGTTGCAGGTGGATCTTCTTTAGTCCAGAGGTAGAGGATCTCGTCTTCGACATTCTTCTGGGAGACCTCCTAGAGATGCAGAGTTCAGATCCATCCATGGCATCTTTTGCATTCCTCTCATCTCCCTTTTCTTCTCTCTTATTCTTCTTTATGAGAGATTTCCTCTTTGTACATGGGTACCCTTTTAGGCTCGTCTATGACCGGGACCCATATTTGGCATCTTTCTTAGATTAGAGAGTGTGTTGTTCTCTTGTGGTGGATTTTTTTCCCACTGGGTTTTCCTTCACTACTTGGGACCTTCTTTCTTGTACATGGGTACCTCATCAGGCTTTGTGCTGGGACCCATTTCTTGTTTATGACTTACCGCCTCATCCTAAGTTACGATGAAGTGGGGGTGTTGGTGTAGGTGTTTTTTTTCACTTATTTAGTGTTATTCCACCTCACCAAGTGAGTCATCTCACTTAGGTGGACATGGATCTAGGTGTCATCTTAGTTATGGCAGATTCTCTTACAAAATTTGTCATATGTGTAAGTGTGTCATAGGAGTTACATTCCCATTTAGGAAAGTAACTCCTCTTCTCCATTATGGAGGAATATTCTCTTACATGGGAGTTACACATTCACTCCACTATATATACACCACCTCTTTTGATCTATGACAAGCCAATACAAGCTAAGCTAAGGCTTCCATTCCACTTCACTTTTCGAATCTTGAGCTCTCATATGCATGCACATTGATTTACAAAGCTTGCTTGCTTTAATTTCGCAACTCCTACACTTTGGTGAAGTAAAACTATTCGATGCTCGTGAATTCCTTCCAGGGCTTCGTCCTACACTCCTTCAGTGTTATTTCATGGTGTTTACACCATTTTTATCTTATATGAAATATATATTAGTGAATCATGTACACTAAAGGATGTAAGGGGATATACAAGAGGTTATTCTAATTAATTAACTTCCAACATTAATTATTCAATATCAAAATAACACATTAATACTTGGAACTAATGTATGCATCAAGATTTGAACTTGAAAACATAAGGGGATGAGTGCACTTAGCCATTTATAGATGAAATTGGAAAGTTATGGATGTGCAGATTAGTAGAATAATGAGATTTGAGATTGATGATGCTTCATTCCTAGAAATGTAAATAAAACATAACCTAAGGATGTACCATACAACTCTATCACGAACGTCTCTATGGTCTTGGACCTACTTGGGTTTTGACTCTTGAACTTCTAGAAGCATTGCTTGTATGGAAATATTTATTTTTATCAAACCCTTGTTGTTGGTCATGGTGAAAATCTCTCTAAACATCCTAAATGATATCTCAAACCCTAACCATGGGTGAGACACCCTAAAAATAAACATTATTTTGTTAATGGGAACCCCTTTAAATTTCCTCCATTGGCACTACTCTAAAGAGGCCTTAAACTACACGTTAGTCTCCACCTAGCATGTGATATTTAAAAGAACACAAATAGATTTAGCAAAATCTCTGAATTTTTTTGCTAAAATACTTGGAAAAGGGATGTTTGAGTGCTTGTATTTAAGAGAGGATGACTCCTTAACCTAGTAAGAATCTTCATACGTGTAATCATTTCCTCCCTAATGAGTTTGCATGAGATTTTGCAAGATTTAGGGAGCCTTGGGTTCCTTTTAAAAGAATAGGAAGTGAGTGCATCAATGTAGTGCCATGTGATTTCTAGGTTTAAAAATGAGGTAGTGTTTAAAATTTATTATATAGGGTTCTGAAGGTAAGTTATCAAGGAAAGGTTGACACAGATGGATTAGAGGACCCATTAGAGAATGCCAAACTGAAAGAAAATATAAAGGATATGTAGGTATAAAAATTTATAAATAGATCAAGACTGTATATAAATTCTTGACCAAACTATATGGCCTTTACTAGGGATGAGAAACTTGAAAAATAGAGTTTGTATCTTATGGAGTTGTCTACAGATTTTATGTATTGAACTCTCATAATTTTTTAGAATATCAGTGTGTATGAATAAGAAAGCTAAGAAAGAGACATCAAGATGTACTAATTAGGAATAGAAAGGGTGTGTTTATCTTAACAAGAGTGCATTATCAAAACCAATAATTTCAAAGATTAAATTTCCAAATTTGAGTGTCTACATCTCCCCACTTTAAGTAGGAAATGAAAATTACATGCTTAAAGAAAAATATTCCTGAGTGTGTAGAAAAAATTTCTCTTCAATTGAAGTTTATTTTGTAGAGTCCTATTGTGTTGGTCCCAACATGATTCATGATGAAACTTGCAACATAGAGTGTAGTCATGTCCATAGTAAATAATTGAACTTTAACTCAAATGTAACATGGAATATGTAAAATTTTCATTTGCATAAAATGAAATAAAAAGATGCAAAACATGAAAGGAATTCACCTATTTTTTTGCGGAGGGAGAAATTTCCCATTCCTTTCTTGCACTTGAATATTTACATTATTGATATTTCTAAAGGATTGGGGGTGATCATTCATTAATTTTTCTAAGGAGAACTAGAGTATTAGGTGCGTGCACCAAATTAGGGAAATGAAGGAGAGAGAGAAAAATAGTGAAGTAATGAAGAAACCTATGAAGGAAGAATACCATGTATAAAAATTATTCAAGACCTATTATATATGTAAGAGGAAGGGAAGGATTGCCTATGAAGATATTATCCACTTTGATACCTTCAGTAGGACCATATACCACATCGCTACAGATTGATCTAGGCCCAATTATGTAAATAAGTACATGTAGTAGAAAATAGAATGATTTCCCCCATGCCCTTCCCATGTGCCATAAAAATAAGTAAAAAATAAATAGAAAATGTAATATATTGAAATGTAAATGAATAAAAGAGACCCATACTCCCAAGATTCTTGAAATTATAGTAGAAATTGAGTGTCATGGTTAAGGAGTGAAGTAGTTTGTGCCTCTTTCAACTAATATGGGATGAGTGATGTGGATCCGAAAATAAGAAAAAAAATTATAATTGTAGGTGAAAATATGAAACTGCAGAGAAAGTTGATGTAACTACCCATGGAAAAAACCATGTGAAAGGGTTAAAATCGTCCATACGGTCCTGACCGAACTGTACATTTTTGAGCATGTGCTTGGTTTTTTGGATTTTTTGCTTGGAGTTGTGTTTGAGTACCTGCTTCTTATTTGTAACTACATATTATCCCAAAATTATACCATTTTCTAATGTAGATGTATAATATAACCAGATGAATGCCCAATCTTTTAAGGCATGTTTGAAAAACCATGTTGAGTATGTGGCTCAAAATAATATATGTATGCCTATGCATTATATATGAGAAGATGTAAAAGAGTGTGGGATGCTAAAGAGGTGTCCACCTTGGAGAACATGTACCTAAAAAAGGGAGGTTTTGTGCAAGTTGGTAACCATGGTGTATAACAAGATAAATAATAGAAATAAATAAAAAAATAAAGACAATAATAATAGTATAAATAAGGCATGTATAATAAAGAAAGTGTAGAAACAATGAAGTTAGAGTCAATAATATGAAAACAAGCTCACACTAAAGGTGTACAGATACAAACATGGGGCACCCATCATATCACAAGATAATCAAGGCCCATATTCCTAAAAAAATAACACACAAGATAGGCATACAACCACAAACATGGGACACTCATGGTGTCACAAGAGAAGAAAGGGACATAGGCCACAACCAGTGAAGCAATAAAGTTATAAAACACACAACCAATAAGTATGTATGAAAAATAAGAGTGTCATAAAATGATGAAATGATACGAAAAATATAGAAAGAGACACATGAAATAAGAGGTTTCAATATTACACAACACACATTGTTGGTGTAGTTTCAACACTTCATAAGGTCATGTGTACTGAAAATTAATTGAGTCGTAAGTCTGAATGCTCACCTGAAGTGTGTGCCACCAACTAGGTCACTCCTTTACGTCATTTATCTGGATGTGGTTAGAGCATATATATTCATCATAACCCTTACAACATGCATGAATGGAGATACAACATACAATATTGACAACACATATAATAAGGAACTCATTGAACATAGATAATCAGTAATAGTATTTTAATTCCCATAATACCATATTCATATCTAGTAATATTGGAAACCCATACATAATTATCCATTGTAAACACAATTCATTATATGAAATACTCACTGATTACATCTATTACATCCATGCGCTGAACCATACACGCATACAAAATGCTCATAAAAAAGGATTTAGAACACTCTCTTAGCTGCCACCATATTGCAATAAAATATAAATATATTTATACACATTGGGGACTTTCCCTTCACCTCTTACATGCATTTTTTTATTAATAAACATGCTAAAAATAGGCTGCATACTTTTACAATTATGCTTTATCTTTAGTTCAAGCTATAAGTATCTCAACTTTAATCCTATATTTATATTTTTCTTGTCTTCTTGCACCATCTTCATCCTTGTCTACATGTGCATTTCTTATTTATGGACATTACTTGTGTATCACGCCATCTGCACTTTATTTCCTATTTTTAGCCTTGCTAAAAAAATGGCTAAGTCTTGAACGTGTGTATATGTCTGGACCCTTATGCATTGCCTTGTTCCTCTGTGTTGCATGTACCTTCACACATTAATTTGTTTCCTTTCTTTGTGCTCACACACATGATTTCATGCATCCTTCTACTCAGCTATTTCTTTTAGTTCCCTATGTGCACTCCTGCGCACAACCTCCAGCCTCTGTGCATGGCTAATACTTAGCCATTTCTTCTAACCAACACACATGTGTTACTCATGTTAGCCCAAAATATAACATGTACACAATATATATATATATATATATATATATATATATATATATATATATATATATATATTGTGTACATGTTGTATATATAATCAAGCATAATGCGGAAGTAGAAAGGAACTATAATAGAAAAATAACACCTATGTGTAGTGTTTAATAGATGCCACCAAATGTATGGGAAGTTTGGGTAAAGGGTTGGCCAACACCTATCATTGTGTACCACTTTTTGTATGTCCTTCATCTAATTCAATATACTACATGAACACAAGTGTGTAAAGAGTAAAGAGGTATGTTATCAATCAAACCAAAGTGAATAAAAAAAAATATAATGTTAAGTGGTAAAACTCAAGATAAATTTACAAGTTCTAATTTTGGTTTTTTGCAATTTTTTTTTTTTTTTGAAAATATGTTAATGTTTTTGTATTTTTTGCATGTTGAGATATGTGTAAGAGAGAGGGGTGACATTTGGCTATCCGATGAGAACCTCATGAAGCGGTGGAGTAAATTTCAAATATGATGGAGGTGTAGGCCTTAATTGTGCCAAAAAAATGAGACTCAAATGCTAGTGGTACAATAGTAGTAATTTTTTCCAAAGAAGGCATGGGAGATGAAGTAGATGTAGGGGTATTATGTGAATTATAAGACATATGCAGAGAACTAGAAAAATGAGTATGCCTAGATATATCATGGGAACTAGAATATTTGTGAGTAACTATGGAGAGAGTATGTGCGCTCGAGGACTGAGATTGGATAATATGATAGTGAAATCCATGAGAAATAACATGTGAAAATATAGACCTATCATGAGAGCTAGGAGATCTAGATCCATGAGAGGAAGTGTGATGAACCAAAGGACTATCATGACATTTAGGAGAGATAGAGATATACGAGCAATTTTGTAGAACCAAGGACCTATGAAATAACCTACGAGGGGTAGAGATGCTAGGATTGGTTAATTAAAATAAAAGGCCTATCCGTAGATGAACTAGGTGTAGGAATATAAACTATAGAAGTACTAGGAAAAATGGGAGAAATAACCTCAAAGGGAACACCGCTAATTGTGGTAACCTGTTGATAGTGAATAAAATTGAAACATTGGTAAATGAATGATGGAATATACCTAAGAGAAAATATCCACAAGAGACCTAAATGTAATTCAAAATATCTAACATATTAGCAACCAACAATGAAATTTATGTAGTAATGAAACCAATAATAATAGGTAGAGTAATGTGTTGATATCAAGGATTAGTATTAGATCCTTGTCGCATTTTAAAAAATTATGCATAATAAAATTTTACCCCAATGTTGATAGAGAATCGTGCCAAAAATTGATTTTCCAAAGCATTTAAATATTACATAGAGTGTGTGGGGAGATTGTAGAACCATTGTAGTGAAAATTCCTTAAGATTGATAGGGAATATTTTGGTGAGTAAGATGTCATAATAGGCATAATCAAAGGAAGCCATATGAATAAAGATGTTTAGTGGGATACTCTTTGCCATTATAGAGAGGTATTTTAGGAAAAAAAAACCAATAGAAAATGGGTAAGAAACCACTTTGGGTGAAAGTGGGTTATGAAACAACTTGTATAATCCATAACATGAGAGGAAACATATGTACCTTGTTATAATTGTAAAACTTGAGCTTGTAATGTAAGAACAAGGGTTTCAATTTATTGTGTGATAGATGAAGAAGTGTGAAAAAAATTATGATTGGATATAGGATGTGTAGTTACAACCAGGGTTTCTAGAATAGGCATAAATATATTGGGCATTAAAATATTATGTGCTCCCAAGGATGTAGGCACTGTAGAATAACATATGTATCGATATGAGATATTGAAAAATGCTTAAGTTGATCTCTTGTAGCATACAAAATAATATCAATATTACTAGGATTTTCTTGTAGGAAATTTGTAAGTTGTTGTGTCTTATCTTTGGGAAGATCATAAGAGTGAGTATCATGGTTATTATTGGAGCCTTCACCTTGTATACGATCAATGGAAATAATGAAGACAACATTAGAAAAGATATCAGTAGTAGAATAAGGAAAAAAAATAGGAACCCCATTTGTATGATAAAATAAAGGATGAGCAATAAGATTGCATTTGTAACCTTAAGTATGAGTATGTGGGCCTACAAATTGATTTGAATATCATAGAACATTGAATAAAATGATATGATGAGGTAAAGTAGAAAGATAAATACATCACCAAAATCCAAGAGGAAAAGAATAAACAAGCCCTAAGGTTTATGTAATAAACAAATCATGAGTCAAGTTCACTAAAATGTTTACACCCTTATTAGATTATGTGAAATCTAGATTAGTTAATTGAGTACACTAAAATATGTAAAAGAGATAAAATAACAAATTCTGATTGATTAACTTCCAACATTAATACTTGCAACTAATGTATGAAACAAGATATAAACTTGAAAAAAGGGGATGAGTGCAATTTTTTGTTTACATATGTATATGGGAAGTTATGGATGTGCAAATCACTAGAACATGGATATTTGAGACTAATGATGTTTCCTTCTTGAAACTATGACTGGAAAATGACTTTGGACATGATTGTATAACTCTTATAGGGATGTTCGTACAATTTTGGACCTATTTAGATTATGGCGTTGTAAAATTTTCTAAGTTTCAAATATTTGGAGATTTTTGTCGCTGCCAAAACCCTATTTTTTGGTCATGTTGTGAATATATATTAACATCATAAATGAAATATCAATCCCTAACCATGGGCTGGAGACCCTAGAAAAGAAAAAATAGTTGGTTATGGGTACCCCCTACACCACCAACATTGGCCCTAATATGAAGAGGCCTCAAATTGCATGTTGTTCCCCACCTAACATGTGATATTTGAATGATTGCAACTAGATTTGGAAATCTCTTTGACAATGCTTGAGTTAAGTTTGAATCTTGCTAAAATACTTGGAGTAGGGATGTTTTAGTACTTGTATATTAAAAAGGATTATTCCTTGACCTATTAAGGATCTTCACACCCATAGTAATTTATGCCTTGATGAGTGTGCATGCTATTTTGCAAGATTTAGGGAGCCTTTGGTTTCCTTTTCAAGAGAAGTAAGTGAGTGGATAAATGTAATGCTTTATGATTTCTAGGTTAGAAAATGAGGCACTGTTAACTTTCTTATATAGGGTTATGAATTTAAATTATTGAAGAAAAATTGACCTAGAATGATTAGAGGATCCATTAGAGAACGTGAAATTAAAGGCAAATAAGGAGGATATGTAGGTCTAAAAATCTACAAATAATTCAACACTAGACATAAATTCTTGAGCGACTATACAACCTTGAATAGGGATGAGAAACCTAAAAACCGGAGTTTACATATTTTCAGATGTGATTCGTCTATGAATTTTATGCATTGAACTCTATAAATATATTAACATATTAGTGTGTTTGATTAAGCAAGCTAGACAAGAGACCTCAGGATATAGTAAACATGAATAAAAAAGGGGGTGTGTTTATCTTAACAAGAGTGCATTATCAAAACTAACAGATTTAAAGAGTAAATTTCCAAATTAAGTGTCTACACATGGCTTACATAGAATCTGAGTGATTATATGCTCAACTATGCTCACTGTCTTTCTTGGAATAATCTATAAAACTTTATTTGTGTAGATTTTTGTGTATCATGATTGCATGTATATTACCTACACACCATAAATCTTAAGGAAACCAAGTGTTAGGTGTTATATTTTCCAAAGTGGGACATAATTCATTACAATTGTACAACTACGGTGAAAAATTGTGAAATTTTTAGGGATTATACATAGTGTATAGTGGGTTCCTTATTAATTTAAGATGCTAAAAAACATTGGGAGATCACATGAATCATGATATAGTGGCATGATGAAGTGCAAGGCTAAGTTTAATGTAGGATACTTACGTAATAATGTGGGGTTCAAGAAAGTAATAACCAACCATATGGTGATGTGCAAGGCACTGCACAA
The DNA here is from genome assembly GCA_019776745.2 of Taxus chinensis. Taxonomy (NCBI): domain Eukaryota; kingdom Viridiplantae; phylum Streptophyta; class Pinopsida; order Cupressales; family Taxaceae; genus Taxus; species Taxus chinensis. The sequence goes on from CM034150.1 coordinate 807,761,894, forward strand.
GGCTTATACATAGGACACATATTGAAGGTGATGGTGCAATGAGTTTAATATAATTTATAATGGGATGACATAGGGTGAAATGAAATCCATGTGAAGGATGTAGAAAGGCATGTAAAAAATACATGAAGGCAAACACAAAAGGTGTGTGCAAAGAAAAAGGCCACAAGATATTGTGTAGGTTAAGGAATGTTGCGCAAATCTATTGTGTAAAGATCTTTAAGGGTGTGCATGGGGGAAATCATTGAACACTCAAAATGAGTGCCAAGTGAGCCTACACATGCTTTAGAAATGAAGATCTTAGAAAAACAATAGGACACGTAACATTATGAAGGGGCCAAAGGAAGAAAAGATGAATTAAGAAGAGGATGGGGACTTTGAAATGTAATTGTTTTGGTATTTCAAGGAAAGGCAAGAGGTTTGAAGATTTCCTATAGGGAAATTTGGGGTGTGTTGTGTAGAAATAACAAAAAAACCCATGCCACCATCTCAATACATCTTATGAATCTTACCTTAATTCCCACAAAAATTCTTCCACTAGGACATCTTCACAGGATCTATCTCATTCTTTGACCTTTCATGGGTAGTTTTCTAGTCCTTATGAAATTCATTTGTGAATTCCTCTGTTACTTCACAACCCTCATACCCCTTATTTGTAAAATCATCAAGGATTGATTTGAATCTCTTGATCTATTGATTGAGTTGTATCCTCTTCTTGTGCACATATTTCCATAGGAATTGACAATGTTTCACATCTTCTATCTTTATATCTTCTCTCAAATCTATTTTAATTCCAATTTCACCTCCACAAATATTATTTCCATGTACTCTTTTTGGAAACTGAGCTGACTCATAAAAATATTTTATTTTTTAACATAAATATCAATGCTTGAAACTTCACCCAAGGATTTATGGAGCTCAATTTGTTGACTAGAATTCCATTCCTCTACATTCCCTAACTCATAACCTACTTCCTCCAAAATTTTATTAAGTGTGAAATATAATCACTCTATAAGATTAGTTGTAACTACAAAATTATTAAACATAATTAGTTTTCTAGCCATAATCTTTGCACAATAGTCCACTTTGTTAGTCAAGAATTTTAATGTGGTCTTTATTATTTCATGGGAATCCCTCCATTTTAAGACCTCCTTGAAGTATCCATCTTCCTTCACATCCTAGTGCTCATACTCATTAGTTATTTTTGTGATAACCCATATGACCATGGTTTGTAGTTGTATGATAAGAAGTATACATCGATCAAAACTCTATGCTCCAGGTCCCTTGATAGATAAAAATTCTCCAATTAATGGAATAAATTTGATCCTTTAAATCTCAAAGGATCGATGACATAGTGATTTATAAAAAGCTGCTAGTAGTCCTTCACCAATCACTTGTAGATTTCTCATTGGCCACAACTTCAAGGACTACATTTTCCTATCCATTTCTACCATCTTCCCCCTTTACAACCCTTATTCTTATAAATATTCCCTTTATATAGTCAGAGTTATTAAAGGTGGTTCTTTCCAACCACTCCCTTATCATAATTTTGCAGGATCATTGTTGGTCCCTTTGAAGAAATATTATGTAAAACATTGGGTTCTTACAAGGTTCCAACCCTTTCTTTCACCAGATTTGGTGTCTATGCTACAAGTATTTCCATTCCTTTTGGTGCTAGCACAACACTTCCAAACCATGGTGTTATCCAAAAATTTATTCCAACTGTTGGTGTTAACTAAACCTCTACAAGTTTTTCCCCCTTTCACTGCCCTAATAAATTGTTTGGGAAGTATTGATCCCACTATTATTATCTTCTATAAGCATCACCATTGATAATGATTGGTACTTCAAATGGTTCTGTAGACACCAATAGGGTTCTACCCATTGGTCTTGCACCATTCGTAGAAGGTTTTAATCTAAACAATACTTCTATGGGTTTGATGTAGGAGCATAAGGGAATGAAGAGCATCAAAGTAATGATTATCCCTTTTTATCAGGATCCTAGGTTTTTGCAGTGTTTATGAGGTCTTAGGGAGCCAATGTGAGTCATGTCAAAGTGTTGAGAATGTTCAATATTTGAATTTTTCTTATTATTTCACTTTCCCTCCAAAATGGGATTTGAAATTGTAAAAACATGAAAGTGAGGAAATGTGATTGTCATAGAGGTTTTAATGTTGGAAAGGGAATGTGAAGTTTCTAGGCATGTGGTATTATGTCCTAGGATGAGTGGAAGTCAATAAATGCTTGAAAATTGTAAAAAGCCCCATCAAGTGAGTGTTGGCATATGAAGGGTCATATGATGAGTCATTAACAATTAGTTAGGATCAAGAAATATAGGTGAGAGAAAGGAAAAATTTGAAAGATAGGTGGTTATTAGAAACTCCTCGAGGAAGGAGAGAAGGGAAGGAAAAATGAATTTACATTTTTTATAAGAGATAATCAGTTTATTAAAGGAAGAACTCTATTTTGTATGGTAATTTGTCTCCTTCAATGAAATTTCTAAGTTTTATTTTTTATGTTTCAAGGTATAATGAATATTGGGCATGAATGTTAATATTAGTGACTTGGATCAAATATAGAAAGTTCATAAAAGCTTAAAATGGTTTAAAGGAGGTTACGATCAATTCATGGACTTGCATAAGACTGACAATATTGTATATATGTGATTTTATAGGGTTCCTTGTTATATAGAATATTTACATCCTTGTGGTAAGTGCATTTGATTAGAATCATATGTTAATAGGTGAAAAAAGTGTAACCTGATATTGGTTTTCTCATTATATAACTTTGCATGCTTGGAAAGCCCTGAAAAACAAAACATAGACTGAATTATTCACAATTTTGACCAAACATAAGAATATTTCATCTAAAATGTTGTGAGAATTATTTTATTATGTGTGAGAAATCATGTTGAATTGTTCCTAAATAAATTTAGTGTAGTATACTTAGAATGGAAGTTTAGATCTACACAATTAGGGTTTGTAAACTCCATCTTTAACGTGTATGCACAGGTTGATCCTTGACAAAATGAATATTTTAATCTCAACTATTGTCTTTAATGGTAACCTAAGACTATGGGAAAGATTAATTTAAAATTTTAGGTCAAAAAGAAATATTTGTAAATGAGTTTACTTCATTTTATAAGGTAAATATAACTCCTGGGCCACACATAGAGACAATTAGGTTTTGTCATAAATTTGTATTTTAAAGCCTTAGTCATCGATTTCAAGTCTAAAAATTGGTAAATATTACTATGAAGAATACATATATAATATTTTTAAATAATTAGAGAAAAAACATGGGTTACAATGTGAATTATGCATGACAATCTTCGAGGAAGATGCTTGCACAGTCATAAGGGCTAGTTGGTAAGAGCACTCAACAAAGAAAGTAGGCTATAGGTTGAGAAACTAAAAAATAAACTTTGCATGTAAGATAAACACAAAAAAGGGTGTCCAAAAATTTGGGAAAAGTATTTTGAAAACCTCAAGGTGAGGATAAAAAGCTAAGAAACCAGAGTTGCAGGGGTAGTAGAGGTTCTAGAGCCTAGTGAAGAGAAAGTGAAATTAAGAGAAAAGAAAAGAGAATTAAATCATGATATTTAGGGCACAAATTCACATAGATAAAGGGTACTTGAAAGTGTAAAGGTTGTATTTTTGATGTGTCTAGGTTATCCTATCCATGAACTCACTAAGGTACTTGGGTTTAAGAGCACCAAAGTACAATTTGAAGGCATTAAATGAAAGGTAGGATCTTGAGAATTTTACATTCCTTTAGATAAGTTTGGTAGCATGGTAGGAAGAAGAAAGATAGGGGTGAAGTATTTAACAATGAAAAGTTAAAACAAAATCTGAATTTTGCTTAGTTTACTCAAGACCATTTGTGGACTAGTGATTGAAAACAAGGGAAAAAGGAGAGGTTTGATTAAATTCTTGGTTTCAGTGATGATGATGACTGAGTATATTATAGGGGGTGGAATGAATGGAATTGATACATGAATGAGATGAAGGTTGGAAAATATAGGGAATAATCAAAATTTCATTATAGATTCAAATAGTCCAAGAAGAAACTCATTGAAAAAAAGGTGAATAATAAAATATAGTGACTAGATCTTGATGTTTGTTTTGAATGTGCACTGTATGAATATGGTTCTCTATATCAAGTGGTAAAAAAGATAGAGAAATGAGGATATTATTTGATTTCTAATAGTGTATTGTGAGTATGTGATTGAGATTCAAAGGTAAAGGGTTTGGGAAGAAGTGGCCAAGAAGAGTGGAAGAGTGAAATGAAAGAAGAGAGTAAGAAGGCACCAAAAGACCAGGTTTGAATCCTAGGTGAGGTGTGGAGGAGGGAGAAAAAGATTAAATAGACTTGTTCAAGAAAATAAAAGAGAAATATGGACAAGGAATATTTAGTGATAGAGCTAGTGAGAATGTTAAGCCATAGAAAGAAGAGTCAAAATGAGAGAAAGAAGAGAGAAAATGGCAAGAGAAAAGAGGAAGCCTAAAAAATTAGATATAAGGATTGAGAAATAGCTGTGAGATCTTAAGAAAGATGTAGAAAAATTTAATGAGTTCATATTGAGCATGGAAGAAAAATATGCAGATGAAGAAGAAGAGTATGAATGGGAAAGTGAACAAGAAGAAGAAAAATAAATTAGTGATATATTGTTTCCTTGAGAAAGGTGAACTACATAGAAGACATGGATTTAACTCGGGAAAAATGAATACAAATAAGAAGATATGAAAAACTTAACTCCAATCAGATGATTGGTATGTGAATCAAGTTTTGTACCTTTTGAAGTTTTCTTGTTAATATCTATACAAAAAGGAAGATGAAATCACCTTACCATTTGATAGGCCTATATATGATTAATCCTCCTCATGCAATGGAAAATGGATGAGTTTAAGCTAAATCAATAAATGGAAGTCTTAATGATTTGTTTTCTCATGTTTCCAAGAAGGAAACCATATTTTTGGATGAGGTGAGTATAGGGGGAAGAGGAGTCAAGAGAAAAAGTACAAGAATTTTCCAAATGAATGCATTGAAGAAGAGTTGGAGGTAAATCAAATTGACAACAAAATCCTTACTTGAAAGTTTCCTGGATCCTGAGATTGATGTTTACATTGGTTGATTCTATGTAATTATTGGAAAAAGTTATCTTGTCCATTGGTGGCAACATTTGGAAATCCTTTACCACAAAATTTTCAAGATATGAGATAATCAAGTTGTAAAGTGGGGTGAATTTTTGAACTTCAATTAAAGGATAATGAACAAATATTCATAGGTTAGGTGGATGGTTTGTTGTAAGATTTATTGTGTATGATGAATGAGGATTTTCTTTAAGGATAAAGAATAAAATTGAGAGAATGATAGTTCTTGGGTAAATGAAGATGTAAATGAGTAAAATCAAGGTGTAGGTGCAGGTCTAAAGAAAGTTGAGATGATGGAAAACATGAAGAAGAAAGAATGAAAACAAGAATGGGAAGAATGTGGTCATCCAAGAAGCATAATTCAAAACAGGATGAATGGAAGCTATACATGGAACCAATGATATGATCAAGCAAAAAAAAAGGGTGTATTCTGTTTTTGTTGTGTTTATTAGTTAGGTACAGGTCTGTGGAAGGATAAATTTGAAGAAGATCAAGATGGAAGTCAAGAAGAAGAAGAGAAAATTCAAGGAAAATTCAAACCTGAACCTATTTTGGATTGGGGGTGGTTGGTGAGATTTCCTAAAAGGTGATTAGGTATATCTTAAGAGTAAGGGAAAGTAAAATTCAAGAAGATCAAGAGTCATTAGAAGAGACCATAATGGCATTGTATGGATCCTTTTCTCAAAACTTGGGAGTATGATGCAGGAACATTAGGGAATGAAGATCATCCAAATAATGGTTATAATTTTTATCATGATCCTAGAATTTTGGAGTGCTTATGAGGTCTTAGGGAGCCAGTATGCGAGTCATTTAAAGGTGTTGAAAAGGTTCAAAATTTTGAATTTTCCTTATTATTGTACTTTTAATCCAAAATGGGATTTAAAATTGTAAAATCATGAAAGTGAGGAAATGTGATTATCATAGAGATTTTAATGTTATAAAGGGAATGTGCCAGGTGTGTAGGCATGTGGTATTAGGTCCTAGGATGAGTGGAAGTCAATAAATGCTTGAAACTTGTAAAATGCCTCATCAAGTGAGTGTTGGCATATGAAGGGACCTATGATGAGTCATTAGAAATCAATCGGGACCAAGAAATAAAAGGGAGAGAAAGGATAAATTGGAAGGATGTTTGGTTATTAGACACTCCTAGAGGAAGGAGATGAGGGAAGGAATAAGGGATATGCATTTTTATAAGAGATAATCAGTTTATTAAAGGAATAACTCTGTTTTGTATGGTAATTTGTCTCCTTCAATGAAATTTCTCAGTTTGAGTTTGTATGTTTCAAGGATTAATGCATATTGGGCATGATTCTTAATATTAGTGACTTGGATCAAATATAGAAAGTTAATAAAAGCTTAAAATGGTTGAAAGGAGGTTGTGATACATTCATGGACTTGCATAAGACTGGAATTACTATAAATAGGTGATTTTGCAGGGTTCCTTGTTAGATAGAGGATTTAAATCCTTGTGGTAAGTGAATTTAATTATAATAAATATGTTAAGAGGTGAATGATGTGTAACATAAAGATTGGTTTTCTTGTTGTATAACTTTGCATGCTTGGAAAGACCTCAAAAACAATAATAGAGACTGAATTCTTCACACTTTTGACCAAACTTAAGAGTCTTTCATGGAAAATGTTGTGAGAATTGTTTGATTATGTGTGAGAAATCATGTTGAATCAGTCCTAAATAAAGTTAGTGTAGTCTCCTTCGAATGAAAATTTCCCCAATCGGGTCCTCTCATTTACACACAGTGAGGGTTTGTAAACCCTATCCTTAACGTGTATGTAAATAGGTTGATGACTTGAGGACAAAACAAAGGTTTTATCTCACCTATTGTCTTCACTAGTAACCTAGAACTGTGGGGAAGAGTAAGTTAAAATTTGAGGCCAAAATGAAATATTTTAAAATGATGTTACTTAATTCCTATAATGAAAAGATAACTCTCGGGCCACACAAAGAGAACAATTAGGGTTTTTTTTGTATAAAATTGTAATTTTTAAGCCTTAGTCATCGACTTCAAGTCTAAAAATTGGTAGATGTTACCCTTTGAATAGGTATCCCTAGAAGATTTTAAAATAACTTTAGAAAACTTAGGGGTTAGAATGAGAATTATGCGTGACAGTCTTCAAGGAAGGTGCTTGGACAGTCTTAAGGACTAGTTGGTAAGAATCACTCATATAAAGGAATTAGGTTATAGGTTGTGAAAACAAAAAAGAAACTTTCTATTGAGGATAAACACAAAAATGGGTGTATAAAAAGGTGGGGAAATTATTTTGAAAACCCCAAGGCGAGGAGAAAAATCCAAGAAACCACAGTTGCAGGGCTAGTAGAGGTTTTAGTGCCTAGTGAAGAGAAAGTAAAATTAAGAGAAAACTACAGAGAATTAAATCATGAGATATGGGGCAAGACTTACATGGATAAAGGGTACTTGAAGTGTAAAGGTTTTATTTTAGGTGTGTCTAGTTTACCTTATCCATGAACTCACCAAGGTACTTGGGTTTAAGAACACTAAAGGACAGTTTGAAGGCATTAAAGGAAATGTAGGATCTTGAGAATTTTTCATTCCTTTAGATAAGTGTTGTAGCATGGTAGGAAGGATCCTACATGATAGGGGTGAAGTATTGAAAAATTCCAAGTTAAGCCAAAAGCCAAATTTTTCTTAGTTTACTCAAGACCATTTGTGGACTAGTGATTGACAACAAGGGGAAAATGAGAGGTTTGATTAAATTCTTGGTTTCAGTGATGATGACCATTGAGATAGTATAGGGTGGCATGAATGGACCCGATACATGTTCATGAGATGAAGTTTATTAAATGTATGGAAGAATTAAAATTACATTCTAGAGTCAAATAGTCCAAGAAGAAAGTAATTGAAAATAGGGTGAATAATAGAATGAAGTAACTAGATCTTGATGTTTGTTTTGAATGTGCATTATATGAATATGGTTCTCTACATTAGGGTCTCTCATAGTCACAAAACGTTTCCACTTTGGCTCATTTGATCTTCAAAATTGAAGTGTGGATCACTCTATCCACTAGGTCAAATTTTTTATTTTAAGCATTAAAAACATTCATAAATCTATAGCCAATACCCTCTCTGGATAATTTATAGCTAAACACTATTATCTTCAGTCAAACACTAGGGTATATGCTCAACTGATATTCTTCCATCATGAGTTTTCACTACAAGAAGTGGCTAGATCACCTAGAAGAACTCATGTTTTTAGTATTGAAAAATATATCTAGAATTCACTCTTCAAAAACATCCATTCATATGTTTGGGCTAGGAGGATAAATTTGGGAAATCATTCTTTTCAAATTTGTGTGCCCACTATTGAAATAGTTATTTTTCCTTGCCAAACTATGGTCAATGTACCTGTCTGCAACAATTATTCCTATAACCACCCTCTTATCCTAAAGATTTTCAGACTGAGGTATCCCAGTACTTTTGATCACTTTAGGCAATAGCAAGACCACTAAATAATATGGGATGCTCCCAAGATTCAACCATAGACACATAACATCCTGCAATTGGGTCCATTTCTAGGTCCATAAACACATACTAGCATTGATCTGATTCAATTAGAGGAAGAATATTAGTGATTGGTTGAATATCTTGTCAAGGCCTAAAAAATTGAATGTGTCTATCTGTTATGAAATTGATGGAAGCTTACTAAGATCCTACAACAAATGTTAGATATTGATTGACTTTCACAAAAAATAGTAATGATTTAGAACTCCCAGGATCGCCCATCCATTTTGCCAATGAGCCAGAAGCCCTTATCCCCTATAAGTTCAACTAGACTCTTTCCACTTTTACTTTGAATATTTTTGGGTATCTTCTTATTCCTTCATGTTGTCATTTATGCAATGGTTTCTAATGGTTTGTTTTAAATCTAGGAATGTCCCTTACAAAATCTAAGAACAAGGGACCTCAATATTCATACATTTTTCAACGTGACTCAACTAGTGTTGTTTCAAGCTCTCATTTTGTATTTCTTTTAGTTTATCTGGGAAAGGAGTCTGCATGCACATTCATTATCATTTTTCTTGGCTATTCCTTGTGTATCGTGATTTGTGGACTGCATTTCTATGTTTACTCAATTTCCTTAAGTAGGGGAAGTCTCATTTTTCCGTAGGTCCATTTTAACGATAACTATTGGATGATTACTACATCTAGCTAGCTTGTTATCAAATGCACTCAACTCCAAGGTTATCCTAATGGCATTAACCTACATTGTCTCACCCTCATCCTGAACTTCAAGGAATCTGAGATATAGTACAATGCTTATTTGTTGATTCACTCTGGGGTTTAGATGACAAGTTCGGTCAGTCTTGTTGGTCGTCAAATAGGACTTTTACGAAGAGCAACAGTCAGGGGACAAGAAGTCCCTCCTCTTTAATGGGAGAGGTTCCCTTATTCAGAAACGAACCTATTTACAAATATACAAACATGATTTTCTGGTTGAACTTGGATATTACGAAAGTGTTTTCTATAAAGATCATCAATTACAAAAGGACTGAGGAATGAGAATACGAGAATGAGCAGAAAGGCAACATGCAGAATTATAGATAATCAGAGTAATTCTTTATGTATGCGAAGTTACAGTGAATTGAAACAAGATCATTTGTATCACATAAATAAGATGGAATTTAAAGACACAAAGTTCTGTAAATAACATCTGCCAGAACACAAAGTTTCTTGACATAACACAGACAAATGATCTTCACAAAATTAAATGAAAGCTTAGGGATACAAAGAGATCAGATAGACAAAGAATGGAAAGCCCTTTTGTATTGATTTCTTTATGATCTATTTACACTTTCAGAAAATAAGCCAAGTTCTTCCTCCTTTCAAAATGGCGTGAAGAGGCCATTATATAGCTTACAAATCAGTTACTCTTTGTAACTACTTCTTTTAACTAAAGATTAGTTAAGGATTGCCAATCGCAATACCTCAACTAATTACAATGAATCCGAGAAAAAGAATTAGAAAAGAAGAGAAGAATAAGGAGAAGAAGACAGGTGGTTATGAATGGGAGGGACCCACTGACTTCAAAATTCGCTGCCTGAATCTCTTCAATGCCTCGGCTATGTCTCTGCCACGAGGGACTGACGTGCTGGCTGTAGACTGAGCCCAAAATCCGAGGCACTTCTCCATTTCCTTATCAAACTCGACATGAGTATGATAGTCTTTATTTGCTTCTTCAATGGCAGATTGAAGAGAGCAGATCTCCTTCATTTTCTCTTTGGAAATGGAGCTTTCCTTGAATAGATTATCTTTGACAAAAGCTCTGAATTGAGCTTTGATTTCTTGCAGGGAAAGAGGCACACCAGAAGTTTCATCCTGAAGATGACAGTGTATGTCTTTGAAAGCAGATACAACCAGTGTCTTGAAAGCCTCACCCTTCTGCTAGTTATTCTTCAGCTCTCCCAAAGCCTCCTCCAAGACTTTGATCTTCATATTGATAGTAATTCGGAGGGCAGAGCCACAAACTAGACTCGGGAAGGAATTACAGAGGGAAGGGATACACGCGCAGGATTTTAGATTGCAAGGGTTCGAGCAAAGGATAGCATGGAAGCAGTGTGAAAAATGCATAGGGGGTTTGCTCGTTATATAGCCGATTAGGAGAGAGAAAGATAATGAATGCGCATTTAATACATACCTACCAATTTGAATAAGCAAGATATTCGGGTAGAGCGGGAAAAATAAGCACGAATGGCACTTGGTTCATTTGGGACATGTGAGACGCGAATGCGCGAAACACGCAGCTCGGCCGATTCGGGCGAAGCGGGGAAAAGACGCACAAATGCCTTTTGGGACATGCAGGACAAAAGTGCGTGAAACACGCGACTCGGCCAGATCAGACGAAAATGTGACAACAGGTCCCGTTTGAACTTGGGACATTTGGGACGTGAAAGTGCGAAGTACGCAGTTCGGCCGATTCGGCTGAAAATGGAACAAATTGCCAAATTGAACTTGGGACATTTAGGACATGAAAGAGCGAAGTACGCTGGGTTTGGGTGATTCGGCCGAAAATGGAACAACTTGCAAATTGAACTTGGGACATTTGGGACGTGAAAGCGCGAAGTACGTGGTTCAGGCGATTTGGCCGATGGAACAGACTTGCCTTTGAGTTTTGGGACACTTGGGACAAGAAGTTCCGACGGGCCCGAAAAAGACAAACTTCGGGGAAACCGGCCGATCGGGGAACAGAGCGTCCCATTTGAACTTGGGACACGCGGGACAAAAATGTCCGATAGGCCCGAAAAACACACAAAATGACCCAAAAACACATATTTTTTCAATTTCTCGACTTTTAACATTGAGTACAACAGAGAAGACACTTAAAACTCAAAATTTTGAAATTTTCACTTTCTTAAGAGCAGGGGAATTTTGAGTGGACAACAGCTGGCTCCTTCTGGGGATGACTTGGCATAAATTCAAGGAATGGGACAAGGTAAGAACTTAGACAAACTCAGGGAAGTAGACCAGTACCTTATCCATTGGGCCACGGAGTCAAAAAGCAAACCAATACAGAGGACAACACACCAAAAAAAAGGAAAGCAAAACAAAACGTTGTACAGAATATACAAAGGACTCCCTAATCACCTATGACTTGAACAACTTAAGGTACTGCCCACTATAAGGAAGTGGGAGAGGAGAACCATCCATGTAATCAAGATAAAAGGAATTCTTACCAGCAAAGTGTCTGATCTTGAAAGGTCTGAGCCAAAGGGAATCAAACTTGCCATGGCTGCCACGAGGTTCATGCCTTTTATCCCATAACAACACAGTGTCTCCAACTTGGAAATCTCTGAACCTGGCTTTCTTATCAAACAGGACCTTTACCTTCTGCTGGTGAACAGATATCCTATCAGCAACCTCCAATCTGTCCTCATTCAGTTTGTGAAGGTACATAATTCTCTTATCCAAAGCATCACTGAAACTAGTATCTTCAATGGCCTTCATTAGATGCAAGGCTGACAGCTCCACTGTTACTGGCAATTGAGCTTCTACTCCATATACCACTTGAAAAGGAGACATTCCAATAGCTCTCTTTGGTGTAATCCTGTCTGCCCAAAGAGCATCATAGAGCTTCTTGTGCCAGTTTCGTTGAGACTCATTGACTAATTTCCTTATAATAGTCACCAAATTTTTATTAGTGGATTCTGCTTGCCCATTTCCCTGAGGATAGTAATCTGAGGAGTGAGCCAAAGAGATGCCATACCCATAGCAAAAATCCATTATCTCAGTTGAAGAGAAATTTGAAGCATTATCTGTCACAATCTTGTTAGGTACACCATACCTTACCAAGATGTTCTCTTTGATGAAGCTGCACACCACTTCAGAAGTAGTACTCTTAACTGGAATAGCTTCTACCCATTTGGTGAAATAATCCGTGGCAGTTAATACATGAGTATGACCAGCACTAGAAGCGGGATTAAGTGTTCCAATGAAGTCCAAACCCCACTGTTGAAAAGGTTCCTCAATTACAACTGGCTTAAGAGGCAAAGAGGCCAATTTAGGTCTTCCCACGAAGGTCTGACAAGCCTCACATTTATCAACCCACTTGGATGCATCTCTGAACAAGGAAGGCCAGTAATATCCTCCACGAAGTATCTTATGAGTAGTGACCGTTGATGAATAGTGTCCTCCACATGCCTGATCATGAAAAGCTGAGAGCAACTTTTTCTGCTGTTCCTTGTCCACACATTTCAAAAATCTTCCATCTAACCCACGTTTGAACAAGGCGTTTTCCCACAACACATATTGCACTGACCTTAGTTTAACAGTCCTCTTTTCTTTGGCAGTTAAATGAGAGGGGCATTCTCCATAGGTGAGAAAATGAGCGATATCAGCATACCATTCATCAACTGAGCTAAGAAACAGAATGGTAGGAAGGCCAACTTTATTCTCCAGTAATTCATGCTTAGCTCCTTCAGCAATGAGCTCACAAAGACCTTTTCCACGGACGAGCTTGGTCGGTTTGATGTCAATATCGTATTCTTGGACCTTAGCAACCAGTTCCCTCTCTTGGATCCAAATTCCTGTTGTGTGAGAATTGACTTAACAGTTGTATCTGGAACCAACACCATGGAGTGAGAGTTGAGGATGTAAAAACGAAACTGCTTAACAGCTTTGACCACTGCAAAAGCATGTTTTTCCATCATGGTGTATTTTAACTCATGATCTTTCAGAATATAGCTCATGAACGCAATTGGGAGTTCATGCTCATTAGAGTCTTCTTGAGTCAAAACAGCAGCCAAGGTATTATCTGTGGCATAGCAATAGATAATAAAATCTTTGCTGAAATCAGGACAGGCTAAAACAGGAGTTTTAGCAATAGCTCTTTTAATACCTTCAAAAGGATTCCTTTCCTTCAGAAGACCAACCAAATGTTTGTTTCCCTTTCATCATTTGGGAAATATTCAAAGTTAACTCTGCAAAATCAGGGATGAACCTTCTTAAAAAATTGATCTTACCAAAGAAAGAGTGCACGCCCTTTTTGCTGGTTGGGAGAGGAATTTGCTGGATAGCTTGAACTCGCTCAGGATCAATCTTAATACCATCTTTGGAGACGATGTGCCCTAATAATTTCCCCTCTGTGACACAAAAGACAGATTTTTTAGGATTCAAAGAAATCCCATGTTCTCTGCATCTTAGCAGAACTGTCTCCAGGTGGTCAAAATGATCCGCCCTTGTTTTAGAAAACACTGTCAAGTCGTCAAGGTATATGACAATACACTTCCCTTTCAAACTTCCAAAGGCCAGATCCATAGCTCTCTGAAAAGTGGCACCAGCATTAATGAGCCCAAAAGGCATTCTCTTGTAAGCAAAGGTACCCCAAGGAGTAGTGAAAGCTGTTTTGTGTTGATCTGCAGTATCAACCTCTACCTGATTATATCCCGAGAATCCATCAAGCATAGATAACATTTCAGATCCTGTTACTGCTTGCAAGACCTGATCCATCATAGGCAAAGGATAATTATCTTTCAAGGAAGCCTGATTCAGATTCCTGAAATCAACACAGATGTGGATCTCACCATTTTTCTTCCTAACAGGCACAATATTAGCAATCCATGTTGAATGGTGAATGGGAAAAATGATTTTGGCCTTCAACAACTTCTGTATTTCCTGAAAGATGGTGTCAGCTATTTTGGGGTTGTATTGCCTCTGTTTCTGCTTAAAAGGCTTAATTCCAGGTTTGAGAGGAATAAAATGCTGCATATCTTTTGGTTTGAAAGCTTTTAAATCTTCATAAGAGTAAGCAAGAACATCCTTATACCTCTTTAAAAGATCAATTGCTTTTTTCCTCTCATCTGCTGTGCAACATTTTCCAATGTTCACGAGCTTAGGATCAGTAGAACTCCCAATATTAATCTTATCATACTCAGCTGATTGTTGAGGTCCAGTAGAAGCTCTAGACTTTACATACCTGTCATGTTTATCAAATAGTTCCTCTAAACTCACCAATCCTTTAGGAATCTTGTTTCCTTTGAGTTTGATGCATCCATCCTGATCCGTTTCTTCTCCTTGGGTGACTGCTTTGTCAAAGGGCACACTTTCACGAGGCAGGTTGTCACTTCCTTCAAAATACAGCTGTTCAAAATTACCCTTGAGTTCTAAGAAAGAAAGCAAGTGTTGATCATCATTGAAAACTTGCCAGTTATTTGTATTATCAGGTACACTAGGTCGATGGACCATCTCAATGGTGAACTTATCTTGAGAGAAGTCAGGATGAGGAATCAGTAGTGACCCTGAGACTGCTAGTGAATCAGCCCTGCTGTTCTTCTCCCTAGGTATTGCTTCGATGGAGAAAGCATCAAGAAATTCAATGGAATCCCAAACCTGATTCCGGTAATGTTTCAACCTTCCATTTTTTACCTGGAAAAGGCTTCTAACTTGCTTTACAATCAATTCTGCATCACCACGAGCCAGAAGATTCTTTACACCTTGTTCTTTGGCCACTTGCAGTCCAAGAATGAGAGCCTCATACTCTGCTGTATTATTAGTATTTTCGAACTGCAACTTGAATGAAAAAGGATGTAGGCTTCCTTCAGGTGACACCAGTAGGACACCAGCTCCAGAACCAGCTGAGGAACAACTTCCATCAAACTCTAAAATCCAAACACCATTAGGATCTTTAGGTGACACTTTGGGGAGTTGGATTTCATCAGGGGACATAATCATGTAGTTACCATGCCCCATATCCTCATAGAGTATTTGTGCTTTAGGATCATCCATTTTTTGTACAATATACTCAGATTGCTTCTCAGGCAGCAACTTCTTCATTTGTCCATTAACAGGTACGAGTGCATGTGACCAATCCATTTGAATTTCTCCACCCACATCCTTACAGAAGTTCCTACTTAGCAACATCCCGTATGAAGGAGGAATATCTGCTACTAAGATGGTAGCCAAAACTCTCTTCTCAGGCAAAGCAGCAAAAGCCACTTGTGCATCTTTAATTCTTCCGACCAGGGGCACTTCCTTACTCTCCATAGAGTAACAAGATCCATAAGTGTGTGTGAGGGTCAAGCCTAAGGCATGAGCTACTTTAGCAGGCATCACATTGTCTGAGGCTCCTGAGTCTATGACACAATTACTGAGCCTATGGCCAGCTATAAGAAGTGTTACATAAAATGGTTTAATTTTTTCATTAGGTGAGGTGACAGCGGCTACCAGACTAGGCTGTGGTGCAGAAGAAGGAGTGGGTAAAAGGCCTTTAGAGGTGGTTTTAGAATGGGAATTGACAAAGTGAATCATTTTAGCAAAAGCTTTGGGATGGGTTTGATAATACTCAGCCTCTGAGATTTGAACCTTAGTCTTTTTCAGGTGATCAATAATATCAAAAGACCCAGAAGTGGATGGGCCATCATCACTTGAGATCCTAGGTTTATCAACTTTAGGGAAAAAAGAAGTAACTTTAATAACAGGATTGATAGGACTCACCTTTGGTGTAGATGAAACGGGGATAGGAGATCCTCTTTTTGCAATTACAGGGATAGTTGTCGGCTGCTCCTTAGATTTCTTGGGGGGCTGCGTCACTTTCTCCCTCTGATTTGTCTGCTCTCGAGTCATGACAGCGAATGATTCGCTATTCATGTCCGCTACTACTTCATCATAATCATCTCCATCATCAATGCCCTCAGTGGTGAAGAAATTAACTCGAGATCCCTCAAGTTCATCTGCTTCATCATCAACTTCTTCCACAAATTCCTCGCAAGCTTCATTATCCTCATCATCATCTGGTTCCTCAACTTCACAGGTTGCATTGACAGGAACTTTAACAGGAGGTCCTTCAAGTGCTAATCTTGTTTGAGAAGCAGGCAAATGATTTCTGGGCTGAAAATTCCTCCTTGGAACGTCTGCATAGGGAGCATGCTGAGCCAATTGTTTCTTTATGGCAATGAGATCATTCGCAAGTTTTTGAACCAATGGATCAGTATTAGGTCTAGGGGTGGAGGAGGAGGAAGAAGCAGACTTAGATTTGGAAGGGTCTCTCCTCAACTTCCCTGACATGATTAAATCATCCTCGACACTAACAACAAGAGTTTGATCTTCAGCCAATGTTGCGAGATTAGCCCTTCTTAGCGCATAACTAACTTCAGGTGATTGGGCATTTAGGAAGAAACATTTTTGGATTTGATCAACAGGTCGAGTATTTGGTGGAATTTTATTAATCAACCTGTTGAATCGGGCCACAAATTCTCTCATGGGCTCTTGTGAATCTTTCTTTATCTGAGAGATTTGGGCTAGCAAAGCATGCACATCTTCTGCTGGTTTGAAACGGTTTTCAAACCTAGTTCTCATGGTGTCCCAGCTAGTGATAGCACCAGCCGGAAGGTGATAGAACCAATCAGCAACATTATCTTGTAAAGTCTCAACGAACAGTCTCACGGAGACGTCTTCATGTTCAACTCCCAGAACTCCACATGCAACTATGAAGGCTGCGATGTGTTCATCAGGATGCACTTTGCCATCGCCTTTGAATTTAGGAAAGTTCTTCCGGTTACCTCTGGGTAACTCATGCAAAGGCTGAGGAAGAGCAAGGGGCCCGACACGATGACCCCAGGGCAATGGTACCGCCATTCTTGGAAAAATGGCTTGGAGAGGAACTGCAACACCAGCAAGAATCAAAGCTCGAAGATTAGGACTAGCTGGCTCTGAAGGAATACCACCCGTAGGAATTCTATCTTGAACAGGTGGAGTGCTTGTCGAACGAGTCTTTCTATTTCTTGTTGAAGGGAAAGGAAAACCCTGCTACTCCAAAAGCTGAAACTGAGAATCTTCAATACCAAGGGCCCTTCTCCCTCGAGTAAAACGCGGAGTTGCCAGATCAAAGGATGATAAAAAATTACAGAACTGGAATATGATTTTCCCCAGCGGAGTCACCAAAAACTGTTGGTCGTCAAATAGGACTTTACGAAGAGCAACAGTCAGGGGACAAGAAGTCCCTCCTCTTTAATGGGAGAGGTTCCCTTATTCAGAAACGAACCTATTTACAAATATACAAAACATGATTTTCTGGTTGAACTTGGATATTACGAAAGTGTTTTCTATAAAGATCATCAATTACAAAAGGACTGAGGAATGAGAATACGAGAATGAGCAGAAAGGCAACATGCAGAATTATAGATAACAGAGTAATTCTTTATGTATGCGAAGTTACAATGAATTGAAACAAGATCATTTGTATCATATAAATAAGATGGAATTTAAAGACACAAAGTTCTGTAAATAACATCTGCCAGAACACAAAGTTTCTTAACATAACACAGACAAATGATCTTCACAAAAATTAAATGAAAGCTAGCAAGGGATAAAAAAGATCAGATAGACAAAGAATGAAAAGCCCTTATGTATTGATTTCTTTATGATATATTTACACTTTCAGAAAATAAGCCAAGTTCTTCCTCCTTTCAAAATGGCGTGAAGAGGCCATTATATAGCTTACAAATTAGTTACTCTTTGTAACTACTTCTTTTAACTAAAGATTATTTAAGGATTTCCAATCGCAATACCTCAACTAATTACAATGAATACGAGAAAAAGAATTAGAAGAGAAGAGAAGAATAAGGAGAAGAAGACAGGTGATTATGAATGGGAGGGACCCACTGACTTCAAAATTTGCTGCCTGAATCTCTTCAATGCCTCGGCTATGTCTCTGCCATGAGGGACTGACATGTTGGCTGTAGACTAAGCCCAAAATCTGAGGCACTTCTCCATTTCCTTATCAAACTCGACATGAGTATGATAGTCTTTATTTGCTTCTTCAATGGCAGATTGAAGAGAGTAGATCTCCTTCATTTTCTCTTTGGAAATGGAGCTTTCCTTGAATAGATTATCTTTGACAAAAGCTCTGAATTGAGCTTTGATTTCTTACAGGGAAAGAGGCACACCAGAAGTTTCATCCTGAAGATGACAGTGTATATCTTTGAAAGCAGATACAACCAGTGTCTTGAAAGCCTCACCCTTCTGCTAGTTATTCTTCAGCTCTCCCAAAGCCTCCTCCAAGTTCTCACTTTGATCTTCATATTGATAGTAATTCGGAGGGCAGAGCCGCAAACTAGACTCAGGAAGGAATTACAGAGGGAAGGGATACATGCGCAGGATTTTAGATTGCAAGGGTTCGAGCAAAGGATAGCATGGAAGCAGTGTGAAAAATGCATAGGGGGTATCACTCGTTATATAGCCGATTAGGAGAGAGAAAGATAATGAATGCACATTTAATACATACCTACCAATTTGAATAAGCAAGATATTCGGGTAGAGCGGGAAAAATAAGCACGAATGGCACTTGGTTCATTTGGGACATGTGAGACGTGAATGCGCAAAACACGCGGCTCGGCCGATTCGGGTGAAGCGGGGAAAAGACGCACAAATGCCTTTTGGGACATGCGGGACAAAAGTGTGCGAAACACGCGACTCGCCGGATCGGATGAAAATGTGACAACAGGAAGAACTTGTGACATTTGGGACATGAAAGCACGAAGTACGCGGTTCGGGTGATTCGGCCGAAAATGGAACAACTTGCCAAATTGAACTTGGGACATTTGGGACGTGAAAGCGCGAAGTACGCAGTTCGGGCGATTCGGCCGAAAATGGAACAACTTGCCAAATTGAACTTGGGACATTTGGGACATGAAAGCGTGAAGTACGCGGTTCGGGCGATTCGGCCGAAAATGGAACAACTTGCCAAATTGAACTTGGGACATTTGGGATGTGAAGTTCCGACGGGCCCGAAAAAGACAAACTTCGGGGAAACCGGCCGATCGGGGAACAGAGCGCCCGTTTGAACTTGGGACACGTGGGACAAAAATGTCCGACAGGCCGAAAAACACACAAAATGACCCAAAAAACGTAGATTTTCTCAATTTCTCGACTTTTAACATTGAGTACAACAGAGAAGACACTTAAAACTCAAAATTTTGAAATTTTCACTTTCTTAAGAGTAGGGGAATTTTGAGTGGACAACAAGTCTGAATCCCCATATTACATCTTTCATTTTTTGGATTTGATGCATTATTATGGGTTTTGCAGTGAATATTTTTCTTGCGGGTTACAATTACCTCGGTAATCAAAGTGTGACATACAGGAAATAAATAAAGATTATTTGTGACACTTGTGTGATATGGTGAAGATCAATTTTTGACCATGTTTCACAGTCAGAGGATCCCAATAAAGGTTGTCAGTGCTCGGGTTCCCCTTTCCCAGCCATGGGCACCCGTGTCCATCCTGTTTTGTGAACTAAATAATTTATTTGAAGTAGTAATGACACATATCACTTCCCATTCAATTTTTTTCCCAGCTTAGATTAGTCTCAGACAGTGCATAAACCAACTAAGTCCATTTCTCTCTTTCTTGCATGCATGGTTTCATATTTTATTAGTTTATTTCTTATGTCAAATCTATATTTTAACATTTATTCAATCATATGATGTGACTCTGCAATATTAGGGTTTAGCATAAATTCAATTTTTGTTAAATAAAAAATTAGTTGTGTTTGTGCACAAAATAAATCATATGAAAAATTATATTTTTCATCCTTCAAAACCCCATTTTCACTACCATGTATAGCTTTCCTTGTATGATGGAAGTTATATCCTCCTTTCAAAATATCTATGTTGATAATAATATAGCAGCTTCATGAACCATAAGATGTCTGATATAACTTACCGAGGTCTTCTTTCCCATTGTACTCAACTGTAATGATTTCATCAGTTTGTTACACATATTCCTATCCATCAATGTGTCTATCAGAATCTTTGATTCATTTGGTGACTAAGATACAACTACTAGCCTTTCTATAGTTAGAATAATTCTTCATCTCGAGGTGAGAATTTCCCCTTGATGTGATCATATTAAGCACAAGGAAATTATATTTATAGGATTTCCAAAATAAGGAATGTTCATCAAGATTAACACCTTGATTTCTATAAGGAGTTCGTGCATTATCACCTAATACCCTATACTCATTTCCATCTCCTCTACAAGTTTAATTTATACCGACCTATTTTGGTGATCGAATCCTAAAATTGAGATTTTTCCTATACGTATATAAATTTCCTCACTTGCATTCACTATATTTGAGAGTTCCATCAATGGAATATGATTCTCCATTTATTCTTGAAGCCTTTATTTTATAGCCTCTAATTTCTTCTCTTCCTCCAATCTCCTTCTTTTATGTTCCCATTCTCACTCCTTTTGAGTAGTTACCTCTTCCCTATATCACTTCACATGGATTTTTCCCTTCACGACCTTCGTTATAGGGTCTTATTGTATATTGAATGCTTATTTCCTCCATTATATCAACATTCTCAAAATCTCCTATGTGATCAGCATGTCTTTGCTTCCACCCAATATGTTTCTATTATAGAAATGAATTATAGGTTTTATTGATGTTATCATCCTTCTCTGCTTAGTTTTTTGGGCATTATTTATGTTTTTTTTCATTAATGTCAACACATGTGTGTATCATGATGTATTTCTTTGGTGAGTGTTTCTTAGGTGAAGTAACATGGTGTCGAGGTGTTTTTGGTGCATAGTTCTTGGAAGATAAGTGTAGTGTATGAGCTCAAAATGTGGTCAAAGGATGATATAAGGTCTAACATGGCCATAAAGATTCTCACAGGAGTGTGAGTATCTGCATTGTGAAGGCAAGGTCTATTTCAATGAGTCATGTGGTGATACAAGCCTAAATAGGCGTAATCCTAGACCTAATTCAAGCAAGATGGTGTGATAACATGATATATGAAGAAATGAAAGTATGTGTGAGCATGTAAGGTGTGTTTTTGCATTTCATATCAGGTGAATATTATGTACAAGGTCCCTATTCAAGTATATAATGCATGTTCAAGGTCATTTTGAAGCAAGGTTATGAAAGCAAGACTAGAAAGCATGGGTAAGTCATGGTGGATGGAGAGTTGTAGAAGTGAATGAGAATAAATGGAAATTGGATATATTCAAGGATATTTTACATGTGGTGTATGAAAAATTTAAGATCACATGTCAAATAAGGAGGAAATAAAAGTTAATTTTAGTCATATCGAGTTCCCAAAACTGCTATTTGAAGTTCAAAGATAAACTTTTGATGCTCACTGGAGAAAGTGTGATTTGTGTGGGAGGCTGATATTTTGGGTAAAGTTGAAGGTGTATCCTAAGAATAATTTATAAGTAGAATAAAGTATTTTGGTTTTTAGATTTTTATGAATCATCGTTACCACTAAAAAATCTTTGTTATGAATTCAAAACCCTAGGTTAAAAGTGACTTGAGATAAAATGGTTGTATAAGCCATGAATTTATTAATTTTAAAAATTTGATGATTTTATGATGTAGAGGAATCCTATATATTTATTTCTATGTATTTATAGGTCTTGTTTGTGTTTGCCCACCCCACTTAAAAATGCTAGTTTCTAGATTTTTTTAGTTTGTGCAAAAGTTTTCCATTGAACCTATTGAATAAATTACCATTTATGGAATAATGGGAGTTGTAGTACATGTATATGATATTTTTAAATCATGGTCGAGGTCATAGGATGAAAGTGTTCCCTATCTTAAAAGATTGGTTTTTGGGGATGAAATGACCATTTCAAAGCAGTCTTCTTACAAAGGCATTTTGAGGAATCTTATGTCTAGTTTTTGACATTATGAGTACTTAGTGATGTATTTGATATCAATATATTTCCAATGATATATGATAATTTCATTGTTGAGGTCATTTGATGTGGTATTGATCCTCATATTTGAGGTCTAGGGTTTGGTGCACAAGAACAAGCATGTTCTTGGGATGGTTTCATGGAATGAGGTGATGATGTAGAGATTTCCAAGTATTGTGACATAATGATGAAGTATCTTATGATTTTATTTAAGTGATTAAATTCTTTAGTGATGGGAATATAGATTCAAAGTGGTTTGGTTTTGGCAAGATGGATTTTTGGTGCAATTAGGCCTATTGGAGACCTAATGGAGAGATTTGAGCATGATGGTGATATGAATGACCTATGTGGTAATTTTTATGATTTCCTTATTATATGTTTATGTTTTTTTAGTGATATATACTCTATGAATACCGATCTACATGATATGGGTGCATGTAACTTGTATATAAGCAGTTATGAGGCTCATTTGTGTGTGTTAGCAAAATGGGAAGGTAGTGAATTTTTTAAGGATGTATGAGCATGACATGAGGGAAAAGTTAAAGAGGATGAGGCTTTGAAAATTATGAATTATTATACTATAATTATGATCTAAGAAATGGTGAGCTTGAAGAGGGTCATCCATACATGACCTAATTGTATAAGAAGACCTAGTTTTGTGTAGTGAGAGAGCCTAATGAAAGTGGGAGTGTTATGAGGGGACAAGAAAAAATAAAGGAATAGGTATGAGAATATGAGTAGGGAATAGAATAAGGTGATACAATTCATTAGACTTAATCAACATGTGATGATACATGTTTGAGAGAAGGAGAAGAAGGTGTGTTTGAGAAGGGTTTTAAGTTAGAGGAGATGAACTAATGATAAAAAATAGTTGTTGGTGTAACAAGTAATCAAGTGATATTCATATTAATATGGGTGAGTTGGTGCTTGTTCATCTTAGGGGGTTGTATCCTCCTTGTGGGGTTTTTTCCTCACTAAATCAGGGGATAGTGCTCCTTGTAGGGTTTGTGCCATACTAAACTAGGGGTTGGTGCTCCTTGTGGGGCTAGTGCTTCACTAAAAAATATCATGTGATGTGTAATATTCAATTAATTTCTTTATTTTGAGCAATATAATTAGTGGTTTAGTGGGTTTTCTTCCCCTTGAGGGTTTTCCACATATATCTTGTCTCCTTGTGTATAGTTGAATGTGAAATGCTTAACTTGTTTAATGCCTAATGGAATGAATCATGCATGATAATGAATAATGAATGAAATGGAATTAAAGGAATGATTCACCCCCCCACAGTCCATTTTTATTTTAACAATTGATATAAGAGCTAAGTCCTTCTGAAGAAAGTCTAACAACTTGAAGGAGACATTGAAGCACAAGTATGATAGGTAGTCAAGTTAAAGATATGAAGACACCCTTGTTCATAATGAGAAGCTAATTTAAACCCTTGGGGTTTGATATATGGAATTCAATATTTGATGTTTGACTCTAATAGATAAAACTTGTAAGAAGAGTTATGAAATTGACAATGGAGACACTGAAGGTAATGAGTTTGAAAGTGAAGATGATGGAGTCCATTTTGACACATTGCTCACTATAACATCCCACATTTTCATTGCATATTTTCACGAGATAGATTCATTTACATGAAGTGGATCACAAGGATTTGAAAGTGTTGGTTGGAAATTTTTTCTATTAATACAAGCAACAGTTCAGGGGACAACAATCCCTCCTCTTTATGGGTGAGGTTCCCTTATTCACCAAAACCTGGGAATCTAATTATTTACAAATATACAGACTAACATTCTGATTGTAAATAATGTTTCATATTTTAATGATCTCAATACAGAAGATGAAAATAGAGAATTACTTCAGGGGATGAAAAAATAGCCTAAATGAGTAAGACAGATGAAATAGGGAAACCAAGTTCATGCTAATCCATCAATCAAGAATATAAATATTCTCCTTGGTCATAAAATATTATTCACCATTGTCAAGAAAATAATTCAAGAAGGAAACACGTTCAGATATATAGATTGTAGAACAATATCTTAAAAATGCATGTATTGAAGTTCAGGAATCATATGAATTAATATATCTGAAAAACCCACCATACATATAGATGCAACAGACACAAAGTTATTCACACTATAGAAAATGGATTTAACACACAATTTCTATATTCAAATATATTAGATCAACATTCACAATTGCAAGGAAAATAAACAGAAAGAAAAAATATAAGATGGGGAGAATTTATTCTTCTGTATTGATTTGAACTGTTATGTATCCTTACATTCAAAGCACCAAAAATAAAACCCCTTTACAATGAAAAATAATCATTATATAGTTGAGGGGTGGTTATAATCAACTTCCTTAACTAATTTTCTTTTAATTAAGCACCAACACTTAATTAATGAATTAGATTTAGCTATATTTATATATAATTTCATACTTTTCAAAACGATAAAGATAATTTTTAAAACATACCAATTAGAAAGAAAAACTTAAGAACTAGAGGAAGGAACACTTGAGGATGGTGTAGGTGGAGTCTTTACTTTGAGTATATGATGCCTGAATTTTTCTAAGGCACAAAAAAAATCCAAGACTCTTGGGATGGTTGTGTTTTCCATAGCATTCAACTAGTTTCTGAAAGAGTCTTCCATTTCCTTTCCAATGCCTGCATTTTATAACAAACCTTTGGTGGCCTCTATGACAACATTATGCAACTTTGTAATCTCCTCCATATTTCCTTTGTTAACATTATTAGAATTGTAAAAATATTCTTTGATGAGTTCCCTGAACTTTTCTTTGATCTCATCTAATGAGTGCCTCTCTACAGAGTTGTCTTTATAGAACTAACACATTAGAGCTTGTAAATTAGCAAGTAAATCAGCTTTAAAGGCTTCTCCTTTTTGTACCATGATTTTAAGTTCACCGATTGCCTCCTCAAGTACCTTGATCTTCCACTCAACACTAGACACCCATTTTCTAGAAATATTACTTTTTGAATCATCAAATTTTTTGTGATAAAAGAGGATTTTATCATCTATTGTGTTCATGATTCTTAAATCTTGGATGCATTCGAGCCAAAGCTTTAGCTCCTTCTCAGATCTTGTGATCATCGTATGAAATTTTCTTTGGGCCAAGGAAATGTTGTCAAACACTTTGTAAGCCTAATCTATGAAATTCAAACTAGAGAATAACATTACTTATCCCAATACCTCAATGGTGTTACCATACACAACATGTTTATGAATCCCCTTGATGGATTTGACATCTTCATAAAAAAAATAGTGGGAGGGGGCATTGAGGACAAAGGATTTGGATCAAGGAATTTTTCACCTAAGAGAAAATACTTAATAAAGGTGGAAAGAAATTGAACATGTTATTCCAGTTGTTGCTGTGTTTTTTTTTTTGTATTTTTACACTCTCTCAATCACCCTAGAAACTATCTCTTTCAAGTTCTAAACCTCTCCCTCAGGAGTAGACTCACCAAGTGGAATCCTAGTCAACTCTAGATTTACAATAGTACTATCCTTTTCATCCTTTTATCCTCTTGTATTTTTAATCTCTAAGAATTGTTGATCCTTTAAATCAGAGACTAGCCTTGAAGTTTTCTTGGCTCTTTTGGGTGGAGGAGTTGGAGTGGTAACAAGTAAGGCATCTACTGCATCAAAACCATGATCCATTATCTTGGGATTAAATTTTCTCTTTCTATTATCAATCATGGGATGGACCCATATGAAAGAATCACTTGAGGGTGGAGGAAGAGGTGGTGCCAATGCCAAACTAGGAGAACTAATAGACTGGATGGAGGGAACATCATGAGAAAACACTTCAATGGAAGAAGAAGGAACTTATTTGATTGATGATATGGGATTTAGATTACTCATTCTTCCAGTGTCCGGATCTGTGATATTTACTTCATCTTTTTCCTCTTCACTTTCTCCACTTTCTTCTTCACCATCACTCTTCTCTTACTCATTCTTCTGTTCTATGCTGATTTATTTTGCATTATTCTTCTCTTCTTTAACTATTTTCACTTCATGATCTAGAGGTTGTGTCACTTTTTCAAGAGTGGAGAAAAATTCTCCTTATAAAATTTGAACATTTTCCTTTCCTAAATATTCTTCAAAAGTATTTTAAATTTCTTATTCTTCCTTTGTCTTGTCCTTATTTGTATATAATTTGGTTGTAGAGTCAAAAAGGGAGGAAGAAGGGGTTGACTGACCTTATACTTCTAGAGGAGAAACTGAAATCTATTTCTGTGATGAGGAAGCCTCTTGAAAAGAATATTGGGACACATTATGATGATATGCCTTCATTTTCTTACCAAACCAAACCTTGGTTCTTACCAACACATGGTTAATTATTGTTGTATATATTTACCCCCGGGTAAATATAGACACACAAAAAGAAGCATGTCGGAGGGTTTAGAAAACCCGACATCAAAGGAAATCGGGTCTCGGAGTCAGGAAAACATGGCGAAAAGGCATGTCAGAGGGTTTAGAAAACCCGACATCAAAGGCATCTTGGAGGGGTTGGAAAACCCGACATCAAAGGAAATCGGGTCTCGGAGTCGGGAAAACACGGCGGGGAAGCACAGGGTGAAAACATGTTGAGCAACCCTCTGAACCCGATGCACATACAAGTTCATCTTCCGCCCCCCGAAACAAAGGGAAGCTCAGAAATACTGGCGGAAGCGGGTTTCGGGAAAACACAAACATCAAGCAGCATGTCGAGCCATCCTCCAAGTCTGATGCAAATGCAGAGGAGAACCCCGAACCCGACAGGCAGAAGACCCTAACGTGGGAAATATTCAGATCGCCATAACTTTTCACAGGGAGCTCAGATTCACACAAGGTTGGACTTTTCGGAAAGCTCTTGGCGTCCTCTACCCAACTACGACTGGATATCTTTAATTGGGTGGGAAAAATTTCTTAAAAATGCAAAAATACAGTTCGCCATGTTTTGAGTTGTTGGGGATCCCACCTACCGCCATTATGGGATGAGTTAAGTGCAGTCTTGGAGGTGGTTGGGGCAGAATTCGAATCATTCTCTTCTCCCTCTTTTTTTCTCATATAAATTGTAAGGAGAGGCTCTTTAAAAAATGTTGGACATTTTGTTTTGCATCCCCCCTTCTTCCCTTGTTTGCAAGAGAATTTGTGGAGTTTTCAAACCTCCCATACGGGTTGTAATACCAGTTTTTCTTCTGCCTCTTGGCCACTGCAATGTATTGTATCGACTCTTGAGCAATAATATATATATGTTTGTGATTGAATTTTCAACCCTCTCATGTATTCGTTGTTGCCATTTTGATCTCTTATTGCGGTTTGGTTACCTGTGCATGATGTTTGTATTGCATCTCTGTGGTCTGTGTTAAATTTGCAAAGCGAGTGTTTAACATTCCTCGGTGCATCACCTCCATAGTTTAGGTTTTATTTTTATGCATTTTCTACCCTGTCTCCTTGGCAAGTTAGATTAGGTTTTTGGTAAGCCCTCTGAATTTTATTCATGCATCTGAATAGAGGAATAGGAGCCATCCTTCATCTGGAGAGCTTTTCCGATTTCGCAAGGTCCCACACTTGGGAAAAGCTCCATGTTGTGCAATCACACTGAGAGTCTCAACCCATCGTGTTGCAGAGTCCCAGGGGTGCTGGGATTCGACACCAACAGTTTTGGCACGCCCGGTGGGACCAAGAGGTCATTCCATAAAAAATTGAAGGAGTTTTCACAAAATTCGGACTGAGAAAATTGTAGTTTTTACAAATTTCAGATTTTGCACCTCCTAGCCTAAACTCCGAAATCATTTTTCAAGGGTTTATCTTGCTCAAAACAGGTCAAAATTTCAGCAGTTGGTAGATCTGAGGGTAATCTTCAAAAGGGTATCTTTAGTTTTTTGATATTTTGACTTTCAAAATTTCAGGTTTTTTAGGTTTCAGGTTTTCGGGGTCTGAAAACATCACAACAGTCATTTCAGGTTTTGAGGGGTGTCGGTCCATGTTCCAGGGTGTTGGGAAGTTTCGACACATGGCAATTCGGGTTTCATGAGTTGGCATTGCATGACCTGAGTTCCGCCTGTACTTTTCAGGGATCTACAGCTGCACAACAAGGCCCAAATTCCAGATTAAAGATTGTCTCCTCTGGGTCCTTCAATTTTTAAATTATATTTTCAATATTGTCAAGTTTGGTGTGTAACTTGGCAAAATCCAGCCTTTTAGAGGCTTGTTATCTAACACATCTGGCGACTCCGAAGGGATAGAGTTCAGTGGTGTAGCAGCACAAGTTGCCCAGGCACATGAGAAGAATTTGAACCAGGTCTAATACTCGAGAAGAGGGGCTATTTTTCCACTTGCAACTTTCACCAGGAAGAGGAAGGAGAGGAAGAAGACCACAAAGATCACCATCTCCACCTAATAGGACTTTGTCTACACCTCCACCTGGTAGACCTTTTCTCGCATCAACCAGGGTTCTTAGGCCAATCATAATGGCACATCTACCACTGAATCCCTTTGTCAATTTCACGGGCAGTAGTCCACTTGCCCTAAATGCTCAGAATCAAATTCCAGTTGCAGCGCTAAAGAATATCCCCTATTTTACAAGAGAAAATCATACTACTCCTATTGATCACATCCAGGATATTGCTAATGCATGTGCAATCCACGAAATAAATGAAATGGATGTTGCAGTCAAGTTGTTGGCTTCATCTTTCAAAGACAAGGCCTTACAATGGTTTAGGAGCCTTATAGCAGGGTCTATTATGAATTGGAACCAACTTTGTTCAGCTCTTTGCAACCAGTTCGGGGAGAGGGCAGACAATTTGTCCTTATTGGAACAACTGACAACAATCAAAAGGGATCCTAATCGATTTCAAAATTCAGATTCCAATGGACATGGGACAGGATTCCAATAGCTATTAGACCAACCGCCGAAGGAGCATTCCTCTATTTCTTAAAGGATATAAATTTAGACATAGCCATGATGATCCAATCAATGGGAGGGACAACGCTACCAGGGGCCTACGACACAGCTATCAGAGCAGAGAACTGTTTGATCCAAGCTGGCAAGCTTGTGCCAAGGCCACCAATGCCTCTCTATCTGGATATGGGAAATCCTACAACCAGTCAAGCACCAGAGTTGAATCCCATTCCAACTCCTAGAAATCAAAGCAATAATGAGGCGTCGACTTCTTCAAATACTTCAAAGGAATTGCAGGAGGTCATGAAACAACTACAGAACCTTGGAAATGAGCTAGTGACTATCAAAAGAAAGCAAGCTCAAAGTGCTAGACTGTATCAGCCTCAAGCACATTTACCAAGCTAGGCCCCCATACCAACAAAATAGACCACCACCTCAGGCTGCAAATCAAAACCAAAGCCAAGGACAACCTCAAGCTGCTAGGCCATTTTGACTGTATGATCCAAATGCAATGACGTCCTCAAGAGCCTTGGTCCCGACACAAAATAACATGGCACAGGAATACGACTGGTGTTACCCTTGCAATCTACCCCATAATTAGTCAGCATGTTTCAATGGTGCACTGAGGCCTTGATGGTGCCACATTGGTGTGCCTCAAGCCAATTGGCAAACAGAAGACTTCTGTGGACCTCCAACAGTTAACCAACAACCTGGAGTTCCAAGGCTTTTGGCTGCTAACACACTGTCAAAGAAGAGAAGCACAGAAGAGGGACAACCATCTAATCCAGTTGTTTCTCAACCCACTCTTACACAACAGGGGGTCAGTAGACCAAACATAGCTCCAAATGTGCAAAATCAGCTTAAGGTACCTGTTGTAGCAACACACGCACCTGTTCAAGCTCCAACTAATTTTTTAGCACCAAGTAAGGGACGGAAAAAGGACAATTCATCCCCCTTCAACATCATCGATGAAATGAAGAAGACACATGTGAATATTTCCATGTGGGAATCACTGGCGATCCCAGGGCAATGGGATTTATTGCAAGCTGCAATGGCTAATTGGTCTGCCTCAAATGTATCAAATCGGGGACATGAGAAAGTTCTCACTAATGCAGTACAACATGATGGGGGCCAGACAAGAAAAAATTTGAAGCCTCCACCATTCTATGTTTCGTTGATTGTTGGAAACCACTTGGTACACAACTGCATGATAGATTCAGGAGCAAGTAGTTCAGTGATGTCGAAGAAAATAGCGGATCAACTGGGTTTGAAGTATGAACCGGTGTTAAAAGGAGTAGTACAGCTAGATGGAACGGCAGTGGGAACAATTGGGATCATCAAGGGGTTAAGCCTAACACTACATTCATGTCCTAATGTTACAGTTCTGCAAGATGTATCTGTGATTGACCTTCCTCCACTCTTTGCGTTGTGTCTATTAAGGGACTTCACTGCAAAAATCGGTGGATATTTATCTGCAGATTGGTCACACATGATTTTTAGGACAAGGTATGGAGCTAAAGCAACAATCAGGTCAGAGCCAATTACAAATTTCCATATTGAGCCTCATGTACCAGGTCCTATCAATGCAAATTGCTCAGCTTTTGATCAGGAGGAGTGTTCAAGTGGTCTAGAAGCAGGTACTAAGGTCGAGGAATTCCCGATTTAACTTTGGATGAATGGGCAAACAAGAGTCATGAATTTGACCCATACAAGGAAATTGAAGAATCTGAGTTGGGTGTGTACTGTGTGCACGAAGAAAATTCACCCATTCCTAACATCATTCAGCTTGAACAAAAGGATGAAAGAAAAGTTAGAATTATTCTTCGATGGTTCGAGAAGTAGACAAGGTGCTGGAGGTGGTGCAATGTTGATTTCACCACAAGACATCAAATATTATTCAGCTTTTCATTTCCATTTTTCTTGTTCAAACAACACAGCTGAATATGAGGCCTTGATTCATGGAATTCATTGGGCCAGGAAAAAGGGCATAAAGAACTTGTAGGTGTTTGGAGATAGCGAGCTAATCGTCAACCAAGTCAAGGGACAACATGCTACAAAGAATGACTTGCTGAAGAGCTACAGGAATAGGGTATGGGACCTCATCGAGGACTTCGAAGCTTTCAACATTGTGTCCATACCCAGGAAGAAAAATGAAGCCACAGATAGGCTCACAGCAGTTGGAGCAACGTTTGATGTGGTTGAAAACATCAAAAGAGAAAAAACACAGCCACATATCCATGTGATTGTGAGGCCAGCAGTTCCAGCTAATAACACAAGCTGGCAGGTGTTTGAGAACGATCAACAGATCATTAATTTCTTACAAGAAGAAGCTGAATTCTCAGTTAGAAATCAGGATAGGCTAGAGCAGCAGTATGGGGTTTAAGTAGTGCAGCTACGGAGAAACAAGCTTCCTAAGGGTTTAGTAATGTTGGAGTCTATCTTCAACCCTAACGACCAGTTTCGTAAGGAAAAGGCTAACATACAGGTCAAGAGAGAAGATTCAGAGCCAATTCTGGTTGGGGAAGGCAAAATACTTCAAATTGGTAAAGTGGCCGCTGAGCAAGAGAAATCAGATTTCATGCAGCTTTGCCAAGAATTTCCAGATGTCTTCACTTGGAGCTATGAAGGACTTAAGAGGATTCGATCCAAATTTGGCACAACATACCATAGAATTGGATCCAGATGCTAAGCCCATTGTCAGACAGAAGTAGAGACCAGTCAACCCTCACATTGAGCCTCTGATGAAGAAAGAGCTAAACAAGCTAATAGAGGCAAGCATTATATTCCTGATCAAGCACTCAAGCTGGGTTGCAAACTTGGTTCCGGTCAGAAAGAAGAGTGGAGAAATCAGGTTATGTGTGGACTTCTTGAGACCTCAATAGGGCATCTCTCAAAGACCATTACCCGCTCCCTTCAATGTAACAAATATTGCAAGTAGTATCCAGTTCAAAGAGATTCTCTCTCCTAGATGGCTACTCAGGGTATAATCAGGTGATGGTGAAAGAAGATGACCAATTCAAGACAGCTTTCACCACCAAATGGGGGACCTATGCCTACAAGAAGATGCCATTTGGGCTATCAAATGCTGGAGCCACTTTCCAAAGGGAAATGGATATGGCATTCAAGGGGTTGATCAATAAAATAGTTCTAATATATCTTGATGACATCACTGTATTCTCAAAAAATGCAGTGGATCACCTCTTTCATCTAAGGCAGATATTTTAGAGGTGTAGAAGATTTGGGGTATCTTTGAATCCCAAAAAGTGCATATTTTTGGCTCACGAGGGAAAAGTTCTAGGCCATATTGTTTCAAAGGAAGGATTGATGATTGACCCAGAAAGAGTTGAAGCAATTCGAGCGTTGCCATTGCCAAGTCACAAGAAGGCTCTTCAAAGCTTCTTAGGAAGGATCAATTTTGTCCACAGGTTTGTTCCAAACTTTGCAGCTCTCGTAAAGCCAATAACACTAATGTTGAAGAAGAGCATGTCATTTAAGTGGACATCTGAAGGCAAGGCAAGTTTTGAGGCAATAAAAGAGGCTATATCTCAAGCTCCAACTCTCATCAATCCAAACTTCTCCAAGGATTTGATGTTATACGCCTTTGGTGGTGGAGACACAATTTCTGCAATCTTGGCACAATAAAACAAAGAAGGATTAGAGCAACCAGTTGCTTTCTTCAGTCAAGGCTTGGAGGAATACGAAACTAGGTACTCTTTCATTGAAAAGCATGTCTTGGCAGTAATCAGGAGCTTAAAGAAATTCAAGCACCTAGTCTCAAACAACAAGATCCAATTATTAGTCTCTCATGCGGGAGTCAAGGAATTCCTTCTAAACAAGGATCTAAATGAGAAACGTGTAGGATGGATCACTCGTGTCATGGAATATGACATCAAGATCAAGGTCACAAAGCTAGTACGTGGGAAGGGACTATGTGAGCAGCTAGCCTTGAGTCAACAAGTTGAAGCAGGTGATGAAAAAGAGACTACCTTGGTACTACAGGAGGGTCAAGAATATGAAAATGATGATGTGCCTACTCCTTGTTGGACTCAGAATATGATACACTTCCTACAGACAGGACTATGCCCTCCAGAAATGAGCAAAGCAAAGAGGAGATATTTTAGATTACAAGCTATTCCATATGTGCTTGTTGATGGTGTTCTGTTCAAGAAAGACATCAATGGAGTTCTATTGAGGTGCATTGGGATAGGTCAAATTGAGAGGGTGTTACAAGATTTTCACGATGGAGATTTTGGCAGACATTTTGCCCCACGAGTAATAGCTCTCAAGATAATGAAGGCAGGGTATTATTGGCCCACGGTGTTCAATGAATGCTATACATGGATAAGAAAGTGTAATAAATGTGCACTCTTCACAGGCAAAGAAAAACTAGCGGCGCTTCCATTGCACCCAATCTTGGTTGACCAACCATTTCTGCAATGGGGATTGGATTTCATTGGGGTCATCAACCCAAACTCAAGCCAAGGCCACAAGTGGATTCTCACGGCAACGGACTACTTCACCAAGTGGACTGAAGCAGTAGCGCTCAAAGAGGCAAACGAGTCTAATATACTAGAGTTTTATGAAGGAATAGTGACCAGGTTCGGTGTGCTGGCCACTATCATATCAGGCAATGCATTGGCATTCGTAGGTTCCAAGATTACAGAATGGGCTGTCAAGAATGGAATCTACTTGAGCACCTCTTCCAATTATTACCCACAGGGTAATGGACAGGCAGAGTCCACGAATAAAAAATTGCTAAGAATCATCAGGAGGAATCTGGATGAAAATCAAAGAACATGGCATACCAAGCTAAAATCAGCATTATGGGCTGACAGAATAACACCAAAGAGGTATACAGGTAATTCCCCTTACAAGTTGGTCTATGGAAAAGAGGCAGTATTGCCTATATCATTAGAATTGCCAGCATTGGAGCTCATGAAGTAGTTGGAGTTGTCTGAGTTCAAACCAATGGAGGCTAGGTATGCAGAGTTGATGGAATTGAAGGAAATTAGAGAACATGTAGTTCAAACAATTGAGAAAGATCAGGCCTTAGTAAAAAGGTGGTTTGATAGGAAAGCAAGAGCAAGGACCTTCCAGGAAGGGGACCTAGTTCTGAAATGGGATGCAGATCGGGAAAAACCAGGAAGGCATTCCAAGTTTGATGCCATTTGGAGTGGCCCCTACATGGTCATGGAATGTAAGAATAGCAATGCCTTCCAATTGTCTACATTGGATGGAGAAGAACTTTCGATTCCGGTCAACGGAATCTATCTTAAACATTGCTACTGAAAAGAGAAAAGTTTTACCCTTGTAAATATTAGCCTAGATTTCAATTCCTCTAAGTGCGTATGCACATTGTCTTGTTGTAGTTAGGTTTCAGTTTCCCTAAGTGCTTTGGCATAGGTTTTGTTGCTCCTGGGTTGGTTTTCTGCAGTTCAGTGTGCTCTCAGAGAAGGAGTTGCAGTATCAGGTTCGGGATCAGATATCTTGTTGGTTTCAGGTTATTACTTATGATTCCATGCCCAATGGATTGCTAAAAGGCCACTGATCTTCTACCTAGTAGGCAGGTAATCCCGTTGAGTCACCAAATTGTTTTATATATTTACCCTCAGGTAAATATAGACACACAAAAAGAAGCATGTCAGAGGGTTTAGAAAACCCGACATCAAAGGCATGTCGGAGGGGTTGGAAAACCCGACATCAATGGAAATCGGGTCTCGGAGTCGAGAGAAACACGGCGAAAAGGCATGTTGGAGGGTTTAGAAAACCCGACATCAAAGGCATGTCAGAGGGGTTGGAAAACCTGACATCAAAGGAAATCGGGTCTCGGAGTTGGGAAAACACGGCGGGGAAGCACGAGGCAAAAACATGTCGAGCAACCCTCCAAACCCGATGCACATGCAAGCTCATCTTCCGCCCCCCGAAACAAAGGGAAGCTCGGAAATACTAGTGGAAGCGAGTTTCGGGAAAATGCAAACATCAAGTAGCATGTCGAGCCATCCTCCAAGTCCGATGCAAATGCAGAGGAGAACCCCGAACCTGATAGGCAGAAGACCCTGACGCGGGAAATATTCAGATCGCCATAACTTTTCACAGGGAGCTCGGATTCACACAAGGTTGGACTTTTCGGAAAGCTCTCGGTGTCCTCTACCCAACTACGACTAGATATATTTAATTGGGTGGGAACAAGTTCTTAAAAATGCAAAAATACAGTTCGCCATGTTTTGAGTTGTTGGGGATCCCACCTACCGCCATTATGGGATGAGTTAAGTGCAGTCTTGGAGGTGGTTGGGGCAGAATTCGAATCATTCTCTTCTCCCTCTTTTTTTCTCATATAAATTGTAAGGAGAGGCTCTTTAAAAAACATTGGACATTTCGTTTTGCATCCCCCCTTCTTCCCTTGCTTGTAAGAGAATTTGTGGAGCTTTCAAACCTCCCACACGGGTTGTAATACCAGTCTTTCTTCTGCCTCTTGGCCAATGCAATGTATTGTATCGATTTTTGAGCAATAATATATATATGTTTGTGATTGAATTTTTGACCCTCTCATGTATTCGTTGTTGCCATTTTGATCTCTTATTGCGGTTTGGTTACCTGTGCATGATGTTTGTATTACATCTCTATGGTCTGTGTTAAATTTGCAAAGCGAGTGTTTAACATTCCTCGGTGCATCACCTCCATAGTTTAGGTTTTATTTTTATGCATTTTCTACCCTGTCTCCTTGGCAAGTTAGATTAGGTTTTTGGTAAGCCCTCTGAATTTTATTCATACATCTGAACAGAGGAATAGGAGCCGTCCTTCATCTGGAGAGCTTTTCCGATTTTGCAAGGTCCCACACTTGGGAAAAGCTCCATGTTGTGCAATCACACTGAGAGTCTCAACCCATCGTGTTGCAGAGTCCCAGGGGTGCTGCGATTCGACACCAACAATTATTTTAGAGAGATCATCCCTCTCTTTTTGTGACTAGTCAATAGTGACAAGAGGCATGTTTTGGATAGCCTTCATGTTCCACTGAGTACAATTCCTCATCATCATCTTGCAAATCATTTGAAACCTTGTGTACTTTTAAGTCTCTGACCTATTGCTAAAAGAGTCTGCCAAAATATCTCCTCCTCACTTCATATTCATCTAAATAGTCTTCCCAATAGTCTTATATAGTAGGAAAATGATAATAACTCATCCTGAGGTGATTGGAAATGAAATTATTTATACCAAAGCAAGATATTCTGTGATAAGAATAGAATTTGAAATCAACAATGGTTCTCTCTACATTCTGGGCATCAAAGAAGTACTGCAGGTTTAGTTATCTAAGGAGATAGGGAACTAAATGCCAATGATCTTATTATACCTATAGGTTCTATGCAACCTATGCAATTATATACATACTTCCACCAAAATGATTTTATCATTGTACAACATAGGTAGCTTGTTTGGTGAACCCTCAAACCCAGCTAATCTAAATTAAAAAAACCTTCTGAATTGGATGAAGAGGCTGCCATATGTGGAGATTAACTCCTTTTCTTCTACATACACTCTCTCAACTGTATTTCCCTCCTAAAATATCACTATGTACATGGTGAAAACATCATTCACCCTTCTGAAATGATGTTTTTTGTTTTCAAAGACAAGTTTAGGATAATATTCATAAATTGATTATTGTTTCTTATCCTCTTGTGGAGACAATCCCACCCATACTTTGTAGGATGCAATTGTGTACATTAGGTAGGAGATCATGTAGAAGGTTTTTCTCTATTGTACATTGACCAATTGCTCACTGATATTCTCACAAATTATCTCTCCCTAATTCAGGCTCTATTACCCCTCATAAATGATGTTAATGTAAACACACATCTAAAACTAGAAATCATTGGTGGAAGGAAGACCCATTAACCTCGCCAAGAGGGTGACCATGTTAGATAAATATTCTTTGAAATATGAACTGTATAAGACTAATTTTAAGGATCCTTTATTTTGAGACTCAAGCTAATATTTGGCTATCATCGTCTTGTAATTTTATTTATCTTGCTCAAAAAGACTTTGAGCCTAGACTCTGGTTAGAGTATTAGAATCTTCAACAATGGGGATTCTTTGGGAAGAATTTACATAGACGAAATCCAATTTAGCAATCACTTGACCTTGGAGATCACTAATATCTTTGATATCAGGATCAAAGTAGGAGGCATAAGCTAGGAAAGTGTCTTTGCATTGTATAGAGAGAGGGAAATCAATGACATGGGTAATTCCACTATCCTTGATACATTGGGCCATGGGAGTAGGAGTGGCTTAAGAAATACAGGCCCATAAATCATTGAGATCAACGTGTTGGATATCACTATCCCCAATATTAGGTACTGATGTTTCTAGAGAGGAAATATGTTCATACCCCCCATATTGGAACTTCATGGTGGCAATAAGGGAAAACAAACACTCATAAGGATAAGGCTCTAACAACAGTTTTCAATCAGAACATGACGATAGGGCACAAAAAATCAATTTGACACTAAATATATGTAGAAGGATTCATAATTACTCACCTTAGCTATAGGAAGAATAGTGTTCTTCTCAGGATCCCAACACAGTTTGAATTTTTTAAAATGAGTGAAAAAGGAGCAAGTTATGACTAAAAATGGACTCGATGACACGGAAAATGAAAAGCACACACTTCACAGTTGAAATCAACGACTTGTAATGGAAAAATTGAATTACTTTATCCTCTTTTATACCCTTATGTTTGAAAAATTATCATATAATTGATCAATTAGAGGTTCACAGTGTATTGCGGGGAACAAAAAGGATCATGGAACAATTTACTCATTTTCCCCCTTTTACAATGCGGATATGACAGAGATGTAGAGAAATAAGGGCCCAAGGGAACAATGGACATGAGGGTATCAAAATTTTGAAACACTCACAATACATGTAAAGGATCATAATGTAGAAAAAATGAGTATGTGTGGAACAAAGTTCCAAGAGGAACATGGGTCGCAGGATCTTCAAATATCCAAAAAATCCGCAACACAAAGGGACCAAGGAACCACATGTAAATTGGGCTTGCGAAGAACACAAGTCCCATGGGAATAAAAGGTCATAGGGTATTCAAGTATCCACATCTACGTAATATAAATAAACACTTATTAAATTTAGGGAAAAGGCTTTCCAGTCGGAAAACAATGCGAAGAACAAGAAGATGTGGGGAACAAAGGCCGGGAAGGAACAAGGGTCACGAGTTCTGAAAATACGTGAAACCTTCGTAGTAAAAAGTATACATATGATAATGTGGATACATCAGGTTCTCAGGGAACATAGGGCCCACAGGAAAAAGGGGCTCAAGGGAAGTAAACGTCTGAAGTCACTGTAATACAAAGGAATTTAAAAGCAATTCCCCAAAACATTAAAACTTCCACACAAAGAGAAAATAGATTATTGTGGGTAGAGTGGAAATGCGTTGAATAAGATACCCAAAGGAACATGTTCCATATGTTCCTCCAAAACCTGAAATTACCGCAATACAAAGGAAATGACCCAAATCACCTCAAAATGACTGACTGTTTGAATTTTTTACTTCCTTAGAACTTCACAAAGGAAAAAAAAATTGACAACTGGGTCACTTCACTAAAAATTTTAGAAAACAAAATGCACATTTTCTGGATAAGTGACAACAGGTGGCAAGAAGTATTACTCGACTAATGTCGCAACTAGGTGTGCACACGTTTATCCTGAAAAGGATAAACATGCTTACATGTAGAAAATAATCTAACCACGCAACGATGCTTGTCATGATGTAGTTATGAGACACCTTACGTTAATACCTTATCTTGTTTACTTGGCAGTCAAGTATTATTATCTTTCTAGGTTTGGTGATTTCCTTATTTAGATATGTTGTTGGGTTTCCTAAGTTACTTTACCTTGTTGTGTGCAACATTTCATAATATAAGTGTGTAATTAGTTTTCCATACCTATAATAGAGGTTGAAGTGTACCTTGTTATGCAATGTGTTACAAGTTACTTACTTTGATAAGTTGATGATTTCATGATTGAGTACTTTGGATGGTTACTATACTTGTTATTGATATTGTGAGTTTCTCTTTTACTAGAAGTAATAACTTGCAAGGCATGGTTGAATTTCTTAGTGGTTACAATAAAATATTTATGTATGAGAGAATAATGGTAAATGCAGGAATTTTTAACTCTTTTAATAGAATTACACTCATTAATCGTACACCAAGAAGACGACCTTCGAACATAATAGGTAAAATTGTGGTTTTGTAAAGGTATATGTTTGAATATCCTTCTTACGATTAAATGTTAGAACATTTAATAGAATTGTGATTATT
Source organism: Taxus chinensis (assembly GCA_019776745.2). Taxonomy (NCBI): domain Eukaryota; kingdom Viridiplantae; phylum Streptophyta; class Pinopsida; order Cupressales; family Taxaceae; genus Taxus; species Taxus chinensis. Next base: position 807,801,458 of record CM034150.1, read on the forward strand.
TACTGATTTGTCTTATGAAACAATCATAAAGTGTTTATCATGATCTCCTTTCGTTTGGAATTAAATTTTTAGTTTCATAAGTAATCTTGGACTGATCGATTTATTTGATTAGACACAACTAAGTAAAAAGGTTGTAAGGTGAATTTGTATGGGTAAAAAAAGGGGGGATTGTGGTCATAGACCATATTCATATGCATGGGTTTTAAAGTTAAACATAAATGATCTTTATGTAATTGTTTTGGTTAGTTATGTGGATATCTTCGACCTCATGCAAAAGCTTTGTTGATTACTAATTCCACTATGGTCGAATGGTCTAGATTAAAATATTTAAAATATAAAAAAGGATGTTCGTTGTATACCCATGCATGCATAATGGTTTAAAATTGGTAATTTATTGATTTTTTTTCATTATTATGCAAGGTGTTAGTTATTTTAAAATGGATTTAGATCATTCACCATCCCGCCAAAACTGGAGAAAGAGTTAGAGGATGAAAATGAATTGAATAGAGCCACAATGTGGCACAAGGAAATTTGAATAAATTCAATACATGTCTTGGTCTTGGGGAAACTTGAAGTTATCTACCTTGCATAATTGTTATCCTATTTTTACTTTTCCATTTTGTAACTTTGAGCTCTTCCACCATTCAAACTCCTCTTCTAAGACAATCTGTGCACGAGGTTTTTGTGGCAGTTGATTGAGAAATTTAGGGAGAGATATTTGTGGCCTCTCTACTATATTTATTTTTACTATTCTGGTTGCATGGAAGCTTTTATATTTGTATTTAACCTGAATAGGAGGGTTATCTTGGGTTCAAACTCATGAGTTACTACTTTGGCTTGTGTACTTTGCTAAACAAAAAATATTGAAGATCTATTTTGGGACTGGATGGAACAATTTTTTAAGAAATTTAGTAAAATATTTCAGTGTTCTCTAACTACAGGTATGAAATATCTTCTTGTTTCTATTTATTACATTTTAATATAAATGGGTTTAACATGAGTACTTAGGCTTTGATTATTTTAAATGGAGTTATTTACATGTTTTGCTGCATGGAAATAGTTGTGGGTCTAGGATGAAATTGTAAAATGGGATCTGGTCTTTGATTTCGAATGAATAACCATTTGAATTACATTTATCTATTATCTTTACCACAAAGAGAAATGAGGGTTGATTGAATAGTGTTTAGGAATTCATTTTCTTATGCCCTAAATGGGTAAATCCGTATCTATTGGGTTCATGCCATATGTGGCTGACTGTAACCCCAAACAAATATTTTTGTATTAGATAGAGGGCCTTGGAATTAACGCTAACTTGGAAAGACTTATTGTCCCGGGGTACAACTGAGTTGGGTAAGAACAAAACGGTTTAGTCTACTACAATGTGGCACTATAAATTTGTCCCCAAATGAGTTATACTGCATAACAAGTGGTTGATACGAGCTCAATTGAGTTATTTAATAAAATATTTTTTGAATGACTTAGCCCTTCTATTTGGGCACTATATCTATGATTAAATTTGTGAAATGGAATTTTAGTTGTTTGACCTACTATTAAGAAACAATGGAACCTTGTTGGAGTTATGCTAACTATAAAAATCCAAACAATAAAATACTTGTATTGAAATGCATGTTATCAATTAATGAAATGCTATTAGAAAGGTCATTAAATTAAATATAATGTAGTTAATTGTTTATGTATGATTGTTATCTACATATTGGGGAAGCTAAACCAAATTTATAACCATCAGTTAGAAATACCATTTAGGTGATAATCATTAGGTGGGCTTTGGTTGTGATACTTTTATAACCAATTGATTTGATGGTCTATTCTTGATCAACATTCTATTTCATTGTGATGGATAATATGAGGAAAATAAATATTGAATGGTATTTAAGGTATATGATTATTGTTTAAGAATGGTTAACTAAATCAGGTTTATGTAAATCAGTAAAAAGAATACTAAGGCTTGTGGATGTATGTTTGATGGAAATTGTGTATTTCATTTCCTTCATTAATGATGGATAAACATGTTAAGTTCATTTAGTTTGTAATATAATAATATGAATGTAAGAAGTGGTTTCATGCTTGTTATTATAGAGATAACCATGTACATTGTTGTACTTAATTTTTCAGTTGCAGGTTGAAATAAATATCGAGTTAATTCAAGAAGAACATCATTACTTGCATTGATTATATTGTGCCTATTCTTAAGAATGTAAAGAAGGAGCTATCATTTGACTTAGTTTGAAGGATTTCCTTTTTACTTGAATTTGTATGTTAAGGAATTATCTGTTAGAGTTAAAGGAAAATAATCCTATTGTAATAAATGACCATCTTTAATAGTCAGTTGAGACTTGTATTTGGAATTATTGATTGTTATGTAAATAAAGAGATTAATTAGATCATTAGAAATGTGATTACAATCATATTTTTTTTTTCTATTTAAGTAGTGATGAATTTAATGTGAATTAGTAACAAATGTGAAAAGTGCAATTATTATTAGATGTCTTTTCTAACTATAACATGTTTACAAAATAATATTAGTAACTAGGAGCATAATATGTATCAAGGGAAGATAAGTATGCTTATCAAATTTAACTTATCTTCTAAAGTATGAAGTAAAGTAAATCATATTTTTGCGCTTATAAAATAAACTTTCATAAGATAGAGGTAATCTAGTATAATAAGATTACAATATAATAGATAAATATGAATGAGTTATGAGTATAAGTATACCTATCAATCTTAGCTAAATGAATGATTGAAAATTAGTTTTAATGTTTACATAACTGTAATATTTGTTGTTGTCTTCTAACGGCAACAATATACACCTTTATCATTATCATCGTCATTTGATCAACATGAATTCCATTGTATAATGGTGTGAAGGAAGTTATAGAGTTATGAAAAAAGTACAAAAGTACAACAAAAACTCATGATGTAGTACTAATGTACTTATCTATCTTAAGTAAACTAAAACAAACATAGTTTCTATTAAAGGGCATTGATGAAGTTTAACTAATGATATGAAATGGATTCAAGTCTCATAATTAACTAAACATAACTCATGATTGTAATAAAATATAATTGATTATCACGCAGTAAGAGGTGTATACATCATTCAGTGACTCATGGAGATCATTGCATACCTTTACCAGGATTTAGAGAGCATAATGGAACTCAATTAACTTGTTATCAAAATTGAAAGTATAATGAATAGTAAACATGGACAAGATTTATGACTTGACCTCTGTGTCATGCGAGGCATATATGTACCAGTTTTGGATGGCTACAGGGAGAAGGGCGGATGTGTAATGGATTTTTTCATTACATGAACGTATTTTTTGCCGTAGGGATCTCAAAATGATGTAGACATGAACCACATGACTTGGATGTCGAGTTATGATATCTGCGGCTTTGATGATTGAAATTAGTAATACATGATTACCTAAGATGTTTAACAAAAAACTTAATAAATTAAATAATGGAAAATAATCCTAATGCTATGTTGAGTTGTTTGTGTGGTGAATGAAGGGACATGTTTTAAGTGGCTTATGTGCAACCACGAAACTAGGATCTCTAGCGCAATGCCAAAAACTACGGATGTGGTAGTGTTAATAACTAATTGAATTGTCTATCACCATTTATTCTTATAAATTATGTTGTGAGTGGGACGATGACACTAATAAGATACACATGGTTCTCTGTACCTTTGAAAATTTCTAACCAATTGATATACTAGGTATATTGGCTTGCATAGAGCATTGAAAGGGGATCAAGTAGGATCTAAACCCTTATAGTTACACATGGTTATCATATCTTGTCAAGATGTGTTGATCAAAGAATACTTGTCAAAGATCACATGAGGAGTCCACGTGGGATAAAAGGCCCGGAACCAAGGGTGTGGAAGGAAGGTTCAAATTTCAGGACTTAGCTGATTTTGAGCATGAACACCTATTTTTAGAAGATGGCATGTGGAACACATCAATGATGTAGAGACGTGCATGCCATACATTTTCTATCTTTGGATAAGCGGTTCGAAGCGTTTATACATGGAGACAAGTTGGGAATAGAATTGGCACTTTAGTTAACTGCAAGAGGACTATATATAGCATACTTACATGTGTGGATATGATTGTAAGTGGCATGTGGCTATTAATATCATGCAACCTATTTCTAGAATAGATAAGCAGTGAAGGGAAAGTCCCCACCATATATATATGATGTTAGGTACATAGTAGATGTATGGAAGGAGATGTACCTATGTGTGTAATAGAGAATATACGCATATGATTGAACTACTATATCAGTTCTATACACACATTGGTATAGATTGACAATACTGTAAGGAGCTTCTATATTTATTAATAGATGGAAGATATTGGCTGAATCTAAGTGTCATTCTATGTGTAGTTGAGTAGTGCATGCTATTAATTTAATCATGATTACTATTTAAGCTTGTTCGTTCATGGATCTAAGTGTCGTATGCATTGTGGAATGATGGATTAGTTATGAATCTATATGTTACTTCCTTCATCATGTTAACATCCTATTACAGAAACCCTAAAGAAGAACATGGTACCTTTGCGCACTTAGTCTAGGATGAGTGATGTGCCAGCGCAACTAGGGTGTTATCTAGTAGATTCTAGGCTACAACATTGGTTCCGTTGCTAGGACCTATTTTTTAGTTATTTTTAGGATGGTTCACGATGAAGATGTACCAGTTAACTCTATCAAATATTGAGGAATGGATACACGATCTGGAGGAAGAATATGTGTGGTGGTTCAACAATGGATCTAAGTTTAATGCACACACTTGGGTAGAATAGAACCTGTATGACAACTTATATGAGAGATTTTTTTCTATCTTTCTAGTAGAACTATATGAGTGGCTTACTGCTTATGCATCTCAGTGGAATTGGAGCTAACACGCACTTTTCTGGACACAGGAAGAATTTCAGGCCCTCTATGATGCTGATTTGATCTAGACTCGCGCGGTGGATACGTGGTTTCACAGTGTTCTAAACAGTTATATTCTGGAATATTCAATTTTGATGTACTCTTTCCCAGAGGTAGCTGAGTTTCAGTTTTTGTGGTATCCAAGAGGAAGATATTTGCAAGGTATTCCACTAGCGATCAAGATCTTAATGGTAAATTTGAACCTAGAGAGTAAATCAATGGCTAACAAAACTTTGCCACGTGTGGGGGCAGGAATTTTTTTTGTTTAAGATGGTAGACTTAGCAGTAGAGAAGAAGAGAGAGGAAAGGTGGTTTAAGTATAATGAGGCATGTAAGAGGGAGATAGAGAAGCAACATTCTATTATAGAGAGTATGGCATGGAGGCGAGAGATGGCTCATGAAGGATTTACAGCTCACGTAGAAGACATGGAGCCAGAGCATCAGGAACTCCCCCATCTTGGAAAGCATGATAGAGATCCCCCCTCAGCCTCACATAGAAGTGTGCCAAAAAAGAATACTTGGAGCATGGGAACTCATCTTAATCCACTTGGTGACCTATCCCTTGTGCTTGGTTTTTCAGTATCTAGTATGACAAGTAACCAAAAAACTAACTTGGGAAGTAGGAGAGCAAGAGTAATTCAAGGATCAAGAGCATCAATGGCAGGATAGATGACTTCAATGTCATTTGGAGGAGCATTATTAGGCACATCATTTGCACAGAATGTGGGATTCACCTCTAGAAGTGGAACTACCTCACAGACTGTAGGGGTATAGTACAGTACTACTGTCAGAGCACAAGGGAGTACGTCTACATGCCCTATTCCAACTAAAGGTGGAAGACCAGGAGGTATAGGTGGTTCTAGTTCTAGTGGATCTGGTGGTTCTGGAGGCAGAGGGAACACAGGAGGTTCCAGATCAGGTGGTCAAGGCCCAAAACAACCACAAAATATCTATATGGAGATGTATCTTCGTCTCCCAGAGTATAAAGGTATAGAGGATGTTTCCGAACATGTGCATATGTGTGAAATATTGTGGCACACTAAAGGGATCATGGCTAATGACCGAAAGGTAAGTCAATTCACCACTACATTATAGGGGCACACACACATCAGGTATAGGAAATCTGACCCTGATCAAACTTGTGTGGTCTATGTCGCATTGAGAGATGCTTTCTTGAAAGAGTTCCATGTACCTGAGTTTGAGTAGAAGAGTATAACTGCACTCAAGGATATCAAGAAAGGCACTACTGAGTGTGTATGTGAGTATGATGCTCATTTTAAGACACTTCTATCTAAGCTATCTTATGATATTCATCCTAACCAGCATGCACAGTGGTTTGTTGGAGAATTGATTACACCTTTTAGAAGGGATATTTCACATAAGACATACATTGATCCGCGTGAAGCACTGAAAGAAGCTTGACATGTTGAGGTAGTTGTTAGCATTGACACTGGCATTAGTCCATTCCTAGAGGCATAGATTGCAGTTATGGAAAAGTAGCTAGAGAAGCTATCAAAAAATTCAGCCCATGAAACACACGCTTAGGAATTCGGTGTACTAATTATGAAGTGGAGGGTCACACCATGTATAGTTTCCCTCATATATCTGTACGCTCCCTACTATTGGAATATGAAAATTTTCATTTAAATCATGATGCTAGTCACTATCCTTTGTTACGATGCTCGATAAGGAAGAATATATCTTGCTTTTTCAAAATTTACAAGTCCACAACCCATGATATTGAGGATTGTTGTCCTATCAGTCAGATCTAGGATGCTATAGACCTTGGGGTATGACAAAAAATTATAACAGATAGTTCTAAGGGTAAGAACGAGCACTAGGATCAGGATCATAATCAAATGCAGTATGACAGGAAGAGGGGTCCTTTGAAGGAGGTTGTGGAAGGGGATGTGGATATCATGGTGGATATGGAGGATGAGTTCATGGTGGAAGAAGAGGAGAGTTCCCTCGTAGAACATTCTATACGTGTAGATCTCCTAACCACTATAGGTGTGAATGTCCTTAAAATATTACATGTTCTTTTTGTTGAAAAAACCATAACTATGAAGAGTTCCCGGACTTATATGATCATTTGAGTAAGCAACATAAGCAAGAGAACAAAGGCACCGGGATGGTTAGAATCTAGTGCACGGTAGAGGATCAGTGGATGGCCAAGATAACAGAAGGACTTGAGGCATTGAAATTGAAGATTACTACATGCACTGAAGCAACGCGTGCAAGAGAGGTATTACTCCAAAATCCTACGATCACCAAGGAGGAGGTTTTGCATGTGAGGTACCTAGATCCTGCTCATCAGAAGGAAGTTTACTAGGATACCATGGAAGTGCTAAGGAATCTTCAGGGTGAGATACAATACCTAAAGGAGAAAAATAAAGCATCAGAGATAGTTCAAACTGATATTGATGATCTGCGAGAGGTGTGCAAGATGTTGCTCCAAGAGAACATTATTCCACTATTAGGAAGTTGGTTAAAAGGGAACACTCTGCGCGTAGGTTTTGAGACCTGACTGAAGATTCTACATGTAAATCTTCCCCCTGATAGTATTGACTATGAAAAAGAAATTACTCTGAATGTTGTTGTGGATGGGTGGCTATTGAGCAACATATTGATCGATACAGGTGTGGAGGTAAATGTGCTTACATTAGATGCATGGGTACAAATGGGAAGGCCTCTATTGTAGCCATCATATAATGTGTTATTTATGACAAAACAGACTAAGGCCACTCCCATAGGAGTTTTGAAAGATGCATCTATAACTATACAAGGGACCAAGTTCACTGGGGATTTTGAGGTATTAACACTTGCAGAACCTGACAATTTTCCAGCCCTGCTTCGACGCCCTTGGTGTTATGCGAATAATGGTAACTTGAGATTCAATAAGGGGTATATCAGCTTTGAAAACATGGAGGAAAGGGTTGTGATACCTTTGACAGATGGAAAGCATACACCATATGTTGAACCTCTAAGTGAGGAGGATTTAAACAAAGTCTATGTACACGCTATTTAGGACCTAGAGGTCAATGAGCCATCAAAAGATGACATCCTACAGTTGGAGGATTCTCATTCTATTAGTGATACTATGAGTATTGCTTGTGAAAATTGGGCTCATGGTACATATGAATTAGTAGGATGTGAGATGAAAATCATGGTTGCACGTAAGAATGGACTTCATTAAATTCTACGGATAGGTATCACAATATCTTGGTATACAAGGGTAGAAGATCTTTCTACCTTTTTGAGGGCCACGGAAACACAGTGGATAGATCAAGTTAAAAGGAGAGATATATTAGTATATACACTACATGGGACAACAACACACTGGTGGGTAGTCCACAGAGATAATATTATAAATTGGGAAGAGATTGGAGTTGCTTTATCTACTAGGTTTATAAGGAACAATGCACCTACGCAAATATACACTTATCATGGTGATAAACCTGTTCAACATCACATTTAGCACTGTGAGAGACTCTGGACAACAGGTAAGGAAGCATTACCACTTTCACTCTGGGTGTATAGCTTGTATTCTACGCTCCAAGGATGCACATGTGCTTGGTATGTATATGCAAAACTACATTAAGAAATTGGAAATTGGAAATATTTGACTGTAGGAATGATCCAGACTTTTGACTACTTCTCGACTAAACCTCCTATGACAAGGGAGTTAAAACTTGTCAAATGCTTAACTATGGGAGATAGTGAAAAATCTGAGGAGCATATACAGGAATTATTCGGTGAGGCAGAGTTTAGAGCATATTTTGAAAAGGAAGAAGAAATGAACTCCATATCACTTGAACACACTTGCCTTAAGAAAGAGAAAGGAAAGATGGTTTACATCATGGATGATGAGGAAGTTGAGAACCTAGATATTTAACATTCACACGGGGTGTGCGAGGTCTTGGACAATGTAGACAAGGATGTGCATGCCTACCATGAACCCATGAAAACAAATTAGGTGAATATAGGTTCAGAGGCTGAGCCTAAGGAGGCCATAATTGGAGATTACTGGTCAGACTCAGAGGTATAAAAGATCATCGAGTTAGTCAGTGATTATCAGGACTTATTCCCTCAAGGATATCATGAGCTTAAATGCATGGATGAATCACTTAGGGAAATGAAGATCAAACTTAAGGGTGGTGCACGACCAGTTAGAAATTTAGAAAGAGACCTTACAGAATGAATCCTAATTTGCGTGAAAAGGTAAAAGAAGAAATTGATAAAATGTCGAAATCTAGAATTATCAAGCCCCTTGATGAGTCAGAATGGGTTAGCCCAATGGTGATCAGTATCAAGAAGGTATGGATGGATTAGGATATGTGTGGAATATAGGGAGCTGAATGCTGCATGTGTCACAGATCCATTACCTACGCCATTCACTGAGGAAATACTAGAAGGAGTTGTAGGGTGTGAAATATATTCCTTCACAAACAAATTTTTCGGGTTTCATCAGGTTAGGATTGCTCAGGAGGATCAAGAAAAGACAACATTTACTACTAAATGGGGCAATTCTACCTATACTATGATGCCCTTTAGATTGAAAAATGCACCTGGTATATTCTTTTGCATAGTTGTTCAAGCATTTAAAGATTTTATTCACAACTTCTTATAAGTTTATCTAGATGATTGGACAGTGTATGGGCTTGTGAAAGATCGTTGTAACATTCTGCGCTTAATGTTTGAATGATGCAGACAATTAAGTATCTCTTTGAACATCAAGAAGTGCATATTTGGTATGCCATTTGGGATACTGTTAGGACATATAATCTGCAAGGAAGGTTTATTAGTTGATCCAACCAAGGTTGCAGTCATTTTAGGCTTGGAAGTTCCTACCAGTCAGAGTGAGCTGCGTAGATTTTTAGGTCATACAAGGTATTATAGAAAATTCATAAAAGGGTATGCCAAAACTACTACACCCTTGGAATAATTACTGAAGGGGAAAGGTACATTTTATTGGGGAGAACCGCAATAGTGCATGTTTGAGATATTAAAAGAGAGAATTACTACCACACCCATTTTGCGCTTTCCCTCATAGGATAAACCATTTCATGTGCAAGTGGATGCTTCTGGCATGGACATTGCATTGTGTTAGCTCAACCTAGTGAAGGTATTATAGATCATCTAATTTGTTTTGCTAGTAGGAAGCTGAATCCCGTGGAAAAAAATTATACAACTACAGAGCATGAAGCTTTGTCAATGATCTATGCATTGTACAAATTTTGACAGTACTTGTTAGCAACACCATTTTTGTTTTATACAGATTACATGGCCTTAAAGTACTTGGTACACAAGCCCATATTACAGGGGAGCATATGCATATGGGTGCTCCTATTTCAAGAGTTTGACTTCACAGTTGTGGTGAAGCTAGGGAAAAGAAATTATGGACGAGATCATTTATCTAGAATCAATTTAGGAAAGGATGCATAGAAAATTGAAGAAACAATGCCAGATGCATGGCTATATAGGTTACAACATGTGCCCATAGAATTAGAAGACATTGTTGTCTTTCTACGAATAGGTATGACACCAGAAAGAATGAAAGCATTAGAAAAGAAGCAGCTTGCTATACGCGCGACACTGTTTATGTTAATCAGTGGTGAACTCTACAAGCTAGGTAGATATGAAGTATCACACCATTGTGTATTAGAACATGAGCATCAGGATATCATGGAAGAAGTTCATGGTGGTATTGTAGGAGGCCATTATGTAGGTGATGCGACTGCCCAGAAGATCCTACTTGCTGGATTATGGTGGGAGACATTATATGAGGACTATAAAGAATATTGTAAGGTGTGTGATCATTGTCAACACCTAGGAAAAGTAGGCCAAAGAGATGAGATGCCTTTGAGATAGATAACTAGTGCCGAACCATTTGAGAAATGGGACATTGATTTTGTATGATCTATTTTGCCAGCCGCATGCAAGACTGGATTGCGCTATATTATTACTTACACAGATTATCTGACATGGTGTATAGAAGTAACACCTACTAAGGACTGTACGATGGCTACAATAGCTAGGTTCCTATGGGATAATGTTCTTATGAGATATGGATGTCCCTTAAGCTTGATAAGTGATCGATGTACACACTTTTAAATGAGACAATCATGATACTATTAGATGATTTTATGGTTGCACACCATAAAACTACACCTTATCATCCTTAGGCAAATGGAATTGCTGATGCCTTTAACAAGATTTTGAGCCAGACTTTGACAAAAATTTGTGATGTTAGAAGAAAGGATTGGGATGACAAAGTATCAACTGTTCTCTGGGAAAATAGAACAACTTACAAGAGATTGAAAAAAGCCACACCATTTCAGTTGGTGTTTGGTGCAGAAGTTGTTCTCCCTATAGAATTTATGTTACCTTCTTTGTGTATTGTGCATGCTGGAGGTCTAGTTGATGAACATAATTTATAAGAGCATATCAAAAAGATGATTCAACTGGATGAGTGCTGATCCATAGCAAGATGGAGTTAGAAGTAGGAAAAGGCTAGGCAGAAGGCATGGCATTACAAGAACATAAGGGATATAAATTTGATATTGGACAAATCATACTTCTTTATGACTTAAAGTTTTTGTGCCATCCAGACAAGCTCAAGGTACATTGGTTGGGGCTGTATGTTATCACTTCTATACTTGAATCAAGTGCTTGCCAGTTAGAAGCACTTGATGGAACACGACTACCTGGTTACTTTAACGGGAGTAGGTTGAAGCCCTACTATAAATAAGTCTTCTTGGTGTTTGTAATAAGGTAATATTTCCATTTAGTATAGGTTTTCAATTATGTATTTCCTTCATTGTCACTATGCTTTGTTAATTTTGTTGTTGTTGTTGTGTAATAAGAATGCTTGCGCACATGAAGCTAACTACTGTATGAAGACTGTTTATATGCAGATGAATGCACATACTTTTAGTGTGGGGTGGTTATAGTTATCCAAGAAAAAGACTGTGTGAATTGAAAGGTGAAAGGAATAAGCTGCTATGGGTGTGCTTTAAGTCAAAAGAGGATTGCTTCTCAAAAGTGACCGAGGATGGAGATAAATGAAAGAACAATATAACGTGAGGTAAGTGGAGGCCATGCTAGCTACCAGGAGAAGGTACACTGATGAGGTAATCAGGCGTAGAAGCGCACGCTGAAGAAAAGTCTATAACCAGAGGGTAGGAAGGCACGCTAGAAGGTTATAGCTGGGCGTGAAGATGTACCACGTAGAACAAATGGATTTGGTCAATGAATGAGGGAATATTTGGTAGGTGAAGGAGAAATAAATGCATCAAAATTTGAAAAAATTATATAAGGATGGGATGTGGATTAATTTTTACCATTGTAAATAAGAGTATTTGAGAAAAGAGGCAAGTGCAAAGAGCCGAGTGATCAGGTTAAGGCGTGAAGGGTGTGAAACCAAGTGTGATAGCCAAATCTGTGTGATAAGAAGCTTGTGTCCCTAGTGGTGAAGGATTTGAGTGAAGTAGGTATACAAAAAAGGGTTAGGTTACAAATATCCACCTAGGGTATGATTAAATCGAGCTAGGGTTTGATTCACAAAGTTATAGAGTTGAAGAGGAGACATTTACAAAGTAAAAATGGCACCAAAGAAGGCATCTGCAGTAGTAGTAAAAGGAAAGAAGAAGGTGATCGTCAAGGACGATGAGATGGCACCCGAAATCCATTTTTTAGAGATGCAATATCTAGAAGGACTCATCATTGGGAAAGAATGGGATTCGCCCATCAGAAAGGGAAAAGTGAGTGAATATAATTATAGGACTTCGGAGAAAAAGAAGGAGCTAGATTCCTTGCTCACTACTAGAACAAACAAGTGCATGACGGAGGACATGCTAGTATATGATGATGTAGGTGAAAATATTTTGAAGAGAATTGGGGTATACCAGTTATATGAGATTCCATATTTCGGGAAGTATGAGCCTTTGTATCAGTGGCTCATGAGTAGGGTGCACAAATACTTCTTCTACTTTTTAGGACGTAGAGTTAGAATCTCATCTACACTTGTCTCATCAGTTACATGTCTGAAGGCCACATGAGAAGATATAAAAGTTGATCTTGTAGATAAATTCGTGATTGTAAAGACCAAATAGGAGTTGGGATACTTGAAGGGTCCATGCAGAATGGACATAGATAAGTTGAAGAACTGTCCAGTTCTATAAGTTACAGCCCAGCTTGTTACCAAGTTGAATGATTAGGAGTGATGGTATTAGGTAAATACTATGTGGTTGCATGTGGCATGTAAGATGTCAAAAGGGACAATCTACAACATTGTAGGCTATATTGCAGAGCAAATAGTCGAAGAAGTGTGCGTAGGAGGGAAGATCAACTTTGTGGCTGTTCTACTATCACTAGTATTTATGAAGATCGGAGTACTAGATGGACCGAAGGATAACGTATGGGAATACCCCATGGAGAACAAGTCCGTAGATGAAAGAATCAACAAGTACCTATGCAAGGGGGCCATGAAAGATGATGTAAAGCAAAGGGATGAGAAGTGGTATGACAGGCTCTGTGTGACATTTGGGGAAGAGTGGCACATCCCAAAGAACCTACCAGTAGTGGTACGGAAATAATTTTAGTTTTATGTATATCTTCATTTTTACATCACACGCTTCCCAATGAAAGATAGATTTTGGAGCCCTTGGTGCAAGTTGCCTTACACATTCACTGCAAGGTATTTTCAAGAATATGTTCATAGATTTATAGACATGTGTTGAATGGTTTTCAATGTAGATAAGGTAGACTGCGATTACCATACACTAAGGAAGAAGTATGTGTACCCTGGAAGAAGTGCTTATACAAAAAGGATAATTTTAGAAGTACTGAATATCAAGCCAATAAGCCTAGCTGTAGTAGATGTGGGGGCAGCATTGGTGTATCTCCAGTTGAAGCTGAAAATGGAGAATAACAAATATGTGGAAGGTGAGTTCACACTTCCAACACCACCAAAGTGAAAGCATACAATGGAGAACATCCCAACGCTTAAGCCCACATAACCAGTTGAAGTGTAGGATGAGGAGGAGTGAGAAGATAGTGGTGGTTTGGAGCATAGGGGTAGGAGACATCCTACAAGTAAGGGTGAAGATGAGTGCATCGTTACACCACCTCAGCCACAAGAGGGGGATGACGAGGACATGAATGCAGTCCAAGGGAAGCACACGTTTAAAAGGGTATTTAGGAGAACAAGGACCTAAGGTCCTACTCCAACCACTGTGCATAAATCACCCAGAATCTCCCCACAAAAGGAGGCTACCGTGTATAGAAGGAGGAAATTGAAGTTGAATGAGGAGGTGGAAGAGTAAGAGGAAAGTGCACCTAATTATCCTACACTTCCAGAGGACACGGAAGAATAGGTTGAGGCATCAAAGGAAAAAGAAGAGGATGAGAAAAGAAAAGAGGAGATAGTTGCAGAGGATGTTCAGGACATGGAGACACAAGTCCCAAATTTGGAGGCTAAATTTCTTAAGCAGCAAAGGTCTAGAAGAACAAGTGGAGAGAACATTCCACTAGCTGTGGGGATGCAGAGGATGCAGGAAAAATTGTCTGTGCCCGCTTCCAGAGTACGATAGCGCAAAAGGATTTATTCGGCTAGGAGTTAATGGATGAAGATATGGTTATGATGTGCACTCGAAAGAAACTATCTTGGTCAATGCACACCTACATGGATGAGCCTGAATTTGATGTGTACGAAGAGTCATGCATTCGAGATGACTGAAGAAGGCACCTCAAGCCAGACACATGATAGTAAAACCTATTGTCATGTCAGATGAGCAAGTTAGTAATGCATTGGTGAAATTTTCTACTGAGGTGGCTAGAAGAAACATGGACAAATCTTCCATGATTAGAGCACTACGTGAGGATTTGAAGACAAAGGACACAGAGATAGCACACATAACACATGAGAGGGACTTCACGTAGAAGAAGAATGAGGTGTTCATAAGCATCGCAGAGGAGATTGGGGACAATGTAATTAGAGCAAGGCCACACTTGGAGGCCAAGGTACCACAAACATTCCCTTCAGTAATACATTATGTGGGAAAGTTGGTGGACTTGGTACTTGAAGATGAAAGTTTGCGTATGCAAGCACCAAAACACTCTAAACAAGACCAAATGAGAGAAAGCATCTGTGATGAGAAAAATTGCATTTTATGAAGGGTTTTTGCAAGCATTACAAGAAGTATTGAAGAAAGTAGACTAGACTTTAAATATATGCACAGATCCAGAGGTGCTTATCAACATCAAGACCCTCGAAGAGAATAACAAGGTCCAGAAAGTGATGAAAGATGAGAAATTGGGTCGTGCAGAAAGATTGTCAATGGCTAAACAGAAGCGCGAGGCCCTGGCAGTAGCACAAGAGTTGCACAAGACTCAGCTAGAAGAGCTTGGAAAGCTAATTGCATAGAAGATGGATCTTTTAGAAGGAAGAATGACATCAATGTCCAGTGTTGTGTTGGTTATGCAAAAATAAGAAGGGAGAGATTGTGAGGGATGAGTTGGAATCCATTACTATGGACATCCCAGAAAAAGTAGAGAAAGCACTCACTAACTGACAAGTATTAGAGGTCGAAATAAAGGAAGAGTATCCAAATTTGATACTGCAAACTGATACAGAGGAGGTTTCTTAATAATCTCATAGAGATTCTTTATTTATCTACATTATTTTATTCTTATTCTTTCCATTCTTCTATTCTTTCCCTCAATTTTTGGATATACCCATTGTCGGGATGATAATGAGATTAGTGTGGGGTAATGTTGATCAAATAATACTTTTCAAAGATCACACAAGGAGTCTACGTGGGATAGAAGGTCCATAACCAAGGGCACAAAAGGATAGGAAGGACCCGCACGCGGAAATTAGGTTCAGATTTCAGGACTTAGCTGATTTTGAGCATGAAAACCTATTTTTAGAAGATGGCATGTGGAACACATCAAAAATGTAGAGACATGAACACCATGCATTGTCTATATTTGGAGAAGTAGTTCGAAGTGTTTATGAATGGAGACAAGATGAGAATAGAATTGACACTTCAATTAACTGCAAGAGGACTATAGATAGCACACTTGCATGTGTGTCTATGATTGTAAATGACATGTGGCTATTAATAGCATGCAACCTATTTCTGGAATAGATAAGTGGTGAAGGGAAAGTCCCCACCATATATATATGATGTTAGGTACATAGTAGATGTATGGAAGGAGATGTATGTATGTGTGTAACAGAGAATATACACATATGATTGAACTACTGTATCTGTTCTATACGTGTATTGGTATAGATTGACAATACTGTAACAAGCTTCTATATTTATTAATATATGGAAGATATTGGCTGAATCTAAGTGTCATTCTGTGTAATTGAGTAGTGCATGTTATTCCTGGTACCTTTGCATGCTTCGGGTGAGCCCTCAGTTTAGGCTAAGTGATGTGCCAGTGTGACTAGGGTGTTATCTTGCAAATTATAGGTTGTATCAAGCAGAAGATCTCCCTACATTTTTGAAGGACATGGAAACACAGTGGATAAATCAAGTTAAGAGAAGGGATATGTTAGGATATACACTGCACAAGATAGCAGCACGCTGGTGGGTAGTCCACAGAGATAACCTTATACACTGGGAAGAGATTGGAATAGCTTTTCCTACTAGGTTTATAAGGAACAATGCATCTACACAAATTTACACTTATCATGGTGATCAACCCTGTTCAACATCACATTTAGTAGTGTGAGAGACTCTGGACAACAGGATAGGAAGCATTACCACCTTCACTCTGGGTGCTTAGATTGTATTATATTCCACTCTCCAAGGATGTGCATGCATAGATTATATAGAGAGAAACTGAGAAGTAGCAAAATTTAGCTATAGGTATGATCCAAACATTTGACTACTTCTCAACTCAACCTCCTATAGAAGAGGCATTAAAATTTGTCAAGTGCTTAACTATGGGAGACAGTACAAAAGCAAAAGATCATATTCAGGAATTATTCGGTGAGACAGAGTTTGGAGCATGTTTGAAAAGGAAGAAGAAAAGAAATAAACTCCAAACTACTTTAACGCACTTTCCTTGAGAAAGAGAAAGGAAAGATGGTCTACATCATGGATGACAAGGAAGTTGAGAACCTGGATATTGAACATTGATAGGGGGTGTGTGTGAGGTTTGGATAGTGCAGATAAGGATACATGCACCTTCCACGAACCCATGAAGACAAATAAGGTAAATATAGGTTCAGGGGCTGAGCCTAAGGAGGCCATAATTAGATATTATTAGTCAGACTTAGAGGTAGAAAAAATCATTGAGTTACTCAAGGATTATCAGGACTTATTCCCTCAAGAGGATATCATGAACTTAAGGGTGTGCATGAATCACTTGGGGAAATGAAGATCAAACTTAAGGCACGACCAGTTAGAAATTAGAAAAGAGACCTTACAGAATGAATCAATTTGCTGAGAAAAAGTAAAGAAGAAATTGATAAATGTCGAAATCTAGCAATTATCAAGCCCCTTGATGAGTCAGAATGGGTTAGCCCAATGGTGATCAGTATCAAGAAGGTATGGATGGATTAGGATATGTGTGGAATATAGGGAGCTGAATGCTGCATGTGTCACAGATCCATTACCTACGCCATTCAACTGAGGAAATACTAGAAGGAGTTGTAGGGTGTGAAATATATTCCTTCACAAAAAATTTTTCGGGTTCACTCAGGTTAGGATGCTCAGGAGGATCAAGAAAAGACAACATTGACTACTAAATGGGGCAATTTTACCTATACTATGATGCCTTTAGATTGAAAAATGCACCTGGTATATTCTTTTGCATAGTGTTCAAGCATTTAAAGATTTTATTCACAACTTCTTATAAGTTTATCTAGATTGATTGGACCGTGTATGGGCTTGTGAAAGATCGTTGTAACATTCTGCGCTTAATGTTTGAATGATGCAGACAATTAAGTATCTCTTTGAACATCAAGAAGTGCCTATTTGGTATGCCATTTGGGATACTGTTAGGACATATCATCTGCCAAGGAAGGTTTATTAGTTGAATCCAACCAAGGTGCAGTCATTTTAGGCTGGAAGTTCCTACCAGTCAGAGTGAGCTGCGTAGATTTTTAGGTCATACAAGGTATTATAGAAAATTCATAAAGGTATGCCAAAACTACTACACCCTTGGAATAATTACTGAAGGGGAAAGGTACATTTTATTGGGGAGAACCGCAATAGTGCATGTTTGAGATATTAAAAGAGAGAATTACTACCACACCCATTTTGCGCTTTCCCTCATAGGATAAACCATTTCATGTGCAAGTGGATGCTTCTGGCATGGACATTGGCATTGTGTTAGCTCAACCTAGTGAAGGTATTATAGATCATCTAATTTGTTTTGCTAGTAGGAAGCTGAATCCCGTGGAACAAAATTATACAACTACAGAGCATGAAGCTTTGTCAATGATCTATGCATTGTCCAAATTTTGACAGTACTTGTTAGCAACACCATTTTTGTTTTATACAGATTACATGGCCTTAAAGTACTTGGTAAACAAGCCCATATTACAGGGGAGCATATGCATATGGGTGCTCCTATTTCAAGAGTTGACTTCACAGTTGTGGTGAAGCTAGGGAAAAGAAATTATGGACGAGATCATTTATCTAGAATCAATTTAGGAAAGGATGCATAGAAAATTGAAGAAACAATTGCCAGATGCATGGCTATATAGGTTACAACATGTGCCCATAGAATTAGAAGACATTGTTGTCTTTCTACGAATAGGTATGACACCAGAAAGAATGAAAGCATTAGAAAAGAAGCAGCTTGCTATACGCGCGACACTGTTTATGTTAATCAGTGGTGAACTCTACAAGCTAGGTAGATATGAAGTATCACACCATTGTGTATTAGAACATGAGCATCAGGATATCATGGAAGAAGTTCATGGTGGTATTGTAGGAGGCCATTATGTAGGTGATGCGACTGCCCAGAAGATCCTACTTGCTGGATTATGGTGGGAGACATTATATGAGGACTATAAGAATATTGTAAGGTGTGTGATCATTGTCAACACCTAGGAAAAGTAGGCCAAAGAGATGAGATGCCTTTGAGATAGATAACTAGTGCCGAACCATTTGAGAAATGGGACATTGATTTTGTATGATCTATTTTTCCAGCCGCAATGCAAGACTGGATTGCGCTATATTATTACTTACACAGATTATCTGACATGGTGTATAGAAGTAACACCTACTAAGGACTGTACGATGGCTACAATAGCTAGGTTCCTATGGGATAATGTTCTTATGAGATATGGATGTCCCTTAAGCTTGATAAGTGATCGATGTACACACTTTTAAATGAGACAATCATGATACTATTAGATGATTTTATGGTTGCACACCATAAAACTACACCTTATCATCCTTAGGCAAATGGAATTGCTGATGCCTTTAACAAGATTTGAGCCAGACTTGACAAAAATTTGTGATGTTAGAAGAAAGGATTGGGATGACAAAGTATCAACTGTTCTCTGGGAAAATAGAACAACTTACAAGAGATTGAAAAAAGCCACACCATTTCAGTTGGTGTTTGGTGCAGAAGTTGTTCTCCCTATAGAATTTATGTTACCTTCTTTGTGTATTGTGCATGCTGGAGGTCTAGTTGATGAACATAATTTATAAGAGCATATCAAAAAGATGATTCAACTGGATGAGTGCTGATCCATAGCAAGATGGAGTTAGAAGTAGGAAAAGGCTAGGCAGAAGGCATGGCATTACAAGAACATAAGGGATATAAATTTGATATTGGACAAATCATACTTCTTTATGACTTAAAGTTTTTGTGCCATCCAGACAAGCTCAAGGTACATTGGTTGGGGCTGTATGTTATCACTTCTATACTTGAATCAAGTGCTTGCCAGTTAGAAGCACTTGATGGAACACGACTACCTGGTTACTTTAACGGGAGTAGGTTGAAGCCCTACTATAAATAAGTCTTCTTGGTGTTTGTAATAAGGTAATATTTCCATTTAGTATAGGTTTTCAATTATGTATTTCCTTCATTGTCACTATGCTTTGTTAATTTTGTTGTTGTTGTTGTGTAATAAGAATGCTTGCGCACATGAAGCTAACTACTGTATGAAGACTGTTTATATGCAGATGAATGCACATACTTTTAGTGTGGGGTGGTTATAGTTATCCAAGAAAAGACTGTGTGAATTGAAAGGTGAAAGGAATAAGCTGCTATGGGTGTGCTTTAAGTCAAAAGAGGATTGCTTCTCAAAAGTGACCGAGGATGGAGATAATGAAAGAACAATATAACGTGAGGTAAGTGGAGGCCATGCTAGCTACCAAGAGAAGGTACACTAATGACGGTAATCAGGCGTAGAAGCGCACGCTGAAGAAAAGTCTATGACCAGAGGGTAGGAAGGCACGCTAGAAGGTTATAGCTGGGCGTGAAGATGTACCACGTAGAACAAATGGATTTGGTCAATGAATGAGGGAATATTTGGTAGGTGAAGGAGAAATAAATGCATCAAAATTTGAAAAAATTATATAAGGATGGGATGTGGATTAATTTTTACCATTGTAAATAAGAGTATTTGAGAAAAGAGGCAAGTGCAAAGAGCCGAGTGATCAGGTTAAGGCGTGAAGGGTGTGAAACCAAGTGTGATAGCCAAATCTGTGTGATAAGAAGCTTGTGTCCCTAGTGGTGAAGGATTTGAGTGAAGTAGGTATACAAAAAAGGGTTAGGTTACAAATATTCCACCTAGGGTATGATTAAATCGAGCTAGGGTTTGATTCACAAAGTTATAGAGTTGAAGAGGAGACATTTACAAAGTAAAAATGGCACCAAAGAAGGCATCTGCAGTAGTAGTAAAAGGAAAGAAGAAGGTGATCATCAAGGACGATGAGATGGCACCCGAAATCCATTTTTTAGAGATGCAATATCTAGAAGGACTCATCATTGGGAAAGAATGGGATTCGCCCATCAGAAAGGGAAAAGTGAGTGAATATAATTACAGGACTTCGGAGAAAAAGAAGGAGCTAGATTCCTTGCTCACTACTAGAACAAACAAGTGCATGACGGAGGACATGCCAGTATATGATGATGTAGGTGAAAATATTTTGAAGAGAATTGGGGTATACCAGTTATATGAGCTTCCATATTTCGGGAAGTATGAGCCTTTGTATCAGTGGCTCATGAGTAGGGTGCACAAATACTTCTTCTACTTTTTAGGACGTAGAGTTAGAATCTCATCTACACTTGTCTCATCAGTTACATGTCTGAAGGCCACATGAGAAGATATAAAAGTTGATCTTGTAGATAAATTCGTGATTGTAAAGACCAAATAGGAGTTGGGATACTTGAAGGGTCCATGCAGAATGGACATAGATAAGTTGAAGAACTGTCCAGTTCTATAAGTTACAGCCCAGCTTGTTACCAAGTTGAATGATTAGGAGTGATGGTATTAGGTAAATACTATGTGGTTGCATGTGGCATGTAAGATGTCAAAAGGGACAATCTACAACATTGTAGGCTATATTGCAGAGCAAATAGTCGAAGAAGTGTGCGTAGGAGGGAAGATCAACTTTGTGGCTGTTCTACTATCACTAGTATTTATGAAGATCAGAGTACTAGATGGACCGAAGGATAACGTATGGGAATACCCCATGGAGAACAAGTCCGTAGATGAAAGAATCAACAAGTACCTATGCAAGGGGGCCATGAAAGATGATGTAAAGCAAAGGGATGAGAAGTGGTATGACAGGCTCTGTGTGACATTTGGGGAAGAGTGGCACATCCCAAAGAACCTACCAGTAGTGGTACGGAAATAATTTTAGTTTTATGTATATCTTCATTTTTACATCACACGCTTCCCAATGAAAGATAGATTTTGGAGCCCTTGGTGCAAGTTGCCTTACACATTCACTGCAAGGTATTTTCAAGAATATGTTCATAGATTTATAGACATGTGTTGAATGGTTTTCAATGTAGATAAGGTAGACTGCGATTACCATACACTAAGGAAGAAGTATGTGTACCCTGGAAGAAGTGCTTATACAAAAAGGATAATTTTAGAAGTACTGAATATCAAGCCAATAAGCCTAGCTGTAGTAGATGTGGGGGCAGCATTGGTGTATCTCCAGTTGAAGCTGAAAATGGAGAATAACAAATATGTGGAAGGTGAGTTCACACTTCCAACACCACCAAAGTGAAAGCATACAATGGAGAACATCCCAACGCTTAAGCCCACATAACCAGTTGAAGTGTAGGATGAGGAGGAGTGAGAAGATAGTGGTGGTTTGGAGCATAGGGGTAGGAGACATCCTACAAGTAAGGGTGAAGATGAGTGCATCGTTACACCACCTCAGCCACAAGAGGGGGATGACGAGGACATGAATGCAGTCCAAGGGAAGCACACGTTTAAAAGGGTATTTAGGAGAACAAGGACCTAAGGTCCTACTCCAACCACTGTGCATAAATCACCCAGAATCTCCCCACAAAAGGAGGCTACCGTGTAGAGAAGGAGGAAATTGAAGTTGAATGAGGAGGTGGAAGAGTAAGAGGAAAGTGCACCTAATTATCCTACACTTCCAGAGGACACGGAAGAATAGGTTGAGGCATCAAAGGAAAAAGAAGAGGATGAGAAAAGAAAAGAGGAGATAGTTGCAGAGGATGTTCAGGACATGGAGACACAAGTCCCAAATTTGGAGGCTAAATTTCTTAAGCAGCAAAGGTCTAGAAGAACAAGTGGAGAGAACATTCCACTAGCTGTGGGGATGCAGAGGATGCAGGAAAAATTGTCTGTGCCCGCTTCCAGAGTACGATAGCGCAAAAGGATTTATTCGGCTAGGAGTTAATGGATGAAGATATGGTTATGATGTGCACTCGAAAGAAACTATCTTGGTCAATGCACACCTACATGGATGAGCCTGAATTTGATGTGTACGAAGAGTCATGCATTCGAGATGACTGAAGAAGGCACCTCAAGCCAGACACATGATAGTAAAACCTATTGTCATGTCAGATGAGCAAGTTAGTAATGCATTGGTGAAATTTTCTACTGAGGTGGCTAGAAGAAACATGGACAAATCTTCCATGATTAGAGCACTACGTGAGGATTTGAAGACAAAGGACACAGAGATAGCACACATAACACATGAGAGGGACTTCACGTAGAAGAAGAATGAGGTGTTCATAAGCATCGCAGAGGAGATTGGGGACAATGTAATTAGAGCAAGGCCACACTTGGAGGCCAAGGTACCACAAACATTCCCTTCAGTAATACATTATGTGGGAAAGTTGGTGGACTTGGTACTTGAAGATGAAAGTTTGCGTATGCAAGCACCAAAACACTCTAAACAAGACCAAATGAGAGAAAGCATCTGTGATGAGAAAAATTGCATTTTATGAAGGGTTTTTGCAAGCATTACAAGAAGTATTGAAGAAAGTAGACTAGACTTTAAATATATGCACAGATCCAGAGGTGCTTATCAACATCAAGACCCTCGAAGAGAATAACAAGGTCCAGAAAGTGATGAAAGATGAGAAATTGGGTCGTGCAGAAAGATTGTCAATGGCTAAACAGAAGCGCGAGGCCCTGGCAGTAGCACAAGAGTTGCACAAGACTCAGCTAGAAGAGCTTGGAAAGCTAATTGCATAGAAGATGGATCTTTTAGAAGGAAGAATGACATCAATGTCCAGTGTTGTGTTGGTTATGCAAAATAAGAAGGGAGAGATTGTGAGGGATGAGTTGGAATCCATTACTATGGACATCCCAGAAAAAGTAGAGAAAGCACTCACTAACTGACAAGTATTAGAGGTCGAAATAAAGGAAGAGTATCCAAATTTGATACTGCAAACTGATACAGAGGAGGTTTCTTAATAATCTCATAGAGATTCTTTATTTATCTACATTATTTTATTCTTATTCTTTCCATTCTTCTATTCTTTCCCTCAATTTTTGGATATACCCATTGTCGGGATGATAATGAGATTAGTGTGGGGTAATGTTGATCAAATAATACTTTTCAAAGATCACACAAGGAGTCTACGTGGGATAGAAGGTCCATAACCAAGGGCACAAAAGGATAGGAAGGACCCGCACGCGGAAATTAGGTTCAGATTTCAGGACTTAGCTGATTTTGAGCATGAAAACCTATTTTTAGAAGATGGCATGTGGAACACATCAAAAATGTAGAGACATGAACACCATGCATTGTCTATATTTGGAGAAGTAGTTCGAAGTGTTTATGAATGGAGACAAGATGAGAATAGAATTGACACTTCAATTAACTGCAAGAGGACTATAGATAGCACACTTGCATGTGTGTCTATGATTGTAAATGACATGTGGCTATTAATAGCATGCAACCTATTTCTGGAATAGATAAGTGGTGAAGGGAAAGTCCCCACCATATATATATGATGTTAGGTACATAGTAGATGTATGGAAGGAGATGTATGTATGTGTGTAACAGAGAATATACACATATGATTGAACTACTGTATCTGTTCTATACGTGTATTGGTATAGATTGACAATACTGTAACAAGCTTCTATATTTATTAATATATGGAAGATATTGGCTGAATCTAAGTGTCATTCTATGTTTAGTTGAGTAGTGCATGTTATTAATTCAACCATGATTACCATTTAAGCTTTTTCTTTCATGGATCTGAGTGTAGCATGCATTGTGGAATGATGGATTAGTTATGAATCTATATGTTACTTCCTTCATCATGTTAAAATCCTATTACAACAACCCTAAAGAGGGACCTAGTACCTTTGTGTGCTTTGGGTGAGCACTCAGTCTATGTTGAGTGATGTGCCAACGTGACTAGGGTGTTTTTTGGTAAATTCTAGGTTGTATCAAGATGGATTATGAACATTAATCATTGCTGAAATAAATCTGTCTATGTTGTAAATGAAGTTACTAATTTCATTGTAAGTGAACTTAAGGTATTTATAACTCTTGTATGCTAGAATTTAATTATTGTGTGTTAAATTAAATTAAGGCATTAACTATAATTAATGAGTTGGTATAAAAAAATTCCCTTAGTTTGATGAAGCATAATTTAGAGGTGTTACAATCATGGCTATGGAAGGTAGCAAAAATTCAATAGGTAAGAACCAAGTTGATGTGGATGATCTAGATGAAGAAGAGGAAATATATTTCAAGGTTGAATATGAGAATTTTCTAGAAGAGATAAATCTCCAAAAGAATAATAATCAAAATATGAAACCATCACTTAAGGAACATGAACTGTAGATCAATCTTCTAGAAAAGATACTAAGAAAAGAGGAAGATGAGTGTATAGAAATAAAATAGGAAATTGAAAATCATATTGAGCTGACCTAAAGAATTTTAGAAGAGAGAGAGGAGAATTGTGCCAAACCAAGTACACAATTGAAGACCTTAAAAGAAGAGCTAGAACAACCCTCAAACATACTAAAGCTGTATTAAATATTTTAGAAGATCACAATCAATCTTGATGATTTGTTGAGCACTCAAAGATTCTCTAGTGACATATCTAGTTTAGGATTCAAGGAAGAGAAAAATAAGGAAGGAAAACATCTTGAGCCAAGTCAAGGACCTGCTGGAGTTAAGAAGGATATCAAGGTTCTCAATGATGTCATATTACAACCTAATGAAATGAAGTTATCAATTAAGTTCAATGGTTATTTTTATTCATGTAACATTTTTGGTCATAGAGATAGGGAATGCATAAATAAATTGAATAATTATCATCCATGGAGAGATATTAGAAATGGCAAAGCAAGAAACATTACATGCTGTAATTTATATGAGAAGTGTCACATTTCTAAATATTGCCTTTATGATCCACCTAGTTAGAGTTGGAGAGATGAAGCATCTAGAGGTAAGAATCCTATTATTTTTTTCAATTAAAACAATGTTGGGACTATTGCAAGATATTACAAATGGATTAAGAAGGCATATGAAAGGCCTATGTTGAGAAGAAAAAGGAGGGTCCTAAGCTTGAGGAGAAGAAGGTATGAATACCCAATAGAGTTAAAGAGGAACATGATACAATCAAGATCAACTTGAAATCAAGTCATCCAGAGAATTATGAGGATGACCAACCATTAAGCCAAAAGGGTATGTGTTGTACAAGAAGCCTCATTCTCACACAAGTGAAAGATGATAATGGAAGCCACCAACAAATTTGAATGATGGAGGGCTTAGGACCTCAGATGTAGATGTGAATCTATGGGAAAAAAGAAGATATATCGTGAAAAAAGAAGCTAGATCTACAAAATTGAAACATATGTGATTAGATACAAATATGCGGGGGTTTCCTGGACAATCCTGGTTCTAAGAGGACATTAAATCCCTTGGAGGATGTCAACGCCCATGTGATAAAGAATAATGATAAAATACAAGATGAAGAAATAACATGTAAGTTGATGAACAAAGGAACCTGATGCTACGAGTATGTAGATGATGTTATTGATATGATCCAAACACAACATGCAACAAGAACCACGCTACGTGAACTAAAAATAATGAGCAGAGTATTGTGGGGATTACAGTGTCATTACCAGGGCACCATGAGAATATAAAGATAAATAAGAAGCTTAGAATACAAAACAAAATTTTCCCATAGTTTCCAAATTTTTCTTTCTGAGGGGAGAAAGCCCATATTTATAGGCTAATGGTGTGGTTAGACTACAGGTTAATGAGTAGTTGGGTTTGGGTAAAGTAATCTGAGTTAAGAGGCATGATTTGATCACGTAGGGCCCACAGTTTGACTTATTAGACGGAGTGGGGAGCATGATTGACATGGTAGGTGAGATGATAGATTACATCTTTTGAATTTAAGAAAGGGGTGTCGGATGGGTATATTAATACCCATGAATTGAATAATTTGATATGGGAGAAAATTCAAAAATCTTAATTACCACATGTGTCCACATGGAGCCCCTTTGATAATTAATTAAATAAGGTGAGTACTTAGATGGGATTTATTTAAATTTAGGAAAGAGAAAGGTGAGAGGGGATGTTGCATGAACGTGAGATGACGAAGGGGTGCTATACCAAAAATTGGTGTCTACATTTTCATCTTTTTATTGAGTCATTTGGGATAGCAAACCACAAGACAAAAACAAAAAGGGTTAGATGAAATATGTGTTTGAGGATGGATGAATACATGAACAAAGACAAGAAACCCTAAGAAAAAAAGATGGCAATAATAATGAAAAATATGGCGGTGACTCCAATATCACATCGGTATAGGACAATTGCGGTCTCAACAGAGAAAGATGGAAAAATTCTATAGACCAGTGAGTGGGTGAAGACCAGTGCAGTATGGATGTAAACTGTAATGACTAATGGGTCATAGGAAAACATCAAAATATGTGCAACTGAATGTGAAAAGTATGTGTAATCCTTTATCTGCGAGGAATTGTGTGAAAAATATTGCATCCACAAAAGGGATGAGGATGAAGATAATGATGCCCCAGCACATGACACGAGAAGGAAAAAAAGTGAGTTATATGCGTCAACAAGTACAAGGATGAAAAGGTGCCCCAACATAGGATATGAAGAGGACATAACGGAAGATGGATGTGTAAATAAAAATTTCCTAGGGGGAATAATCATAAATGTGGATATGATGAGCAGATAGGATAGAAGGGTGAGATAAAATGCCCAAAAAGGGTGATAAATATGATGGTAATCATGTTTTATAGGAAAGATGCATAAGTGTTAGCAAAGTATAAGGTGAAAAATACAAAGCAATCTTACTTATTCGATAAGTAGGATAAGAAGTCAAGATACTTTTGCGACCAAAAAAAGTAGAGAAAATATTCATGGAAGAGAACAAGATCATATAAGTGATGGTTGTTATGGTATCCTCTAAGATAAAAATGTCAAATGAAGATGGGAAGAGATTCTTAGAAATGGATATGTTAATTCCCTTGTGAGAGGACTGACGAAGATAAAATATGT
Organism: Taxus chinensis; assembly: GCA_019776745.2. Taxonomy (NCBI): domain Eukaryota; kingdom Viridiplantae; phylum Streptophyta; class Pinopsida; order Cupressales; family Taxaceae; genus Taxus; species Taxus chinensis. Next base: position 807,829,399 of record CM034150.1, read on the forward strand.
GACAGGGTTCTCAAAAAGAGAAGAGGTCAATGCTACAGAGAGAAGAACGAGAACGATAATTAAATGGATCTACGGTGGTACATAAATGGAGAAACATTGGAATTGACCATGAATGTCAGGTGTGAGGGGTGTGAGGACTTATTGATTATGAGAAGAGTAAGAAAGATTGAATGTGAAGGCGACAAGGGCATGTAATAGAGGAATGGAGACAGAGGAGGAGAAAATAAGGAATGAAAGGGGAGGAAGAAGATAACAAAGAAGGATCATAGAGGAAGGGGTAAATGAAGAAAGAAAAGCAAAGAGAAGACAAGAAAAGGATAGAGTAGAGGGTGAAATTATGAAAAAGAGAGAGTTATTTAAAACGAAAGGTGTGAAGGAGGATGAAGTAGAGGAAGGTAGAGAAGTAATGGAAAATGAAAGAGATGATAGAGAAAATAAAATTGAAGGAAGCAGATCATAGTGAGAAAATATAAGGTAAATAATATGGAACTGACTGTATGGAAATGCATGTGGATGGTGCGATGATAAAAAATATGGGACAACGTTGAAGAATCAGGTTATCGACAGGGAAGTAAGGAGGAAGTGCAAGATAAAATGAGGAGGAAGATGATATAGAGTAAGTGAAATAAGAGGATATAGAGTAAGGATTAAGTGAAAGGTTGAGGATAAAATAGAGAAAGTTATGTAGATGATAGGGAACCAAAGATGGAAATATTTGATAAAGAGTGAGAAGCATAAGGAACATAAAGAGAAGCTCGAGGGGAGGAATGAAACATATTGGAAAAGATGCAGAGATACATGAGATGAGGATAAGTTGACAACAAGAAAATAGAGAGAGGGTGCATGATGAAGACAATGAAGAAATTAGCAAGGAAGAAGGAAAGATGGAGAGGTGGCGAGGAAGAAGAGAGGAAGGGATAGGAAAGGCAATTCCTACAAATGGATGTTAGGAGAAGTCCACCGATAATGATCAGTAAGAAAGGATGGGACAAAAGATAAGATGATGCATAAATTTAAAGAGAAATGGAAGGGGGAATGCCAATGAAGGGAATCTTAAGTAATATCTCCATGCCGCAGGAGGAGTTAAGTAAGATCACCAAACCGGTAGTGATGATATGGAAGGAGAAAGACAACACTGTATTGGATACATGTGTGGAATGACTGGTTGGAGTAGATGAGTATAATGAGAGGTGGGAGACAAAAGATGAGGAAGATATGATGGGAGATGAAAGGGTCAGATGGAAAATTACTCTTAAGAGGGACTTTTAAGTAAGATTTCTATGAGACATGGATGGTTAAGTAGGATCACCAAGATGAAGAAGAAGAATGATGATGAAAATACTGAGAAGTGTATATCAAAATGGAACAAGAGAGGAAAGGAGGTGATAACAAGGAAACAAAGGAGCATGACATGAGTGGTTGAAGGAATATATGCAGTGCAGATGGAGAGTTTAAGGAAAATCCTTAATTGGGATTCCCACATGTTGGGAGTGATGATGCATGAGTGTTAAGAAGAAAAGGAGGAGTGGAAAGACGTTTGTGGTGGTTATTGTCATTTGCTGAAAGAGGAAATGGTGAAGAAGATTCTACAATGGGAGGATCTAAGGAAGAAGATATACCTTAACTAAGATTCTCTACGTAAGATTGTCAAACTGAAAGTGGAAGAGTGAAAGGAAGACTCAAGATGATAGGAAAGTAAGATATACGACTTGATGAAAGGGGATAGAAAGGTGAGAAGAATGATTGTGGAGACAAATGGTGATGAGTGGAAATGGGGAGCGAAGAGCAATGGATCAAATACATTGTTGAACATGTTGGGAGATAAGGAGTTGCAGGGTAACGAACTTTCCTTGAGAAGGATCCTTAAGTAGTATTCACAAACTATAATGGTGATCAAGTAGAATTCACAAACCGAAAAAGTGTATTTGCGAGAACATTCATGGATATTATTGATAGATAGTGTGAAATTTGATGTGATTTTGATAAAAGATAACCTTGATGAGAGGAATGGAACATAGTTGTAGCAAGGGAATATAGGGAAACTATGCTTCAAACTGGATTGGAGATAAACAAGAAAGGTTACCACTCAAGGCATTGCACTTGTATCCAATAGTAGGCCTTAATACATAACCAATGATAGTTAGTTATACCAAAAGACTGTGAGGGAAATATGGATGAAATATGTTCGTAATCCTAATGTTGACATGACATAGGGATTGAAGATGTGGCTTGTACTTGAGAAGAAGGTTATCCAAAGGTGGTGTTCCTTAAGTCTATGCCCTAGCTCTGGGAAAGGGAAAGAACAATAAAAAAAAGCTGATCAATGCGGGAAGCTTTCGGAAAATGTTGATAAAATGAAGGCTGATCAATGTGGGAAGCTTTCGGAAAATGATGATAAAATGAAGGATGATCAATGCGGGAAAGCTTCTAGATGCCATACTAATAGAGTAGCCATCCTTTGAGGGTATGGTCTACTTTATACATAATATGGATGGCAAGAATAATATGATAGCCATCCTTCAAGGGATCAATCTATTTCTTTCGATTTTGCTTTGATTTTGACTTGTATGTTTTTCTTTTTATTCTACTTTTTGTGTTGAACAACTTTCCTTTGAGGTATCAATATGTTTTTGATAACTTTGATTTTTCCTTTTGCATACATGAATTTAATCTTCACACGGGGGAGAGCTGGGAATAGTGAAGTAGACAACTTAGGAGGGGATAATGACTATACAAGAGCCACCCCTATACCCTTTACATGACTATCATAGGAAAATGAGAGGGTGATGCATGTAATGATTATGGGATTCTCACCAAATGGGAGAAATTATCCATAATGAATATGCTACAAGTAGAGCCATGGTACTTATATTCAAGGTCATATCAAAATAGTGATGGTAGACCACATAATTCATATCATTACCATGATAGATGGAAGGGGCTAAGGATGGAGGAATGATCAAAGGATATTTCTAAGATTCATTGGTAGATATGCTAACAGTAGTTTGGTCACAAGTGCAATGCATTAAGAGGTTCCGTCTTTGGTTTACCACCACGAGAGGGAAGACAATGAAGTTTTAATAAGATGAGATGATAAAAAGTAGGAAATACAACTATGTCCCAAAGGAAATGAACATACTATCACAAATGTGGTCTTGATGAAATAGATGGTGCCTCAAAAGAGACACAAATATGGCCACAATGGTGGACTTCAGTAAAAAGGAAATAAGAAAAATATGGTATATTAACGGAAAGACAAACATGGCCTCAAAAGAGGACTTAGATGAAATAGTTGGTTCCCTAAAAGAGACATAAATATGGCCACAATGGTGGACTTCGGTAAAAAGGTCCTTCAATGGAAGAAAAAACATGGCCTCAAAGGAGGACTTTGATGAAATAGACAGTGCCCCAAAAGAGACACAAATATAGCCACAATGGTGGACTTTGATAAAAAGGTTTCTCAATGGAAGGACAAACATGGCATCAAAGGAGGACATCAATGAAAAATATGGTGCCCCAAAAGAGGTGTAAACATGGTCATAATGGTGGACTTAGAATGAGATGAGGATTGGGACAAAATTAGTTTAGATTGGATGAATGTGAAGAAGGTAAAAAAAACAATGTCAAAGAGTGAAGTTCCCTGGTAACAAGGGAGTTGTAGGGATGATATGCTCAAGGGTGAGGGAAGGCCGCTTCCCCAATGAATTAAATGTGAAGGAATTAAAGGATGTCAAAAGAGTTTATATGAGATTGTTTGGATTTGTATGGGATAAGTGATTAGAGACCACAGGTGTTCTTGGAAAGATAAGTGGTATTGATGGACAATGAAGGACCTTCCTTAGGAGGAATGTCATCTGTAAGAGGGATGTTATGGGATGATATTGATGGAGGAATCATGGGAAACTCAACAGATGGGATATGAATTGGATTCAATGTAGATGGAGAAGTAACTTTCCCCTGAATGAGGAAATCATCTTTCTTAATAAGATTGTGGATGATTGCCTGAAATGCCTTAGAATTTTCAATGTCATGGCCTAGGGTACGATTATAAGCACAACTGCAATTAGGATTGAACTAGGATGGATTTGGACCATAGGGATTAAAGGATTTAATGGGAGGAAGTTTTATGGCAGATATTTGAGTTAAATGTCGAAGGATATCTACTTAAGACCCCATTGAAGTGTCATGGGGAAGGTAACTCTTGTGGTTTTTTATAGGATATCTCAGTGTGGAGTTAGGAGAAAAAGTGGATGTAGATTGGATGGGTGAATTATGTGTTTTGGAAGATAGATCAAATTTGATTAAAGGATTGTATTGTTTGGATGTGGATTGATTGTTGCAAGATGTCGTAGATGAAAATACTGATCCTAAAATAGATGTTGTGGCATTGGATTGTTGAGAAGAGGGAAAACCTGAATGTTTTCTAGGATGCACAGGGGACTATCAAGGATGTTTTCCTCGAGCCTTAGACTTCAACCGATAATATTTTCCTCTAGCAGGGATGATAATAATTTCAACCGGAGGATCTTACAGTGGTGATGTTGTTATTAATGGAGAAAATTTCCTAAAACAAGACGAGGATGTTAATGGAGAGATAGGTGTTTGTATGATGCGATTAATGATATCTATGTGAGATTTGGATTGTTTTGGTTTTGGCATGGAACGAGCTAATTTTATAGAGGGAAAATGTAAACCATATTTATTTGATTTAGGTGGATGTGTTGGTTCATTATATGTTTCAAAGCGTATCTTTGATAGGGTTACAGATCAAGAGGATTTGGTTAGTGTAATAGAAGGATTAGGTAAAGAGTATTGGGGTAGACCGGGTTATGCAGCCATGGGCAAGGATATAGGTACATAATCAAGGTAGGGATAGGTGGACTTGTTGGTATGATAGATATAGGGGTAGGTGGGATATATAAAGATGTAGGCATATTTGGGTTATTTGGAGATGTGGGTGATGTGATAACCGATGGAGTAGACCTTATGGGTAATGCAACAAATGCAGGAGTATTTTCCAGTGTAGAAGTAGATGGGATTGGTTTTTTCATAAATGTTTCAAGGGGTAAGAATGATATGTTGGCTAATGGGGTTGATTTCAGAGGTGGGGCTATAAGGGAGCATGTAGTAGAAATGAGTTTAGTTAGGATGGTTGTGAGTAATGTAGGTGCAGTAATAAATGTATTTAATGAAGATGTGGGTGAAGGAATAGGTGTGAGAGATATAGGGATATGTGTGGATATGAGTGGGGCTGAAATAGGTGCTAAGGTTGAATTTTATGTGGTAGATTGAGGCATGATCAAAGTGGATGAAGTGGATGGTATAGCCAAATTTGATGCAGATGTGGTTATGGTAGAAGAAGGTGTAGGTCCAGGACAAGTAGTAAAAGTTGACATAGGTGTGTTAGGTTCTGAATAAGGAGTGGGAATAATGTTCATTGTAGGAACATGTGGAGTTGGTGATAATATGGGATCTTGATTGACAATGTTAATGATGTAAGAATTTGACAGTTGAGATGTAAAGAGCATGGTTTGATTGGTTGGTGGTTGATTAGTTTGCACCATGGAGCTGTCGATTTGGATATCCCCTTGATTTATGAGTTGTTAGACATGATATTTGAAGGAAAAACATTTATCAATGTCATGAACTTTGAATTGATGATATTTACAATAGTGGGCTTTGTGATACCAAGCCAGATTGGCTTGCAAATTTTCCATGGGTCGTATGGGAGGAAGTTGGATGGATTTTACAGTCATCAATTTGTCAAAAATGGAGCTATATGATTCTCCCAAGGGAGTGTAGTTGATTGTTGGTTGAGGGGCTCACTATTGAGGCCATGTGCCAGATATAGATGCGGATGAGGGTCTAATGACCATAGTGTTGGCCGCACTCTTAAATGTGTTGTTATGTGTGAATAATTTAGTAGATTTGATTTTAGATTTAATTGAACTTAGTTTAAGGTGACCCTACTCAATGGAACGAGTTTCGAGTTTGTGAGCCATCATGAAAGTTTCATCAAGGGTTTAGAATGATTATATTTGCAAAGTAGATGATATATGTTTTACACATGAACGCAAGAATAGTTTGATGAGTTTGGTTTGTGGAAGAGTGAAGGACAATTGGTTTATAACACCATGCTATCATGTGAAGAAGTCTGCGATGAGCTCGTCTTTAAATTGTAGAATGGTGTATAGGTCAGGGATAGTGGTTTTGCATGTGATATTGATTGAAAAGAGTTCTAAGAACAACTGCGCAAGTTGAGTGAAAGAGAATATGGAATGTTGTGGGATAATTTTGTACTAGTCAAACGCGGGACCAGACAAATACATGGGGAAAGTGCAAAGAAGTAGATCATGATCATGTGTAATAAGACAACATGCATGTTTGAATGCGAAGAGATGTTATTGGGGATCTTTCTTGTTGTTGAATGTAGTAAACATAGGAAGTTTCCAATGAGGAGGGTAAGATTTGATTGGAACCAATGGATGAATTGGTTCATTATAGATGTGTTCATAGGATAAGGTGTTCTTGGATGTCAAGGTAAGGGTTTCTAAACTAGCCAATTGATTCATCAAAGTGTGAATAGGATCATTCAACATGATGTTAGGTTAAGATTGGATTAGTTGTGTGAGTTTAAAATTAGTTTGATAAGGTGAACGGTATGCTTGTAGATGTGTGGGTAGTTAGGGAATCATCTGATAAGGTGGTTGATAATTTTGTGGATAGGATGTTTGTGGAATGGTTTGATAAGATAGTTGATTAATTTATGGATGTGTGGGTGTCTGGGGAGTTGTTTGATTAGGATTAACATGTGTCATGGGATGAGATTGTTGCATATGATGACTTTGAACACTAGGGACATGATGTGTTTGTTGAAGTTGGGTAGGTTTTTGTGGTAAATGATAAGCGAAGATATGTGTGTTAAGAGTTTGAGATGGTTGGAGCATATGATGGGCAAGAATGTAAGTGTGAAGAGGTTAAGATGGCTGGAAAAGCCTATTAATAACAAATGAAATGGAATTGTCAAAATGGAATGTGGGTGGAATGTGATCGACCAATTTAGGAGATTGGGAGGATTGAGAGATTGTGGAAGATTTTTAGAGTAAGAAGTCATATATGGGGTTAAGAGGAGGTCCGAGTGTCTCTAGAGGAGCGGAAGATGGTGGTGTGGTTGGTTTAGGAAGATTAGATTGGGAAGAGATATGGGGATTGGTGTCAAGGTGGGGACCATCTTGGATGACATGGTTCTCATGAGGTGAGACCACGGGGATTAGAGGTTGAGTAACTGAAGGTGTGGTTTTGAGTTTAGAATCTTGTTGGGAGAGGTTGTTAGAGGAATTAATGTCATTGGGTGGAGGACATTTTTTTTGTTTCGATTTGAGATAGAGTGAAAATAGATGTGAAATAAACAAACATTTGTTTATGAATTTTTTTGACAAAAAAATCAAGCAGCATATTTTTTATCATCATGATTAATTACAGGATTTGAAAAGAAAAGTAAGATGGATAATGAAGGTGCCTAAAGAATTCTAAGGTTGGTTTCAGGTATTTTTGGCTAGGGAGATGTCTGAGATGGTTTCTTGTTGGGTGTTCAAGTCCCAATCAGTTAACCAGGTGGGAGGAATGTTTCGATGTGTTAATTATGTTCATGTAGTCTTAGGCAATGAGTGATAAGTAAATTGTAGAAGGTTAGACCCATTATTTATTCTATGTGATCAGGAAGGATGCAAAAAAGAAAGATTATTTTTAAGCCAAAATGAAATGTGACATTCGATGTAGATAATCACTTAGAAAAGGGAAAATTCTATGTAGAAAAGAGAAAATAGAGAAAAATGAGAAAAACCTAGAGAATGCTTTTCCTGGTTATTTGATTGCGTATGATAATGATGTACTTGGAAGCACTGATCAGTGTTAGGAACATCCGGGTACCCTAAAATGGAACTATTTATGAATGCAGGAAGGGTCAATGAAAGATATTTTAGGCATGTTTTTTGTTTCTATAATGAGTGGCTTTGATGACATAATTTTGTGGTTGTAGTATCGTAAATTTCACTTGCAAAAGAAAAGAAATGTCATTAGTTTAAGTGGCTAAAATGACATAATTGTCAAAAAAAATGTTATTTACAAAAGATACCTCCGTAGGAAATAAAAATAAAAATAATTAATCTAATGGATATTTATCACTATTCAAAGATAATGACAAAACATTAATCGTGTGTATTTGGTTTTTTGTTGTATTTCTTTATGTGCATTATAAAGAATAACAATCATAAACAAACTATAAAATGAATGAATGTGGACTTCAGGAGATAAAATATGAAAAGTGGGTGGGGAGAATAGACTTTTGGGAGAGGGATGTGGAATTGATAGGACAAGATGGAAAGGTGATTGAGAAGTGTAGAATTTTACAATGGAGATGTGGACTGACGGGGCCTATTTAAATTGAAAAGAGACTTATGATGGTGGATAAAATAGAAAAATTTATGGAAGGTGAAAAAGCACCAAATAGGAAAATTTAACCTATATATGACGATGACTATTTATATATACATGAATTTTTTGTGATTTTGACCGTATATTTACAAGCAATTTTTTTTAAAAACTACAGATCATGACAGGCTAAGAATTTTTAAATTCGTATGTTAATTTTGATTTTCATTATTTTAAAGTGGTTTATATAAAAACACAATACCTATACACAGATTATAGATATATATACAAAGAAATATACTGAAATTTACAATCATTGAAAAGAGCTAAGATATCAACGAATTTTGATTACAAAAGCTTGGCATGGATTTAAAGCTGAGCTGGAAACTATTGGAAGCATAGAGCAATGGTGGAATTTTTTGAATTGGCCACAATGGAGTAGATATATTAAAATTGATTTTCTAAAAAAGATACCTTTTAATTTCTAAACTTGACTTTCATATGGGACGGTATGGTCTATCAACAATATGTTTTAAAGAATTATAAGCCATAGAATTTCAGTGGTATCACTTGGACGTTCCTGATCACAAACCCAACTAGTCAACTAAATATCAATTACTACTCATATATGTAGTCTATCAAAGGCACCATATATTCTACAAAACTTGTAACTTAATAATTATAAAGTGACTATTCATTCGCTACCTTCATACGTGGGTCTCCACACATGCGATGACATAAGGAGAATCATATAAAATCTAAATGAGTAATATATGCTTGGATATTGTGTTGCAATCTCTGTTTATGAATGCAGTCACTGCTTGCAATGAATGATACATTGATTTATATAGAGAGTTCCTTCTCACACTAGATTGCATGTTGGGTAAGCTATTGGACAAGGATCCAAGGTAGGATTTGAAAGGAGTTTGAGAAGATGGGTATTGCTTGGGATGGGAATTACTCATGGAGATAATCTTGGCTATTGAAAAAATGAAAATATTTTTGATACAAAGAAACCAAAGTAGTGGGTATTCTGGCTCTAGATAAAGTTAAGCTCTAAACATCCTACTGGAATTGGCTCAGGAATTCAAAAATATAATTGTTTGACAATTAAGACTTATCCTTTTTGGATGAAAAATGGAGGGTAATTTTGCATAGATGGCACTATTAACTACACCTGCAATAGGTAGAACATATTATGGTGGTGGCTTGGAACTAGCAAAACAAGAGTTGGAATGCAAGCCACCTACTGCAAGGAGACGGTACAATCACTGCTCACAAAGCTTGCATGAATTTGAAATCAAGATGGAAATTGTTGGAAGCATTAAAGATCAAAATCTTATAAGTCTGCATGGAAATTCAGTCAGTAATTATAAAAAATTCAAGATAATTATGTAATTGAAATCTTATGAGCTTCTAAATTGGCCTACAATTTGATGTGCGAGCTCAGAGATTCGGATAGGATTAAATCCCTTTGTGCTATATGGCCTATTGTTACCTCCTCTCAGTCAATTCCACATACAGGCTTTGCAACTGCCTTCCTTTTCCTAAATATTGTGATTTATGACAAATCAAGGTGGAGGGATTATTGATAGGTTTATTGGGAGAGAGGAGGTTAATGGTGGGAGGAATCTAGGTAAAATGGCTAGCTTGTGGAGTAGGGAGGACTAAAGGGGAAGAGCTGTGTGAAGTTGGCAGTGAAGGGAGATATATATTGGTTGGAAATACGGTAGATCTGAGCTAAGGGCTTAGTCCAAGTTGGGTGTATGTGTGGGGGTAGGTCGAGAAATGTGTAGGAGGTGTGGTGAAGGAGTCCGTGAGGGGTGAGAATGGAGAGAGGTGGTGGAAAAATTAAAGTTGAGGGGAGTGGAGAGAGGTAGTGGATGGGTTGTGGTTAAAAGGAAAGGATTGAGGAGCTCAAAGATGTTTGAGAGGAGATGGGCTCGGGAAGAGGGAGATAAATGTGAGAATAACTCAAGGACAAGGCCGAAGGGAGTGGGTAGTAGAGTAAAACAGGTTTGGTGTCGGGAGTTGAGATCATGGAGGAGGAAGTGGCCAAAAGGAATGGAGATAGAGTGGGAAGTAGGGAGATGAAGGGATCTGCAGGAGAAAGTGGCTGAGTTGGAAGTTAGGGACAGAGGAGAGAGGTGAGGATGAGAGCTCGACGAGGGAGAGATGGGGTGAGAGCTCGGTATGGAGTTGAATGAGGAGAAGGCAGTGGGGAGAGTTGGGATGAGGTAAGGGAAGTGATGGGGAGTTGGGAATGGAGTGCAGGATAATAATATTATTATTATATTGTGTTTTTTTCTTTTTTAGGTATAAATTACATTTATTTATTATTATTAATTAATTGTTTTTAATATCCACAAAAATAAAACTATTGATCAATTATAAACAAAAAAATACAAATACTTTTCAAAATAACAAAACCACGTACCTCGTGACGGAGAAAGATGAAAAAATGCAAGTTTCATACCAGACTAGTGGAGGCTAAACTAACACCCTACAAACAAGTCAGTCGAAAAAAAAAAATCTTCACAAAGCAATATCTAAAGTGGAGAGAATTATGAAACTGGACACCCGTTATACTCATGACACCAGGAAAATTTGAGAAAAAGAACAGAACAAATGGAATGACCAGATCTTGGATCTGATCCCATTGGGCGTGCCAAAATGTTGTACAGGAAACCTCGTTCTCGTACAGGTGAAATCTGATACTGGAAGGCACCAGTAACTTTGAATGATGGAGGGCTTACGAACTCAGATGCAGATGTGAATCTATGGGCACAAAGAAGATAGATCGTGATAAAAGAAGCTAGATCTACAAAACTAAAATAGATGTGATTAGATAAAAATATGTGGGGGTTTCCTGGAAAATCCCAGATCCAAGAGGATGTTAACTCCCTTGGAGGATGTCAACCCCTGTGTGATAAAGAATAATGATAAAATACAAGATGAACATATAACATGCAAGCTGATGAACAAAGGAATCTGATGTTGTGGGTATGTAGATGATGCTATTGATCTGATCCAAACACAAGAAGTAACAAAAACCACGCTACGCGAACTAAAAAATCATGATCAGAGTATTGTGGGGATTACAGTGTCATTACCAGGGCACCATGATAATATAAAGATAAATAAGAAGCTTGGAATTCAAAACAACATTTTTCCAGAGTTTCCAACTTTTTCTTTCTAAGGGGAGAAAGCCCATATTTATAGCCTAATGGTGAGGTTAGAATGTAGGTTAATGAGTAACCGGGGTTGGGTAAAGTAACCTGAGTTAAGAGACATGATGTGATCACGTGGGGCCCACGATTTGAATTATTAGATGGAGTGGGGAGCATGATTGACATGGTAGGTGAGATGATAGATTCCATCTTTTGAATTTAAGAAAGGGGTGTTAGATGGGTATATTAATACCCATGAGTTGAATAATTTGGTATGGGAGAAAAATTCCAAAATCTTAATTATCACATGGGTCCACATGGATCCCCTTTGATAATTAATTAAATAAGGTGAGTAAATAGATGGGATTTATTTAAATTTAGGAAAGAGAAAGGTGAGAGGGGAAGTTGCATGAATGTGAGATGATGGAGGGGCACTATACCAAACATTATACTTATAAAAACTTATTCTTACATGTATTGTCTAAGTATTGAAGGTATGTCTCAAAGGAAGAAAATATCATGCATGGTTGAGGTGATCAAGAGGAAGATCATGGTTTGAGTTTTGATAAGTACGATAAAGGTATAGATCTCTACTCTATTTGGAATTGTAACAGTCTCAAAGTTAAAATATTTCCATAGTTAAAGCCAGGATTGATGGTTTTAGAGTTTGTTGTGTAAATTTCTATCAAAGGTTGTATCTCAAAGTTTTTTCCCATGAAGACAAGGGTAACATGATTAAAGACATGAAAAATAAAATTTCTTATAACTATAATAATTATGAATTTTACGGTATGGGTTTACATCCATGAAAACAATTGAATCTTTATCAAAGGTATGTTGTTAAACATTTGCATGATCTAATTTTTCATAGTGTTGTCTTGAGATGCTTAAAAATGGGTATGTCTAGAGTAATGCAAAGTGATGTTGAGAGCCAAGTATGTGGGGACAAGATTGAAGAGATGAGTTAGATGCAAAGAAAATGGTATTAGTATCAGATTGCATTAGTCCATGGGAAGCAATAATGGTATAAGGATAGAGAAATCATGATCCAAGGGGGATTTTGCAGAGTGTGGATGATATATTTTTAAGTATTACAATATGATAGCTTGAAGATTTTGATGGTTTCTTGTGCAAATTAAAAGTGTTTCTAAGAAGGAGATAGGGTGAAGATGAGTTTGGTCTGTGAAAGAGCTAAAAAAGATGACACTAGGTTTGTTAAGGACAAGTGTGAAAGGTTGTGGTGTCCGTGAGATTTCACCCTGAAGTAACGGGTTATTTTGTGTTTGTTTTACCTATAGTTGTTTACATCACTCGAAGGTAACCATAGAGAGTCATAAAATTCAAATTCGGCAAATGCCCACATGCTAAAAATCACTCTATCCTTTTCACGAGGTTTTTTCTGAGAGAATTGTATTTATTTATTTTTTAAATAAATAAAGTTCTTTTAAAAATATATTGAGCTAAAAAATTGGAGTATTTAGGTTATATAAATCACTTTACCCCATAATTATTACCATAGAACATTCTCTCGGGGGGAAGAATCTTTGCAGATCAACTAATTGGAGAAATTTTCGAACAATTGCTTGCAGCTTCTTTTGTTTTGTTTTTATTTCTTTTTGCCTGTGTTTTGGATTTTTTTCTTCAGAAATTCTTGTAGCATATTCATTCTTCTTTCCAAATCTTTCCCCAGGCCTAGGGTTTTGAAAATATATCTAGTATTTTTTTATTATGAATATGTCTACAGGCGATCAGAGCTCAGGGTTCTTTTAGAAGATTGCAAGAAGTTGTTTGGTCTAAAAGAGTGAAAAAAATGGATTCTATGAAAATAAGGAAAATATTTCCATCAACACATAGAGATTGAGAAAATATGTAGTTTTAGAGAAACAACACCTAAAACAGAGCCACAGAATGAAAGGTATGACACATGCAAGTTTTTGCTGCTACATCTTCTCAAACCCTTTTCAAAAATGGAAAATTTAATTCTATTATTGTGTTTTCTTTACCAAAAATCCAAAAAGGAAAAAAAATTCATCTTCATATCAGTCACAATTTTCAAGGCTGCCTTCCGCATCCAATTTCCACGCTTCCTTCCGTGACAAATTTTCACACAATTTTAAATGCAGAAGTCACAATGCAAGTCGCACTTTTGGAAAAGAGCTATCTTTCATGCAAGTCACACTTTTTGTAAGGAAAAATTTAGTCTACCAGTGGCAAATTTGGCAATGATAGGCAGGTGGGAATTTCTTTCCTGCATAGCAGGTTACTTTTTCCCATCAATTCAAAGTCACTTAAGCTACAATGGGAATTTTAGAAGAAGTAGGAAGACGAGAATTTCTTACCTGCAATGTAGGATGAAAAATTCCCATTATAAAATAAAATCACTTTAAGCACTGATGGGAATTTCTTACTTGCAACACAAGGTGAAAATTCGCATTATGAAAGTCAAATCACTTAAGTGAAAGATGAGATTTTTGGAGCTGCAATGCAGGTTGGAAATTCCCATCACTTTGACTTTCTAATTTTAACAAATACCCCTGCTAAAAAGTGTGACCCAACTTGGCATTAATGCATGTGATTAATGGTATTTCTAGCTAAGTTTGGCGCCATAAATAGGAAGAAATTCAATGCAAGTGGATGAGCTATAGAGAAGTCAAGGATGCATGCTAAAAATAAATAAAATAAATTCATTAAAAAGCAATAAGAAGCATGTAGAATTGGTTGCCCAAATTGGATGAAGAGGCATGAATTTTAATTAATTAAATTTCCAGACATAGGAAAGGGAAATTATTAAAAATAGCATGTAGATGGCTATATAAGCATAGGATGCCATAAGGGAGAAGCAATTACTTATTTTCGATGAAGTTTGCAGCCCGGACATGTTTTGGTGCCAAGGGAAGGAGGATTTTGCATTAAAGAGTGGTTTCCATTGTCAAGAAGCTTCCAGTTTTGGCACATAGGGTTGGAATTGCCTAATATTTATTATTCTAATTGTCTGCTTATTGGTATAAGTGCCAAGGTGAATTAACTAAAAAGAAATTCTTGCTTTGCATGTAGAAGAAAGTCTCAAATTTTAGGGCAGCAGGCTTTATATGCAAATTTTGGTGATAAAAATCAAGTATTCATGCCATGGACTCCATCTTTATTGGAATTAATTGCAGGTATTCATAAAAAGTGCTCATTATTAGTGAAAGGAATTTCAAATCAATGTCAGATACATTGAATATATCTTCCAAATCAGAATAAATTGCCATATCTACACAAATTGATCCAATTACAAAGGATTTTGGTAGAATTAAAAGAAAAAGAGCTCAGACAAAGATTATTCCATACATAATAAAGTGATGAAAGAGAAGGATCAGAACAATCATGCATAGATTCAAAATTCAATGAAGTCAATGATATAGACATAGGTCCTGAACCTATCACCCATTTAATTGACAGATCCAAATCTCATAATTGCCGAAGATTATGGCAAAAAAATCATCCTTTTATTTCTAACGTAGCCTGTGTGGAAGTCAGTCCATGGAAAATTCCTTCCAGGATATTGTGAATGTGCTTCGAATATCCCAATTGAATCCTTCATTGAATTTACTTGTATTTACATTCACCCAGGGTGCTTTCTAGAATTTAAAATTGTTCATATGCCATTAAAAAATAAAAGATCACATTCAACTGCTTCCAAGACCCAGTTTGGTGAGAATCAAAGGCAAAAAAGTCAACTGCATGCACAATATGGAAGAAGAACAAGACTGGGAGTGTTTGCATCTTTCTTCTAATTTCTTTTCCTCTTTCTTCTTATTTCTCTTATTTTCTCTGACAAAGTAATTGAGAAATATTAAGTGATTGGTTTAAAATCCATTACTTGAAGAAGTTAATTACTTGGAAATAATTGGTAGACATATAAAATAGAAGGTTCTATTTTCAGTTACAAATCATGCATGTCATGAAAAGAGGAATTCCAAGAGGGAGATTTCTAGTTGTTTCCTTTACAACTTCCACATGTGCCAGTTCAGTTATAGTTTCCTATTTGTAAATTGACCTCTATACACTATAAATAGAGGAATAACCTATAGGTTAAGATATCAGAATTTATAATCAACATTCTTGTGTTCAGACTTTGAGTTGAAACCCATGATATCTTTCTAAAAGATAAGTAATTGAAAGGAGGCAGATTTCTAGAGAAATTTTGTGTCAACGGTGAATTTGTTTCTCACTTCTGTGTAGATCTTTGCATAAAATTTGTGTTATCTCTGATCTAGATTTGAAACTTTCCTTTTCTTTAAATTATTTATTGTGAGATCTGTTTGTTTCATCTATGTTAATGAGACAAACTCTGTAAACTATTGGTTGGATTACACATCTTATTTTCTTTCTTCCCAGATTTAATTATTTCCCCCTTTTGTAAATATTTCTTTACAGCTGCTTAATTGCTGCAGAATTGCCTAACTATGGCTCATGAGCTTTGCAATTACATCAAAACCCACAAACAGTTACTCATATCCATAATTGATAAAATCATACACATGAGCCTCACCGATAAATGAGGGAGATTTATCTCATGAGTACCTAGGTTTTTAGCTGTGCAGAAAATCTAGCCAACATGTTGGAGATAACTTTACAACTGGTAAAGTGACAAAAGAGGTATGTAAAAGGTTGAACTTTGTGTTTATGAGCTATGACTATGTGCATCATCTCAGACAGAGAAGATTCGAGTCTTTGAAGACATTTTTGACATCAGGTAAGTAAATATTATTTATTCTTCAGGAGAAGATTGGTTGATATGTTCTTGAAATTGGTTAAGTATTGAGAATCAAGAGTGACATATGAATCACTAGAGGCTACGTATGATATGTGGAGAAGTTAGTTATATGATAAAAAGAAGTGAAATTATGAGAAAGTGCTTTGGGCCATGGATATATGTGCTTATATGCATAATAAAACTGGAGGAGTGTAAAATAAGATCTCAGTTTAAGGGGGAGTTGAGTTTGCTAAGGAAAAAAAAGTGTGTTATATGATGGGTCATTGATTGGTTAGGATAATGGTGGATTTTTTTTATTCATGGAAGGGTTATATGTCTCTTGTTTGAAGTCTGAATAATCCAAGATAATATGTGAGTCATCAAGGGTCGAGTAAGGTCTGTGAAGCTGAGTTAATTCATGAATGTATTCAAAATGTTGTCTCCATTTAGTATGAAGCCAAAATGAGGTATGAAATTTCTGAGGGGGAGTTGTGTGAATGAGTTAAAGTCAGGTCCATGTATCATCAACAAGTGTTGAATTCAATATTATGAGCACATACAAGGAAGAAGCAAGTAAGTGTCCATTAATTTTTGTCATTTTGTGTATGCCAAATTTGGCATTGTAGCCTTCGTCATTAGATATCAAAGGGAGAGAGTATGATAAAAAAAACAATAAGTTTGAGGTTTGTAGGAGATTTCTTATATGGTTACCATCAATGTTTCTAAAGGTGGTTTTCATCAATGAAAAAGGTGGATATTTTTGGTAATTTTTTTTTTTGTTTTATTTTCATTGATGTCAATACATGTGTGTATCATGATGTATTGCTTTGGTTAGTGTTTCTTGGGTGAAGTAGCATGGTGCCTAGGTGTGTTTGGTGCATAATTATTGTAAGCTAAGTGTGGTGTATGCGATTTAAATTTGGTCAAAGGATGGTATAAGGTATAGAATTTTCAGAAATATATCTCATAGGTGTGTGAGTGTTTGCATGGTTAAGTCAAGGTATGTTTCAATGAGTCATGTGGTGAAACAATCCTAACTAGGCCTAATCATAGACCTATTTCAAGCAAGATGGTGTGATAGCATGATATATGAAAAAAAATAAAGTTTGTGTAAGCATGTGAGGTGTGTTTTGTCATTTCATAGTAGGTGAATATGATGTACAAGGTCACTAATAAGGTTTATGATGCATGCTCAAGGTTATTTTGAAGCAAGGTTATAGAGCATTGGTAAGTGATGGTGGATGGAGATATGGATAAGTGAACAAGAATAAATGGGAATTTGATGTATTAAAGGATGATATCTCTATGGTGTATGAAAAGTTATAGGTCACAAGTCAAAGAAGTAAGAAAGAGAAATTGATTTTAGTCCTATCGAGTTCTCAAAGCTGCTATTTCTAGTTTGAAGGTCAACTTTGGATGCTCGCTAGAGAAAGTGTGATTTACATGGGAGGATGATATTTTGGGTAAATTTAATGGGGTTTCCTAAGAAGAATTTACAAGTTGAATGAGGTCTTTTAGCCATCATAGTTTTATGAACCATCATTAACACCAAAAATGCTTTGTTGTGACTTCAAAACCCTAGGTTTAAATTAACTTGAGAGAAAATGGTTGTAGAAGCCTAGAATTGGTTCCTTTTGAAAATGTGATAAATTTTAGACACTAAATCATGCACTTCGGGTAATTATTTAGTCATGGTCTCATAATACTATTCATATGGTTCTTGAGTAGAAAAAGAGTACTAATTAACTCGTGTCTTTGGCCATTTTAATTTGTTTTTTGTCGTCATTTTTGGTCTTTCACCTATACTTTCTCAGTTGGTTATGTCATACTATGTTTTCCCTAATCTAACTGGGGTACCCTGGTCCCCTTTGGGGCACTTTGATCCTCTTTACACTTTACTACCACCATTTGGGGACTTTTGTAGCCATTTGAGCTTTATATATTTTTGGTGGTCAACCTTTCCAGGGTTAATTACGAAATTAGAACAAGATAACCATATATATATAAATTTATGATACCATAATGAGGGACCAAGAACTAAGAACTTACTATCACCACCTAAGGTTTCATCTATCCAAGGCATCTAGAGCTCCATTTACATCCATCTAGCTCCATCACAAGGGACAAAGGGTAGTTCATCTACATCACACTTCATAGGAGGGGAGTTTATTTTATTCCATGCACCATCTATTTACATTCTACATCTAATTATTACTCGCTCCTCACAATGTGATACTAACACAAGAGCACCTAGGGCATGATTTATATACACACACACACACACACACACACACACACACACACACACACACACACACACACACACACACACACACACACACACACACCTAGAACTACATTGCGTCTAAGATGTAGTGTAATGCTCAGTTAGAAAGTCCACTATTTTGGCCATTGAGGACAATCCGATCCCTTCATATGCATATTTATTTTTAGAGTTTTGATGATTTGTCTTGGGTTTTGTAGCTGATTATTTTATTACAGGTTTATAATGACATCTAGTGGGTTCAACGACATTTATGTGCTAGGAAGTGAACACAAGCGAACACCCAACGACACCTCAGATGAGGTTTCCTTGTCATTTCCGTAGACCAAGGTGCCTAGATTTCAAACTAGGGTGCCCCAAGCACCCCCATCCCTCTCTAGGAACCCCAGTCTAGCCAGATAGTCCATATCTACATTTTTTTGAGCTCATGTGCAGTCGTTTCCTCCTCTTTTCCAGTCGGTCTCCACTACGACACAATCATGAGAAATATTCAAATCAACTAAGGAATTTCCTAACTCTCTTTGCATTTTATGATTTCAAATTTTATTACTTAGTTTTCTTGGGTATATTTTTTACTTTTTATTGTCTTTATTTACTAATTATATAGAATTTAGATTATACTACTATATTACATTTTAGTTTAATAATTTTGGTGAACCTAATGTGATCTTCATGATTTTAGGATCCTCCTTCTTTTCCTATTATTCTAGAGTATAATCATCATGAGTATATCCATCAATGATTATTTTCTTGCCAATCCTAATTTAAGGCTTAAATTATAACATATTATTGCTACTTCTTGCATTCATATTCATCCTGAATCAGTACAACAAACATTTGTAGATGTATTTTCACAACCCATATCATTCCAATCTAATATTCCTACTGATATTCATACTTTTTACAATGACCCACTCTTGTATATCATGATTCACATTAACAAAGTGGGAATTAAGTGTACTTTAAGTGACAATGAATTTGAGCTCAATTTATGTCCTATGCCATTCATTGAGAATCTAGTTCTTTCTACTTATCATGTTAATCCATCTTCTCTTTCATTACGTGCATTTGATGGTTTGGTTCATCCATGCATTGGTCACATTACATTACCTATCACTATAGGGAAAAAAATGTCAACACCATGTTCTTTGTCATTGATTTTCTAGTCTCTTATAATTGTTTTCTTGGTAAGCCATGGCTTTATGCCATGCAAGCCACTGCTTCTACTGTACATCATTATGTCAAATTCCTGCATGAAGATATCAAATACATTGTATTTCATGATAGTGATCCATTTAAATATTGTGACCATGACGCTAACCCTACTCTTCCTACTCCATGTAATGCTACCAAAAATAATCATCAAACCATGGATGATCCACCTCATTTTCCACCATTTGAAGGTGTTGTTTGTGTAATAGATGCAGTTTTTTCCACACCATAGTATCCACCTGCTATTAAAATTTCTATGATTCTTTATCGGGGGCTTGTCCAACATATGGATGTTGATATATCCCCTACACCTTCACATGTGCCTCCTTCATCAACTCCTCCACCATTTACATATATGCTTTTCATGAATGATTTATATTGGGAACATATTCCATTTGATCCTACTTGTGATGACATTGTATGCACACATGAGGGCTTACCTCGTCTAGGTTTTTATTTTGAGGACCTTTCTCCTCCACCACATTCTTCTCAACTTTATCATGACGTTGTTTACATCAATTTCACATATGGTCTATGTGTCTTTCATATCCAATTCTTCCTTTCACAACATTATCACTATTTTCCGTTTACATTTGGGCAATGGTGGCTCAATTATATTGGGGGAACACTTGTCACTGACCATACTGATAAATCATTTCCCATGCCCTTTGGTCATGTATTCATTTGTAACAGTTATTTTCTTAGCTATACCCAACATCTTATAGGCTGGTATGCACACGGGTGTCCCTTAAAACCATTCACTAATGAAGCATATTCTATGGGTATGTATAATTTATGCCTTAATGGCTTACTACATGACCAAACCAACATTGTCGCTTACTAGGTATCAGATGCTTGTTCATTTGGTTTTGACCATAACAATGATGACCTCCTAGATGATAGTACATGATTGAATTCTACATCTTACATTCTTGGGGGGGAAGAGAATCCACACACTTCCCCCCACCCTAGCATCAACATATGTTTCATACCACACATCAAAATTCTAGCATACGTATTGTCATCTACACCTTAAACACCATCACTACCTGATGACACACTCTTGTGCTTTGGTTCACACTTGAATGTTGAGGGAATTATCTACACATGAACCCCACACACTACACTATAGAATATAGACCTTTCTCATATCCATACATTCTACACTTTGCATCCTATATACATCATACACATTCTACACCATAGCCATCACATGTTGCATTTTTTCACACTTAAATCCTACACCTTACATATTAAATCTTGCATCTTACATCTAATATGTATCACCACATCTTATGTCGTATATGCATCTTGCATTGCACATTATGCATTTTGTATAGTCTCTTCTATTCACTGCACTCACTACCCTATGACGCACTTTAGTCTCATGGTCCATACTCGAATGTTGAGGGTATACAAATCAAATGGACCTCATCAACCTTACACGTTCATCATTGAATATTTTCTCATGCAACATAACCAGATTAAGTAGGTAGGCTGCATAATCAATTTTTCTTGTATCATTTTAAAGTGGTATATGCATAAGGCTAGATCACCACTCTATTCTATTCATCTTTTTGTGATATATGCTTAGGCTACGATTCATGCACACATCATCTCTAGGTTATATGTCATCACCACACTTACACAATCACCACAACAAACTACAAACAATACATAAATTTGACCATTTCTTGATAACTCACTCTCATTTACGGTTCATTATTTACTACTAAAGGGGCATACTAAATGAACCACATTTCATATACTTCCAATCACTTGGGGGGCAGATAGCTCCTATCATCCATTTTACATTCCATTCCATCCATCCATAACATGTCATATATCTTGGTCATATTTAATTTTTATTACATTGGCTTGAACATATTCACTTTATTATATGTGTTTCACTATTTTATTTGTGGTTTTGATAAAATAGATAAGGGTATGGGGTAAGAAGGAATACCTATTGGGATGGTCAGTTGAAAGGTCGTTGCATGCGTTCTGACTTCTTGATCCAATGCTGACTTTGAGAGCTTCCTTTTAGCTAGGAGGAACTACTTGAAATACAAAACAAGACCAAAAAAGAGAGTTAAACAATATGTGTCAGTGGGCTACCTAGCGTGTGCTAGATATAGGAAGTGTGGTACTGTTATCTAATTTTGCACACCTGGCAAGATTGGACAACGGGGTCCTATCACGTTCAAAATAAAATAATAGTCCCAGGAACCCACCTTCGGTTATTATCGAGATGCAATAATTAAAAAATAATTCCTAAATTGCATATGAAGAGATCACCTAGCATCGAAAGGCACCCAGTTGATCTCGACTCAGTGAAGAGTTCAGGGTCGAGTTGATAAAGAACCCGGTGTCAAATTGATAGTCATCTCAGAAATCATCTCAGTGGAGACTCTCAGTTGTAAGAGCTCGACGATGGTCTTGTTAATGCAAAATATAGCTCGTTGAAAATTGACGAATGAAAGGAACTGTACAAGGATCTCGGTGGAGATCGATGCAAAAAGCTCTGAAGGCCAAGTCAGGGAGAGTCAAAGTCAACATGATGCTAGGTTTAATCCATTGAGACAGTGCTCGACCAACCACTTGGGAGAATTATCTTGTTTGACCGAGATGATATGAAATTATGCAGATATGGGAGGTTCAACATCATTGAATCTCGGGTTTGTAATTACATAATGGAAGGACTTCTATCAACCCAGGAAGAAAGTATAAGCACCATCGAATACCAATGTAAAATTGAGTCAAACCGACATCTTAAAAAGAGCTGTGAATTATAATGGTGTTCAGACCTTCCTCGGCCAAGCATTTGGTGCACAGGCAGTTGACATGTTGCAGTATAGCAGAAGCCTTTTTGAGCGCTTCCAACAAGTGGGTCATCCAACTATGTATTTATCTGATCAGCATCGAATGCATCCTCAAATTCGGGATTTTCCTTCAAGATATTTTTATGAAAATCGATTAAGTGACAGTGAGAGTGTTACCAGGAAACTTGAGGAAATTTATTACAAAAATTCTCTATCGAGATCTTACTCGTTTTACGATGTAGTTCATGGAAACGGATCTCATAGAGGTATAACTGTTTCATATCAGAATATTCATGAGGCACAATTTGCTTTGCAATTATATGAGCATCTTCAACAAGTCACTAAGTTGGCAGGCATAAATGATTCTGTTGAAATTATCACACCTTACAAGCTACAGCTTAAATGTTTGCAGTGAGAGTTAATGTTATCCTCAAATCTGATGAATCAAAACTCGGCAGGAGGAAAAATCGGGAGCACGATCATGGAAGACTGAGTAGGTAATCCCGCAAATGGGAAATATTTTACTATCTTGCCAAGGTTGCATGGCAAAGCTAAGGCCGGGGCCCGTGAAGTAATTTGGCCGATTCCGGACGTGGGAAATAAGGAGCAGCACCGCCAAGTGGAAATTTCGGGATGGAGAGCCATGCTGTTCACTCCGCGTAGGGGAGAAATTGGATCAAACTGCCAAAAAAGGGGAGAAATCCGGTCAAACTGCCAAGCGTGGAAATATTGGTTTGGCAAACCATGATCAAACCTCCACGTAGGGGAGAAATCGGATCAATTGCCAAGCGGAAATATTACAATGGCAATCCGTCATGAGATTTCCGCACAGGCCGTTTAAACAGGTCCGAGTCTTTGTGCGGGTCGCCAGGAGGAACGAGTCAAATGCCGAGTGGAGCGGCGAGTGCATGGAGATCACAGGCAGCATGCATGTTGCAATACAGTAGAAGCCATTTTCAGCGCCTCCAGCGGGCAGTTGCAGGAAACAAACATTCACTGCCGTGTATGATAGATTGGAGTCACGCCATTCAAGGCTTCATAAAGTTTGCCCGAACCAGGAGATGAAGTTTTGAAACGGTGCAGAATGAAACGATTCATATTGCTCAGCATTCCTTCTCCTAGAAACGAAACGAATGCGAAGGTCAACTCTGAAATACCTGGTCGGCCGTTTTGTATGTCACGACTCACATCTCTGTCACTCGTAAATGGTCTCTTTGAGAAACTCTGTGTGCAGCAGGCAATATTTATACCCTTCCATTAGATACGTCCAATCAGACAATAAAAGTATTCTTTTACCAGATTCAGAGAAGCTTGTTTTTAAACAATGGACGATATACTGCAGTTTCAAGCTAGTTTTATCTAGCTTTATTTCTATTAGCTTTGATCTGCGACTAAGGAAGAATTCATATGGTTGTTACTGTACATTTTTTTTTAAGGTCCTCTTGGCTGCCCCAGTTGTTCAATGTATTTTTTGAAGAGCTTATTTCACGTGTTGCAAATTGTAACATAAAAGATCTTTTTAGTTTCTGAAAAAATGAGTATATTGTATAGCTCACGGCTACCTATGCCATAGGTTCCAATAGTAGCATAATTGTCGATTGGAGCGGAGATTTCCGGGTGCACTGCCAAAATACCAAGGGGCTCTTTGGCCAAAAAATCAGTCTTAGGGTGTCTATCAGACATGTTATGGGCATGAGACTGTGTCATCATCATGGCAGCATTAGGTCTTTATTAATAATGGCATTTCCTCATCGTTTGGAAGGTACAAATTGTGCTTATTATGGCAAAGCTAAACATTCTTACTACAAGTGTTATATGATAAGGAAGAACCGTGAGCATTGTGGTAAAACCATTCTTAGAGGCGTGAAAATGTGAACATGATCGAACAAATCTTGATATTTCCCGCAGATACAAAGCACAGAATAGCTCAAGAGATCGACCGAATCAAAGAAGAGCTCAATGCATGAGCTAGTGCTTGAGTTTATAACCAATGAGCATAGACCCATTGTTGTTCAGGGAGTAAGGAAATCAGATGTGGAGGATGGTAAATATGAGCTCGGTACATAGACATGTGAGAGTCCGAGTTGAGACCGGGTGCTCGGGTTGATATGCAAAACAAAGCCAGGTCGAATCAGTTGGGAGCTCGTGGTGATGTTTCATGAAGTTTGAACGAGGAATGCATAAATGGTTTCGAGTTAACAGAGCGAAATGATAAGAATCAAGTTTGATAGTCCACCATTCGGAGGACTCAATGCAAAAGGGCCCGATTGCCAAGACGAGGAAAGAGTTGGTGCGGGGTCAAAAATCGAGTGCAATACCGAGTTAGAGGATTCGAAGCTCATCAAATTTGGCTATGTGCAGATTCTATCCACATGGACCCCCCTCCTCTTCAAGTCAAACGGGTCAACGGGGGGGTCCCAACATTATGTTAATTAAATTAATATTTTTATTTAAATATTTTAATAATAATATTTATTATTATTATTTAAATATTTTATTTAAATATTCTTTTAATTAATTGAGAAGACTTGGTCATCAGGCAATTAATGACCCATGATGGAACCTTCTCAGGTAGTTCAACTAACTGCAATAAATACATCATGGGCCTTCATTTTAGGAATGTAATTATGACCATTTCCTCTTCTTTTTCACATATTCTTCTATAAATGTAAGTTGGAAGCTCATTTCAAAGGGTTCCAACAGTTCAGACAAGTTGGACAGTTAGATATCTCAGGCGAGTGTATACTTTTCAAAAATCCTCTCTCTTCTGCAAGTTGTTCTTGTGTGTTGAGAGAAATTTCAAGCCTCCTCTTCAAGACTGTAATGGCAACTATTGCCTCTTCTGAATGTATGATGCATTGTGCATGTTATTGAAGCAATAAAAGTGTGTGTTTTGTGACTAATCTCGGTCCTTTCATCCTTCTATGCTTCTTTGTGCCTTTCTCATACTTGCAGGTACACTGTGCAAGTTTAAGTTCTATTGCAGGTTCTTGGAGTTCTGTGCTTATCGAGTGGTGGAGTATTGCATGCAGTTGAGTTGTGGTGTCTATTCACCCTTCTTGAAGTTCATCCTTCTTCGCTGGGAAACTGGTATATTTCTCAGTCTGATACAGTTTAACCAAGGGAACGCGTGTCTCTTAGTCTGTGGTATCATGTACCCTCTCTAAGTTGCAGTAGGTGAAGTTGACCTGTGGTGCACACACCCTCTTCAAATTAACCCTTCCTGAATCTGAAGACACCCTTTATTCGGTGCATCACCATCCCTAGTATAGTTTCATTTCTGTAAATCTCTTTCCCTAAAACCCCATGAAAATGTTAGCATAGGACTAGATAATCATTTTTGTTACACTAGGAGTAGTACAGCACTTAGTTTAGGAAGAGGAAGCCGGCCTTCTCCGGAGGTTCATCTCGAGCCCAAGTCCCACAGCTTGAGAGGTGATCCCATGTGTCCCAATCGCACCGAACGTCCTATTCACATCCTGGCCATTCGGGGGGTGCAGTGATTTGGCGACAACAGTTTTTGGCACGCCCGGTGGGACATCACAGTTAGAGTTTCATCTTTCAGAGGTGTCTCATTATCAAACAGTAAATCTTAAGCCACCGTGCGACCACACACAACAGTTTTTGGCACGCCCGGTGGGACAGAGTTGGTACTTCTCTTCTCACTTACACAAGTCAAAGTACCTGGCGACTCCATATCTCTGGATTCCGAATCTCAGTGCAGTAACTTATGCAAAGAATTCAAACAAGAGCTTCTTCAAAGAAAGGAAATTATCAGCATATCGAACTTTCCTTGTCTCCTCCAAAGAGAAGAAGAAGAGGCATTTCCACATCCCCAGTTGCAGATTTACCTAGTAGGGGTCATTCAACTCCTCCTTACGGAAGATTTCCTCCACCCAGGAACAATCAACCTTTCGTTGCTATGGCGAGGAACCAAGTTTTTCCCCCTTTCAATGCAAGCAGTCCTCTCGTGTTGGCTCAACGTGACCCGATACCTGTTGCGGCACTCAAAAGTTTACCCTTCTACACGGGGGAAACTCACGTTACTCCAGTGGAGCATATCTTTGATGTAGCCAGCATCTGCGCAGTACATAATATCACCGAAGACAACGTTGCAGTTAGACTTCTTGCTACCTCTTTCAAGGGAAAAGCGCTTCAATGGTTTCGCGGGTTAGGTGTTGGCACTATAACCACTTGGGACGAGTTGGGAGAAAAGCTGTGTAAACAATTTGAAGACAAAAGTGATCACCTATCACTTTTGGAACAACTTACTACCATAAAGAGAGCTTCCCAAGAATACATGAGTGATTTCAACTTCCGATTCCACAGGACTTGGAATAGGATTCCGGCGCTCGTAAAACCTTCTGCACATAATGCATTCTTGTACTATTTGCGAGCCTTGAATAGCGATGTAGCGGTTATGATCCAGTCTATGGGAGGGACTACACTTCCTGATGCTTACGAAGTTGCCATAAGTGCAGAGAATTCTTTGATTCAAGCTGGAAAGATAGCTCCACGACCACCAATGCCCTTTTCTCCAGATCTTACAAATCATCAGCCTATCATTGCTCCTATTCCAGTGGACTCCAAGCAACCATCTCAATCTTCCCCTGCCTCTTCAAATGACCTATTTAAAGTCAAATCACTACTGCAAAATTTTGGAAATGAGCTCGTTGCACTCAAAAGGCAACAATTTCAATACAATCGTCCATATCAGCCACAAAATCAGCAGTATCAGGCTAACCATCCTCCTTTTCA
This sequence comes from Taxus chinensis, assembly GCA_019776745.2. Taxonomy (NCBI): domain Eukaryota; kingdom Viridiplantae; phylum Streptophyta; class Pinopsida; order Cupressales; family Taxaceae; genus Taxus; species Taxus chinensis. The sequence continues at coordinate 807,856,813 of CM034150.1, forward strand.
AGGAAACAATCAGCCTCAAAATCAAACTACGAGTCAAGTTGCAAATGTCAGGCCTTTGAACTTCCGGAACCCTCTTGCCGCTAGCTCATCTAGAGCCATAGTACCTGTTCAAAATAATCTAGTTCAAGACTACGAATGGTGCTATCCTTGCTCTCAACCTCACAATCAAAATCTTTGTCCCAATGGGGTTCTTAGCCAGGCCCTTATGGTTCAAAGTGTATCTTCCCCTTCAGATTTAACAAATAATTCATCTACACAAGAAGTGGCAGATCAACCACAGGCACCTGAAGAATCCACTTTACTAAACTGGCAAGAAGAAGATTTTTGTGGGTTGAATACCGATTCTTCATCAGTGGCAGCAAACACTCGTTCCAAGAAGAGAGCAATGGAGCCTCAAGCTCCCGAATCTGATCTAGCATCCACTTCTCAACATGGATTACAAATGGCGGTTGATAGAAATGAGGGAAAGAAATCACCAGAAACATCGACTAGCCACACCGCAGGGAAAGATGGTTCTCCAGGCATCACGGTACCCAACAAACATTTTCCAAAGGAGGACCCCAATGCCCAAAAAGGTTTCAATAAAGTTGGAGCGATTCCCTTCAGCATAGTAGAACAAATGAAGAAAACCAATCTAAGCGTTACCATGTGGGATGCACTCTCGATTCCTTCTCAAAGAAACCTGTTGCGAGAAGCTCTGAACAGTTTTAGTAAAACCAACGGATCACCAAGCCATGGAGTGACAAATGCTACAAATTTGTGTCAACCGGAAGGGAAAATCATTCCTACGGCAAACAAACCACCACCATTCTACATTTCCCTGATCATTGGCGACCACCTGGTACATAATTGTATGATCGATTCTGGTGCCAGTAGCTCTGTCATGCCTAAACAAATTGCAGATGTACTAGGCATACAATATGCGCCAGTTGCAAGAGGGGTTGTTCAGCTAGATGGCACAGCTGTTAAGACTGTTGGGGTTATCAAAGGACTTCAACTTACCATCCACGCATGCCCAAGCTTGTCATTCACCCAAGATATATCAGTCATTGATCTCCCTCCCCTCTTTGCCATCTGCCTATCACGGGATTTCACCGCCAAGATGGGTGGTTACCTATCAGCCGATTGGTCGCATATGATTCTCAGGACTCGATATGGAACCAAAGTAACTATAAGGGCAGAACCAATCTGCCATAATCATGTAGAACCCTACACTTCTAATCCCACAAATGGAAATTACACCATCGGTGATCCAGAAGAGGAAGGTGCCGATCATGAACCAACCACCCTTGTTGAAGAAGTCCCTGATACTTTGCTAGATGAAGCAAGTAGAGATCATCAGTACGATCCCTACGCCGATGTATTGGCAGAAGAAGAAGCTGGTTTGCTGGTCTTGGAAGAAACAGGATTAGGTACCTACTGTATCCATGAAGAAGATACGATCATACCACAACTTGTCAAAACACCAAATGATTCTAAAGGACTATGGCAATTGTTCTTCGATGGCTCAAGAAGTAAGAATGGATCCGGTGCTGGTGTTATGTTAATTTCTCCAGAGGGAGATAAGTACTTCTCATCTTTCCGGTTGCAGTTCAGTTGCACCAACAATGTTGCTGAATACGAGGCTCTTGTGCAAGGAATTCAGCTAGCCCAAAGGAAGGGAATCAAGGCCCTGACTGTTTTTGGAGATAGTGAGTTAGTTGTTCATCAAGTTTCAGCACGTAGTGCATCCAAAAATGATCTTTTAAGATCATACAAGAACCGAGTCTGGGACCTGATTGAAGATTTCGAAGCTTTTGGAATCCATGCAATTCCTAGAGGTCAAAATCAAGATGCAGATAGGCTTGCTACAATTGGTTCACAATATAACATACCAGTTGATATCATGAAAGGAGGGCAGCAATTTGTTAAAATGGTGGTTCGACCAGCAGTCCCTGATAATGTGAGTAGTTGGCAAGTGTTCGATAGTGACAACCAAATTGTCCTCTTCCTACAAGAAGAGGCGGAGTTTGCTGCAAAAAATCAAGATAAGTTGCAAGATTCATATGGTGAACAAATTATCCAATTGAAAAGCAACAAGTTACCAAAAGGTTTAGTCACTCTGGAATCCATTTTTAATTCAGATGACCAAGCCACGAGACAAAGCCCTAACATGGTGGTCAAAGAAGAATATTTCGAGGAAGTCGAAGTATCAAATGAAAAATTTCTTAAGATTGGAAAAGTGTGTACTTCTGAGGAGAAAGAAACTTTCATCAAACTTTTTCGAGAGTATCATGACATCTTTGCATGGAGCTATAAAGATCTACGTGGTTTTGATCCAGGTCTTGCGCAACATACCATCGAACTGGATCCTAATGCTAAGCCAGTTCGTCAGAAACAGAGACCAATTAATCCCAAAATTGAGCCACTAATGAGAAAGGAGCTAACCAAGCTCATCGAGGCTTGTATAATTTTTCCCATCAAGCATTCCTCATGGGTAGCCAATTTGGTGCCTGTGAGGAAGAAGAACGGAGAGATCCGGTTATGCGTAGATTTCAGGGATTTGAATCGTGCGTCATTGAAAGACCATTATCCTCTTCCATCGATGGAGCAGATCCTTCAAACGGTGGTAGGAGCTCAAAGATTTTCTTTGCTCGATGGATATTCAGGTTACAATCAAATCCTAGTCCAAGAATCTGACCAATTCAAAACGGCTTTCACTACCAAGTGGGGCACATATGCCTACAATAAAATGCCATTCGGATTGTCCAACGCCGGGGCTACTTTCCAAAGAGCCATGGACATGGCATTTAAGGGACTGATCAACGATATTATTTTGGTTTACCTTGATGATATAACTGTGTACTCTAAGCATGTAGAAGATCACATCACACATCTAAGGAAAGTTTTCCAAAGGTGTAGGGAATTTGGGGTTTCACTTAACCCCAAGAAATGTATTTTCGCAGTGCACGAGGGAAAATTGTTGGGGCATGTTGTTTCAGCATAAGGATTATCAATCGATCCAGCCAGGATTCATTCAATTATGTCCTTATCTCTCCCAAGTCACAAGAAGGGCCTCCAGAGCTTTTTGGGAACCATAAATTTTGTGCGGAGATTCATCCCTCAATTTGCGACATTGGCTAAACCACTGACAGCCATGCTAAGGAAAAACATGCCATTCTCATGGACAAAGGAAGGACGAGAAAGCTTCGAAGCCATCAAAACAGCCATTTCCCAAGCTCCCACGCTTGTGAACCCCAGGTTTGACAAAGATTTTATCCTTTATGCTTTTGCAGGTCAAGAGAGCATTTCAGGGATCCTCACCCAACAAAACGACAACCTGATGGAGCAACCAATCGCTTTCTTCAGTCAGTCCCTCAAAGACTACGAGTTCAAATACTCATTCATTGAAAAACAAGTCTTTGCAGTTATTCGAGCTTTGAAGAAATTCAAACACATGTTGTCCAACAACAAGATTCATCTGATGGTGTCTCATCCAGGTGTCAAGGAGTTTTTGCTGAACAAAGAAATGAACGAAAAGCATGTTGGATGGATCACAAAGGTAATGGAGTATGACGTGCATATCAAAGTCACTAAACTTGTCAGAGGTAAGGGTTTATGTGAGCAACTTGCTGCAGACATGGAATCAAAAGGTAATGAGGACGTGACACTCCTAAATACTGATGAGGATGTTGATCAAGTTGACTGGTTATCCAAAATGAAGAATTTCATCTTCTCAGGAGCATACCCAGCAAACATGGATAAAAACCAAAGACGAACTTTCCGTCTTCAATCTATCCCATATGTTTTGGTAGATAGCATTCTCTTTCGAAAAGATTTGAACGGTGTTCTCCTTCGGTGCATAGGACCGGAACAGGTAAGTAAGATACTAGAAGAATTTCATAATGGCCTATCTGGAGGACATTATTCTGCACGAACAACAGCTACCAAGATCATGCGAGCTGGCTACTATTGGCCAGATTTATTCAAGGATGCCCATCTCTGGGTAAGGAAATGTAAGGAATGTGCCTTTTTCACAGGTAAGCAGAAGCTGGCAGCTCTTCCACTGCATCCAGTTCAAGTGGATCAACCCTTTGTTCAATGGGGGTTGGACTTCATCGGAATGATTAATCCTCCATCCAGTGACGGACATAAGTGGGTCCTTACCGCAACAGACTATTTTACTCGATGGACAGAGGCGGTAGCATTAAAAGAGAGCAATGAAAAGGCAGTTCTAGATTTTTTGGAGGGTATAATGACGAGGTTTGGTGTTCCATTTACAATCATTTCAGACAACGCGCTAGCTTTTCTTGGTATGAAACTGAGTGAATGGGCTGTTAAAAATGGGGTATACCTCAAAACTTCATCCAATTACTATCCGCAAGGAAACGGATTGGCTGAGTCTAGCAACAAAAACCTCATAAGGATTATTAAGCGCACAATGGAGACTAACAAGAGGACTTGGCATACACAGCTTAAGACCGCCTTATGGGCAGATCGAATCACACCTAAAAGGGCCATCGGAAATTCTCCTTTTGTTCTTGTATATGGAAGAGAGGAAAAACTCCCACTCTCATTGGAGTTACCTTCTTTGGAGTTAGCTCATCAACTTGAAGTTATAGAGAGTGATCCTCTGACAGTAAGGTTTGCTGAACTCATGGAGTTAGAGGAAGTACGAGATAAGGCTATGAAAACTTTGGAGCAGCATCAGGCTCAAGTTAAGAAATCTTTTGACAAGAAGGCATCCGACAGACATTTTCAAGAGGGAGATTTAGTTCTCAAATGGGATGAAGACAGGGCCAAACCAGGCAAGCATGCCAAGTTTGACGCTCTCTGGAGTGGACCATACATCATCACAAGTTGCAAAGAGGCAAATTCATTTCATCTATCTAGGCTCAATGGAGAAGAACTGCCCATTCATGTGAATGGGATACATCTCAAAGCTTGTTTTTGAGAAGCGTTCCACCCCCTGTACAGTTAAATTAGGTGTTTTCCTCCAAGTGCTTATGCACATTGTTGTGTGTTGTTGTTTTGCTTTCCTTGTTGTTGTGTTTTGTGTCGTTCTGCACTTTGTTTCATCATTGGAAGGTGTCAAGGAGAAGAAGGTTCAAGGTTTCCATAACAGTTCAAAATCTGCTTCATTAAATTTTTTGCAGTGTTCCATGGATGTCAAGCGTTCAACAGATTCAGTATACTTCATGCTTAGCATTCCAGGGAGGCCCAGGATATCAGCAATGTACTCAAGGAGATTTCGGGATGTGTCAAAGAAAATCATACTACTTTCAGGATTCCAACATAGACTCCATGCCCAATGGATGACTTAAGGCTACTGGAATCATGCTTAGCAGGCAATCATCCCCGAGAGGTCGCCAAAAATGTTATCCAATTTTGCACACCTGGCAAGATTGGACAACGGGGTCCTATCACGTTCAAAATAAAATAATAGTCCCAGGAACCCACCTTCGGTTATTATCGAGATGCAATAATTAAAAAATAATTCCTAAATTGCATATGAAGAGATCACCTAGCATCGAAAGGCACCCAGTTGATCTCGACTCAGTGAAGAGTTCAGGGTCGAGTTGATAAAGAACCCGGTGTCAAATTGATAGTCATCTCAGAAATCATCTCAGTGGAGACTCTCAGTTGTAAGAGCTCGACGATGGTCTTGTTAATGCAAAATATAGCTCGGTTGAAAATTGACTTGAATGAAAGGAACTGTACAAGGATCTCGGTGGAGATCGATGCAAAAAGCTCGAAGGCCAAGTCAGGGAGAGTCAAAGTCAACATGATGCTTCCAGGTTTAATCCATTGAAGACAATGCTCGACCAACCACTTGGGAGAATTATCTTGTTTGACCGAGATGATATGAAATTATGCAGATATGGGAGGTTCAACATCATTGAATCTCGGGTTTGTAATTACATAATGGAAGGACTTCTATCAACGACAGGAAGAAAGTATAAGCACCATCGAATACCAATGTAAAATTGAGTCAAACCGACATCTTAAAAAGAGCTGTGAATTATAATGGTGTTCAGACCTTCCTCGGCCAAGCATTTGGTGCACAGGCAGTTGACATGTTGCAGTATAGCAGAAGCCTTTTGAGCGCTTCCAACAAGCGGGTCATCCAACTATGTATTTATCTGATCAGCATCGAATGCATCCTCAAATTCGGGATTTTCCTTCAAGATATTTTTATGAAAATCGATTAAGTGACAGTGAGAGTGTTACCAGGAAACCTGAGCGGAAATTTATTACAGGAATTCAATATTAAAGCAGCTTACTCGTTTTACGATGTGGTTCATTGAAGCGGATAATCATACGAGGTACATAAACTATTTCTGCCATATGCCAGACTATTCATCGAGGCACAATTTCTTTATTATGTGAGCATGCTTTAAAAAGTTATCTACGTTGGCTGCATAAATGACCTCACAATGAAGTGAAGGCACGATCTTGGCAAGCTAGAACTTATATGTTCTGCGCAGGGAGAGTTAATGTTATCCTCAAATCTGATGAATCAAAACTCGGGCAGGAGGAAAAATCGGGAGCACGATCATGGCAGACTGAGTAGGTAATCCCGCAAATGGGAAATATTTTACTATCTTGCCAAGGTTGCGTGGCAAAGCTAAGGCCGGGGCCCGTGAAGTAATTTGGCCGATTCCGGACGTGGGAAATAAGGAGCAGCACCGCCAAGTGGAAATTTCGGGATGGAGAGCCATGCTGTTCACTCCGCGTAGGGGAGAAATTGGATCAAACTGCCAAAAAAGGGGAGAAATCCGGTCAAACTGCCAAGCGTGGAAATATTGGTTTGGCAAACCATGATCAAACCTCCACGTAGGGGAGAAATCGGATCAATTGGTAAGTTGGAAATATTACAATGGCAATCCGTCATGAGCAGTTCCGCACAGGTCGTTTAATCAGATTAAACGTGGTTGTGCTGGTCGGCCGTTTTGTAGGAACGAGTCAAAGGTTGAGTTGAGCGGCGAGTGCATGGAGATCACATTCCGCATCCACGCAATAGCATTCGAAGTGGTCGCGAGAAGCTCCCACGCACAGTTGCAGAAAACAAATATTCACTGCCATGCACGATGGATTGGAGTCACGCCATTCGAGGCTTCATAGAAGTTTGCCATGAACCAGGAGATGAAGGTTTGATTACGTGCAGAATGAAACGATTCATATTGCTCGGCATTGTTTTCCCCTAGAAACGAATTGAATGCGAAGGTCAACTCTGAAGATACCCGGTCGGCCGTTTTGCCTGCTCACGACTCACATCTCTGTCACTCGTAAATGGTCTCTTTGAGAAAATCTCTGAGAGCAGCAGGCAATATTTATACCTTTCCATTATGATGCGTTCAATCAGACAATAAAAGTATTCTTTTACCAGGTTCAGAGAAGCTCGTTTTTAAACAATGGACGATATACTGTAGTTTCGAGCTAGTTTTATCTAGCTTTATTTCTATTAGCTTTGATCCACGACTAAGGAAGAATTCATATGGTTGTTACTGTACATTTTTTCCAAGGTCCTCTTGGCTGCCCCAGCTGTTCAATGTATTTTTTGAAGGAGCTCCTATTTCATGTGTTGCAAATTGTAACATGAAAGATCTTTTTAGTTTCTGAAAAAATGAGTATATTGTATAGCTCACGGCTACCTATGCCATAGGTTCCAATAGTAGCATAATTGTCGATTGGAGCTGAGATTTCCGGGTGCACTGCCAAAATACCAAGGGGCTCTTTGGCCAAAAAATCAGTCTTAGGGTGTCTATCAGACATGTTATGGGCATGAGACTGTGTCATCATCATGGCAGCATTAGGTCTTTATTAATAATGGCATTTTCTCATCGTTTGGAAGGTACAAATTGTGCTTATTATGGCAAAGCTAAACATTCTTACTACAAGTGTTATATGATAAGGAAGAACCGTGAGCATTGTGGTAAAACCATTCTTAGAGGCGTGAAAATGTGAACATGATCGAACAAATCTTGATATTTCCCGCAGATACAAAGCACAGAATAGCTCAAGAGATCGACCGAATCAAAGAAGAGCTCAATGCATGAGCTAGTGCTTGAGTTTATAACCAATGAGCATAGACCCATTGTTGTTCAGGGAGTAAGGAAATCAGATGTGCAGGATGGTAAATATGAGCTCGGTACATAGACATGTGAGAGTCCGAGTTGAGACCGGGTGCTCGGGTTGATATGCAAAACAAAGCCAGGTCGAATCAGTTGGGAGCTCGTGGTGATGTTTCATGAAGTTTGAACGAGGAATGCATAAATGGTTTCGAGTTAACAGAGCGAAATGATAAGAATCAAGTTTGATAGTCCACCATTCGGAGGACTCAATGCAAAAGGGCCCGATTGCCAAGACGAGGAAAGAGTTGGTGCGGGGTCAAAAATCGAGTGCAATACCGAGTTAGAGGATTCGAAGCTCATCAAATTTGGCTATGTGCAGATTCTATCCACATGGACCCCCCTCCTCTTCAAGTCAAACGGGTCAACGGGGGGGTCCCAACATTATGTTAATTAAATTAATATTTTTATTTAAATATTTTAATAATAATATTTATTATTATTATTTAAATATTTTATTTAAATATTCTTTTAATTAATTGAGAAGACTTGGTCATCAGGCAATTAATGACCCATGATGGAACCTTCTCAGGTAGTTCAACTAACTGCAATAAATACATCATGGGCCTTCAATTTAGGAATGTAATTATGACCATTTCCTCTTCTTTCTCACATATTATTCTATAAATGTAAGTTGGAAGCTCATTTCAAAGGGTTCCAACAGTTCAGACAAGTTGGACAGTTAGATATCTCAGGCGAGTGTATACTTTTCAAAAATCCTCTCTCTTCTGCAAGTTGTTCTTGTGTGTTGAGAGAACTTTCAAGCCTCCTCTTCAAGACTGTAATGGAAACTATTGCCTCTTCTGAATGTATGATGCATTGTGCATGTTATTGAAGCAATAAAAGTGTGTGTTTTGTGACTAATCTCGGTCCTTTCATCCTTCTATGCTTCTTTGTGCCTTTCTCATACTTGCAGGTACACTGTGCAAGTTTAAGTTTCTATTGCAGGTTCTTGGAGTTCTGTGCTTATCGAGTGGTGAAGTATTGCATGCAGTTGAGTTGTGGTGTCTGTTCACCCTTCTTGAGTTCATCCTTCTTCACTGGGAAACTGGTATATTTCTCGGTCTGATAAAGTTTAACAAAAGGAACGCGTGTCTCTTAGCCTGTGGTATCATGTACCCTCTCTAAGTTGCAGTAGGTGAAGTTGACCTGTGGTGCACACACCCTCTTCAAATTAACCCTTCCTGAATCTGAAGACACCCTTTATTCGGTGCATCACCATCCCTAGTATAGTTTCATTTCTGTAAATCTCTTTCCCTAAAACCCCATGAAAATGTTAGCCTAGGACTAGATAATCATTTTTGTTACACTAGGAGTAGTACAGCACTTAGTTTAGGAAGAGGAAGCCGGCCTTCTCCGGAGGTTCACCTCGAGCCCAAGTCCCACAGCTTGAGAGGTGATCCCATGTGTCCCAATCGCACCGAACGTCCTATTCACATCCTGGCCATTCGGGGGGTGCAGTGATTTGGCGACAACAGGTACTTCCTTGGTGGCAGTCAATCCACTGTTTAATACAACTTAATGAAATAAATCATGTAAATAAATAAAATCCTATTGTAGTTGATATGATTTAGGTATCTTATCTATGTGCATGTATACTTTGTTTAATGCTAAATCAAATGAAGCAAGAACTACCACCTAAAATAGTTCTATAATTTAGCTAAAACAAAGCCTAAACACCATCATGATAAGAATTAAACAAGGGTTAGATGCTAGCATTCATCAATACAAACTTTGAAACTAACAATGCTAAATATCTAAACTCCTCTATTCTCTAACAACAAATAAATGAATAGACCTAAGTAAGCTCCATGGCTATCAAAATAGTTGTCCTTAATGTTCCAAGAACCTAGGAATGGGGGGCTAATCAAAGTTGGGCTACAAAACCCTTTTGACACCTCCCATATGACCCCAAGCACTTTAAGAAAGAGGCTTAACTCTTCAAGATGATGAACTCTCAAAAGGGCAAGGTGTAAGCTCTTTAGTCTCTTTGCTATATGCTTTGCATTTGCTCTCTAAGGAGTTTAGGTGTAAGTAAAAAGATAGGTGGAGGGCTCTTTATATAGCCCAAAGGATAAAGGATTCAACACATTCTCATGAATGTGGGATAAAGGGTAAAACATGATTAGGCATAGATAAGGTTGCTTTATTAAAGGTAACCTTACTTTAGAAGAGTTTAATACATGTTTAGCAAGTCATGGGAGTTGGGGGGGTGTTTTAATTAATCAAAGGTGATTAACTAATAGGTAGATGTAAGCTTATAGAAGATAATTAGAGGAATATTAGTACGATTTAGGCTATTAAAAGGGGATTAAATCAATTAAATATTGATTTATTGGTTAAATGGAAGGGAAAGCTAATTAATTAATAATAATTAATTAGTCTAGGTAGAAGGGGTGATTTATTAATGGAAGGTCGTTAATTAGGGTATTTGTTGGATAGGAAACTTAATTAATTAGCTTAGTGTAATTAGTTAATGATGATATGAGGGAAAATGAGTGCTTTTGACGATATGTCATTGATTTGCGAGAAAGGGGATAATTAGCGCAATTTAAGTGTTTAAATTGCTTGGGCGTAATTATAGGTGTCTACATTTTGCCCCTCTTTGGGGTGGCGTAAGTGATGCCACTTCAAAGATAGTAGACATAAGAGATTTTGAAGAGGTAGAAGAAAAATTAGTAGGAGTGAGAGATGCCCCCTCGAGTGTCGATGGGGTGATGAAAGAAGACAATCGGCGATTGAAAAAGGTGAGAGATAGATAGAAGAATGGGAAGAGGCAAGATTCCTTGGTAAGATGGAAGAATAGGGTTGAGAGGAAAGTGATGCAGATTGAATATGGAGGAGGGGAGATAAGAGCTTAGCCTCTAGCCGCTGTGTATTGGAACAATTTCGGTGTCATCATATGGCCATAAGAGCTACGTCATCGGTCCTTATGAAAAATATAAGCATACGACAAAGGTAGAACAACATGAAAATCCATACTACGAATGATTGTCCATTGCTGAAAACACCAACTCCATGAAACATAAAAAAATGCAATGCAATACGAGAAGGAAACAAGCTCATATAACAGGGAAAACAAGTACGAACGCACATATCCAACCCAACAATGGTCACGACAGTTGGACAAATATTTTGTTATCAGTGCTGAAGAGATCCACAAGTTCATGATTGACGAAAAGGGTTAAAAATGATGCCCCAAGCAAGGATACATGCAAGGGGAAAGGAAAATGGAAACGGGGTCCATGAAAATATTTGTGTGCAACAAAATAGCACCAGACAACCAAAAGTGCCCCAGAGTACAGACGAAGCAAGCAACTAGCTTTTGTGAATGGTTGTGAATCCGGTGATCCGGGAGTCATATTAATTGGGGAAGATGTGAGACAAACCAACAGGATATGGAGAAAATACCATGCGCAAGACACAAGTTTCAGCCGTAAGAAGCAAGTTACCATTTTGTAGGGTGTTTTACTTTTTAGGAATTTTTTGAAAAATTTTGCCTTATTTTTGGATTTTTTTGATATATATATATATATATATATATATATATATATATATATATATATTGTTTTTGTTGTTTTTGGCTTTCTGAACTGTGATAAACAATAGAAGAAAGGAGAAGAAGAAAAATAAGGGCCTAGGGGAAACAGAAAGTGCCCTAGGTGGAAGAAAAGAGAAACAAACGACAAATAATGTCCTTGTTTAGTGGAAAAATTAAGAAAAAAATTAATTATTTGACAAATAATTATTTACGAGGGTGTGAATAAGAATAAAAATCGTCAGGGAGCAATAAAATTGTCCCGGGGAGAAGAAAGGGGTATTGGACAAAAAATGCCCCAATACAATGAAAAATAAGATAAAAATAATTATTTAATTAAAAATAATTATTCCACAGCGAGCAGAGGAGAAAACGGTGAGCGAAACAGGTGTCCTGGCCATTTGATCAGTGAAAAATAGGCTAATATACCTCCTGGGGGGGTAAAAACATCACAATCAGTTCATTTTAACCGCTTATTTTAGAAAACTTATCGTGAGGCTCTGACACTCAGGAGAGATGGTGATCGCACGTGATTGTTTGAGGCGTGCTGTAGATTGTAGATGATAGATCTATAGACAATATCAAATGTTGTTTTCAAGTGTTATTTTGATGTCTATAGATGGGATGATATGATGATATTGGTGTGGGGGGGATAGATTTTTGATTATGCGCAACCCCTCTTTCCCCCATTGATGATATGATATGTGATGATTAGCTTAGTATACATGCATGATGTAAAACTTAGCATTTTTGTTTATATATGATGTATAGATCATGCTAGATGTGATAATAGTGATGGTAATGTGATGTGAATGATAAAAAAATAGAGCACATGCAAGAAACACAGCCAAATGCTACAAAGAACACCAGGAATCAATGCAATACACCATGAATCACCATGCCTTATTAATAAGTAACAAAACACAACCAAATGCATTAAGAAAGAAAGAAAGAAATAACACACTAGCATGTCGAAATCCACTACAATATGCACAAGAAAGAATGAATCTATTCTAAGGAAGAAAAGATAAACTATGACAAAGTACACCCAAGTAACAAACAACTCAAAAGCGAGCACGCAAAACACTATACAAGAAACAAGCAAAGCAAGAAAACAAGACAATGCAAGTAAATGTTTTTGTAAGATATGTTTTCATAAACTAATTTTCTATTGTTTAGGTTTTTGTGAAACAATTTTATATTGTTTTGGTGTTTTGTGAAACAATTTTCTATTGTTTTTGTGTTTTCTCGAAACAATGTTCTATTGTTTTTGTGTTTTCTTGAAACAATGTTCTATTGTTTTTGTGTTTTTCTCGAAACAATTTTATATTGTTTTTATGGTTTTAATAGTTTTCCAAAGCTATGTGCAGGTAACCAAGAAAGCATGGATGCCCCCAGCGTTAGGTGGGGAATATACAAGGGAAAAATCCACGCGCTAATGAACAAGAAGGTGAACTCGTTGAGTTTCCCCTAACGTAAGATGGGAAATAACGAAAGACCACATCCCTCATAGATGAATAGAAGAAGGCAAAGCCGGATCAAGGCTGGACAGAATGGTGTGCACAAGGAAACTCGAATGCAGAACCAGGTCCAGGCCAAAGACAACTACCATTCTAATATAGAATGCTTGTGAACAACGAATCCTCCCGAGGTGCCGGAAACCGGTTTTCACCCAAGGACTTGTCCAAAGTGCCACAATTGCGTGGTTTTCACTAGTGGACGACCTGTTTTCTCTTTTTCTTTTTCTGATTATTTATTTTTGATGTTTTTGTATTTTTTGATTTTTTTTGTGATTATTTATGACTTTCTTGTGCCATGTTTAGGCATAAAACCTCTTAAGATGCATGGCATTCATGGCTCCTAGGAGCTCATCACCATTGGGGTGAGTTGACTTGTATGCCCAAGTGCCATACTTGGCAACTATGACATAGGGTCCTAACCAGTGTGGTTCGAACTTCCCTTTCTTTTCTCGCTCTGCTCTGGTGTTGAACTGGTTCTCCTTCATAACTAAATCACCCACCTCAAACTGGCGAGGGATGATTCTCTTGTTGTAGTTGCGGGAGATTCTGTGTTGATATACCTTCAGGTGATTAAGAGCGCGAATGCACCTCTCATCTAGGAGCTCTAACTCAGCCAATCTTGCCACTCGATAATCTTCATCCTTATCCAAATAGTCCCGAAGAGAAATTCGCAGGGATGGGAGTTTGATCTCTAAAGGGATGATAGATTCTATCCCGAACACTAGGGAATATGGCGTCGCACCCGTAGGAGTGTGAATTGATGTTCGGTAGGCCCAGAGGGCTGGGTGGATTTGTAGGTGCCAGTTTTGACTAGTTTTGCTAACCATCTTCTCCATTATCCTTACCAAAGTCTTGTTTGTTGCCTCAGCTTGTCCATTACCCTGAGGGTAATATGGCGTGGACCATTTCAATCTGATTTGGAACCGTTGGCAAAGACCTTTCACAGTTTTGTTCTTAAATGACTTCCCATTATCTGTGACAATGGCTGCAGGGATACCATATCGGCAAATAATGTGATTCATGATGAATTTAGAAATCTGTGCTCCTGTGACATAGGTTAAAGGGACAGCCTCCACCCATTTTGTAAAGTATTCTGTAGCTGTGATGATATGTGTATGACCATCAGATGAGGTAGGAGTAAGCTTCCCTATTAGATCAAGTCCCCATTTAGAGAATGGCCACGGGGTAGTGATTGGTTGCAATGGTTGCGATGGAGCATGGATGAAATTTCCATACTTTTGGCAAAGCACACATTTTCTAACATAATTACAACAATCAGTTTCCATGGTGGGCCAATAGTAACCTACTCTTAACAGTTTCTTAGCCAAGACCATTCCATTTGTATGTGCTCCACATACTCCTTCATGTACTTCTTTAATTTCCTGGATTGACTCCGTCACATCCAGACAACGTAACAGATTCCCATCATAGCCACAACGATAAAGTGTACCTCCTAAAAGGGTGTAATGGGCTATCTGGTGAATCAGGATTTGCTTTTCAGAATGGGAGATATTGGGAGGGAAAGTACTGTCCTTAAGATAGGTGAAGATGGGTTCATACCATGGGGAATGGGGACCAACAACCTCACAAGCCAGGAAAGATTCTGGCATGTCATACGCGGGCTAGCGTAGATTTTCTACGAAGAATGGCATATCATTGTTCCCTGGTGGAATACGAAGCATAGATCCCACCGTTGCCATGGCATCCACTGATCTGTTCTATGCTCTTGGAATTTGCTCAAAGGTGATGCGCACAAAATACTCCTTTAGAGTTTCCACTAACTTTTTGTAAGGTATGAGCTTATCATCCTTAACTTTATACTCATCATTAACCTGTTTAATGATTAGCTGTGAATCACCTACAACCTTAACATGTTGAATATTCCACTTGATGGCTAGCTTCATCCTTACAATGAGTGCTTCATATTCCGCAATGTTGTTCGTGCAAGGGAAGGCCAGGCAGAAAGCCTGCAGTATAGGATCACCCGAAGGAGTAATAAGGACCACTCCTGCACCTGAACCATGAAACGTAAAAGATCCATCAAAATGTATCTGCCATATGGCAGATTCTTCAATGTAGAGCAAAGATACATCTGGCAGATCCAGACTCAAAGGTTTTGTGCTTTGCAAAGGTGCTTCCGCTAGCTGGTCGGCAAGTACTTGTCCTTTAACTGATTTTTGATGGACAAATTCTATATCAAACTCACTGAGTAGAATGATCCAATTAGCCATTCTACCTGTGAGGGTGGGTTTGGACAACAAATACTTGAGTGGGTCGACCTTGGATATGAGCTTGGTCTTAGTATTTAACAGGTAATGGTGAAGTTTCTGAAAGGTAAAAATGACGGCCAAGCAAGCCTTTTCAATCTGAGGATAATTAAGTTCATAGGTGATGAGGGTGCGACTCAGATAGTACACCGCTTTCTCTTTATGGCTAAGGTCATATTGGGCGAGCAGCGCACCAATAGTGTATTGCGTAGTAGAAATATAGAGCAAAAGTGGTTCTCCTAGAGTAGGAGGCATGAGGACAGGTGGATTAGCCAGGTATTGTTTAAGCAAAGCAAAGGCTTGCTGTTTCTCGGGTCCCCAAAGGAAAGCGACGTCCTTTTTAAGCAAATGGGTGAATGAGTGACATTTATCTGCAAGCTGGGAGATAAAGCGGTGAATGGCTTGAATTTTCCCTTGCAAGCTACGTAGTTGCTTGATATTCTCAGGTGGAGGCATTTCAGTGATGGCAGACACTTTAGCGGGATCTACCTCAATACCTCATCTCGACACAATGAAGCCCAATAGTTTCCTGGATAACACACCGAAGACACATTTCTTTGGATTCAATCTGACTTTGTATTCACGCAGGCGTTCAAAGATATGCCGCAAAATGATAGGATGATCCTCTCTTGTTTTGGACTTTCCCAGGATGTCGTCTACGTAGTCTTCCATGATGTCATGAATCATATCATGAAAGATTACTGTCATGGCCCGCTGATAAGTTGCTCCCGCATTCTTAAGGCCAAATGGCATCACCTGATAACAGAAGGTGCCCCAAGGAGTTGTGAAAGCTGTTTTGTGTTGGTCTTCCTCAGCGATCTTAATTTGATTATAACCTGAAAAGCCATCCATGAGTGATAGACATTTCGTACCCTGCGGTTGAGTCAACAATCATGTCAATGTTGGGCAATGGAAAGTCATCTTTAGGGAAAGCTTTATTGATGTCCCTAAAATCTGTGCAGATTCAGATACCGATAGGTTTCTTCTGGACAGGAACAATGTTTGATATCCATTCAGAATAATCAATTGGCCTGATGAATCCTGCTGCAAGTAACCTTTCCAACTCTTCTTTAACTAACAAGGCCACTCTTGGGTGCATCTTTCAGAGCTTCTGTTTGATAGGCTTAGCGTCTGCATGCACAACCAGGTTGTGCATGACTAAAGTTGGATCTAAGCCGGGCATGTCTTTGTAAGACCATGCGAACACATCAATAAACTCTCGCAGTAGCATAGTGAACATCTTTTGTTCGCTGGCCGAGAGTGATGCTCCCAATTTTACTATCTTGGGATATTCTTCGGTACCAATATTGACATCAATGGTTTCTTCAACTAACAATTTTGATAAATCCTCCATACGCGTAGGATCGGGAGGTAGGTTGAGATCTTCATCCAAGGATGTCTCTACGAGATTTTCATCCTTGGCGTGGTCACTTTGTTTGTCCTTTGATTTTCTTATTTGTTTGTCAGCCAGTGCCTCAAAGAGGTTTTCACTGTGTGACTTGGACTTTGATTTTTTCCGAGGCTTTTCTTTAGAACTCTTGCCCTCAGCTTTTCTTTAAATTTTTCTGACCACAAAGTTCAGCCTCCTCGCCGAAGTAGGCACAGGTGTCTAAGTCGATAAAGAAACCCTTCTTGTGATCTCCAATGGGAATTGTATCCCTTATGCCCATGAACTCTGCAATAACCTCGTCATTCTCGAATAAATCTAGTGGCATGTGATGTTGTTGGTCCCATTCATACAAGAAAAGTGACACAAGCAAGGGAATCGGTACAAGTTACTCTTCCTCGCACCCGTTCATGAAAAGGTCATGGAGACAGCCATATGGCTACAATGGGAATATGTGTGGGATGCAGACAAACTAGTTAGGTAATCCTAATGTCTTCAGAACAACGCACTAGTTGGAAATGTGCGAATCTAAGGTGAATCCCAATGCCATATCTTCCTATTTTGAACTGGTGTGATAGAGGGATCAACAATGATGACTTGTTCGAAGGCTCCAATCAATAGGCCTTCGTAGCTCTGGAGTGATTCGGTCTATAGGTTTTGGAATACGTGGAAAATGTCCTAGGATAGTTGGATGTATATCTCTAGATAAGGTCATAGGGCATGGTAAATTTGATTGATTCAATGGGTAGGAATGACCCAATAGCTTTGTTAGCTGCTATGTCTAGCAAGGATAACTGTTCGATGATTGATGGGTGGAATTTGCACAGAGATCTGACACTAGTCAAAATGTTAGCCAACATCTATGTCAGATTCACAATATGGGCTTGTTGGGCTTGGGATTATGTGGGTCATATTACAACCGATAGATTCGTATGTATTAGTGGTCTGCTGCTATACTCAAGGAGGTTTCTCTAAAACAATCCCTAATCCCTAGTAGCTCCCTCCACAAGTCATACTTTCTAATACAATATGAGTTGTTAGAATTAATAATGTGTAATAATCTCAGAATTATTACAGTTGTTGTGGTAACCTGAATTCTTAGGCTGGTATCTATAATTCCTAACATTCCCTGCCCTAGTGCGAACAATGGATCGCAAACAAACGTTTATACTTTCACACCCCTCCACAGTCATGCGGGTGATTATCTAGGATAATCAAACCTAGTTTGGTTTTGCAAATTTGACCAAAATACTGTGAATGGTGGTCTTCAATTGGTTTAACCATAAACCAGTTGGAAACTGATTTTTGCAAGTTTACCATTGTTCGGAAGACTTGGATTTTGAGATTACTGATCTAAACCACAATGAAGGTTGTTCAGATTGGGTTACCTACAACCAATCATGATGCTCGAATATGTATTCTCTGGGCTCATCCTAGGTCACTGTAGGGAATGTCATACAGAAATTCTGCTGACAATCTAGATTAACTCAACATAAGTGAAATTTAACTACTTAGAATATGGAACATTATGATTTCCCCCCCCCTCTAATGTGAAATTTCCACTTATTGAAACAAATCTAAAAGAGTAACTGTTTAACATATACTAGAATTGACAACTAAAATAACAATTCAAAACAAACACCTGTCACCAATAGCTATTTGTCTGGCAATCGTTGGCGATCTATGACTAAACGATGAAATGACTGATCTAATCTATTTGTCCAGACTATCGATCCTACCTCAGAGGTGAGGAATGAATCATAGTTTCTCAGAAACTATCATCCCCACAACTGGACGTCGCAATATCGCAAAAAGTCCAAGTTAACTGAAAAGTAAAGCAATTAACTACTTTATTTGATACGACTTCTAATTTGAACTCACTTGAAAGCTAGAACACTCGATTTATAGATACAGTGGCAATTCGATGGTAATGTAAATGATACTTGTCCCCTAAAAGTACAAAATCTCCAAATTCTTGGGCTTGACGTGTTCACACTGGATCCAGAAAATGTAATGACTCAGCATCAACAGAATAATTAGATATTACGATTAAAACTAGACTCAATAATAAAGACTGAAATACAATGCAAGAAAGGAGAGGGATAACGACATTATTCAGAGCAAGGCTATATGCAAAATGACTCCTATGAAATTTATTGATGAGTCATGCAACTTTGAAATGACACGACCTTATAACTTTTCACTGTTTAAAGAACAAACAACCTAGAACTTTAATGCTTCGACTATTGACAAAAACGAAACTAATCTACTCCCTGGATTGGATGAAATATACTCACTTGCACAAGATGAATATGTGGCTTGGACAGCAAAAAAAACTATTTAAGGATACCAAATGAAAGAAACTTAAGGAATCTAAACACAACATGATTAGTACTAATCTTTTGACAATAGAAATTTAAACCTAAATTTGAGGGACCATTGCTTGAGCACAAGCCAACTTATTTAGTGAGCATTTGCGTTTCCTCCAAGGTGGATCTATACATGCATATAGAGCGTCTGGTAAACTATAAACAATGTCCACACTATTCCAGGGAACCAGAATCATTAGATTGCAAGCCTATGCGAGTGAAACAGTAACTTTGTGTGAATCATTGATGTACTTGAAAGTTTGAGTTGGGCATCTTAAGGAAGAGCAGATCTAGAAAATGATCTTGTAGTCAACTCATAGACGTCTCAAAATTTTACAATGTGCATGGGAGCAGCCAAAAATGTAGGTTTGAGAAGAAGACCAAGCTGTGTGCTTCTGTCGAATCGAGAGGAAGGCTTGAGATGGGGATTTCGCTCACTCAAGACCAGATCAAAAACTTTGAGTTAATGAACACACCTAGCAGGAGTCTGATCTATCAATGTCTATAGGATAATGCTGCGTTGTAGATGTAGGAAGACACACGAACTAAAACTGATAATTACTCAGCAACTTCAAAACAATTTCTAGATCGGCAGCATAGTACTCCTACAATTTTGGGTACGTACAGTCCCATTCAACAAGGGAAGGGTACACAAGGTCAAGGGTCAAATGGTTCGGTGGGGGTTATGGTAAGGACAACATTGTTCACGAAAAGGTTCGTGGAGGCAATGATCCTCATATAGGCTATAATGGGAATATGTATCGCTCATCTAGGTACTCGAAGCTATCCTCATGCTCAGAACAAGTCAGGAAGCCATCTTGATCGTTGGGGTGTGCTCCATGCAAGGGTGAATCCCAATGCCATATCTTTCTGTTCAGATCAATGTGGAAGAGGGACTGGTTCTCAATTTTTCCTTGTTCATTCCTCAGGTCATCCTAGGCCTTTGTAGCCCATGGAGTACATCATTATAGCTAGAATTTTTCTATATTCAAGGAGTTTGCTCTAACAACTCTCCCTATGAATAGCTCCCTCCAGGGACCCAAAGTAAGTAGGTACAATCAAGTGAATTTTTCCTCAGCTAACAAGCTCACCCAAGGTAGGAATGACCCAATAGTGTGTAAACCTAAATGTGGAGGTCTAACTGAAGTGGTAGTTGGGTCAACCTCTAGTCTTGGGCGACAAGGAGAGGTCAGAAACCAAGAGTGCTTGTTGTACATTATACTCCCCATAGCCATATTCCATAATTTTCATCTCCCATGAATCAAATGGCGATGTGGAAGTGGACGCCCCATGAGTGTAAGAATTAAGAGAATTTGAATCTACTCGAGATTCCATGGCCTCAGAATGAAAAGGAACAACTATATCTGTGGAGGGACATGCATATGTACCCTTTCGTGCAAAGCTATTAAGAGCTCTACAATGAGAAAAGGGCTCTGAATCTCCTGGTATTGTAACCGTATGTCCCTCATGCTTCAGCTTGATGCATTGATGAAATGTTGATGGCACGGCCTGCATGGCATGAATCCATGGTCAGCCTAGAAGCATATTATATGGAAGTTCCAAGTCTAGGACGTGAAACTTTGTCTGATGGCAAGTGGGGCCCACCTCCATGGGTAGCGTAATGGTGCCTGCTGACTCTCTTTCCGCGTTGTCGTATGCGGTGATAGTAATAATATGGGACTCAAGATCTTCCTCCGTATGTCCCAATTGTTTGACCAGCTTAAGCATGCAGATGTTCAATCCCGATCCATTGTCCACAAGCACCCGTTTGATTTTCCTATGGGTGACAACTACCTCGATGTATAAGGGAAGATTATGTGTAGGATTCGTGGCAGGGATCTCCCTATGGTTGAAAGTAAGATGCTCACTTGATGCAATATTTGCCACTGCGGCTTGAAGGTACGTAGGATCGACTTCTAAAGGCACTCCTGACCCCTGAAGAGTTTGATACAAAATGTCCTTATGCACATTGGATATCTTGAGAAGATCTAAGATCGAGATCTTAGCAGGTGTCCTCTCAAGTTGTTCTAAAAGGTTATATTTATCAGTTTGTGGGGTCAACAGAGAGGGTTCAGGAATCACGAGGCAGGCACGCCTTGTTACTGCAGCAAAGTCCTTTCCCTTGATCCGGATGGTATTGACACGGTCAGCAGGGGAGTGAATACATCCAATAAGCAAATCGTAATGATTGTTATCTCTTTTTGTATATAAGTAATTCGTGGCTTTATAGGTTTGGGATGACTCTCCCCGATCCGGCTTTGTCTTTTTCAACTTATCATGCTTGGGGAATGGTTCCTTATAAATCCCCATTTTCTCATTAGGTGTTTGCATGTGGCCAGGGTTATCCACCTCTATCTCCCCGTTGTCAATGAGGTCTTGAATATAGTGGCAAATTCGCAAACATTTTTTCTGTTTTATGACCTTTAACATGATGCATTTCACAATATTCATGCTCCTTATACCATGAAGGTTTAGGAGTGTTGTCATCAAATAGTTGTGTTGTAGGATAGGTCATCATCTTGGCTGCATCCAACTGTTTTAGTATGAGGGACAGCGGTTCATTGAGGGAGGTGAATGTTCATCGCTTTGGTGGTGGTTGAATTGGGCCCTTGGTTAGTTTAAAAGGTTGACTGGTTTGGACCATTTGAACACATTTGGAATCAGTGATTCCGTCTCCCACGACGTTTTTGTTTTTGTTAAAGATCTTTGGCTATTCAGTGGGTTTGACACTTTGGTTTTCTTTAGATTGGGTTTTGAGGGTGCCTTTGGCAATGAGAGCCTTTTCTATTTGAATCCCTTTCTCGATAACCTCCTCAAAGGTGTGGACATAATGCATTTGGAGGTGGAAAGCTATATCTGGGTTGAGATTAGGGACAAAAATACTGACCAGCTGCTTCTTAGGGAAAGCACAAGGGAAGCGACTAGCTATCCCTCTCCATCGTTGGAGGAAGCTGGCGAAGGTCTCATTTGGGTGTTGTTTTGTGCTACACAAGTCTACCATGGTGATGTCACTCTCTATGTTATACGAGAAATGATGCATGAATCTTTCCGCCAATTCTGGCCAGGTGAAAATTGATCCTCATGGTAAACGCGTAAACCATTCCAATGCTTGACCTCCGAGACTATTAGGAAAAAGTCTGATGAGGTAATTATCACTATAAGACACCTCTTGACATGCCATGTAGAAACATTTAACATGATCCCTTGGGTCTCCCTTTCCTTTGTATTTGTCGAAATTTGGCATATCAAATTTCTTTGGAAAGGGTTGAAGGGTCATTTTCTTATCAAAAGGATAGGGGCATAGTTCTTCGTATTGGTATTTCCTAATACTCCCTATATTTCTCTCTTGTATGCTTACAAGCGTTGCTTTCATAGATTGAAATTCTTGTGCGAGCAATTTTTCTCTAGTGGGAGAAGTGGGTACGTGTACACGATGATACCCCATGTCTTTTTCTCCTTGGTTTTCTCGATGGAGTTCATGGATTGAACATTCTTGTTTGTTTCTTTCTATACCTGGAAAGTAAGCAAAGCTAGTTTTCGGCTTAGCTTACTGAGTTGTTGTTGGATAGTGACTTGGTTTGTGTCTTCTTCATCTAAAGTTTCTTCCTCTTCATATTGTGGAGGTTCTTCCCTTGTCTCATGTTCTATCTTGTTTCTTCATAGAACTTTGATGAGGGGTATTCTATGCCCTACCACTTTATCATTTTCTGCGTAAGAAGTGGGAGCATGCCCGCCTGTTAAAATATCTTCCATATTGATAAGGGGGCGTTCTTCCTTAGTAGTGTCATTTGTAGGTAATATTGGTTCATTATTGGTGGGAAATTTGGCCCCTAATTCCATGACCCGTGCCAACACTCTATCTTTGTTTCTAAGGAGAAACTCATCTAGTAGAGTGGGGTCAAAATCAAAGTCTGCGTGTGGTGATTCTAATTCATTTCCACTATGATCAACCATTTCTTCTGTTTCCTTTTCTGTAGAAAATAGTGGTCCTAGATCGTGTCCAATAAATGGGTTTGACCCTTGTTTGTTAGAGGTTTCCCAAGCTTGCGCCTGTTGTTCCTCATATGTTTGTTTCTTTAACCCTAGATGCGTCTTGGGAGCCATGTTTTTGTGATAAATTTCACTAAGGTAAGTTGTAGATTTGTTCAAAATTCAATGACTACCCCTAAGTAAAACACAAGATGTATGTGTTAAGAGTAAGTTAACGGTGTGAGAATACCAATGTGATAGAGTGATAAGGTCACCAATGAAACAATCATTTGGTACCAAAACTTAATCAAATGAAGTACCTCCTAGACTACGTTTCAAAGTAATTTGCGACGCCAGATGATTAACAAGATGTATCCACTTATGCCAAGTTCAAAGGAATGAAAAAGACATAAGTAAATACACAAAGTTAAATGCGATCTCCCAATCAAGATATACGATGAGCAAACTCAAGTATGATTAAGACCTATATCTCAAAAAGTGCCAATTACAATTTGTGAATGACACAACAATATCACCAAGATATGTTAACCCACTTTGCAAGAAAGTGAAGTATTGATATTGAGGTGTTATTGATATAACATGCACAAATGGTAGTGCCTAACACCTTTTGAAATCGAGGTAATAATAAAACCGAACAAAAAAATCCTCAAAGTATAGCTAGGAATAGTTAAGAATGTGTGTAGTGTAACCATACAATATAGGTATTTATGTCGAGTTTACAAGAAACAAGACGTAAATATCGAAATTGTAATGATACGAGACAAACAAGCTAACTCCTCTATGGAATTCCACAGTGATGAACCATGCCTAACTACAATGACGATCTTGACGTGGGTATCAAGATCACAATGACTACCAAATGACGTGAAAACGCCTCCACTCACTTTAGACATTTAACTAACCCAACCGCAAACATGGATGGGTGTAAACAGACATTAAAGTGAGAGAAACAGTCGAATGGCAACACAAAGGTTATCACACCTCTTTTGATCAACAAAGTTTCAAAAGAATATGAAGGAAATAAATCAAGAAAAATGAAGAAAAATGCTAGCCTCACTTTAACAGAGTTTCACCTCGCCCTAAGGCAAGTAAAAACTAGGTGAAAGTAATACATCACACGTTTCTCAAAAAGAAGGTTCACAACTCAACACTGTTTTCAAATGGTCAAAGTGGGCTCCTAGCCAAAGTATATTCTCCTAGGTGGTTCTCTTGCCCTAGGTGTTACAAAGTTGCCACTAGTGAGCATGATTTACCCAAAAAGTCACACTGACTAGTTTGGAAGTATCTCGGCTTTACTTTACCGCCTTCAAGAACAGTAGGTAACTAGTGTGTCTATGTGTACTATCACTGGGGTCACCATAATGGACAACCTGTAACTCTATCTCACAAAGGAATCACTAGTCAGGTAGGTAGTGCAGACCACTTCCCGTTTTGTCCACAAGATTCCCTCTTGCGTGGACTACTTTGGGGTTCTTGGAACCACCCCCATTGTTGTAGCTTAAGGCGTTATGCCAAAGGGGTTATGTTCTAGTTGAGCGGAGAGGGACGTACCCTTTTCTGAAACCTGCAATACAATGTTTTGAATATGTTGTTCTTTTTATCTTGTTTAATTAGGTGTGGTTTTCTTGAACACCTTTTGGCAACCTGTATAACAACTATATTAGTAGTTTTTTATTTTGTTTTGGTTCTTCCTTTCTTTGACAAGTGTTTTTAGGTCCTGACACTCAAGCATTAGTAGTTCTTCAAGAAAATCACATTATTTAAAAGAGGATTAAGAGTTGCTTTTGATTCTCAAGATCATCCAAGGATGCAAGAGAAGAGCATACACAACAAATAATCCAACTAAAAAGTAAAGAAAATCTTTTCAATCAATGAACCATACAAAATTCTTGATAAATGTTCATTCCCTTAAACCAAAAGTGAAAGATGAAGTTTCCAATTTACCAAATGTTATAAAATGAAGACTAAAGTTGCTTTTGATTCTCAAGATCACCCTAAGGTGCAAAAGAATATCATACACAAACTTTATCCCAACTATATAGAAATGGAAAACTTCAAATCAAAGGACCATTGAAAAATACTTTGTAAAAGGTTCATTCCCTTAAGCAAAATGAATAATCAAGTTTCCAAGTTTAATCCCAATGTTAACAAGATAGAGATCAAAGTTGTTTTTGATTCTCAAGATCACCAAAAGGTGCAAGAGAAGATCATACACACACTTTGGTCTAAATCGAGTAAGCATGTAAATACAACATTCATCAAAACATTAGACATGTTAGAAAATGACCAGTTTTAAAATAATAGAAAAACCTGTAACTTATATAAGTATAAATCCCAAATTTATGTTTTCATTACATATTTAACTTCAATACCTTTCCAACGCAAAAAAAATGGAGTCATTTCGAGTTTGGGAGCAAAATTTATGGCCTTCGGAAGATGGGTTACACATATGCTCTTATACTCATGGGTATGCACTTGACATGCACTCAAAAAATGTCAAAAAAACGTCCCTTAATCTGCAAAATGGGTAAATTTTTCAACCAATATTCAATTTTTACAACAACCCATCACATTAATATATGAATAGAAGACTCAACGCTATCAAACATTAACATACATGCTCAAGAATTTAAGATTTACAAGAAATTGACAAAACTAGCATGTAGAATGATGAAAAAGTAAGCTCTAAAAATGAAAACATGATGAAATCTTGAAATTTTCTCACCAAGATTAAATTTTGACAGCAACCCACCACATTAATATGTAAATAGAAGACTCGGCACTATCAAACACTAACCTACATGCTCAAGAATTTAAAATTTTCAAGAAATTGACAAAACTAGCATGTAGAATGTTAAAAAAGTAAGCTCTAAAAATGAAAACATGGATAAATCTTGAAATTTTCCCGTCAATTCCAATTTTGACAGCACTTCACGTCCTTTATACCTACAAGGAATACCCAACACATGAAAACTCAACAAAACAAGTTAAAAAAACAAGTTAGATCAACATGTGTAAAAGAGGGTTAGTAACCAAAAATAAAACTTAACTACAAAAACTTGAAATTAAGTGCAAAGGACAATGGAGTAAGTCCCACTGGGCGTGCCAAATGTGTGCATGTATACTTTGTTTAATGCTAAATCAAATGAAGCAAGAACTACCACCTAAAATAGTTCTACAATTTAACTAAAACAAAGCCTAAACACCATCATGATAAGAATTAAACAAGGGTTAGATGCTAGCATTCATCAATACAAACTTTGAAACTAACAATGCTAAATATCTAAACTTCTCTATTCTCTAACAACAAATAAATGAATAGACCTAAGTAAGCTCCATGGCTATCAAAATAGTTGTCCTTAATGTTCCAAGAACCTAGGAATGGGGGCTAATCAAAGTTGGGCTACAAGACCCTTTTGACATCTCCCATATGACCCAAGCACTTTAAGAAAGAGGCTTAACTCTTCAAGATGATGAACTCTCAAAAGGGCAAGGTGTAAGCTCTTAGTCTCTTTGCTATATGCTTTGCATTTTCTCTCTAAGGAGTTTAGGTGTAAGTAAAAAGGTAGGTGGAGGGCTTTTTATATAGCCCAAAAGATAAATGATTCAACACATTCTCATGAATGTGGGATAAAGGTAAAACATGATAAGGAATGGATAAGGTTTCTTTATTAAAGGTAACCTTACTTTAGAAGAGTTTAATACATGTTTAGCAAGTCATGGGAGTTGAGGGGTGTTTTAATTAATCAAAGGTGATTAATTAATAGGTAGGTGTAAGCTTATAGAAGCCAATTAGAAGAATATTAGTGTGATTTAGGCTATTATAAGGGGATTAAATCAATTAAATATTGATTTATTGGTTAAATGGAAGGGAAAGATAATTAATTAATAATAATTAATTAGTCTAGGTAGAAGGGGTGATTTATTAACGAAAGTTCGTTAATTAGGGTATTTGTTGGATAGGCAACTTAATTAATTATCTTAGTGTAATTAATTAATGATGATATGAGGGAAAATGAGTGCTTTTGACGATATGTCGTTGATTTGTGAGAAAGGGGATAATTAGCGCAATTTAAGTATTTAAATTACTTGGGCGTAACTATAGGTGTCTACATTATCCAAATAAAACAAGAAAATATAATAGAACAGGCTAGGTTATGATCAGATCTGGAAGTAGGGTAGGAGGTCAAGGTGCTGGAACAAGTTAGGGTTAGATTCTGGGTAGTTTGGGTTACTTGGGTGCAAGTTATTAGGTTTTTTTTATTGGAAGGATTACCAAATACAGAGAATGACGTCGGTCAAGTATGACCGATGACGGTTTAGAGAGAATTGATGATAGTCATGGATAACTGGCATCAATAAAGGAAGGATGATATAAAGTCAATAAAACTTGGTTTTGGGGATTTGTCTGAGATTAAACAAAGATGGTAAGGAGAATGATTAGCTCTATGGAGGTTTTGGGAGTACTTAGAGATATTCAGGGATCGAGTATAGGTGATCAAATGATCATTGGTGGGGGAATCGTTGGCTTCATAAGGAGGTAAGATTGGTGGGATAAAAATTTAAATGGAGGCTGACAAATAGATATGAAAAAACTTTATAAACTAAGTAAAGATGAAATGATGCAGGTTATAAGAACACTTACTGGTGTTGCAGGTTTGATGGTTGGATGTTGTTTATGGTTGATCAGTGAAATAATGCTCGGTGTCACGGAAGTGCTTCCCGAAATGATACCATGAATGAAAATACCTTCGGATCCATCTTGGTGCTAACTATGATTGTCTAGATCTGCGAAAGAGCTTTGGTTCTTGCTTACATGCAGGTCTCCTTCGTTTCGAAACTTGATAATGTGGAAAACCTCCCAAACAAGGTTACCAAAATGAAGATATGGTAGCTGACAATGGTTTAGGGTGACTAGCATCAGTTTAGGGTTGACCAACGTCAGTTAAGGCAGGAAATGCTAGGTTTACTAAAAATGACAGATCTTGGCAATCTCTTGACTAGTTCTATCTATTCTCACAGATAAAAATGGGATTTTTGCGCTTAGATAAGTGGGAATGTGGTTAGAGGAAGTATAGGCATGTGATTTTAGGCTTGAAATAAGTATTAGTTCATTAAGGTAGGTAGGACTAAGTCTTAGTTAGTTATAGTGAGTGAATATTGAGTCATAGTAAAAGGGAAACATTCTAAGAATAGGTTTGTGATGAGATGTCTAGGTGAGGTGGTAGGGTGAGGTGGAAATTAGTTTAATTAGGGTAATTAAATAATGAATGAAGCGAGGATGAGTATTACTTTAATTATAAATAATTAAACTAATGTTAATGTGGGGTAAAAGGGTCATGGTTAGGTGAATATGTTTAAGTTGGCTATTCAAAAAAGGACCAAGGGGAGTGTGACCCAATTTTGGTGTCTACATTTTTCCCCTTTTTGTTGCGTAGCTTGTATTGGTAAGTGATAGTGACAAAAATAGGAAGTGATTGCCCCATGTGTGGGTGAAGGTGATCCCCCTCAAACTAGGCATTGATGAGGTGTGATACAAAATCAGTGAATGGTTTGATAAATGTGTAGTTGGTGAAGATAGGTGGGGAAGGTGATGAGTACTGTGGGAAAGAGTGATGGTCAACTCGGGTAATAGGTAATAGGCTAGGGTCAAAATTGGGTCATGGGTAATGGAAATCAAACTCAAGCACATGTATAGATTACAACACGGTACTAGGTTGAAAAGCTTGCAAAACTCTACATTGTCCAAGGTCGATAGGTTTATCCAAACAGGGTTGAATTGATTCAGGTATCTAAGGTATATGATATGGTTTGGAAAACAAAACTTAGGTCAGATGTAGGAATGTTTAGGTATGTTTCGGTACACCAAAGGTTTGGTCAGGATAAATGACACAACAATAGACAAGGTATGGTTATTAAGCTAAAAAAACATAGGTAACAACAATTCAAGGTATAGGGAGTACATAAGGTTAATGGTTACACCAAGTAGGTCAGGTTCAGGTAAATAGGTCGTGGCACAGGTAAGGCCAAGGTATAGGTAAAATAACAAATCCCAAAACGCAACGAAGGAAATGTAGGGGTAGTTTGGGCTCGTAGGTATGGTTCTGTATGTGTCCAGGATGAGGAAAGGGGTGTGGGTACTAATGGTTGTAGGTAAAAGGGGGATTAACAAGGCCATATAATTATAAGGGTGACTGATGTCAGTTCACTAGGGCACAAATATGACCGGCGTTGGTCAACTCAGGTTAGGTTTAAAAAAGGAAAATTCTACTTTTTACAGAATCATTTGTCATTTTCCAATTGTAGAAAATGACAGAAGAGAGGTGGAAAGTTGGAAAGTGACAGAAAGAGACAGAGAGCTAAGTTAGTGAGCCTCGTATCAGGTGATTGGAATTTGGTTGGTGGGTCCACAGGTTTGGGTCAACTGATTCAATATGTTGGTTGGAGGTGGGGAGTGAATTTTAACATGGAAGAGGTGAGAGAGGGTTCAGGTAGGCCAACAGTGCAACAACCAGACGTACCACCACGTCGATGACACCACGATGAGGTAGGATTCGATCTTGATTTGTCATTTGCTGTTAAAATAGGTTTGTAAAATTGGTGTTGGGTAAAACTGTGTTGGGTTGGAGGTATAATTTTGAATTTTTGGTTAAAATTTTGGCAATGAGGGAGGGGGGAGGTCTTAGGTAGTGTAAATAAGGGTGGGGAGGGGTTTAAGTTAGGTTTGGGTAAGGTAGGATAGGGTTCTAGGTTTGATTTGAGAATGTTGGGATAAATGGGGGGGTTTGTAGATTCGGTTGCCACGACATTGACCGATGCCAGTCAAGATTTGGCTGACATCAGTTAGAATTGGTTGGCATCAGTCAATTAGTAGGTGATCGATACCAGTCATGATGGACCGATGTTAGTCAGAAATGACCAATGTCGGTCATATTGTGGGAAAAATAGATCAAGAAACAAAATAGGGCATGCAAAAAAGATAGTTAATTAGGTGGAAAGGCAAGTTTATTGAGAATGAGTAGGGTAATAGGTATAAATGGTATGAGTGGGTGGGTGTAAAAATGGGTAATCTGTAGGGTTGGGGTATAATAAGCAATAAGGGTTTGGGAATAGGTTTTTTGAGTAAGATATGTGTTGGGAATGGTGAAGGTTTAACAATGGTATGATTTGTTGGGTTTAGGCTAGGGACTAGTTGCATATGAGAGACATAGTACCTCCTCTATTACTAGTGGTATGAGGGAGCGTGATGATAGAGGATTTGTGTTACGTTACCGATGTCAACCTTATTGGGGTCAGATGATGTAGGCACATAGTTTGGGATCCAAGCTTGATAGTTGCACTCATCGATAGATGGGATTCAATGACCAACACATTTCATCTGCCGATGGGTGAGATCACAGTCAACCTAGAAGACGTTTACATGATCCTATGGTTACCAATAGTGGGGATGTAAGTGTATTCTATTTCTTCAGAGGCATTAGAGGAGCTGATGTTGACGGTGTTTTGAGAGGGCATGATAGAGATGAGGTTCCATAGCACAAGCCTGAGCTATGGAGAGATGTATGTGGCCCATCCTGAGGAGATGAGGCTAGTGTTTTTTATTATGGAGGTAGTGTGTTGTTTTGCATTTCCTGATGCGGAGAGTGGGAGATTCCCAAAGGCACTGATGGGGGTTCTCCATGGTATGATGGAGGATAGGACCTAGTTTGCTTAGGCACCAACATACTTGGTGTAACTATATAGGGAGTTATGAGCCTACGGGTAATTACGGAGGTTTAGTTTGCGATGCACCTTTCTTCTCCACTATTGGGAATATGAGCACATTATATGTGTGCATCCATTTGGTATGCCCTAACTGGATGTGTTCAATGTGGGCTTGGTTTGAGTTGGGTACAAG
Source organism: Taxus chinensis (assembly GCA_019776745.2). Taxonomy (NCBI): domain Eukaryota; kingdom Viridiplantae; phylum Streptophyta; class Pinopsida; order Cupressales; family Taxaceae; genus Taxus; species Taxus chinensis. Next base: position 807,887,892 of record CM034150.1, read on the forward strand.
TGTTGGGTGCATGTTGTTGGAGAGTCCAGGGATTCCAGGGCTACTCACAATGTGGCATATTATAGGCAGGCATCAGAGGTATTATCTGGTGTTGACATCATTTGCATGCTATATGTTGGTTTCCCTTCATATAGGAAGATGGTGGTGGAGTTGGAAAAGTTACTACTACTCAGGTGGATACAAGGACATCATGCAGGTGAGCACAAGATGATACATGTAGATAGGGTTAGATGATAGTTTGAGCTGCCCCAGGATGTGCCACCACCATTCCCTCAGTACAAGGGGGATGATGTGGAGAGGCCTATGCCTCTACCACAACCGACAGTGCTAACCAGGAAGGAGAAGTAGGAAGTGTACCAGTGGATTGATGATGTCGGGGTTACAGATAGGTATAGGTAGTGGTGGGCAGTCTAACTATGAGCAACACCACCTAGGCCAGGGAAACCAAACTTGGATACCCTTACAGTTTAGAGGGACACTTTTCAGGGGTAGGTTGCCACCCTACAGGCCCAGATTACAGGTTTACAGGGGTAGTTGATAGGTTCCAAGGCACAAGTGGCCACATTACAAGCATAGGTGACATATTTACAGGTCAAGATTGCCCAAGGATAGACACCCACACAAGGTGGAGATGGAGATAGGGTATAGGTAGCCACCCTACAGGAATAAGTAAAATGGTTGGAGGCCTAGTTGGCCACTACACAAGCCTAGATTGTGGCCCTACAGGCCTAGGGTGTAGCATAGGAACCAATACGTGCTCAGGGATAGGTTCCCATGGTAAAGATAGTAACAAGATAGGGTCCCATGGTATAGGTATAGGTTCTGAGACCAATGGCACTGCCGTAGACAATATTGATGGTCAGGTTTAGGGATGCCCTGAGTGAGGTGTGGTATTATCAGGACCATATAACTACTGTTGGGATAGATGTCCCCTTGTATGCAGAGTACAAATCACATCAGGCCTCGAGTGAGAGGAACATATCTCACACACATAGTGCAGAGAGTACATGGGGTCAGCTAGCTCATAGAGGCTAAACCCACCTATAGGCTAGGAGGAGGTGAGGGCCTATACCCGTACAAGGAAGATAGAGTGGCATCAGGGCATTGTACTGGGGTGGAGGAGGAGGAGATAGATGAGAATAACATGAACATCAGGTGGGGTGACGATTAGTCACCCTATATGTTTAGGATATAGATTTTGGTATGTTTTGATTTATGTCAGCCTACGTGCCTAAGATAGCGAGGATATACATGAGAGTTTTTTATTATTATATCGGCCTGCGTTCTGAAGATGGTGAGGATGTATATGAGAGTTTGATATACATGTATGTATTTGTATTGGCGTACACATGTATTGATTTTACTTATGTGCATATATGTATGGACACATAGATCCTGATGATTTTTATAAAGATGGTGATATTTATGGTATGATGTTGTTCTTATGTTGGAATTTCTAGTGTTATTGTTTATGTGATGGAAACTAGGTGGATTAGGCATGGTTTAGTCAAGGTCATAGGCATGATTGAGTGAGGTCACTTAGGCATGGTGGAGTCAGGTATATTTAGGCATGATGGAGTCAGGTCACTTAGGCATGGTGGAGTTAGGTTGGTTTGGGCATGGTGGAGTTAGGTATATGCATGATGGAGTCAGGTCATAGGCATGGTGGATTCATTGCATAGGCATGGTTGAGTCATGGTTTATGGTTTTGATTTAATTTCTGATTTGTTGGAAACATGGAAGACAAAGGATCATGTTCATGCATGTTATGGTTTAAATTTCCAAATGTTTGTTATGGTGGAAATATAAAAATGATAAATGAATGATTTGATGAAGTGGTAAAAATGGTTGTTAATTGGTGGTTGTTCGGTTTAATTTCCAATTATTGATATAAAATGGAAACTAACTAAGGTAGAATTTGAATAGGAGAATGAAGAGGAAATTGGCTAGGGTAAAGAGTGGCTGAGCTAACCTCCAAGGGCTCCGTGCCCTAGGAGTGCTACCTACATAGTCCCGATGAAAAGGGGCCTTAGGTTGATGTAGTTATCCCATAAGTTAGGGAAGAATATGATGAAGGAGAGGAATGGGTTGGTAGGTTTAAGGTATGATTGAGTGTAGGTCATAGGCATGGTTGAGTCTTAGGTGATAGACATGGTTGAGTCTTAGATGATAGGAATGGTTGAGTCATTTAAAATATAGGTGTCAATGGTCTGGTCTTGTATAGGATAATCAATAAGTAATGAGGAAGGTGAGTGGTAAGAGGTGGCAAAAGATCCGCTTAATTGATAAGGACCCTAATGAGTCTACCATACCCAAGAGGGGCTTATGAACATAAGACACTAAAGGAATTGCATAATGGACTATTCTAAGGGCGAATAAAGTCACATGATCAAAAAATATCGTAGTTGTGGCAAGTCCCTTGAGAAGAGAGAAAATTAGGGTGAAAAGGCAATGAGGTGAAAGTGGGTAGTTTAGTGTAACTTAGTGTACGACAACAATTTTACCTAACAAGAAAACCCATGATCAAAAATAGGCAAGTCCATGACAAAAATTTATCATTTTCTTCTTTTGTTTTTATTTTTGATAGACTGTTTGATGTAGAAATTCTATATGGGATGAGTACATTATCTCCTTGAGGTCTTTGTGAAGATGATCAATGTGGGAAGTTTATGATCATTTTATTGTATTTTTACAATGACTTTATATAGCTATCCTTTGAGGGAGAAGTCTAATTATAGTGGTGAGATAGAAGAGATGTCCTTTTTGAGGGATTCATATTTTTGCTAGAATTTTGACTCAAAGAGTTGTATCCTATTTTTTTTTGGACGTTCAAGTCCTGCATAAGACTATAGAAGAAGATGAGGTTTTTGTCTAGAAGACAAAACCATAGTACACAAAGGTTAACTATGATAGAGATGGTTTCAAGTGATGAACGACCATGGGAATCCATCTTTTGAAAAAGATGAAAAGTATCCATGAGAATCATGCTATGAGTAGAGTCGTGGTACTCATATTGAAGATAAGGCTGAAAAGTGACGGGTAACCACATGATTCTTTTTAAGTCATTGATCCTCAAAATAGGTAACATGGAAGGTGAATGGTGCTCAAGGGATGAATGGTCAATAGACAGAAGGTGATATAGGACTGGATTTAAACAATAAAATGGTCTAAGATGTAATGCATTAAGGGGCTTAGCTTCAGGTTTACCCTCAAGTGAAGATAAATGATAAGCACCTGATCCATAGGCATGGGTGACGATATAGTCCAAGCCAATTAGGAACAAATTTTCCACATTTACTTTTCTCTTCTTTGGTTACATGTTGATTTTCCTTCAAGATGAGATCACCCACCTAAAAAGTTTTCTTGTGGACACGTTTATCACAGGCACACTTGATACATTTTTGGTAAATTTGGAGATGGTCAAGAGAATTCAGATGAGGTTCATCTAACAACTCAAGTTGTGTTAAACGGTCTTGGTGAAAGTCATTGGAGTTGAGCATGTCTTGTAGTGATATGTAGAGGGATGGAATTTGGACTTCGAGAGGTAAGAAAACCTTGGTACCATAGAGCAGAGAGAAAGGTGTGGCAACAGTCAAGTGTGAATACTAGTGCGGTAAGCCCATAAGGTGAAAGAAATGTGCGTATGGAAATCCTTCCCAGTATCGTCAACTACTTTCATAAGAATTTTGTTCAAGGTTTTATTTGTTGATTCTGCTTGGCCATTTTTTTGTGGGTAGTAAGGTGAAGAGAAAATGAGTTGAATGCCAAAAGCATCACAAAGATTTCATAGGGTTTTTGTTTTTGAATTACTTTCTGTTATCAGTGATGAGACGGTGAGGAACACCAATGTGACAAATGATGTGATGGTTGATGAATTCACATATTTTCTAAGATTTTGTAGAAATGAGGGGAATGGATTCTACGCATTTAGTGTAGTATTCAGTAGTGGTTATAATCCATTGATGGCATTGTGAAGAATGAGGATTAATCTCTTTGACAAGATCCAAACCCAATTGAGAGAAAGGCCAAAGGTCTTGCGTGACTTGTAAGGTATGATTGGGTGTGTGATGAAGATTAGCATGTTGCTAGAATTTCACACAACGTCTGACATAGTCACAATAGTCGTGGTTTAGGGTTAGACAGTAATATCCAAGGTGAAGAATGTGTTTAGCGACAACTAAACCACTAAAGTGACCTCCACAAATCCCGTTGTGAAATTCCTTGATGGTTTAGGGAATTTCAGAACTTGTAAGGCATCGTAAGAGAATACCATCAAAGCTACATTTATAAAGGAGACCATCCATGATGAAATAGTGAGAGACACTTTTAAGAAAGGCATGTTGTCAATTATGAGTGAGATCAGGAGGTAGAATGGAAAGTAAAATATATCCTGCAAACTACTAATACCAAAGGTCAAGTGGGTTAGGTGCAGTGGTTCTTAAGGAGTAGATCTCACGAGGTAAATAAGAGGGTGATCATAACCTTTATATTGTGACAAATATTTTAGAGTTGGCAAGTGAAGCGGGTATCTGATAATCCAGACAGGCCATGGTATCCACACTTTTATTGGTAGAATGTGGGGTGGTTTGAAGTTCGTAACGGTCAAAGCTAGTCAAAAGTATGTCAACATGAATTTTGTAATTTTGTAGTATTTCATTACGACATTGGTATATACCATTGACTTGGTTTGCAACCAGCTGGGAATCACCAAAAATATTTATTGACTTAACATCTAAGGCATAAGAATCCTAGAGACCCAATACGAGTGCTTCATATTTGGCGATGTTGTTAGTGTAATCAAAATCAAGTTTGAAAGATAAAGGGATAGGTTCACTGTCAAGAGGAATGAGGATAACACCAGCCCCACTCCAATGTTGACACTTGGAGCCATCGAAGAAGAGGGTCATTTGGTAAGTGGTATCATTCAAGGAGAGGGTACCTATGGTTTCATCCAAAAAATTGAAGTTAGAGGGTTGACTCCTAGAAAGAGGTGCATCTTCTAGTTTGTCAGTGATGGCCTGGCCTTTGATATACTTTTGGTGGATGAATTTGAGGTCAAGGTCAACAGTAAGCACGAGCCAGCGTGTAGCACGTTGATGCTGGTATGGTTTTGTGTACATGTAATGTAAGGGGTTAGTATTGGTGACGACAAAGGTTTTTTGGTTGAGTAGGTAATGACGAAGCTTGGTGGTGACAAAAACTAAGGATAAGAAAAGTTTTTTGGCATGGGTGTATCGAGTTTCATAGTCCAAAAGGGTACAACTTATGTAACCACTTGCTCTTTGTGTTGCTCGTCGCGATGAGCGATCATATCACCTAAAGAATGGTCAGTGGTGGAAATGTATAGGTGAAAGGGTTGGTCATCCTTAGGAGGAATAAGCACTGGTGGTTGAATAAGGTATTATTTTAAGGCATCAAACACTTTGTGGTATTCATCATCCCATTTGAATGAGATGTCCTTCTTGAGGAGATGATGAAATGGTTGACAACGGTCAGAAAGCTGTGAGATAAAATGATGAATAGATTGCAACGTACCTTGCAAGATTCAAAGTTGTGAGAGATTAGTAGGTGGGGGCATTTCTATAATAGCCTTTACTTTAGCAAGATCGACTTCTATGCCACGCAAAGAATTGATGAAACTAAGGAGTTTTCTTGAAATTACCACAAAGACGCACTTCTTAGGTTGAAGGAGAGCACAATACTTGATGAGGCGGTCAAACATGACCTTAAGGATTGTCAGGTGTTCGGCCTGATGTTTGGATTTGGCAAGAAATTCATCTACATAATCTTCCAATATGTGATGCATGATGTCATAGAAGATATAATTCATGGCTCACTGATATGTAGCACCAATGTTTTTAAGGACAAAAGGCATGACTCGATAACATAAGGTCCCCCCAAGGAGTGATGAAGGCAGTTTTTTATCGATCTTATGAAGCAAGTAGTATTTGATTATAACTTGAGAAACCACCCATGAGTGATAGCATCTCATGACCAGTGGTGAGATCAAATAGTTGGTCAATACCAAGTAGAGGAAAGTCATATTTAGGGAATCGAAGTTGAGGTCACGGAAATCCATAAAAATGTAGAGTCCCCCTATTGCTTTGGTGACAGGGACGATGTTAGAAATCCATTGGGGATAATCGATGGGTAGGATAAAGGAAATCAAGAGAATGTGCTCAATTTCTTCTTTGACCAGAGTAGCAATGTGAGGATTCATTTTCCATAACTTTTTTATGGGTTTGGCATTAGTAATGTTTACGATATTGTGGACAATGATTTTTAGGTCAATACCGAGCATATCAACATAGGACCAAGCAAAATATTTTCTATGGTCCCAAAGGAAAGAGTTAAAATATTCTTGTTCAACAACATCTAAAGACTTCCCTATCTTGAGAATGTGTGGGTCGTCCTGAGTGTTAATGTTGATTTCGATAGTTGATTCATTCAACATGGTTTTCATCTTAGAAGGTAATAACCATTGAATATAAGAATCTTCCACACTAAGGTAGGTGAGGATAGACTCATCATCATGACATTGAACGACATTAATAGAAGGCATATCATCATCAATCATGTCAGGATATAAGAAGGGAAGAGAAGAGGGAGCCTCACCATTGAGTTGATAGGTCAGAGGTCCCAGGGAAATTGTGTTTACAAAAAAAAAGCTAGGAGGAATAGATTTGGGATCTCTGGACTCCATGGGTGATGATGGTGATATTGGTGAATGGGGTGGAGAAATTTTTTCTTCCTCAATGAGGATGACGTGAGTATTCTTGGGAGGTGGTGTGGTAAAGCCAATACCACTATGATCATTGTGTTTATGAGTGGTACATGAAATGACGATATGAAAAACTTATTTCTAAAAATCGAAACCAAAGTCTTTCCATGTGCAATGGTTAAGGAAAGTGTGGGCAAAGCAATGGTTAGTAAGATATTGGAGGTTAGATGAAAATGACCATGTTTGGGAGAGAGGTTCGGGTGAATAGGTGGCAGTATCAAGTCCCCTAAATGTTAGATTAGTGTGCAGGTGGGGAAGACCATAAGGAAAGACCTAACCTATGCGGTAGTCATAACTAGGGTGTTGGTGTAAGTTTCGATACTCTTGTAGGGTAAGAAATGTGTTTATATTGTATAGGCGGTACTCCCCCAGAGTGAGGCATTGAAAAAAACCTTATAAGGGATCCATAGTTTATATGTGGGTGGAGGGGATAAATGACTCAATAGATGATTGGGTAGGAGAGGTAGTGGTTGGTTGGGAAGCAGAGGGTTTAGATGTAGAGGTTGTGGCGGCAGTAGGAATAAAAGATTTAGATGTGGGAGGGGTGGCGGTAGTATTGGCGGATGGGCTCGTAGGTGAAGGAGAAGTGGGGGTAGTGGAAGATGCCTTGACTGGTACAAGTACATCGTTGAGTCAGTACAATATGTTACAAGTTTTGAATGGTGACGGGTTAGTGGGGATGGTATAGTTATGTCCTTCATGTTCAAATTTTACGCAACTGTGTAAAGTTGAAGGGACACAACCCATGATGCAAATCTAAGGTCTGCTGAGCAATAGGTTATATTGGAACTCTCCCTCTAATACATATAATAGTTCTAGGACAATGCAAGGGCCTACGCAAACGTGAAGGATAATGGTGCCCAAGGTAGAGGTGATGACTTTGTTGAAGGAGAACAACATAACGAGGTTATTATGTATACAATTATAAGGGATACACATTTGATTGTATACGTGGGAGGAGATGATGTTAATACTAGCGCCACCATCGATATTGATGTGTCATATGCATATGTTATCGATATACACAAAAATTAAAAGGGTAGGGTCTGGGTCATTTGACTGGAGAGGTACAATCTCCTCATCAGAGAAGATGAGGGCAGCGACTTGAGGAGTGGGCATGGGGGTATAAGAAGGAGCTGATTTGGTAAACGAGGCTATGTGGTGAGGGGTAATAATGGAGGCCATTGGTTTGGGGTTATTGGGTAAAACTTCAATTGATTACAAAACCTCAATCTCAATAAGGGATTGTCTATGGTATTTAGAAGTTTGTATGAGATCATACAAAGACATCTTTAGAGGAGACTGATGTAATTGTTTTATCATTACGTGATGGGTGATCCCATTAGAGATAGGGTAGGTAGATCCACGGATGGTGATTTTGGGTGTGGGTGCATATGGTATATTGGGCATAGGGTTAGTTAGTGGGCTAGTTGTTTTTTCTTTTCCTTTGTCTTTCTAAGCATGGCTGGTAACATGCACCATGTTAATCATAGGGGGTGGATGGAGAGGGTGTGCTATTATGAGGGACAAAACCCTAATGGTGGATAATATCCTTGTGAAATAAGTAAGGTACACTGACATTTCGGTGGTTATTTAGCCAACTCTCTAATGTGGACAATGTTGATCTCAAATTTTGGAGGTGGATAAAATGGTTGTGGGGGTGGAGATATTGATTGCTGAATGGGTAAAGGTGGAAAATTTTCCTCATCAAGAAGGTCATCATCATCAAAATTTTGTTTAGGAGGAAAAGGTTGGAAAAGAACGGTCTTTAAATCCTTAAAATTTTCTACATCATGTCCCAGCACACGATGATAGGCACAAATCTTGGTTTAATCAAACCCTTTTGGTTTGGGTTTGAGAGGATCGTAAGGTTGAAGTGGTTGTAATGTGATGATAGAAGTCTCTAAGAGATTAGTTAAAATGTTATCGTACAACCCCGCTAAATGATCACAATGGGAAGTGAGTGTGGGTTTGGGAAGAGGTGTGGATGATTGTGGGGAAGAGGATTTATAGGATGGGGAATGGATTGGTCTATTGGTTTGATAAATGGTATGGTATTGTGTTTTACTAGCATCTGCTTAGGTAAAGTTGGGGTAGAAGAGTTGGAAATGGAAGGTTTTGTTGGTTTGACTACCTTATTGGAGGGTATTGCACTCTTATCTTAGGGTTTCACCTTCTTGGGTAAAGGTGACATAGGAGTACGAGATGCAGAAGGGAAAGAAGATGGTGGATGAAGATGGGTTACCCACGGGGGAAACTGATTTGTGATGGAGGTGGTTAATAGAGGTTAGGTAGACAGCATGGGTTGAATTCATATAGGTAAAGTTGAGGGGATACTAACTGGTGGAGGTATAGGTGGTAAAAAGTGCATAGGTGAGGGTGAGGGTGTTTTGTTTTTGGGTGAATAAGGTGTAACGAGGGTTCATGAGGTAGTAGTAGGTTGTTTAGCTTTTGATTAGCCTTGGGTAGGATATTGTTTGATCAAGGTAGATAGATGAGGCCCTCGGATAGATGGAAAGGGGGGATGTGAAAAATGTGTGGTAGGCGAGACCGGTGTATGTGTCCTAGAAGGTTGGGTTTTATTTTTAGGCAGAGGGATACTATTGGTGTGGATTTGAGATGATGCTACCAAGTCCAATTTGACTGGTGGGTGAGTAAGGCTTGAGTTTGGCATTACACCCAAGGTAGTGATGGGTATAGATACAGATGAAAACATATGTGTGGGTTGGATTTTAGGTTTTGAAATGGTTTTGGCTGTGGGTAAAGGTTTGGATGTAGGTAGAGATGAATGAAGAAGAATCTGTTTCAATAGACATGGTCAGTGTTGATTTGGTTGCTGAAAATACCTTTGGGTAGATAGTGGAAGTATCTTCAGGAAAAATTTGCATTTGGGTCGAAAATAAGAGCCAAAGACATCCCCAGAGCATGGAATTATCAATGTAATCCAAGTGATCGGCCAAGTCGTGAAAATGTGATTGTTGAAGAAGAATATGGAGTTGGTTTGGTGGTAATCCCTATGAAATATGTCTGTGAGACAGGGAATTGGCTAGCCTAAGACTCTGTAGGTAACAAAGCTGAGATCAGGTCAATGGGGTCCTAAGATGTTAAGGGGAGAACTACCCCCAACAGGTAGTGGCATGTCTGAAGAATCTCCCATGGGTAGGAGAGATAATAGGTGGGGTGATGTAGACTTTGTCCTTGGTGGAGGAGAAGGTGATGATGATTCTCTTGTGGATGGGAGAATTAAAAGTGTTGATGGTTTGGTAGGTTGTGGGGTAGATGATGAAATGGCATCGGTAGAAAGTGTGGGTTCCTCCATGAGAGCAGGGGGAGATGAGGGGAACTCCCTCCTGTGGGTAGAGGGACTCATGCCAAAATTTCCTCAATAGATGAAATCGGTGGGATTTGGGGAATGACTGACACGATATCAAAACCCATTGCATGGACTTCATGCACATTGTTATCGCTAGGATGAAGGTTCACTATTTTGATTAGATGACAGTTTATGATAAGGGAACAATTTATTAAAGATGTGAAAATTTTGATTTGCTGGCTGCGTTCGGGTTGTCCACGACAAGGTCTCCATTATCTATCATCTCTTGGACAATGTTCTTAAAAGTTATGCAATTACCATCACTATGGCCTTTAACGCGATGGTAATTAGAGTATTCATGTTCTTTATACCATGCAGGCAATAGGATGGATAGGATCAAAACTTGTATGAGGTTTTATGGGAGGAAGTGTAATGGCTCCAGCTTTAAGAAGCTTTTCCAAGACTGAAGAATATGGCTCTCCAATTGAAGTGTACTTCTAATGTTCCCGCCAGAGCTGAAAGGCCTAGACAGGGGAAAGATTGGAAGAAGGTTGGGCTTGATTAGAAGGATGAGGTGGACCTGCCTTGAGGACTACCGCGTTGGTAGATCCTTTGGCCTTTGAATAGTTATTTTGAGGTTTTTAAGATGAAGAAGAATCGTTTGATTTGAACAGGGCAGTTCTTGTTTCGTAATTGGATTTTCTTTTCTTCAATGGTATGCCAATTTCTAGCTTTTGTGCCATGGTGAATGCTTCATCAAAGGTTTGGAAGGTTTGTACCTGTAGAGTTGGTGAGATGTGTCTGGCACAAGCTCTAGTGAACAACTCAATAAGTTTAGTATGAGGTAGCTGGAACGTTAATTGGTTGATAAGACTCCGCCAGCGGGCAACGAAATCTATGATAGATTCATCTTCATACTGTCGTGTTGAATACAGGTCGGTCATGGTGACCTTCTTGACTACATTGATCGAGAAGTGGTCTAAGAAGGCTTGGGCTACTTGATTAAAGGAATAAATGGAATGTCTAGGTAGTCCACTATACCAATCCAATGGAGGTCCTATCAAGGACATTGGGAAGGTTTGTAGGAGCAAAGCGTCATCGTGGGCGATTAGGTAGCACCCATGTTTGAATGACCACAAGTGTTGTTGTGGGTCTTCTTTACTATTGAAGTGATTGAATTTAGGAATTTCCCAATGCATAGGTAGGGATGAATGGGAATAGATGGATGGATAGGCTCGTTATAGATTTCATCATAAGTTAAAGAATTACTGGGAGCCAGAAATAGATGCTTCTAAGGTCTGCATCTTTTCCATCATCATTTTAATGAGGTCGTTGGTAGGTTGTGATGAATGGGTGCCCCTGCAAAAAAAGGGGGTTGATGCTGAATGTATGAGGTGGGTGGTATGCTAGTGTATGGTGGCGCTGAGTATGAGTACTATATAGGAGGAATAGATGTAGGTGGAACATAGCTGAGAATAAGTGATAGATGAGGTCAGGGGTTGTTGGTAGTATGTGTAAGTGGGTGGGGTAGTCTGTAATAACTCTAGTGGTGATTGGGGGTAAGGATTGCGATGATAGAAAGGATGAGGTTCTAGAAAGGGGTATAAGTTACTGACACCGGAGGTGGTTGCGATGTAATAGGTATATGTGAGGTAGCGGGTGTAGATGGGGTTATACTTAAGGAAGCTTTCAGAGGAACTACTAATGCCATAGGTGTGATAGATGACATAGACGTTGTAGTTATAGTAGTTGTGGGACCTAACTGAGACACCACATGTGGTAAAGTGGATGGTGGTAGCACCGAGTTGGTGCTAGCTAATGCGGAGGTGGGGGTGAGAGAAGGAGGGATAGATATGGGCATTTCATATATTAACTGTCCTGAGGAATCTCAGGTGGATGAGTGGAGAGATAATATTGTAGGGCCGTGGGGTTCTGATCAAGGAGTCTTGCGAACTGCTCATCACCGGTAACAATGGGGATAAGCTGAGTTAGATCCATAGGTGACAGGATGGATGAACATTGATGGACTAGGTGGGAGTGGCTGACGGTTGACATGAAATACAAGGGCGTTAGTTTGGCTGCGAGTCAACACCATGTGAATAAATGTTGACCTGGTAAGACTGTATTCTGTAAATGACACAGAAAATAATGGGGATGGAAAATAATTGATTATGAGAGGTGAATTGGTAGGTGTTTTGATTAAAAATCAAAACAGACAAGACCAATGCCAATTAGGTCAACCGATGACGGTCACAGTAATTGATGCTAGTTACTGTGGGAAAGTGACAGTTTGAGCAAGTGAGACAAAAACTGGGGAAAGTCAACTGGGGAATCTATATTTAGTCAATAATATCATAATGTAGAGGATATGGTGACATCCAAAGATTTTAAATAGAGAAGAAGATGAGATGAGTGCTCTTTGGGTAGACTGACCAAAAGCACAGGGAATCGACACCGGTCAGGTAAACTGATGACGGTTAGATGTAAACCGATGTCGGTTACTGTGGAATTCTGAATCTATAGAATTAAGAAAATTTGCTTTTTGTGAATTAACAGTTGAATGAGACACCAACCCAGAAGTTTGGATATGGTAAAAAATTGAGTCTTGACACACTCAAAACCAATCAGAATACACCAACTATGATTATGGAGTGTGAAAGGAAAGAAAAATGGAGAATACGACCTCACACCTCAAAACGCAAGTCAAGAACAAAGCTAAGAAAAACACGTAATCCTACAAGTGAATTTAGTGTGTTTATCTTATGATATTTAAGGACTGAATCATGAATTCCGAACAAAGTTTTTGGTTGGGAAGGCTTCCTACGAAGAAGGAAATTCTAAAGGTGAGGTTTCAGGTTATGTTTTGGCAGGGGCGGGCCTTTCTCTGAGGTGATGACTAGACAGAGATAACCAACTGGGTGCCCACTATTCAATCCTTTGATCATGTGATCATTGACAGCTTCTTCTAGGTGGGATGTTGTTTAAGAAGATGTATATATTCCAATTTGTGTAGTTTGGAAAAGAGAGAAGAAAGAATGTGCTTTCTATGATTCAGTTGTGTCAACCATCAGCTGGTCATGACTTCCAGCGTATAGGTTGCCCTCAATTTTAATGTGAGATATAATGCAATAAATCAAAATGTCCATGCAAGTTGTTTTAAACCCAAATCAAAATGTGATATTCGATGTAGTAAGTGATGAACAAGAAGAGGGATTCTCTTTCACTAATGCAATACTAATGAAAGAAAGAAGTATTCTTTTTAAAGCACCAAAACATGATTACTTTTAGACAATAGAAAGAGGGGAAGATTCCAGAGAAGAAAATTAATGTGGAAGCTTTTCAAAAGGGAAAAAAACACACAAATTTCACCTAGGAATGAATAAAATGCAAAAGAACCCCTGATGGGTCCCACTGGGTGTGCCAAAATGTTTCACCATTTTCTTTGTGGATTTGACGAAACAGATAAGGGTATGGGCCAAGGAGGAATACCTATTGTGATGGTTGGTTCAAAGGTCATTGTCACGTGTTCTGACTTCTTGATCCAATGCTGACTGTGAGAGCTTCCTTTTGGCTAGGAGGAACTACCTTGAAATACAAAACAAGACCACAAAAGAGAGTTAAACAATATATGTTAGTGGGCTGCCTAGCATGTGCTAGATATAGGAAGTGTGGTACTTCCTTGGTGGCAGTAAACCCACTGTTTAATACAACTTAACGAAAGAAATAACAGAAATAAATAAAATCCTACTGTAGTTGATATGATTTTTAGGTATCTCATCCAAATACAATAAGAAAATCTAATATAACAGGCTAGGTTATGATCAGATCTGGAAGTAGGATAGGTAGTCAAGGTGCTGGAACAGGTCAGGGTCAGATTCTAGGTAGTTTGGGTTACTTGGGTGTAGGTTATTAGGTTTCTGTGATTGGCAGGATTACCAAATACAGAGACCAACATTGGTCAAGTATGACCGATGACAGTTTAGAGAGAATCAAATGACGGTCATGGATAACCGGCGTTGGTATAGGCAGGATGATAGAAACTCAATAAAACTTGGTTTTGGGGATTTATCTGAGATTAAACAGAGATGGTAAGGAGAATGGTTAGGTCTGTGGAGGTGCTAGGAGTACTCAGAGATATTCAGGGATCGGGTATAGGTGATCAAATGATCATGGGTGGTGGAATGGTTGGCTTCATAGGAAGGTAAGATTGGTGGGATAAAAATTTAAATGGAGGTTGATAAACAGAGATGAAGAAACTTTATAAACTGAGTAAAGATGAAATGATGCAGGTTATAAGCACACTTACTGGTGTTGCAGGTTTGATGGTTGGATGTTGATGATGGTTGATTGGTGAAATAATGCTCGGTGTCACAGTGGCAGTGCTTCCCAGAATGATACCATAAATGCAAATACCTTCGAATATGTCTTGGTGCTGACTATGGCTGTCTCAGATGTGTGAAAGGGCCCTGTTTCTTGCTTGCATGCAGGTCTCCTTCATTCTAAAACTCAAGAATGTGGCCAACCTCCCAAACAAGGTTACCAAAATGAATATATGGTAACCGACGACAGTTTAGGGTGATTAACATTGGTTTAGGGTTGACCGGTGTCGGTTAAGGCGGAGAAATCCTAGGTTTACTAAAAATGACAGATCTTGGCAAATCTATCGACCAATTCTATGTCTATTCTCGTGGATCAAAATGAGATTGTTGCGCTTAGATAAGTGGGAATTTGGTTAGAAGAAGAATAGGCATGTGATTTTAGGGTTGAATTAAGTATTAGTTCATTAAGGTAGGTAGGACTAAGTCTTAGTTAGTTATGGTGAGTGAATATTGAGTCCTATTAAAAGGGAAACATGCTAAGAATAGGTTTGTGATGAGGTTTCTAGGTGAGGTGGTGGGGTGAGGTGGAAATTAGTTTAATTAGGGTAATTAAATAATGAATGAAGTGAGGATGAGTATTACTTTAATTATAAATAATTAAACTAATATTAATGCGGGGTAAAAGGGTCATGGTTAGGTGAATATGTTTAAGTTGGCTATTCAAAAAAGGACCAAGGGGAGTGTGACCCAATTTTGGTGTCTACAATATATTCTAGAGAGATATATTATATATAATTATCCTTAACATACACACATGCAAGTTCAAATCCTTTTTTTCTAGTTGTGATCGTAGGTACAAATCTTTTACACACAACATGGATGATTGGAACATTTCCACACCCATAGAGGTTACTGTGGGCATCCACCTTTCATACACTACAGGTATTATTGTTTCATTTTTTACTTATCACTTTATACTATTCGGTTATACATGCTTTTACATATGGTTTATATTTCTAACATGATGATGGGTGATTCATGTGCAACACTATTTTCGCAGGATTACTTGCTACCATAGTTATATGTTGTTTGTACTTGTTTGTCTCTTGTTTATTATTGTATGCAGGCCATTCCCTTTGTTTTGTGTGTACACTTTTTTATTTGTATATGGACACTACGGTCTTGAGTGTCTTACGAAATCATGAGTGATGTTCCATGTTTGCAACCCACTTTTTACAGTCTATGATTGGTTTCATGTGTGTTTACTTGTATTATAGCTTACCCATTATCTGTGTAGCTTACACTTGTTTTATACATGCATGTTTTTTCGTACTAACTCTTGGTTCCTAGCCACTTGTTTGCATGTGCCTTGGTTTCTACCAATAACATTCCCTTCCCTCTGTACGTCAAAATTTACACTGTCGGTCCTCTTTTGGGGTTGTATCCTCCTATCCACGACATTGCATGTGCCCCCAAAGAGGGGAGATATTTTTGTTTATACACACTGCACAACATAGTACTGATACAATTAAATTTTTGGTTTTTCATCCATGAAACAATGGGTTATATAGTGATTGGGCTTAGAGAAGTCTAAAAACTCTATACACAACAAATTTTACAAGACAGGGTGTCCTTAGCATATGTGGATCAGTTAAGGATAGAGGATAAACTAGAACTTCCTCTCTACATTTCCATAACATCAGATTGCTCAAAAAACAAGACAATACATAGATCTCTTCACAACTCATAGGAAGAAGTTATAAGTATGAGAATAACACAAATTTATCCCTACACTTCTTTGGCCAGTGGCGTGAGATGGCCCAAAAAATTTGCACTTCATTGAAAGTTACAGGATATCCTTTCTATACCCTTTTTCTCATCATGGATCAAGTGCACATGTTCCTTTTTCATTTTCATACTTTCAATTATAGTATTTTTACTATATGTAGGCATTTTTACACATGATTTTTACATATATACATGCATATTTGAATATTTGATCATTTTCTCTTTTGTGTGTCCTTTTGTTTGGGAAGCAAGAAGTCAAAAATAACAATGACATCACACACAACATACTAATACATAGGTACATCACACACATTGGAATCTACATGTGTTTCCACCCTAGGTTCACTCTCATCACTTTTTACACTTTTACATCTTTAGTTTCCAAGCTCCACCTTTTTATCACTCCATACTTTGTCTAGTTCTTCGACACATTTTCTACATCACTCTAGATGGATGTCATGTATGCATCTATATTTACTTTATGTAACTGATCTTTCTACTCACCAACATAAAATGGGGTAAAATGTAGACACTAAATCACGCACTTTGGGTAATTATCTAGTCCCAGTCTCATATTACTATTCATATGGTTCTTGAGTGGAAAAAGAGTACTAATTAACCTATCTCTTTGGATATTTTACTTTGCTTTCTGTCATCATTTCTAGTCTTTCACTTGTACTTTCCCAATCGGCTCTATCATAATTTATTTTCCCTACTCTAAATGGGATGCCCAACAAGGAATAGAGAACCCCATGAGCCCTGGTCCCATTTGGAGCACCCTAATCCTCTTTACACTTTACTCTCACCATTGGGAAACTTTCTAGCGTTTTGAGATTTCTATCTTTTTGGTGGTCAGCCTTTTCGAGGTTAATTATGAAATTAGAACAAGAGAACCATATAAATATAAATTTATGAGCACATAATTAGGGACTAAGCAATAATCACTTACTATCACTACCTAAGTTTGCATCCATCTAAGAAATCTAGAGCTCCATTTTCATCCATATAGCTCCATCACAAGGAAAAAATGATGGTGCTCCATTTTCATCCATATAGCTCCATCACAAGGAAAAAATGATGGTTCATCTATATCACACTTCATATGAGGGGATTTTATTCTTTTATGTGCACCATCTTTTTACATTCTACATCTAGTTATTACTCATTACTCACAAAGTGTGACTAACACAAGAGCCCCTAGGGCACAATTTACATAAACACACCTAGAACTACATTGGGTCTAAGATGTAGTGTAACACTCAGTTATTAATTCCACCATTGTGGCTGCTGAGGATAATCTGATCCCTTCATATGCATCTTTATTTTTTAGCATTTTCATGCTTTATCCAGGGTTTTGAAGGTGATTCCTCTATTGAAAATTTACAGTGACATCCAACGTGGTTCAATGAAATTCATGTGATAGGAAACAAATACAGGTGAAAACCCAACGACACCTTAGAGGAGGTTTCCTTGTCATTTCCACATACTAGGGTGCCCCAAGCGCCCCTATCCCTCTCCATGTGCCCCTGTATGGCTAGAAATTCCAAATTTACATTTTCCCAAGCTCATGTGCAGTTGATTCCTCCTCCTGTCTAGCTAGTATCCACTATGACATAGTCTCGAGACATCTTCAAATTAGCTAAGGACTTTCCTAACTCTCTTTACATATTAGGGTTTCATAGTTTATTACTTAGTTTTCTTGGGTCTATTTATATAATTTTATTATCATTATTCACTACATCTATATCATTTAGATTAAAATAATATATTAAACTTTAGTTTAGTAAATGATTTTATGATGTATAAGAATCTTCCATATTTCGTTTTATGTGTTTTAGAGGTCTTGGTTGTGTGTGGGCCCCACATAAAAATTCTAGTTAATGGAGTTTTTTAATTTTTTGTTAAATTTTTCCATTGAACCTATTGACTAAATTAACATTTATGGAAGAATGGTAGTTTTAATACATTTATATGATATTTTAATATCATGTTTGAGGTCCTAGGATGAAAAGTGTGCCCTATCTTTCAAGACTAGTTTTTTGGGGATGAAATGGTAGTTTCATAGCAGTATGATTATATAGGAGTTTTGAGGAATCTAATGTATGGTTTTTGGTCATTTGAGTACTTTATGATGTAGCTGAGATAAATAGATTTCCAATGATATATAGTACTTATATGGTTGATATTTGTAGACACCAAAATTGGGTCACACTCTCCTTGGTCCCCTTTCAAATAACAATCTTACACAAATTCACCTGACCATGACCCTTATACCCCACATTAATATTAATTTAATTGAATTAATTAAATTAATACCCATCCTCAAAATATTCATTACTTAATTATTTTAATTAAGCTAATTTCCATCTCATCTAGCCACCTCACCCTAAACCTATTCTTGGCATGTTTCCATAACTAACTAAGACCTAATCTTACTTGCCTTAATGAGATAAGATTTGGTCTAACCCTAAAAGCACATGCCTAATATTTCTCTAACCACATTCCCACTCATTAGAAGAGGTAAGCTTCCATTCTAATCCATGAGAATAGGAACCAACCTAGATCCAAGAAATTGTGAAGATATTCCATTTTTAGTAAACCTAGGGAATCCTACATTAACCAATGCCAGTCACCCCTAAACTGACGCTAGTCAAACTGGAACCATCGTCAGTTACCATTTATTCACCTTAGCAACCTTGTTTTTGGGTTAGACACATTATGAGAAAAATGTGATGACGAAAAGAGATGCTATATGCAAGTAGAACTAGAGTCTTTTTCACTTATCCTAGACATCGACAACTAGCCAATGCCAGGACAAATCCAAATGTATTGCACTCACGGAAGCATTCCAGGAAGCACTACTATGGCACCAAACACCATTCTTCTGATCAACTGCCATCACCATTCAGCCATCAAACTTGTATCACAGTAAGTATACCTTCTACCAGCATATTCCATTTTAGTATAATAGCCTTTGTTACTTATGTTATCAGTTTATACTTTGCATGCCCATTTCCCATCTCCTACCAACTTACAGATTCAACCATTTCTACTACCCACACCACTAAATCACCCATTCTCACCTACTACCTACCTCTGAGTATACCTAAGAATTTTACAGACCTCCCCATCCACCCTTCCATCTCTGTTTAACTCCAGTTCAATCCCCACAATAATATCTTATTAAGTTCCTTTCACCCTGACCCTACCAACGTCAGTTATCCTGTGACCCTTGTCGGTCCCTTCTAAACCATCATCGGTTATACCTGACCTGACATCAGTCTCTGTGTTTCATACCTTTTACCAATAACAAAACCAAATAACCTTCTACCAAGTGACCTAAACAACCTAGAACCTGACCTTGACCAGTCCTAGTACCCTGAGACCTACCTACCCTTCAGATATGACTATAGCCTAGCCTGTTATGTTAGATTTTCTTATTGTGCTTGAATGAAATACCTAAATCATATCAACTACAATAGGAATTTGTTTATTTCTCACATTAAGTTGTTTTAAATAGTGGATTGATAGCCATCTAGGGAGTATCACACTTCTCGGATCTAGCACATGCTAGGAAATCCACTGTCATATATTATTTAACTCTTCTTTTGTGGTCTTGTTTTCTATTTCAGGTAGTTCCTCCTAGCCAAAAGGAAGCTCTCACAGTTAGCATTGGATTGAGAAGTCAGAACGTATGCACAACAACCATCAACCGACCAACATAAATAGGTATTCATCCTTGGCCCTTACCCTTATCTGTTTCATCTCAATAACGTAAAGAAAATGGTGAAACATTTTGGCATGCCCGGTGGGACCCATCAGGGGTTCTATTGCATTTTCTTCATTCCTAGGAAAAAGTTGTGTGTTTGTTTCCCTTTAAAAGGATTACACATTAATCTTCTTCTCTGGTAATCCTCTCTTCTTTCTAATTGCTCTAAAAGAAACATTTCTCTTGGTGCATTTAAAAAGAATCATTCTTCTTTCTTGCATTTTGCATTTAGTGAAAGAGCATACCCTCTCCTATTCATCATTTGCTTCATCAAACGTAATTTTTCAATTTGGGCTTAAAATTGGTTGCATTACATTCTGATTTTTTGCATTTAGCTCACATTAAAATGAGGGTAACCTATATGCTGGAAGTCATGCCCAGCTGATGGTTGACACAAAGAATCATAGAAAGCACATTCTCTCTCTCTGTGTGTCTTACCAAACTGCACAAAATTGAAATATACACATCTTTCTTAAACAACATCTTACCTGGAAATTCCTGTCAGTGATCACATGATCAAGAGGATTGGTAGGTACTCCCCAGCTCGTTACTTCTATCGATTCATTACCTCAGAGGACGGCCCGCCCCCGCCATAACATAACCTAAAACCTCTCCTTTTAGATATCCCTTTTCATAGGAAGCCTTCCTCACCAAAAACTCTACTCTAAATTCATGAGTCAGTCTTCTAAATAGCATAAGCTCAACACATTAAAAATCACTTGTTAGGTACGTGTTTTTAGCATTTGATTGACGTGCGTTTTGAGGTGTGAGGATACATTTCTCCATTTTTCCATTCTTTTTCCTTGCACACTCCACAATCACAATTGGAGTATTCTACTTTTTTCTGAGTGTGTCAGGATTTCCCTTGCATCATCTCCAGACTTCTAGGTTGACTATTTATCTGATTCAAATTCACAATAATCCATTTTTCTACATTTTTTTAATTTTCATAGTAACTGGCATCGGTTTATCCACCGGTGTTGGTCCCCCGGCATCGGTTTTTCTTAACCGACATCAGTTTTCTGTTCTTTTAGGTTAAATTTCCCAAAGAACACTTATTTCATTTTCTTTATCTATCAGAGTTCCTGTGAGTCTCTGTACTCTCTGTACTTTGATAAACAATCATCATACAACTTGTTCATCTGACCGTCACCAGTCTTTGCCTCATTTGGTAAAATTGTTCCTGTCTTATAGTAACCAACGTCGAGTTACCCCTGAACTGGTATCAAGTCATCCTTAACCATTGTCGGTTACCCTGTGCTGAATATTAGCTGATACATTACCCAAATCCACCTATAAACACCTATTTTCTTCATTCCCACTACTTTGTGTCATCTGCAGGATACAACATCACCTGATACACATCCATTCACATGGTGTTAACTCGTAATCAAGCTAATGCTCTTATATTCCATGTAAGTTGATCAACCACTCCCACCTAGTCCTTTACCACCCTCTATCCTGTCACCCATGGATCCAACCCTACCTACCACCATTGCCATAGGTGACAAGGAATTTGCATGACTCCTTGATCTGAATCCTGCAGCCTTACAGTTCTACCTTTCCCACTCTTCCACCCGAGACTCCTCAGGTCAGTTGATATATGGCATGCCTATATCCATCTCTCCTGCCCTTATTCCCACTTCTGCATCAGCCCCTACTAATGTGGTGTTACCTTCACCTAGTTTACCCCCATTGGTTTCACAGCTAGGCCCCATACCCAACATGACTTTGCATTTACAGTATCAGTCACACCCGTAGTATCTGTTGTCCCCTCATCAACCACCCAGACCATAACCTCATCCATGCCCATTATCTCACAGATACCAATTACAACACAACCACCCATGGCTGTCGGTTGACCCCTACTCCATTCCATAATATTTTCCTCTCCATCCCACAATCTCTGCCCCCAATCGCCACTAGAGTCACTGCGACCACCCAACCTACATACACATACTATCAACAACCCCCTATCTCATCATTCACCCATTCTAGATATATTCCCTCTATGTCGGTCCCCTATTCTCAACCTTCCTATTTGGCACCACCATACACTGGAATGCCACCCACATCACATGTTCAATATCCAGCCCCCTTACGCCACAGGAGGTGCCCTTCCATCACAACCTATCAATGACCTCATCAAATTAATGATGGAAAGGATGCAGACGCTAGAAGCATCGGTTTCCAGCTCACACAATTCTCTCACCTACGATGAAATCTGTAATGAGCCCATTCATCCATCCATCCCTATTCACCCATACCCTATACATTGGGAAATGCCAAAATTCAACCATTTCAATAGTAAAGAAGACCCACAATAACATTTTTGGTCTTTCAAACATGGGTGTTACTTGATCACCCATGATGATGCTTTACTCCTATGGACCTTCCCGATGTCTCTTGACAGGACCTGCATTGGACTGGTATAGTGGGCTACCAAGACACTCCATCTACTTGTTTAATCAAGTAGCCTAAGCCTTCTTAGACCACTTCTCAATCAACATTGTTAAGAAAGTCACCATGACTGATCTTTATTCCACCCGATAGTATGATGATGAGTCTATCGCTGACTTTTTCACTCACTGGCATAGCCTAATTAACTAGCTCACATTTCAATTACCTCAAACTGAACTCATAGATTTGTTTACTCAGGCTTGCAGCTAGACACATCTCACCAACCCTGTAGGTGTAGACCTTTTACACTTTTGACGAGGCATTCACCATGGCACAAAAATTGGAAATTCATGTGCTATCGAAGAGAAGAAAATTCAGTTGTGTAACAAGAACATCATGTTCAAATCAAATGATGCTTCTTCATCTTCAAAACCCAAAACAACTATTCAAAACCCAAAGGATCTTCCAATGTCATAGTTCTCAAAGTTGCCCCCCTCATCAATCAAACCCAGCCAAACCTCCTTCTAATCTCTCTCTCATCCAAGCTTTCCAGTTCAGACAAGAACAACGAAAGTACACTTCAATAGGAGAACCTTATGCTTTTGTTTTGGAAAATCTTATTAAGGTTGGTGTCATTACCCTTCCACCTATAAAACCACACACTAGTTTTGACCTTGAGCACCCCATGCCCGCATGGTATAAAGAACATGAATTTTACAACTATCATCGTGTTAAAGGTCATAGTGACAATAACTGCATCACCTTCAAGAATATCATCCAAGAAATGTTAGACAATGGAGATTTAGTCTTGGATAGCCTGAATGCACCCACTAACCAAAACCTACATATCTTCAAGAAGCCATTCCCTAATCATGCCCCATCTTCCAACCAAGTTGGTGACACTTCAAATAATGATAGCAATGTCCGCGAGGTCCATGCTATTTTCAATGACATACCAGTTACTTCCCAATTGCCTCATGTTCCTTCCATAGATGAAATATTAGCTCGAGCTCCCCTACCTACACAAGAACCTATTTCATCTACTCCTCCACCCATAGAGGAACCCCCTTCATTTTCTCCTTCATCCGTGGAAGAGCCTATAATTAGCATGCCACCTTTGACCCCTCAAGTTTTTGAGTAGTTGTCAGTGGCACCTCTCCTACTCATAGGAGATACATGTCCACAACCTACACCATCACAAGGAGAGTCCACCTCATCTGGCCCATCCTCTCCTCTACCCATGGAGGATCCTATAGAAATACCATTGCCTTTAGATGACCATTCACCATCAGACCCCCAAGATCCCGCTGATCTTCTTTCAGCTCTCTTACCCACAGAGTCTAAGGCTAGCCATTTCCCTGTATCTCAAACACATTTTATGGGGATTACTACTCGATCCACATTGGCCCCACTTACAACAGTACCATTTTCATGCTTGGCCGATCACCTGGACTATGTTGATAGATCCTTACTTTGGGGACGCCTCCTACTTCCTGTGTCAACCCAAATGCAGTTGTCACTCACCAACACCTCCACTATCTATCCAAAAGTGTTTCAAGTGACCAAACCAAACACAACCATGACTATTGCAACACCCTCCATGTCACCACCCATGGCCCAACTCACACCTCTACCCATAACCCAACATACATCTACACCCAAACACCTACCCATGCATATATCATCTCCCTTACTTAAACCCATCACTATCTTAGGGGTCAGGCTGACATCAAACCTTACTCACCCACCCATCAAATTAGATTTAGCCACATCTTCCCAAACCAACACTAAACTTATTCCTGGCCCCTAAAAAGAAGACCCAACCCCCTAGGCCTCATACACCAACCTCACCTACCACACCATTGTCACCTTCACCCCTTCTGTCCATCCTAGGACCTCACCCCTCGACCCTGGCCAAAAAACCTCCTTCCATTGGTAAACCAAGAGCGCAACAGCCCACCTCCTCATCATGAACCTCTAATGTACCCAATCAACCCACACAACCTCCGCCATCACCCATAACCTTCTTACCACCCATACCACCACTACCATCCATAACTTCTTCACTACCCATGACACTTTCTTCCCTTCCACTCACACCTTCTACCCAACCTCTACCAACCACCTCCACAACAACTCGGTTACCCCCGTGGGTAACCTGTCCTCTTCCACCATCTACTTTTCCCTCTACATCACGTGCACCCATGTCACCTTTTCCCAAAAAGGTGCAATCTAAAGCTAAGAATATGCTACCCTCCAATAAGGTAGTTAAACCAACCAAACCTTCCGTTGCTAGCTCTTCTACCATACCCGTACCTAAATAGATGCCCGCAAGACCTAAGACCACTCCACACACCAAACTAGTGGACCAAACCATTCCCCCTCCTATAAAGCCTCTTCCTCCACAATCAGTGTACCTGCACCCAAACCCACATTCACCTCCCATTGTGATCCACTAGCAGGGTCCTACGCTAAAATCTTAACCAATCTCCTTGAAACTTCTGTCATCACATTACCACCTCTTAGACCTTACAACCTACTCAAACCCAAACCAAAAGGGTTTGATGAAACTAAAATTTGTGCCTACCATCGTGTGCCAGGACACGATGTAGAGAACTGTAAGGCTTTAAAAACCACTCTTGTCTAATTGTGTCCTCCCGAAGAAAATTTTGATGATGACGATCTTCTTGATGAGGACCCCATTTCACCTTCACCAATTTCCATAGATCTTCTTCCATTACCTACTCAGTGACCAAAATCTCCACCCCACAACTCTTTGATCCACCCCTGAGATTCGAGATCAACATGGTCCGTATAAGAGAGTTGGCCAAACCACCACCCAAATGCCAATGCGCCCTACTCATTTCACAAGGATTGTATCCCCCACTAGGGTTTTTCCCCTCATGCCACTATACCTTCCATGACACACCCTCTTCATCCACCTCTCCTCAAATTAACATGGTTCACGTTACCACCCGTGCTCAGAAAGACAAGGGAAAAGAAAAGGAAACTGGCCCATCAACCAACCCTGTACCCAACATACCATCCACACCCATACCCAAAGTCATCATTCGAGGTCCTGCATATCCTATTTCTGATGGGGTCACACATCGCACAATGCTAAAACAACTACATCAATCCCCTCTCAAAATTTCCTTATATGACCTTGTCCAAACCTCTGAGTCACATCGTCAAGCCCTCATGGAGGTCCTTCAATCTATTGAGGTTTTACCAAATGACCCCACACCCATAGCCTCCATCATTACCCCTCACCACGTTGCCTCTCTCACTAGGTCATCACCTTCCTCTACGCCTCCACCTACTCACCAAGTAGCCTGCCCTCAGCTTTTCAGATGAAGAGATCACTCCCTTCCAGTCTGACGACCCTGACCCCGCTCTTTTCATCTCCATCTTTATCGATAATATATGCATACGACATGTTATGATCGATGGTGGTGCTAGTATTAACATCATCTCCTCCCATGCATATGACCAAATGTGAATACCTACCAATTACATGCATGGTAACCCAATTATGTTGCGCTCCTTCAATGACGCCATGACCTCTACCCTGGGTACAGTCATTCTCCATGTCTGTGTGGGTCCCTGCACTATCCCAAAACTTTTCTATGTCCTAGAAGGGGAGTTCCAATATAACTTGTTGCTCAGCTGACCTTGGATCCATGTCATGGGTTGTGTCCCTTCGAATTTACACCACTGCCTCAAATTTGAACATGAGGGACATAATTACACCATCCCTACTGATCCTTCACCTTTCAAGACCTGTAACATGCTATACCGGCCCAATGATGTGCTTGTACCAGTCAAGGAATCTACCACTATCCCTACTTCACCTCCACCTACTAGCCCACCCACCAAGACTGCCACCACCTCTCCCGTACCTGACCTTGCTATCCCTACTACCATGTTGTGGCCTCTACCACTGACTCCCTTGTTTCCACATCATCAGGTGAGTCATCTATCCCTGCTACTCACATACCAACTACAGATCCCTTAGAAGGTGTTTTTCAATGCCTCACTCTGGGGGAATACCACCTATACAATATCGACACCTTCCTCACCCCGACAAGAGTATGGGAACCTGCGTCAACACCCTAGTTATGACATCCACATCAGTGATGTTTTTCCTTATGGCCCTCCCCACCTTCACACTAATCTAACATATGGGGGACTTGATATGGCCACCTATAAACCCTGAACCTCCATCCCAAACCCAACCATTTTCATCCGACCTACACTCCCTCACTAACCGTCGCTTCGCTCACACTTTCCTCCACCAGTGCGCATGGAAAGGATTTGGCTTTGGATTTTATGAACAGGGCCACCATACTGTCATTTCCTATACCTCTCATAAACACAATGACCATAGTGGCATTGGTTTTGATGCACCACCTTCCAAGAAGGTTCATGTCAACCTCATCCAGGATGGAAAACCTTCCCCACCTCCTTCACCTACATTACCATCTTCACCCACGGAGTCCATAGATCCCGAATCTATTCCTCCTAATTTTTTTTTTCATAAACACCATTTCCCTAGGACCTCTGACCTATCAACATGATGGTGAAGCTCCCTCTTCTCTCCCATTCCTGTATCCTGACATGATTGATGACGATACACCTTCTATTAATGTTGTTCAATGTCAGGATGATGAATCCATCCTCACTTACCTTGGTGTGGAAGATTCTTATATTCATCAGTCGTTACCTTCTGAGATGTAAACCATGTTGAATGAATTGACCATCGAAATCAACATTAACACTCAGGATGACCCACACATTCTAAAGATAGGCCAATCCTTAGATGCTACTGAACAGGAAGCCTTCACCTCTTTCCTTTGGGACCATAGCAATGTGTTTTCTTGGTCCTATGCCGATATGCCCAGTATTGACCCAAAAATCATGGTCCACAATATCATCACCATTCCTGATGCCAAACCCATCAAACAAAAGCTACAGAAAATGCATCCTTGCATTGCTCTTCTGGTTAAAGAAGAGCTTTAACACCTTCTCTCAGTTTCCTTTATCTTACCCATTGACTATCCCCAATGGATTTCTAACATCATTCCTGTCACAAAGGTGATAGGGGGACTCCGCATTTGCATGAACTTCCGTGACCTCAACCTAGCTTGTCCCAAAGATGATTTCCCCCTACCAGGCATTGACCAACTAGTTGATCTCACTGCTGGCCATGAAATGCTATCGCTCATGGATGAGTTTCTTGAGCTACAATCAAATATTACTAGCTCCAGAGGATCAACACAAGACTACCTTCATCACCCCTTAGGGGACTTTTTGCTATCGAGTCATGCCTTTTGGCCTCAAAAATGCTGGTGCTACATATCAGTGAGCCATGACTTACATCTTCCATGACATCATGCATCACATATTGGAAGATTACGTAGATGATCTTCTTGGCCAAATCTAAACACCGAACTGAACACCTACCCATCCTTAAAGTCATCTTTGACCGTCTCATCAAGTATTGTGTGTGTCTTCAACCAAAGAAGTGCATCTTTGCGGTACTCTCTGGAAAACTCCTAGGTTTCATCATTTCTTTGCATGGCATAGAAGTCAATCCTACTAAATTCAAGGCTATTCTGGAAATGCCTCCACCCACTAATCTCCATCAACTTTGAAGCCTACAAGGAAAGTTGCAATCTATTCGACTCATTTTATCTCACAGCTTTCTAACCACTGTCAACCATTTCATCATCTTCTCAAGAAATATGTTTCATTCAAATGGGATGATGAATGCCATAAAGCCTTTGAGGCCTTAAAACAATACCTCCTTCAACCACCAGTGCTCATTCCTCCTAAGGATGACTAGCCCTTTTACCTATATATTTCTACCACTGACCATTCTTTAGGTGCCATGCTTTCTCATCATGATGACCAACACCGAAGCAAGTGGTTTATTACATAAGTCATACCCTTCTAGACTATGAAACTAGATATACCCACGCCAAAAAAACTCTTCTTAGCCTTAGTTTTTCATCACCACCAAACTTCACCATTACCTACTCAACCACAAAACCTTCATCATTACTAATACTGACCCACTTACACTATATGTACGCCAAACCCTATCAACATCAATGTGCCGCACATTGGCTTATGCTTCTTGCCGACCTCAACCTCAAATTCATTCATCAAAATTCCATCAAGGCCAGGATATCGTTGACCAATTGGTCGATGCACCTATTTCTAGGAATCAACCATCTAACTTTGATTTCCCAGATGAGTCTATAGCTACCCTCTCCCTAGACGAAACTTGCTTACCAAATGACACTCTTCTTTGATGGCTCCAAGTGTCAGTGTGGGGGAGGGGCTAGTGTTATCCTCATTCCTCTTGATGGTGAACCTATGCCTTTGTCTTTCAAACTTGATTTTGATTGTACAAACAATATTTCTGAATATGAAGCACTCGTATTGGGTCTCCAGGATACTTATGCCTTAGATGTTAAGTCAATCAATATCTTTGGTGATTCTCAACTAGTCATAAACCAAGTCAATGGTATATACCAGTGTCGTAATGAGATACTTCAAAAGTATAAGCATCATGTAGACATACTTTTGACCACCTTTGAATGTTATGCACTTCAAACCACCCCACATTCTACTAATAAATTTGTGGATACCATGGCCTGCTTGGCTTCTCAGATACCTGCTTCGCCCTGCTGACTCTAAAATATTTTTCACAATACAAAGGCTACAATCACCCTCTTATTTACCTCGTGAGGTCTACTCCGTCAGAACCATTTCCCCTGACCCACGTGACCTTTGGTATAAGCAATATGCAGACTATCTTTCCCTTTCCATTCTACCCGCTGATCTCACTCGTAATGGACAATGTGCCTTTCTTAAAAGTGTCTCCTGTTATGTCATCATGGGTGGTCTTCTTTACAAGCACGGCTTCGACAACATTCTCTTACGATGCCTTACAAGTTTATGAAATTCCCTACACCATTAAGGAAGTCCACGATGGAATTTGTGGAGGTCACTTTAGTGGTTTAGCTGTCGCAAAATGCATTCTTCACCTAGGCTATTATTGGCCAACCCTAAACTGTGACTGTTGTGATTATGTCAAATGTTGTGTGAAATGTCAGCAACATGCTAATCTCCATCACACACCTAGTCATGCCTTACAGGTCGCACGAGACCTTTGGCCTTTCTCTCAATGGGGTTTGGATCTTGTCGGTGAGATCAACCCCCATTCTTCACAATGCCACCAATGGATCATAACCGCTACTAAATATTACACTAAATGGGTAGAGGCCATTCCCCTCATTTCTACAAAAGATGAGAAAATATGTGAATTCATCAACCATCACATCATTTGTCACTTTGGTGTTCCTCATCACCTCATCACTGATAATGGAAAGCAATTCAAAAACAAAACCCTATGCAAACTATGTGACACTTTTGGCATCCAACTCAATTTCTCATCACCTTATTACCCACAAACCAATGGTCAAGCTGAATCAACCAATAAAACCTTGAACAAAATTCTTATGAAAGTAGTCAACGATACTGGAAAGGATTGGCATATGCACATTCCTTTCACCTTGTGGGCTTATCGCACTAGTATTCACACTTCGACTGCTGCCACACCTTTTTCTCTGGTCTACGGTACTGAGGTTGTCTTACCTCTCGAAGTCCAGATTCCATCTCTCCGCATCTCACTACAAGACATGCTCAATGATGATGAATTTTTCCAAGATCGTTTGGTGCAACTTGAGTTATTAGATGAACATCATCTCAATGCTCTTGACCATCTCCAAATCTACCAAAAATGTATCAAATGTGCCTATGAAAAACATGTTCACGAATGAGCCTTTCAAGTCGGTGACCTCGTCCTAAAGGAAAATCAACATGTAACCAAAGAGGAGAAAAGTAAATGGGGTAAATTTTCTCCTAATTGGCTCGGACCCTATATCGTTACCCATGCCTATGGATCATGTGCTTATCGTTTGTCTTCACTCGAAGGTAAACCTGAACCTGAGCCCCTTAATGCCTTGCATCTTTGACCATTTTATTGCTGACGTTTAGTTCTATACAACTTTTTGTCAGTTGATCACTCATCCCTTGAGCACTTTTCACCTTCCATATTACCCATTTTGAGGATCCAAGACTCAAAAAGAATCATGTGATTTCCATCACCTTTTAGCCTTATCTTCAATATGAGTACCACGGCTCTACTCATAGCATGATTCTCATGGATACTTTTCATCTTCTTCAAGATGGAATCCCATGGTCGTTCATCACTTGAAACCACCTCTTTCATAGTTAATCTCTGTGTGCTACGGTCTTGTCTTCTAAACAAGAACCTAATCTTCCTCTATAGTCTTGTCCATGACTTAAACATCCAAAAAAAAAGGGATACAACTCCTTGAGTCAAACTTCCTAGCAAAAGATGACTCCCTTGAAAGGGACATCTCTTCACTCTAAATTCCACCACTATAAATAGACTGCTCCCTTGAAGGACAACTATATCAAGTTATTTCAAAAATCCTAATAAAAATATAAAGAAGCTTCCCACATCGATCAGCTTCACGAATACCTCAAGGAGATAATATACCATCCCATATAGACTTCCCGCATCGATCAGTCTATTAAAAACAAACAAATGAAGAAAAAGATGAAATTTTCGTCATGGACTTGCCTATTTTTGATTCTGGGTTTCTTGTTCCAAAGAACACGCTGTCGTACACTAAGTTACGCTAAAACTACCCATTCTCACCTCCTTGCCTTTTTTTAGCCTAATTTCCCCTTTACTCAAGGGACTTACCGCAACTGTGACATTTTGTGATTATGTGACTTTCTTCACCCTAAGAATGGTCCATTATGCAACACCTTTAGGGTCTTAGGTTCATGAGCCCCTCTTAGGTATGGTCGACTCATCAGGGTTCTTATCAATTAAGTGGCTCTTTTACCCCCTCTTACCATTCACCTTCCTCATTACTTATTGATTATCCTATACAGGACCAAATCATCGACACCTATATTTAACTCAACCATCACTCACCACCATGCCTATGACCTAAACTCAACCATGCCTATGACCTAAAATCAATCATTCCTATGACCTACATTCACCCATGCCTAAACACCTACCAACCCATTCCTCTACTTCATCATAATCTTCCCTAGCTTATGGGAGAACTACATCGGCTTGAGGTCCCTTTTCAGCTGGGACTATGTAGGTAGCACTCCGAGGGCATGGGGCCCTTGGAGGTTAGCTCAGCCACTCTTTACCATAACTAAAACCCCCTTTCAATTTCTTATTCACATTATACCCTAGTTAGTTTCCATTCTATATCAATAACTAGAAATTAAACCAAACAAGCAACAATTGCTAAAATTTTTACCATCATAACACATACATTCATTTCATCACGTCTACCATTTCTTTACCATAATAATACATTTTCCTACAAATCATCTTAACACAATCCATACCATCATTAATTATAAAAATAATAATGTAATTAGAAATTCAATCAACAAACATAAATTACCTAACTCACTTACTCATACCTAACCAACCTGACTCAATCATGCCTAAACCAACCTGACTCAATCATACCTAAACCGATCTGACTCCATCATGCCATGACCTGACTAACCATGCCTACCTGACTCAATCATGCCTAAACTAACCTGACTCCATCATGCCTAGTCCACCTATTTTCCATCACATACAAACATAATAATAGAAATTAAAATCAATAACCCCACCCATGCTATAAATTCCATTAGTCTATAAATAATAAATTCTGTGTATACATACCTGTGTACATGGATATAAATAAATACCAGTATCTCAAACAACCTCTCATATACAACCTCACCACCTTCGGCATGTACAGGTCCAGTATATGATCAAAAATACAAAACTCTCATATAAATTCTCACTCATCTTCAGCACGCAGACCGGTATATATAAAAAATAAACCAACACACAAAACCAGAGATAAATGTGGCTACCCAAAATCGGGAATCACCCACCTGGATATCCTCCATATTTGTCTCACCTATCTCCTCCTCCTCCTCCACTACCATGAGGCATACCGCAAATACATCTCTGCCACCCACCTTGGGGTCCTTGTCTAACCTCAGCTGGTACCCGCACCTAGAGTTGGCCTCCGTACATAGGTGGCCTCGCCCTAACCTTTTCCTGGGGCTCGCTGAACCCTTGTACTCTCCACATTATGTGTGTGATACCTGGTCCTCTCACTCAAGGCATGATGTGTTCTGTATATTTACATAGGATGTGACATCTATCCCTGGAAGCCTTCAGATGATCCTGATAATACCGTGCCTCTCCTAAGGCATCTCTGAACTTGGGCCATTGGTACGGTCTGTGGTGGCACCATCGGTCTTCATCTGCTATACCTATCTCTCAGGACCCTATCCCAACATTGTACTTGTACTGAGGGGCCATGTCCCGCCCCTACCTATAAAATGGGTTGTTGTCCTTGGGCATCCTTGTGGATAATTTTCCCTGAGCCTGTGGGGGTAACATGTACTCTGTAAAGTGGCCAACTCACCCTACAACCTTGTCACATGTGCTTGCAATGTGACAACCTATGGCTCTGACCCTATCACTTGTCGCCTGCAGTATCCCCAACCATGTAAATAGGGTCGCCACTTGCCCTTGGAGGGAATCTCTCTGCACTATAATAGTGGCCAAGACTGGCTGCCTATAACCTTAGTGGTATCTACCCACATCTATGCTTCTCACCACTGCCTGTACCCGTCTATAACTTTGGAATCCTTGATCCACCATTCAACCACCTACTCGTCCTTCCCTTCAAGCACTGTAATTTGTGGTAGAGGAAAAGGCCTCTCCACGTCATCCCTCCTGTACTGTGGGAATGATGGAGGTACATCCTATGGAAACACAAACTATCGTCTAACCCTGTCCATAGGTGGCATCTCATGGCCACTGCTGCACTGGTGGTCCCCATGATCCCTCTCCTACCTTGGCCATCAAACCAACCTCCTCACCTCTGACCAACTGAAAGGATCAAATAGATCTAGTGGACCCACCTATTGCCTGTTGATCACCCACTATGAGGCTTCCAACGTAGCTCTCCATCTTGCTCAGTCGCTTTCCAACTTTTCACTCTTTCCTCTGTTCATTTTCTCCTATTTGGAAAATTACAAATGATTCTACAAAAGTGGAAATTTCCTTTTTTAACCACACCTGACCTAACC
Source organism: Taxus chinensis (assembly GCA_019776745.2). Taxonomy (NCBI): domain Eukaryota; kingdom Viridiplantae; phylum Streptophyta; class Pinopsida; order Cupressales; family Taxaceae; genus Taxus; species Taxus chinensis. The sequence continues at coordinate 807,921,503 of CM034150.1, forward strand.
GATGTTGGTTGTACCTAGACCGACATCGGTCCTGTATGCCCTAGCAAACCATGGTCTATTTACCTAGACCATCATCGGTTAAGCATGACTTGTGTCAGTTACCTATTTTGGCCCCATGGAAACCCATTACACCTTATCTACTTACCCGTAACCTTTTTCACCTAACCCGACTGTTGACCTTGACCCTCCACCTCATCCTCCTGACCTCATCATTTATCACCCTACCTCACCATCAGTAGGGCCATATTTCTGCTGCCCTCCCATGGCCTTACCTATGCCACACCTTCTTTTTACCCACACCTGACCTCCTATGTCATGACCTATATGCCTGGACCCAGAACATTGTTAGTGACCTTTGAACCACTATGTACTCGTTATACCTTGTGACATGGTTACCCATATTTGTTTAGCCTACTGACCTTACCTTTCCTATTGTCATGTTGTTTATCCTGACCTAACCTTTGGTGTACCGGAACATACCTAAATGTTCCTGCACCTGACCTTTTGTGTTTCCACACCATATCCTATACCTTAGATACCAAACTCACTTCAACCCTATTTGGATAGACCTATCAACCTTGGATGATGTAGATTTTGCAAGCTTTTCACTCTGGTATCGTGCCGCAGTTTATACGTGTGTGTACATTTGACTGTCACTACCTTTGACCCTAGCCCATTTCCCTATTTTCCCAATTGGACCTTTACCCCATTGCCCTTTTTACCTCCACCTACCCTACACACACCTACCTACCTAACCATTGATTAAGTGGATATTCCCATGTCCTCACCCGTTGCATCTTGCGATGATGGTACCTATTTTTACTCAGCCTAATAGCCTTACCTTACCTATGGCTCTGACCCTTATCCAAACAAACCTTGACCTTTCAACCTTTTGGATGTACCAGAACCACACCTACGTGTTCCTACATCTTACCTTGTTGAGTTCCTGGACTGTATCCTATACCCTAGATACCAGACCTCAACAACCCTTGTTTGGATGACCTTTACGACCCTAGCTAATGTACATTTGCTATGTTGAGAAACTCGGGTATCTCATGGAATTTCACAACATGTGTGTATGTTTTAATCTCTACCTAATCACCCACCCTACCTCTTACAATCACCATACCCTTGACCATCACCTTCTTCACACCTAACCCTGTTTTCTCAAACCACCACCTCCTCATTTTATCAAACCACTCACTACTTCCTTCTCACCTCATCAGTTCCTAGTTTGATGTGGTTACCTTCACCCATGCTTGGGGAAACATCACCTTCACCCACACATGGGGCAACCGCATCTTATTTTTTTCAGTGTCGCTTACCAATACAAGCTATGCAACAAAAAGGGGCAAAATGTAGACACCAAAATTGGGTCACACTCCCCTTGGTCCCCTTCCAAATAACCAACTTACACACATTCACCTAACCATGACCCTTATACCCCACATTAATATTAATTTTAACTTAAATTAAATTAATACCCATCCTCACAATATTCATCACTTAATTACCTTAATTGACCTAATTTCAACCTCATCTAGCCACCTCACCCTAGACCTATTCTTGACATGTTTCCATAACTAACTAAGACTTGGTCCCACTTACCTTAATGAGCTAAGATTTTAGTCTAACCCTAAAAATAACATGCCTATTATCCCTCTAACCACCTTCCCGCTCATTAGAAGAGGTAACATCCATTCAGATCCACAGAAAAAGGAATGAACCTGATCCAAAAGATGCGAGATCTACCATTTTTAGTAAACCTAGGGAATCCACCTTAACTGACGCTCGGTCACCCCTAAACCGACGCCGGTTCAATAAAAACCATCATCGGTTACCATTTATTCACCTTAGCAACCTTGTTTTTGGGTTGACACATTCTGAGATCAAGGAGATGAGAAGAGAGCTACATGTAAGTAGAACCAAAGTCTTTTTCACGCACCCAAACATCCATAACCAACACCAAGATAGATCCAAAGGTATTGCACTCACGGAAGCATTCCAGGAAGCACTACTATGGCACCAAACACCATTCTTCTGATCAACTGCCATCACCATTCAGCCATCAAACCTGTATTGTAGTAAGTATACCTTCTACCAATATAGTCCATTTCAGTATAATAGCCTTGTTACTTATGTTATCAATTTATACTTTGCATGTCCATTTCCCATCTCCTACCTACTTGTAGATTCAACCATTTCTCTACCCACACCACTAAATCACCCATTCTTCACCTACTACCTACCTCTGAGTATACCTAGATACTTTCACAGACCTCCCCATCCACCCTTCCATCTCTGTTTAACTGTAGATTCAATCCCCACAATCATATCTTATTAAGTTCCTTTCACCCCGACCCTACCGACATTGGTTATCCATGACCGTTGTCGGTCCCTTCTAAACTGTCATCGGTTATACCCAACCGACATCGATCTCTGTGTTTCATACCTTTTTCCAATAACAGAACCAAATAACCTCCTACCAAGTGACCTAAACAACCCAAAACCTAACCATGACCAGTCCCAGTACCCTGAGACCTACCTACCCTTCAGATCTAACTATAGCCTAGCCTGTTATGTTAGATTTACTTATTGTGCTTGAATGAAATACCTAAATCATATCAACTACAGTAGGACTTTTACTTATCTCTCGCATTAAGAGTTTTTAAATAGTGGATTGACAGTCATCTAGGGAGTATCACACTTCCCGGATCTAGCACATGCTAGGCAGTCCACTGTCATATATTATTTAACTCTTCTTTTATTGTCTTTTTTTCTATCTCAGGTAGTTCCTCCCAGCCAAAAGGAAGCTTTTGTAGTCAGCATTGGATCGATAAGTCCAAATTCACATAACAACCATCAATCAACCAACATAAACAGGTATTCCTCCTTGGCCCTTACCCCTATCCATTTCATCTCAATAACGTAAAGAAAACGGTGAAACAATATCATCCAATGTGGTATTGAGCCTCATTTTTGAGGTCTAGGGTTTGGTGCACAAGAAAAAACCTGCTCTTGGGATCGTTTCATGGCATGAGGTGATGATGCATATCTTTCTAGGTAAGGTGGAAGTATGATGAGGTATCTTATTATGTTCCTGAAGTGATTTAATTATTTAGTAATGGGAATCTAGCCTCATAGTGGTTTGGTTTTGTCGAGATGGTTTTTTGGTGCAATTAGGTGTATTAGAGACCTAATGGAGAGATTTTAGCATGATGGTGATATGACCAACCTATGTGGTCATTTTTATGATGAAATCATTATTTTAATGTTTTTTTTGTTATATACTCTCTACAAAGGCCAACCTATATGATATGGGTGTATGTGACTTGTATATAAGCAGTTATGAGGCTCATTTGTGTGTGTTAGAAGAATGGGAAGGTAGAGAATTTTGGAAGGATATATGATCAAGATGTGAGGGAATATTTGAAGAGGATGAGGCCTTGAAAATGGTGAATGATTCTACTATAATGCTGATGTAAGACATGGCAAGCATGAATAAGGTCATCCATAAATGACCTATCTGGAGAAAAAGACCTAGTTTTGTGTATGAGGTTGAGAGAGTTAGAGGAAAGTGTGTGATTATTATGAGGGGTCAAGAACAAATCAAGGAAGAGGTATGTGAAGTTGAGTAGGGAAGAGAAGAAGGGTTCTATAGGTCATTATACCTAATCAACATATGATGATGCATGTTTGAGTGAAAGAGAATAAGGTGTGTTTGAGAAAGATTTTGAGTGAGAGGAGTTGAACAAGTAATAAAAAATAGTTTTTGGAGTAACTTGTAATCAAGTGATATTCATCTTCAAGTAATTTGAGGTTTTGTCAATATCACTCATGTTATGTGGGTTGTATCCTATATTGTGAAGTCCTAAGATGGTTCTAATCACTAAGGACAATATCATGTGGGGTGTAAATATTTACTTGAGAGCAACCTAACACACATTTAGCAAGAAATCGATAAGAAAACAAGTTCAATGGGTTTTGGCTTAACTTGAAGCTTTCCCAAATAGGGTGTCTACTTGAGCATTGAAGAGGGATACCATGTGTATAAGTTCCTATTTTCAATGCATTAGAACTTGTACTTACCTTGTGTCGATAAATGGTTCAGAACATGATAGAGAAATAATGAAGGAAGATGGAACTTGAAAGGGACTAATTCACCCCCAATTGTGCTGAAGAACAAGTGGATCAATTCTTGAAGATGGTTGTTAAAGCATTCTAGTTAATATTGTTATCAAGGTCGTTTCTATTTCCAATTATTTATACATGGCACTAATTTAGTTGTTTGGGTGAATGATTCTTGAAGTTGCGGAACACTTGACAATTGAAGATACACATGTTCATGGAAATGATTTATTTTAGTACTAAATCAATCCTATAATGAAGTCAGAATACAATTATGATTTCACAACAAAATTTAAAATGCAAGATGCTCACTTTGGTATTCATGGAAATGTATAATAGATTTATAGGAACGTTAAATGCATACATAATAATTTATGATGAGATGGTGGAGATAGCATCCCAGGATGTTTTACACATAGTTCTACAAAAATCCTGAGTGTCTTCATACATGGAAAACACCAGTGGATATTTACCATTGAGAAAGTATAGCTCTAAAAGCAAGAGACATAAATCAATACAAAGATTTAACCTGAAAACACATCAAAACCTACCAATTTGGTGAAATACGTGACCATGAAACAAGCCCAATCTATGTTTTGCTCAAAGGCTTTGATTCAAGATATAAGTGCATGTATTGGTATAATTTTACAGCTACCATGTTTTGAGATGGTACAATACTTGACCCTAGGTGAGAGAGTTAAAATGATTAAGCGCATCAAAGATTAGGTTATCTCTGAGAGAGAGTGTAAATTTTTAAAGTTCTTGACTGAATAACTATTGTGTTGGGTTATTTTTCAAAATTCCCTTCCACACCCTTGAGAACTGACACAAATGATCGCCTTAGGAGAAGGTCATTTATAGAGTCCTTAGGTGAATTAGCTGAATTATTAATAATCACTATCATATACGTTTAATGCTAAAAAGAGATCATATCTTGTGGTATTATAATCAAAACATTGTGTGCATGAGGTAATATGCTGGTTAGCCATAACCAATGTCAGTTCCTTCCTTTGCAAAATGAATAAGGCCCTTAACCCCACATGATTCTAGGGTTTGAGCTTAACCTTGTGGGGTTGGTACATTATCTTCTAAACAAGTTTATTGTCTATGCTAAATTGAGTAATTACCTCCATAACTCAACAGTCTTCACTTGGAGACTTTGATTACATGATAACTCAAACTGTTTAACGTCATGGTTTGAGATCCTTCTTTAGCTTGAGGGTTTCTTCCACTTACATACTGAGTCCTCAATGTACTCTCTCCCAATTTTAAAGTGGATGGTGGTTTGAAGTTGTCAAGCTTCAAAATTAATTTGTTAATGATTTATGTTAGCATATCCAAAGGTTAAATTGAATTGGTTAAAGTATATTTTCGAAGTATTCATTGTCCAGTCCTCCAATCCATTGTTACCAAGTCCATCGAAGTGATACCTCAAAATCATTGATTTCTTGACGAATCAAATTTTAAATCATCTTGCCAAATTAGATCTAGGCACTTTGAACTGTACTGAACAATTGGTGAACAATTAATTTGAGGCACATCTTCCAACAAGGAACCTCTTTATGATGGCGAGGCTCATATATCAATCTCATTGCTAGTCTCTGGTAGCTGCAACATACTTTGACTCTATAGGGTTAGATAATTTGCCCCAACCTTGTTGCAATCTTGAAATCCAACTAACTGCCATGCCACCAATTGTGAATACATATCAGACTATTAGTGACTCCTCCTGCCATCTTAATCAATCAAGCCATGGTCTGAATCAACATAGCCACGTAATGAAGTATCATGAACCTCCATAGCTTAAATACATGCTGGGAGATGTCCCTTGTCAAATACCGGAGAATCCATTAGAACTGCTTTCTAATGCTCTTTACCTGGATTAACCATAAATCCACTCACAAACTCCCAGATGACTGTGAAATGTCTGGTATTGGTACAAACCATAACATACATCAAGACTCCCAAGGTTGCTGAAGCATATGAAATCTATGTCATGTAATTGACCTCATCATGTGATGTATGTACAATGATCTCTTTCTCAATTTTGAAGTGTCTAACCATAAGTGTGACTATATAAGTTTTAAGGATTCTACATGTTTGAATCTTTCTAACACCTTGAGTTGATAGAATGCATCCTGAGACAAATGACAACTTCATGTTTCTTCTTGTCTCTATGACCATTTGCATGCCAAGGATTGATTTTTGCAGCTCCTAAATCCTTCATTAGAAAATGTGTGAGCTAGCTTTCTAAGATTAAGCTCACCAATGTCCTGCATACTAGATCCTATAATATTGACATATCATCCACATACAGTAACAAAATGAATATAGCTCCCATTTCCAATTATTTTGAAATAAACACAATGGTTAGATTCACATCTCAAATAACCATGCTCATGCATAAACTTATCAAACCTCATATACTATTGATTTAGAGCTTTCTTGAGCCCATATAGGCTATTTTTCAATCTGTACACAAATTTATCCTTACAATTGACTTCATATCCAAGTGACTGCTGCATATTAATATCTTCTTATCCAAATCACCATGAAGGAAGAGCCATCTTGACATCAAATTTCTCTAAATGATAAGTGGTTCTACTGATTAACTAAATCTCAGAATGGTGAGTATGGAATAGAAGTCTTATTTAACAACAGGATGAAAAGATTTCACCAAATGGTCAATACCTACTTTCTATGAAAATGACCTTTACTACAAGCCTTAGCCTTGTATCTTTTCTATCCACCCTCTTCTTCCTTGATCCTGTAAACCCACTTGTTCTGCAATTAGTCTGTTTAACCAGTTGACAACTTAACCAAATTCCATGTTTGGTTTCTGCTCCAAGGAGTCTGATCTCCTCATTCATGGAATGTTCCCACTGGAACTTGTGGGATTCAGATCCTGCATTACTTCTTCAAATCTTTCTAGTTCACCACTATCAATCAATAATAAATAAAATAGAGAATTTGCAGATGATTTCTGAGGTCTACTTACCCTTTGTGACCTTCTCAGGGAGAGTTTGGGGTGCAATTAGGAGGCTTAATCTTTAGAAATCTATGAAGAGATTCATATCCTACTTTGACAGTGATCTAATCTTGGACGTCTAAAGTAACACCAGTTCTGTGACCAATGACCAGTTTAGATCCTTCTAAAGAATACCAATTTGGATAACCGAGTGTAATGTCAAGGGTAAATTGATACTGATTACTATGTAAGACCTGTAGGTAATTAATTTTAAATATGAGAGTTCATTTTCAATCCAAAACTTCTCAGGACCAGCTCATCCTTGGGTACCAAAATCATTTATCCCCATGGTTACATTCTCTTTTCATTCCATTCAACATCATGGAATCTTAATTAATCTAAGAATTTTCTAAATCTGATTAAAAATGGAGGGAATATGAAATCACCAGATCCATAACCAATGAAAGTACATATCTTGAATTTTGCATCCAACTTTCTATTCTATTTTCCTTATCAATATGCAAAAAAACCTTCTGAGCCAAAAAATTGGTAAGGAAAATAAAGATCTATCTCTTTTCCAAGAGTCCAAGCTTCTTCTGGTATTCCACCATCTAGTGTACTTGAAGGTCCATCGATTAATTAAATAAACTGTTATGTCTACTGCTTCAACCCAAAACTACAAGGGAAATCTAGAATGTATCATCATGCTTCTAGCACATGTTCTATGACTGTCCTGTTCAATTCTCTCTGCAACACCATTTTCTTGTGGTGTTCTAGGAACCATTCATTTCTCTGCGTATTCCATTTACTGAACAGTAATCATTGAAATCCTTACTGCAGTACTCACCACCATTGTCAGATCTAAGGCATTTTAACTTTTGAATTTGATTCATTTTCCACAAGGACTTTCCATCTTTTAAAAGTTTAAAAAACATCAGATTTACGTTTAATGTAATAAACCTATACCTTTTTTGTGGTATCATCAATGAAAATAACATAGTATTGGGATTCTCCATGAGAAACTACCTCGAGCTGGTCCCCACACATCTTAGTGTGCAAGGTCTAATTTATGCTTCTTCTTTAGTTGCCCCAACTTTGAGAAATATCACTCTCTTTTGCTTTCCAAAAATACAATGCTCATATAAATCAAGATCTACATGTTTCAGATCTGATAACTTATCCTTTTCCTGTAAGATCTACATTCCCTTTTCACTCATATGGCCTAGCTGATTGTGCGACATGCTTGTATATGAATCTGAAGTAGATAGATACATAAAAGGGAATCAATAATATTCGAGTAGATAAATACAATGATCTTACCTTATTTCCTCTTGCTACAATAAGAGCATCCCTTGGTAACTTTTCAAAGAGTTTCGGTTGTGAGTGTAACCATGCAACTAGTTTCACACTAAGTTGTCCTGCAGAAATAAGATTTCTCTCCTGAGGATTGGGAACATGCCTCACCATATTTCAATATCCATGTGTTTCCACTATGCAATTTAAGATGAACTTCACCTTTAATAGTAATATTGCATGGTTCATCATCTCCTAGATAAACATGCCCAAAATTACCCTGGACATAATTTCTGAAATAACTCTTATTAGGGGTTGCATGGAAAGAAGCTCCTGAATCTAAAACCCATGACATCAATTTTATTATCCAAGGAGAGAATTAAGAGCATCTTGCATTACCTCTACTGCAACAAGATTTGATTATTTACCTTTGTTTGGTTGTTGGTTCTCTTTATCCTTTGACCAAAAATCTTTCTTTTCATGTCCTTTCTTTCCACATTTCCAACAAGTGACTCCCTTACCTTTGGATTTAGATATGAATCCCTTTACTTTGATTTCCCATTACTCTTACTCTTAGATCTCTCCTTCTTCTTGCCCCTAATTTCTACATTCAAAGAATTCCATATGATGATTCCTCTGTACTCTTCCTATGAATTTCTTCAATCAATATTATACTAACCACATCATTAAACTTCAAAATATTATTAATAGATGTTGTATTACTAACAACCTTTACCAAGTTATCCTAGCTATCAGGAAAAGAACATAAGAATAAAATTACTTTCACTTCATCGGTAAATGGTATAACAACTAATTTTAACTGATTTACAATAGATCGAAAATCATTCAAATGACTAGATGTAGATACACCTTCATGCATCTTAGAACTAAATAGTTTCTTCATCAAATAAAATTTATTTGAATCACTAGGTTTTTTATATAAATTAGTAAGAGATTTCATTAACCCTACCATAGAAGTCACTTCTATAATATTGGAAGCCATGGATGTTGTCATGATCAATCTTATAGATCCCAAAGCCTTTCTATCAAGAATCTTCCATTCTTCATCAGTCATCTTCATAGGTCTAGACTTCTCATCCAACGGTAAATACAAATCTCTTTGATATAGATAATCCTCAATCTGCATCTTCCATAATTGATAATTTCAACTGTCAAACTTCTCTACCTTGTATTTGTTTTCTTCTGCTATTGTTGTAGCTCCCAGTCAATTAGAAAACCCTCTGTGAGTAAATCTGTCAACACAAAAAACCCTCAAACAAAGCTCTGATACTAGTTGTTGGGGTTATCACATCAGTTGTATAGATAATATATCACATCCAAGCATACATGTAAATATAAGTGGATATTCTACCAAAAGAAATATACAAAACAAGAGACATAAATCAACACCAGATTTAATGTGGTTCACACCAGTGTTGGATACGTCTACCAAGAAACAAGCCAATCTATTATCTAAAGCTTTGACAAGATATTACAATATTCCACACCTCTCAGATGTACAGTACTTTATTTCTCTCAATATTTTGCTTCATCACTAAGAATTATCTCTCTCACCAAATTTTGTAAGTTCTTTCTAATTCTTGTTAATTCTCTTACTTCTAAACCCTAGCTTTTATGCTTATATAGTCATTTGTAGACTTAGGGAACTTAGCCACGCAATTACAATCAATAGATATACTTTTAATGCTAAAAATAGATCTAATTCCTAAGAGTTAATTAAAACATCCTCGCATAGGTAAACCGATGCCGGTTCCTTCCTTGCTTGAATGATGTTGGTCCTTCCTAACTGATGATGATTCCCCCTTAACCAATGATGGTTACTGTATTTTCCAGAAAATTTCATTACATGCTAAACTGAAGTAATTTATGTCCACAACTCAACACGATGTAACTTATTTCTCTATGATTTTGTAGAATGAACAGTACAAAAAATAAAAAATTGTAAAAAAACCTATTCACAATATCCACTAGACCCTTTCTTTGTCTTTAAATCTTTTGTTATGTCCTTGTGCACAAATATTCCACTAATATGTGATTTTATATTTTCCTACAAATTGATTACTATTAAATTCACAAAAAAATTCATCCATATATTATAATCTTCAAATACATATATATATATATATATATATATATATATATACATACATACATACATATATATATATATATATATATATATATATATATATATATATATATATATATATATTATAATCTTGGTGATGAAGCAAAATCTTGACAGAAAGAAAGTACTGTACATCTGAGAGGTGTGGAATATTGTAAATATTCATTGTATATCTTGTCAAAGCTTTGGATAATAAATTTTCTTGTTTCTTGGTGGATGTAGCCCACACTGGGTGAACCACGTTAAATATTGTGTTGATTTATGTCTCTTGTTTTGTATATTTCTTCTGGTAGAATATCCACTTTTATTTTCATGTATGCTTAGATATGGTATATTATCTATAAAATCGGTGTGCTAACCCCAACACATGGATGGTATGCAAAGGTGGTATTCTCAATAATAGAATAAGAAACAAATGAGCATCTTGGTGGAAATCATAAAATTGTTTATGATTAATGATAGTTGATTTAGTTAAAATAAATCATTATATGACCATGGGATATAATGTCAAGTGTTGCAACTTCTAAAAATCATTCACAAAAAAATAGAGAGAATTAAGTGTTAAAAGAAACCAACTTGATAACAATAAAAATAGATGAGAAAACAACCATCCAAGAATGAAAATTGCTAGAAGCACAATGGACTGGGGGTGAATTAGTCCTTTAATTCCATTTCATTCATTATTCATTATCATACATGAATCATTCCATTACACATTAAACAAGTTAATCATTGCAAATTCAACCATACATAAGAGCCCTTAACACAAGGAGACAAGATATATGTGGGAAAGCCTCAAGGGAAGGAAAACCCATTGAACTTTTACTTATATTACTCAAAACAAAGGACTCAAGTAAATATTACACCGCACATGATATTTCCTTAGTGAGGAACCAACTTCACAAGGAGGATACAACCCCATAATATGACCAACACAAAATCATTTACTTGAAGATGAATATCACTTGATTACTTGTTACTCCAAAAACCATTTTTTATCACTTGTTCAACTCCTCTCACTCAAAATCTTTCTCAAACACACCTTATTCTCTTTCACTCAAACATGCATCATCATATGTTGATTAGGTCTAATGACCTATAGAACCTTCTTCTCTTCCCTACTCAAATTCACATACCTCTTCCTTGATTTGTTCTTGACCCCTCATAATAATCACACACTTTCCTCTAACTCTCTCAACCTCATACACAAAACTAGGTCTTTTTCTCTAGCTAGGTCATTTATGGATGACCTTATTCATGCTTGTCATGTCTTACATCAGCATTATAGTAGAATCCTTCACCATTTTCAAGGCCTCATCCTCTTCAAATATTTCCTCACATCTTGATCATATATCCTTCCAAAATTCTCTACCTTCCCATTCTTCTAACACACACAAATGAGCCTCATAACTTCTTATATACAAGTCACATGCCCTACTTATTTACATCTACTTAGGATTTGCACTCCTTATTATTTACAATGGGATTTCTTAGCTACCAAACGTATTTGCAGTCCTCACAACTTGTACCCAAAGTCCACTTGACATGATCCAACATTTTAATTATAGTGAAGAGAGACACCACACATAGTATTCACTTTTATATCAAAATTGTGGGTTTACAAATCTTGCATGGTGTACACTCAAGTCCATCAATATCATACTTATGTTTCTTTAACTATAAAGTAGATTTGGTCACCATCTCCACACTTCCCTTCATTAATATATTCTTATGAAACTTTTTTCCTAATAATTCCTCTTATATTCCCTGATAACACTTAAATTTGGGGTTTTATCCTCTTATGGCCTTTCTTATTATTTTTAAATGTCCAATTGTAACATCATTTTTCCTAGTCATTGTATTTACTTAAAAATATCATGTAGATCCATGGTGTCCTCTTTCAGATGTGGTCATTGTTCTCTTTTAACTTGGTCTTTAGTAGAGTATCTGAGTGACTAATGGTTCTAGTCATGGGGACCTATTAGAAATGAAAATCAACGGACAAACATAAGATAAAGAAATAAAATAGATATATATTTTCTGTAACTCTCTTGTAAACCTCAAGTAAGACAATGAATATCTTAGACTTATATGATCTTGTTGATATTTTAATTGTGGATACTCTTGATATTACTCTCCAAAGTGGATTTTCAAATGCTACAAGTAGATTTCACAAGGATTTGAACAATAAATTAGAAAAAATTTGCTGCATTTTCTTATGGGTTTCCAAGGATGAGATTTCAAAGGAAATGACCTCCTTTTAGAGCTAAGGGTAATGCCATGAAATTTAGATGATATGTTTTACTAAGCTCTAGGTTAATTATGGTAACTACCTAAGAATAGAAAGGAGAACAAGTATGCGATTTACAAATTTGAAAGGGCAATAGACATTTGGAATAACAGAAGTTACATCTGGAAATTGAATTACACGTAAAACCCAATTTACCCCACCTTTCTAGGAATCTATAAGTGGAGTCCTAGTGGAATAGGGAAGTGGAGTTCAAGTGTAGTTAACTGGAGTGAGGAAGTGGAGTCTAAATAGAGTTAACTAGGATAGTGAAGTGGTAATTGATTAGGAAAATATATGTATTTTCCTAATTAACTATAAAGTGCAAGATAATTAATTAAACATTTATTTAATAAATGTTAATTAAATTAGCTAAGATGGTGTTGAGGGCTTATTTAATTAATCCCAAGAGGTGTAATATGCATAATTAATTAATTGGATTAATAAATCGTAAGGGGATGAATAATAGGATGTGAATTGGGAACATGTATGTAATTTTGGGGTGTCTACATTTTCCCCTCTTTAAAACACTATTGTGAAGTAATAACATTTTAAAGATATTAGCAACATGAAAAGTAGCAAGTGGAAAGTGGTGAAGAATTTAGATTCCCCAACGAATAGAAGTGGTAAGGGAGTGCCCCCTAAAATTTGTGGGTGACGTGGAAAAGTGGTGGATGACCGCTTAATAAGAAATAAGGGAATTTGTACAAGGAGGGGAGGAACTATGCTCATAGCATGAGCATCATTTGGAGAGTATAAATATAAGAGCAACCTTTATTTTTTTTTTACACAATAGAGTTGTCACTGTGATTATTAAATAATCAATACGGGTAACCCAAATGTGTGTAAAAAATACACACACATTAACGAAAATATTAAAAAGAAAAACATATCTAAGATACAAATTAGGTTCATGCATCAAGGTTATAAAGGAACTAAGATGTAATCACACTACTTGTAATTGGTCCAAAAAGAAAACATCAATAATGCAACAAAACATCTAAAAACAAGACAATCAACCATGCCTCTAATGTATGCCATAATGGTAATTAAGTAGATGCAAATTCCCCCTAAGGTCGGAATAGGATGACTAAAGAGCGGAGTAATGATACTCCTCATGACACTCTTTTTAGATCCATTTGACAAATTATCTGAGTTCATTTTCCCCAAGAAAGTTTAGGAACAATGCGAAGGGAAGAAAGTGATAGTGGTAAGATTGGAATGATCACTAGGGTAGTAGATAAGAGTAGGAATTTATCAAGGTTTTGTTGAAATGTTGAAATATCTACTTAAAGGGTTTTCCAATTGTAGGATTTCTATGAGAAGTGAATGTTTGTTCAAAAAATTTGTAATTTTTCTACTTTTTTTTAATTTTGGAATATATGATGTTTTTGATGGATTTACAAAGTTTTAGAGAAACTTGATGCAAAGAAGAGGAGCAACGTTTTTGTTACACCAAATTTATTGTGGATAAATGATTTTACTGAAAGCATAAAACAAACATGTCAAACAAACCCAATATGAACAAGAAGGAGACACACCAAAGTTATATGTGAACTAGAATGAAAAGAATTTTCCTGCAATTGGTCTATAATGCAAGTAAACAAAGTAAAAAAAAATAAAAAATTCAAAATAAGAAAAAACATCATCACAATGTTGACAAACTACAATAATACAACACAATTTGCAATAATGACACTATGAATGTGTTCCACATTGAAGAAATAGACATATATGAATGCCCCAAAGGTGGGAATAGGATCAAACTAAAAAAGTGAGTAAGATCACTCCTTATGAAATTCTTGTGGGATCCCATTGAAGTTTGATATGCATCAGATTTAGTCTAAGTGTTCCCCAAGCACAATTATACTGCGAAAGGGTAAATTTATTACCTCGAGCATACATATACACCAAATGAAAGAAAAGTGATTTAGAAAAATATGATCTTGAATGATCGTGAGGAGCACCGTCAAATGGTAGAATTTTTGAACTATGTTATTTAGTTTCTGAAATTTGGTCTAACATTGCTTTAAATGTTTTGATTTTGCCATTTTTATACTATTTTTGATTTTTTGAAAAATATTTGAATGTTTTTTGTATATTTGTGAAACATATTTGAATGTTTTTGGATTTTTTGAGAAACATATTTGAATGTTTTTTCAATGTTTGAAACATATTTGAATGTTTTTGGATTTTGTAAAACATATTTGCATATTTTTGTATTTTTGACTCGGTAAAGGATTACACAGTCGAAACTCATGCCCAAACAATTATAAAAATTTCATTCCATTGGTAGAAATGTAGATGATGTAATGATAGGATATCTCACTCCATTCATGACTCCACGCAACTAGGAAGATATGAGGGCTCATCACCAAGAGCCAAGAAGGACGTGAAAACAAAGTGAATAATGAAATGAAAATGAAGATGATGGATACCAAGTCACAAGGTACATCAACGATCCATGTGATAAAAATGTAACACATATCTAGTTAATATTATCTGACTGGTTTCAAGGTAATTCCACTTTAAAGGTTTTAATAAGACTTAGATTTGTTGATGGCCTAGTTGAAGGAATTGTTGTCTCTCTTAACATGAGTAACTAAATTACTTCTTGGGATGTATATGATTAATAAACTTTGATTTATATTTTCTAAATGATTTATTGATTAATTATTTTTAAGAAGGAACCCCTACATGTTGCTCCATGTTACAAGTAAGAGATAAGGGCTCAACACCAAAGACAAAATGTAGGTGAGTAAGGAAAAATTTCTCCATTCCCAGTCCCATACTACTAGTAAGAAGTATGGGATCATCACCAAATACTATGAAGGATGAACTGTGTAATGATGGATTTATAATTTTTTTGTATTTTTAGATTGATTTTTCTTTCTATGTTTAGATTGTGCTTGTTGGAAAGGAACATTTTGTCCCTAAGTCTCAGCCTCATGTGACTATTAGGATGTAAGAGTTAAACACCGTAGATTGAGATAAACGATAAAAAAGATCTGGGTAAAAAGTTTGAGATTTTCTTAAAGAGATATTATTTGAAAGGAGGAGTTTCCATCAGTAAGCTTTAAGAAAAAAACGTAGGTAAAAATATCTAAAATGGTAGGAACCATAACAAGGATGAGACACACAATGCCCAATAGGAACAATGTTAACTTATGTCGAGATAGGTGAAGAATGTGAAGATATGATTATGGTATGATTATGATATCTTCCTACATATGGAATGTTTAACGTTATTTGAACTTACTTTTCCTCTTTTTTATTTTCAAACAGTGCTTTAATCAAAGGTTTAATATAGAGTTTTCTTTTCTTTTCATGCTTTTGAATTTTTCTGATTTTTTATGGATGAGATATTGCAATAGAATCATCAAGATAGAGGTCCATGTTTATTAAATTTGAATGGTATTCACTAATGAGACTTGGGCAGACTAGGTCGAAGTGAAAACAAGAACAAGGTTAACCTGTGTCAAAGAAGGTGAAGAAAGTGAAGATATGATAAAGATATCTACCAATGGATGAAAAAATTAAAAAAATTTGAATTATGAGTTGAACATGTAAGTAGACTTCCATGGTGCAGAGATAACCCATGGAAGAAGATGTTTCTGCTTCTAGGTTTTTGATGTCCAAATACTGATTTAATGATGAGCTGGATATGAGCAGGTAGTCCTTCCCAGACAAAAAGGAGTTCTTTGCAATCGATCTGATCTATCTCTACGGTATGCGCACACCCTCTCAACATTCAACAGGTATTCCTCCTAGCCCTAACCCTTATCTGTTTCTCAAAGGAATGAAAGGATAGAAGCAACTCTATTCTAGGAACGGAAGCATTTCTATGCAAAACATTTTGGCACGCCCGGTGGGACCCATTTTGGGTTTCTTTGTTTCTTGCTTGCTTTCACATAGGGAGCACAATTCCTATTTTCTTCTTCTAAAATATTCACAAGATATTTTGTTATCTTTTGGTAAAAGAATTTGTCTTGCTTTCACATTTTTTTGCATTAGTAAAAGTCATCTTCTTTGTTTCATCGAATATCATCTTCGATTTGAGTTTAAAACACTTGCATCACATTCTTGCTTGCTGTTTTCAATTCTAGTGAACGTAGATTAAGTAACAGGTCGTACACGTGGGGGTGATATCCATGGTATTGACAAGAAATTAATCTTACTTTCACTGCACAACACATACCAAATCACATCATAATAAACACAACAGCTCAAACATCCCCCCTTTTCCGCAGTATTCCTCCGCCTGATTGAGGTAACCTTATAAGCCAAAACAAACTTGAAATTTCCCCTAAGTCTTCTATTTAGGATTGACATCATCTTGCGTCTAAGGCATAAGCCCAAAGTGATTAAAACTAATCCTAAGGTTAGTCTGTTAATTTGCTTGTGCATCTTGCTTGTTTCTGGTTCTGTTTCTCTATCATACACTGTTTTCTGTGATCACTTCACAACAGTTTGGTAGGCATACTAAGCACTGTTAACCCCAAATCAGCAACTTCCTACAGATTCTTACACTAGTCCTATTCTACTAACATCAGTTAACCTACCGACATCGGCTATAGTCTAACCAACATCGGTTTACGTGACCAATATCGGTTACTTTCTCTCACAGTTCCCAAAAACCAGCAACCCACGAATTCCAACACTTTGTTGCGGCTTCTGTTCCTGATAGATCACATCCTGCTGTGTACCCTTTTCCATGGTTGTTATCACTTGGAAACAAGCTGCAGCCATGGTTTCACATGCATGTTCCTTGCCTTTTCCTGAATCACCCCCTTGTCATCCTATGGGGAATCCTACGGACACCAGCGAGGTTCCCAAAATCCCTATAGGAGATGAGGAATTTGTGAAATTTTTGGATGCTAATCCTAGCGCTGTACAATACTATTTGTCTCATGCCCCTGACCGTACACCTGATGGTCAACTCCTTGTTGGCATGCCTATTAGTATAGATGCTCATTTAGCTCCCTCTCCACCTGATAATTCCACCTTGCCTTATTCATCCTTAGCCACGTCACCCAACTCAGTAACTTCAGAGGTTCTTACGGCATAGATTGGCTTTCCTTTTGTTAATCTGGAGCCCCACGTATCATTATCGCCAACTACTCCTACCTCGTCTCTCTCGCAAACTACTCCTTTCATAACTTGCTCTCTGCCACCTATTCACACAAGCTTTCCTTCTCAAGCTCCGCCCACCTTTTCATTTCCACACACGTATCCGGTGACTTCAACATCTTATATAGGACATCCCTATTCGGTCACCTCAACATATTCATCCTCAATACCTTATCAACATTTAACCCCACCATTGTCTAGTGGTGGCCCTTGGACCAATCCCCCTCCGTTTATGGCAACCCACACCATCATCTCATCCAACCACTGATTTAATCAAACAAATGATGGACAAAATGCAAAATATAGAGGCTTCTGTTTCAGGAAGCCATAGCACCTTGATATACGAGCAAGTTTGTCAGGAGCCTATTCATCCTTCTATCCCCCTTCATTCATATCCTCCTCAATGGGAATTACCAAAATTCACTTGTTTTAATAATAAGGAGGATCCTCAACAACATTTGCGATCATTTAGACATGCCTGCTATCTGATTGCTCATGACGATGCCTTACTACTCCGCACCTTTCCCATGTCCTTATCAGGACCTGCCTTGGAGTGGTACAGTGCTTTAACCCAACACTCAATCTTCTCTTTTAACCAATTAGCCCAATCTTTCTTGGATCATTTCTCCATTAACATTGCTAAGAAAGTATCTATCACCGACCTCTATGCCATCTGACAATTTGAAGACGAATCTATCACAGATTTCGTTGGATGATGGCGGGGCCTTATCAACCAAATTACTTATGCCTTGCCTCAGGCCGAACTTATTGAACTCTTTACGTGGGCTTGCGCTAAGCACATTTCTCCTACCCTCCAAATTCAAACTTTTCACACATTTGACGAGGCATTTACTTTGGCTCGAAAACTAGAGATTCGAGCCTTAGAGGAAGAGAAATTGTGGTTGCGCAATAAAAACCCCAATTTCCGAACCCAAGACTCCACCAACAAACCTAACACCACCAATTCTCACGCATTGTCTGTTTCGAAATCAAAAGGAGTTGTCCATGCGGTGATGGTCAAATCCCAAGCACCGTCTAATACTCCGCCAAAAACCACCTATAAGTATAAATACGAGCCTATCAATTATACTCCCTTGGGAGAAACTTATGGTGTGATATTGGAAAAATTGCTCAAGATAGGAGCTATTACCTTACCTCTTGTTAAACCTCACTCCGAGTTTGATTCCACCCACGCTATACCTTCTTGGTACAAATAAAATGACTTCTGTAACTTCCATCGCATGAAGGGACACAGTCATGAAAACTGCAAGATGTTGAAAAACATAGTACAGGAAATGATTGATGTAGGGGATATAGCCCTCGATAATCCTAATGCCCCTGCTAACCGAATTTGAAAATCTTCAACAAACCATTCCTGAACCACTCATCTAACAGTAACATAAACCAAGATATCTTAGCTGAGTAGAGTGTTCATGAAATCCATGCAGTCTTCGACTCCCAGCTAAAAGCCTCTATCGAGAAAATTCTAAATCAAGCCTCTTCACTAACGCAGGAACCCAAATCCCCTTCACCACCATCAAGACAAGATGAAATCCTTACCGATCCTTTACCCATAAAGGAATTAACCGCATAGAATTCTCTTCTCATAGATGAGCCTTCTTACACCACATCTTTGCAAGACTGTGAGCGGATGTTATCTAACTTATCTATTTCCCAAACATCTCCTTCTACCACTCTTGCTGTACAAGAGGAAGGCTTGCCACTGTTTCTATCATCCTTGGAAGAGAAACCCCTTGAACTGACATCAGCACATTCTTTAATCATGATGGATACCCTCAAACATGCCCTTCTACCTATTAGTTCTTCATCACCTAAATCTTTTCAGCAACTGGTTGACCTCCTAACGCCCATTGATATAGTGCCTCGTTTACCCCCTGTATCACACCCACAGTGGACCGAAATCAAAACCCACATTTCTTCCATACAAAAGTTCCTATTCACATGTGAGGATTGTCACCCCTCATAAGATAGACGAGTCCTATGGGAACGTTTGAGTACACCATATTCTACTCAAATGCAGATGACCGATCTAGACGCCTCTACCATATACCTGAAGTGTTTACAAAGCTTAAAATTCCTATGTCCTCATCTTCACCCCCCTCATCTCTACCAAATACCTCATCCACCTCTATTGATCTAACCAAACCTTCCCCTATGCTTGGGACCTCACCAATTCTGAGTCTAACACACCCACCTAAACAGTTAGATTTATCCAAAAGTAAAGCCATCCATCCACCTACGAGACAAAATCGAACCCCTAAAACCCAATTCCAATCTATGCCTCTGTCACAACTAAAACCCTCACCATCACACCTACCTTCTATATTGGGACCTCATCCCTCCACCTTGCATCAATACATCATACCTCCTACGTTTTCTTTAAAACGACCTACACCTTCTGCACCCATACAAAGATCCAAGGGTATATCAACACCGTCACCCCAAGTATCCTGTCCACCTATCAACCCTAAAAAATCTCCATCATTAAAGGATTTGTTTGTTGTCACTCCCCTTTCTCCATGGTTGTTTTTTGCTACCACATCATCTGACCAGCTACACATAACTTCTGCACCGAAGAATTCACATGTAGTTAAATCCAATTATCAAAACCCCTTGGTTAAGCCATCACCTGTACAAATCAACCATACCCAGTCATTACCGAAACCTACCCTGTCAATAGCCTCATCTTCCTCTGGCTTTGACCCACTCAAAGGGTCTTATGCCAAAATCCTTGCTATGTTGGTGGAAAATGTGACCATTTCCCTACCCCCACTTAGACCCTATGATCCATCTAAACCTCGACCTATAGGTTATGATGAGTCTAAAATATGTGCTTACCACTGCACACCAGGACATGATGTAGAGGGATGCAAAGCGTTGAAAGCCATACTTCATCAGTCACCTCTCTTGGATAAAAAGGTTAAGAAAGACATTTTACGAAGGGAGAAACCTTTAGCTTCAATCCCATCTCTTATACCACTTGTC
This sequence comes from Taxus chinensis, assembly GCA_019776745.2. NCBI lineage: Eukaryota > Viridiplantae > Streptophyta > Pinopsida > Cupressales > Taxaceae > Taxus > Taxus chinensis. The sequence goes on from CM034150.1 coordinate 807,942,464, forward strand.
CCCTCCTCACCAAGATCTATCATTATTACAACCCCACTGCTCGAAGACCATGACTTATCCCTACCATCTTCCTCCTCTCATGTTCACCGAGATCAACATGATTAGTGTTGCTACTCGAGGGTAAAAAAACAATGGGAAAGCTAAAGAAAGCACACCTGCGGCCTCTCTTTCTCCATCCGCCATCTCGATCACACCACCACCTAAAGTGGTTATTCGTGGACTTGCCTACCCCGTCTCTAATGGATTTTCCCACCGAACCATGATCAAACAGCTTCACCAATCACCTATAAAAATGACACTGTATGATCTCATTCAGACCTTTGAATCTCATCGCCAAGTGCTTGTTGAAATCCTTCAAGGGATAGAGGTATTACCTAACGAAACCTTTCCCATTACCTCCATCTTAACACCCAACCACGTTACCTCTCTCACCAAACAATCTACCAATTTTTTCCTTGTACAACAAACTACTGCTGTCAGTTTCTCCGAAGACGAAATAGTTGATTTTGGTGCAGAAGATCCTGACCCCGCTCTTTTCATCTCAGCTTACATTTGGTACATCTATGTATGTCGTGTTATGATTGACAGAGACACTAGCCTAAAAATCATCTCTTCCAAAGCCTTTCAATAAATGAATATCCCCTCTAGCTGCATGTGTGCCAACCCCACCATGCTGCGTTCATTCAACAATGCTATTACTTCTACCTTAGGCACGGTGATCCTTAACATTCGTGTAGGGCCACGTACCTTACCTGAACTCTTCTATGTCCTTGAGGGAGAGTTCCAATACAACATGTTGTTAGGATGCCCTTGGATCCGGGCTATGGGATGTATTCCCTCTACCTTACATAGATGCATAAAATTTGAGTACGAGGGGAAGTCCTACACCATAAAAGCTGATCCTCCCCCCTTCAAAACCTGCAATATGTTATATCACCCTAATGATGTGCTTGTACCAGTCAAGACACCCATTCATCCAACCCAACCATCCACTTCAACTACAACTCTACCATCCACCTCAATCACACCTACACCTTCAACCAATGAAAATGCCATTGCAAATACCACTTCCTTTCCCACGAACAACATCCCAACCTCATACCCCTTAGTAGATGTTTTTTCAATGCCTTACGCTGGGGGAGTATCACCTATATAACGTTAGCTCTTTCCATACCCCACAAGAGTATGGACAGTTACATGTGCATCCTACCTACGACCGTCATGTGGGGGAGGTAATCTCCTACAGACCACCTAATTGCCACACCAACCTAACGTATAGGGGTTTCGATGCATCCTCCGTTACCCTTGAACCTCCCCTTGGTGTGGTTCCCTTCCAATCTGATTTTCACTACCTGAAAAATTATCGTTTCGCTCTCACCTACTTGACTCTCTTTGCTTGGAAAGGTTTTGGTTTTGGTCTTTATGAACAAGGCCGACATACAATCATTCCCTTGACTACACGTAAACACAAAGACCGTAGTGGTCTTGGATTTCCTGAAATACTTACACCAAATAAACCTTGTGTCAGTTGTATCCTGGAAGATGACAATGTCACCCCTACCGAACCATCATCACCCATTTTTCCATCGTCACCCACAGAATCGATAGACCTTGAATCTATCCCTCCTAATTTTTTTTTTTCATAAACGCCATCTTCCTGGGTCGTCTCACTTATCAACGAGATAATGAGGACCCATCTTCTCTTCCCCTTCTATATCTAGACATGATCAAAGAGGATTCACCTTCAATTAATGTTGTTGAGTGCCAGGATGACGACTTCATCCTCACTTACCTTGGTACAGACGACTCTTATATTCAACGCGCCTTACCATCTGAAACTCAAACCATGTTAAATGAGTCGACTATAAAAATCAACATCCACACCAAGGACAATCCTCACATTGTGAAGATCAGACAATCTCTTACTACATCAGAACAAGCCACCTTTACTACCTTTCTCCGTGCCCACAATCAAGCTTTCACTTGGTCCTACACTGACATGCCAGGAATAGATCCTGACATTGCTGTCCATAACATTACCCTGAAACCTGATTCCAAACCAGTTAAACAGAAACTAAGAAAAATGCATCCGCGCATTGCCCTCTTGGTCAAAGAAGAGCTTCAACGACTCCTTTCTGTTTCCTTCATCTTACGTATTGATTATCCTCAATGGATTTCTAACATCGTACCTATTACTAAAGCAACTGGGGGACTTCGGATATGCACAGATTTCTGAGACCTTAACCTCGCTTGCCCAAAGGATGAATTCCCCCTCCCAAGTATTGATCAACTTTTTGATCTTACTACGGGCCATGAGATGCTTTCTCTCATGGATGGCTTCTCGGGATACAATCAAATTTTGGTAGCCCTGGTCGATCAACATAAAACTGCCTTCATAACTCCTTGGGGAACCTTCTGTTATCGTGTCATGTTGTTTGGCCTTAAGAATGCTGGTGTGACCTATCAGTGGGCTATGACTTACATTTTTCATGACATTATGCACACTATCCTTGAGGATTATGTCGATGATCTTCTTGGCAAATCTAAACATCGTAGTACACATCTCGATGTTTTAACCATTATTTTCGATCGCCTGTTGCAATATTGTGTTCATCTTCAACCCAAGAAATGTGTCTTTGGTGTCCTTTCGGGAAAACTTCTTTGTTTTATCATCTCTTTGTGTGGCATCGAGGTCGATCCAGCTAAAGTCAAAGCCATCCTAGAAATACCCCCCACCTACTAACCTCAAACAATTACGTAGTTTACAAGGTAAACTCCAATCTATCCAGCGTTTCATCTCCCAACTCTCAGATCGATGTCAACCTTTCCATCACCTCCTTAAAAAGGACATTTCCTTTTAATGGAGCAAAGAGTGCCACCAAGCCTTTGAGGCTCTTAAAGCCTATCTCTTGCAGCCACCTGTGCTTATCCCACCTCAGGACGATTGCCCTTTTTACCTTTACCTTTCTACCACCAACCATACTGTAGGAGCCATGCTCACACATCATGACTCCGAGCATCGAGAACAAGTCATTTATTACATAAGTTGTACTCTCGTGGATTACGAGACTAGGTATACACATGTAGAAAATTTGTGCCTAGCCCTATCATTCGTAGCCACCAAACTCCGACACTACCTCCTGAATCACAAAACTTTTGTCATCACCAACGCGGACCCCATTCAGTATATGTACGCCAAACCACATCTAAACCAACACATCACCCGATGGCTTATGCTCCTCGCTGACCTCGACCTTGAATTTATACACTAGAAGTCAATCAAAGGACAAACCATTGCAGACCAACTCGCGGAAGCCCCTTTACCTGGGGATCAATTTACCAATTTTAATTTCCCTGACGAACTCATCGCCACTCTTTCACTCAGTGAGGAGTCATATCCAATGACCCTCTTCTTTGATGGATCCAAATGCTAGCGCGGCGGAGGATCCGACATTGTTCTCATTCCTCTTAATGCTGAGCCTATGCCTCTTTCATTTCGGCTCGATTTCCCCTACACTAATAATACAATGGAATACGAGGCCCTTGTTTTAGGTCTCCAGGTTGTGTTACACTTAGGTGTCAAATCTATCAATATTTTCAGTGACTCTCAATTAGTAGTCAATCAAGTTCTGGGCATCTACCAATGTAAAAATGAGGAACTTCAAAAGTACAAACATTACATGGATTCACTTTTGACCTTATTTACTCATTATTCTATCCAAACCATTCCCCACTCCACTAAAAAATTTACGGATACTATGGCTTGCTTAGCCTCACAAATTCCTGCCTCACCAACTGACTCTAACATATTCGTCTTGGTCCAACAACTCTTTGCCCCATCTTACTCAGCCCCAGATGTTTGTATGATAAATAATGTGTCTGCTAATTCACAGGATACCTGGTATCACCAATTTCACGACTATTTTACAACCTATGTTCTCCCACATGACCTTATTAGTAACGAAAAACATCCTTTTCTTAAAAGTGTTTCTCGTTATGTCGTTATGGGGGGACTCCTCTATAAACGTGGCTTTGATGGCATCCTCCTTCGATATCTAACTGGCGCAGAGGTCACCTATACCATCCAACAAGTCCACGATGGTATTTGTGGTGGAAATTTTAGTGGCCTAGCCGTGGCCAAAAAAATCCTTCACCTAGGCTATTATTGGCCTACTCTTAATAATGACTGCTACAAATATGTTAAGCATTGTGTTATGTGTCAACAACATGCCAACCTTCAACATACTCCTAGCCATCCGCTACAAGTCGCACGAGATCTTTGGCCTTTCTCACAATGGGGTTTAGACCTTATTGGTGAGATTCACCCACCCTCTTCGCAACATCACCATTGGATAATCACAGTAACTGAATATTACACTAAATGGGTGGAAGCCATTCCACTCATTTCAACCAAAAAAGAAAAAATCATCGAATTCATTAACCATCACATTATCTGTCGTTTTGGCATTCCTCATCGCCTGATAACAGATAATGGCAAATATTTCAAAAATAAGTTGTTACAAGACATTTGTGACAACTTTGGTATCAAACTTAGCTTCTCATCACCTTACTATCCATAAGCAAATGGTCAAGCCAAATCTTCTAATAAAACCCTAACCAAAATCCTCATGAAAGTTGTTAACGATTCTGGAAGCAATTGGCCTGATCACATCCCCTTTGCCCTTTGGGCTTATTGGACTAGCATTCACACCTCCACTAATGCCACCCCATTCTCTTTGGTATATGGTACCGAGGCTGTCTTGCCTCTCAAAATACAAATACCCTCCCTAAGAATATCTCTTCAGGATATTCTCACCAATGATGATTTCCACCAAGAGCGGTTAGCCCAATTGGAGCTTCTTGACGAGCGTCGTCTTACAGCTCTTGACCACCTTAAAATCTATCAAAAACACATCAAGCGTGCTTATGATAAATGACTTCATGAGCGTATCTTTAAGGTTGATGATCTTTTCCTTAAAGAGAATTAGCATGTAACCAAACTAGAAAAGAGCAAACGTGGAAAATTTGCTCCTAATTAGATTGGACCCTACATTATCACTCATACTTACAGATCAGGCACTTACCGTTTAGGTATCACTTAATGGTAAACCTGAGCTTGAACCCCTTAATGCCTTACATATCCGACCATTCTACTGTTGAATTTAGTGTTACATCACTTCTTATCTACCTTGCGCTCGTCCCTTGAGCTCATTTACCACCTCATACATTTTTGTTCCATGCATCTCGAAATAGAATCAAGCTCACGTGGTTTGGTCATTACCTCCTCTTAAAGATGCCTTCCCCTTTTTAGTCTGGTCCATGACTTAAAGTATCAAAATAACATGTTCTCAATTGTACACTTAGGGGATATTCTTGAGTCAAACTTCCTACAAAACTAGATGCTTCATGCCAAACGGACATCTAGACCTCTAAAGTTATAAATAGACTGCTCCCTCGAAGGACAACTATGTGCAAAGCCACTTCTACTATTATAAATAGACTGCTCCCTCGAAGGACATCTATACATAAAAACCGCATCTGCTACTATAAATAGACTGCTCCCTTGAAGGACAACTATACAAAGTCAGCCTTTATTAGAAGCTTCTCGCATTGATCAGCTTCGTGAAGACCTCAAGAACAACAAAATACATATCCCCTATGGACTTCCCGCATTGATCAGTCTATATCCAGAAAAATAAAAGTAGTATTCCAAAGCACTTTTGAGTCATGGACTTGTCTATTTAGGTTTGGTTTTCTTTCGTCAGAATAATCACCTTATAATAAGCTCTCTACACCCCAGCTATACCAGCCACCTCACCTCACCATTCGTCAAAGCAACAACACTCAAGGGACGTGACGTATATCCGATATATTGTGATTATACAACTCTTTTCACCTATCGACTTCTCGCCTATGCAAGGCACCTAGGGATTCAAGCCCATCCTATGTTAATATGTGGTTTGTTTAGCTCTTCTCAACTATGGGACAATTTTACCTCTTTTACTCGACTCTAGGATTGTGTGTTGACCTTAATTAGGACACGATTCCCTACTACTTGGGTAAGCTAACTTTCGTTTCACCTATACCTACACCAACATCGCCAGTCCCTTACCAACACCAACAACGTTACCCCACCAATATCAATATTTTTACTAGCCAATCAAATTGCCTAACTATAACCACGTTGCCTGAATTCACCTCTCCCTGGTCCTAAGGGAGAACTACATCGGTCTGAGGCCCCTCCTTGCTTTGTGCAATGGGCTATGTAGGCAGCACTTAGGAGACATGGGGTCTCCCAAGGTTAGCTTGACCATCCCCTACCATAACCTATCATGTGTTGTAAATATAAATATTTTTGTGTATTTCTATTTTGACAACATTCATCTTTATCCTTTTTCAAAACAACATAAAACATTCAAAAAACAACCATTCTTATTATTATCATAACTCAAATCAACATACATATTTAGTTTTATTTAGATGTTAAACAAATACATCTTCTCTATCATCGACGCGTAGGTCAGCATCCTTATTTATTCTTATACTCTTATGAAATTCACTTAGACCCTTGCGCCTCCTCCCGAATCAGGTGGTGATCGTGATCGTCGATGCCACTCACTTGGCCTCTCCATCCTTAAAGGTGCCACTGCTATTGGTTCCTCCCACTGATCCGCCAACATCTCCTGTAACATATGAATACGTCCTCTTGCGTGGAGGAATCTTGCCTCTAGTCTCTCCACTCATGACTTTGCAACCGCTAACAATCCCGTTGTCTCATTCACCCACGTTTGGAGCTGATGAACTAAACCCTGCAGACGATCTCTCTCCACTGTAATCACAGCTATGTCAGGACGATCATGTACACCTCGCAGCTCTGCTACCCACCATAATCTATAGGCCTCTGTCGCTCCTGCATCCATTACCCTGCGATCAGCTGCTATCTCCTCTGGCCCTTCTGGAGGTGTTGGCCGGGGAGGTGAGAATGCTGCCTCGGCGTCAATCCTCATGTATGGTCTATAAGCCATAGGTATATCCTGAACAAATCCAAATTGTTGCCACACGCGTGATCTAGAGGAATCCTCTCGTACTCACCTGGCCTGTGCCCTGCGATCCACCTCAATCGCTCTACACCCCTCAACTCCTCAGCTATGTGCTCCATCACCATATAGTTCCCGTAAGGTCTCCAAAAAATATCCGCAATCATCACCATCTCCCATACCTGCCTATAATACTCGATGTCATCTATCACGGCCTGGGATCTCGCCTCTTGTTCTGTCTGGACCCATCGTCTGAATCCCAACCTCTGCACACCTGTCTCTCCCAACTGGATGGGTCGGCCTATCGGTCGCACACAAATAATGTGCTCATAGGCCCAACAATGTAATAGGTATGAACAATCTAGTGTCGTCCTGTGTTTTCACCTGCAGGCCCATAAACCCCTGTATAACTCCGCCAGATATGCGGGTGCCCATGCGAAAGTCACACTCCTTTCTATCATTTCCCAAATAACAATCATCAATGCTTTTGGAAATCTTCCCCCCTCCGCCCTCGGTAATGCATAATACCCCACCGCTATCATTAATACCACTGCCAACCTTGTTTCCTCAGGGTGTGTTGCATACATTGTACCATAAGTGAATGTCAAACCTCGCTATGTCAAATCTCGTGCAGCTAAACCAAATACTGCTGTTATCACTCCCCGCCCCACGCTAGGCAACGCCTGATACACTGGTCTTCCTATAATTGGGAGCCTCAAAATTCTAAACACATCTTCCAACGTCACTGTCATCTCCCCTGTTGGCAGATAGAAGGTATTCTTTTCCGGATTCCACCTCTCAATCAACACCTGCAACATAGCATGATTGCATGCGATTCATGAATAATAGCGGATCCCACTTAACCCCACACGGTTTATCAATGCCCATTCAGCTGGTGTTACATCCGCTCGGATTCGTGACAACAAAGCTGGCACACTATCATTCATCCTCAACCCTGCTTCTGCCTGCATACATCAAAATGACACACAACCATTCAATAAATTAAATCCCCAAGTGTTTTTTCTCACATTTCTGGAAATTCCTACAGTAACCGGTATCGGTTATAGATAACCGATAGTGGTTTACTAACCGATACCGGTTATCTCTAAACGATATCGGTCACTGTCAATCCTATACAGCCTGCTTAAAACCACCACCTACGATAATATTTTTGCTTGTTTACTCCTCTCTATACCTATAAACATACATGAACACCCTGCTTACCTACCCCATAACATTCACTCTATCCCAAACCCTTGCCTATCACCTTTTCTTTCTCATCTCTACCCTCTTACCTTCTCTCAGCCTATTCATCAAACCATGCAAGAATTAAAATACAACCAAACAGTTTACCTCTCGGGATGCAGCAGCTTGGGGTGGAACTTGTCTTCCCTCTCGTCCCTTCCTGTTGGATGTTTCTCCTCGTCCAGCCATGTTCATCACCCTCTTCAAATATAACTTGCCTTTCTACCTTCTTAATCTCAGCCCACACTCACTTTACCTGTCTCTTTCCTCCTTATCACTCAATTCTTTCATGCAATTACCTGTATCAGTCGTCAAACAGCGTCGCATTCGTGTATTTAACTTGTTGCATGACTCTAAAAATAAGAACTCTAAAAATAAGACCTTAAGTTGCCGCCCAAGCTTTTCTATTTTTAGAAAAGCTTGTTTTGGCATAACCGGTATCGGTTACCTAACCGATATCGGTCAACAATCTACCGACGTCGGTTAGCTAACCGATATCGGTCACATGCCTCTTTTTTTCTTAAACCTGGGCCTTTTCTTTATTTTTTGCAAATTTTTGTGGCACCCGCCTCTTTTTCCTACAAAACGACAGCATTATCAATATTTGTCATCAAAATCACATCAATATATCATCACAATTTCATCAACATTATCTATCTACAATAAAACAAACATCAACAAAATGCGTACGACATTGCAATATCTATATCAAACCCATCAGTATATACACCATGTGGATCTAACTCATCATCTATACACATTAAATTTCAAAAACCATCGACAAAACACATAAAACATTTTATACACAACATGTGGATCAAAATCATCATCTCTATATATATCATATCAATATTTCAAATATACAACTTGCCCTGCATGGGGGCCTCTGTGATCTCAAAATAATACAAAGCCGGCACGCAGGCCGCAATCACTGTCAAAATCTTGACTCGGCTCACAGGCTGGTCTCTCATGTCAAAAATATACTCGGCTCGCAGGCTGGTATCAACTATACAACCTGTACTCAGCTCGCAGGCCGGTATATACAACAAGAATGAATAAATGAATCATAGGTGGGCACACAGGCCTCTATATACATACCCGGTTTGCAGACCGGTGTCTATATCCAAAATCCAAAAACCCCTCTCTGCTCCAGGGATATCTCAGCTCTCCCCACCACCCTCAGCCCCTCTCCCTGCTGGTCCCTGTGCTGGCTCTCGCCTCCTCCCTGTCACCGACCCACCGGCTGTGGCTGCGCCCCCCTGGGATCTCTGGCTCCGAGAGGTCTCGGCTCGGTGCACCGCATATGGCTGATAGTCAGCCCCGGTACCATCAAGGACATCCTGATAATACCGGGCCTCCGCTCTCGCCTCCATATAATGGGCCCGTGCCACCATGGCTACTGGGGCTGGTCCCCTGACTCCTAATAGCAGTGGCCCCTACCCTGCCGGTACACCCTGTGCCTGTGGTGGCACCTGTACCTACGCCTGTGCTGTGCGGCTGGTACCGGCTATGCACTGGTGCCTGTGGCTGTACTGGTGCCTAGGGCTGTGCCTGAGCCTGTGCCTGGGCTAACTGCCCCTGTAATACCCCGATCTGTGCCTGTGCAGCAGCAAGCTACCCCTGTAATAACTGCACCTGTCCTAGGAGGCGGTCCCTCTCTACTGTAACAGCCACCAAATCTGGCTGTGCAGGCTGTGCTATCCTAGCTACTCTCTGACCTGCCCACCAAACCAAAAATGAACCTATACACCCAGCGTCATCCACTGTATCGTCTGCCAGCCTCTCTGCTACCCAATCTGGGTCAACGGGCTGCGGAGCCAGGCAGTGGGGCCTCTACATCATCCCTCTGGTACTGTGGGAAGGGAGGTGGCTCATCTGTCGCAGCCCCAACTGCCGTCATACCCTCTCTAGGGGTATCCGCTCATACTCTCTGGGCCTCCATCCAGCTATCCAGAAAGTATACTGGATCAGCGCATCTGTGCTCAGGCTCCTCCTCGGGGCTGATGGCCTCTGTAGGGCCTCCATACAATGTCTAGCGCAGTCACGCCCTCTAACATATGTCGGTAGTAGGCTACATCCCGTCCTGCGAGCACTACTCGTGGCTGGCCCATGACCCCCAACCACCTCTGAAAGCCATATCTGTATATAACCTGTGGCCCTGGCTGCTGGGGCAGCCCTACTGGTCATATACATATGATGTGCTCATATGCCCAGCAGTGTAACAAAAATGTGGAGCAAATCCCAAATCGCCTCATCTGGCGATAACCCCACAGCTCCCTGTATAGCTGCACCAGATATACTGGTGCCCAGGCATAACACGTATGCTCCTCCACCATCTCGTGCAGTACCCCCATCAAAGCCCGTGGGAAGCGGCCTCCCTCTGAGTCCGGGAGGGCGAAGTATGTGATGCCTATCATCATCAACATGGCAAGCTGTGTCTCATGTCTGTGGGCGCGATACATGTCCCCATAGGTAATGCTCGCGCTGTGATAAGTCAATAACGTGGCTGCATCCCCAAATACCTGAAGAATGCTGTCCATAGCCATCTCCGCATCTACCTGGAATACTACCTCCCCTACGATCGGCAGTCTCAAGATGTGATACACATCCTCCAGGGTAATAGTCATCTCTCTGGTTGGGAGATGGAAAACATTGGTTTCCGGATCCCATCTCTCGATGAGGGCAACCATAAGGCTGTGGTCCCTATCCACAACCCTATACCGCTGGACTCCGCCGAATCCCACCTTGCGCATAATGGCCCACTGCACTGCGGACACATGTGGCCGCATCCGTCTCAATAGCGGGGGCATCCGATCCCGCATCGTCAGCTGCTGACGTGCCTGCACAAAACCAACCCACTTCATTAGACCTACCCTTTACAACAACAACTACCTTAACCCTCTATACCCCCTTTTTACCCACCCAACCACACCCCGACTCTATAACACCCACCTATCTTACCCTAAAACATCTACGATATCCCCTTTCCTATCAACTCTACCCCCTCCTTCTTCACCCCCAAACAACCACACAACCAAACAACAACCAAACAACAAAACAACAACCAACAACAACAAAACAACAACCAACAAAACAACAACAAACAAACAACAAAACAACCCAAACAACAACACCCAAACAACAACAAACAAACACAAACACAACACACAAACACAACACAAACACACAATAAACAACAACAAAAAACCCAAAACAACAACAAAACCAAACAATAAAAAAAATAAATAATCCTAACTAATGACCGGTACCGGTCACCCTTGACCGCCACCAGCTCCCCTCCCCGGTCCTACACCGGCGCCGGTCGACACACGACCGATGCCGGTCTACCCAAAAATCCAAATTTTGCAAATTTTGTGACCGATGCCGGTCGCCTAGTGACCGACATCGGTCACTGTCCATGGCCGGAGCCAAACCCGACGTGGCCCCCAAAAACCCATTTTTGCCTATTTCTACCCTTTTACCCACTCGGAAAACCCTAAAAACCTACCCACCCTACCGTTTTAGCCTAACTAACCTACCTACCCTCTCCATTTTTCAAACAACTTCAATTTATTCATTATTTTATTAAAAACTTAGATTCCTACCCAAAACCCAAATCTAGCTTAAAAACATTAAATTCACATAATTAGAGGTTTAGAGCCTACCGGTACGACTGACACGTCATCGTGGTGGGATAGGTGGTGGTGGTCCAGCTGGTCCAGCACCTCCTGCTCCTCCTGGCTGTGCCATGGCTCCAAATCTCCTCTGTTGGGTTCTCCACCAATCAAATTTTGCCTCCTACTCGCTGGGGGTCTACCAATCACTCACTTCTCCACTCAAATAATGCCACCTCAGCCGACAAACTCACCAATATCACTAAAACACCTCAGACAACTAAATTTGGTTTTCAAATTGACAATGTGACAATGACAGGCCGTATTTTTCTTTTTATAGGTTTTTGACCTATAACCGATATCGGTTATATTGTGCCCTAAACCACCGGTATCGGTCATCTAACCGATACCGGTCATAGCTAACCGATATCGGTTTAATACCTTTTTCACCACAATTTCTGCCCCTTATTCACCAATCTCCCTTTCTCACCACATCGCCTAAACCCTCCTTTGCTACATAGCCTTTTTTGACTTCATTGGCCACATTCACGGCCGCACCCAACCAACCAAGGCCCAACCCAAGGCCGCAACCAACCATTTGGCCTGACCCAAGGCCGCAACCAACCAATCAGGCCTGACCCAAGGCCGCAACCAACCATTTGGCCTGACCCACGACCGCAACCAACCAATCAGGCCCAACCCAAGGCCGCAACCAACCAATCAGGCCTGACCCAAGGCCGCAACCAACCATTAGGCCTGACCCGAGGCCGCAACCACCCAGGCCGACCCAAGGCCCAACCAACCATCAGGCCCGACCTAAGGCCGCAACCACCATTTGGCCCGACCCAAGGCCGCAACCAACCAATCAGGCCCGACCCAAGGCCGTAACCAACCATTTAGCCCGACCCAAGGCCACAACCAACCATTTGGCCCGGCCCAAACTAACCAATCAGGCCCGACCTAAGGCCGCACCACTTAAATACCTCACCCAAAACCCACAAATTACAATTTTATCCACCCATCATGTAGCTTTTTGTTCAATCGAGCTCACCTATTCATGTTTTAGCATGATTAGGGTACTTGATTTGATCAGTCGACCAACTTTGCCTAGACCGAGACCGTGATGTTTATCTCAACCAAACCAACCATTTGGTACTGCCGAACATGCCTAAAACGTTCCTGTACCTTACCCGTTATATCCCCTGGAGCTACTTCCTATGCCTTGGATACCAGGATTATATCACCCTTGTTTGGATAAACTATCGACCTTTTCCTATGAATTGCTTGTTTGCTCTTCAAATCATGTACCCTGGTCGCACTACTACATTTCAACGTGTGTCTGCTTCCTTGGACCTACCCCACCATCTTACCATCATCTCAACACCATTTACCCTTTATCAACCCTATCCCTGATTTCACGCTACCTCAATCTGTGATAGATTTGAGGGGGATTACCTATACCCTTAACAGGAGTAACCACTTCTTATTATTGTCAGTGCAGCTTTACAAGACAAGCTACACGACAACAAGGGGCTAATGTAGACACCAAATTTGTGTCTTACGACCCCCCGTGCCCCGCATCTTATTTCGCAACCTAGCCTCATCACCTAAACCTTACACAATTATTTATTAATTACCTTATAATTAATAAATCCACATCTCCAAACCTGCCACCTCATTTCGCCACCTCATCATGACCTAGTCCTATTCCTAAACTAACCTAATTAAGACCTATAACTTGGTCTACATCCACACCCATGACTAATTACTCCTCACCCGCACCAAAATCAACCTAATAATGACTTGACCAAGCCCACAACTAATTCCTCATGGGAGAAAAGGAGGGAAAGTTGGCTATTTTACTAAAAATAGCCCACTTTGACTTAACCGATATCAGTTCCTACTCAACCACCGTCGGTTACGTAACCGCCATCGGTTCCCTGTAAATGACCTCCCCCAACCAAAAACAAAGGGTTGGATTTTCATTGATCGGAACCAGGGAATTGATTGGAAGGATCGGGAATTCACTTGGCCGAGCAGAGACAAGTGAAGGAAAGAGAAGAGTTTGCAGAGGAGGACATCAAGCCCAAGACTGCAACTGAGTAACCAGAGCCCAGTGACACTCATCTCAGCATTGGGAGAGAAGATAGCTCATCTTTGATTGTTCGATCATCTTACCTGAGCCCTGCCTTCGTTATCACAGTCCTTGGACCTGTATCTTCATCAGGAACTAGTAAGTAGTGTCTTACACGTTCTTTTAATAACATTTCTTGGATTTCTGAATCACAGTAATTACAAGTCTATTCTTAGATCTACTACCTGGTAACACCCTCCATCTAACTGCCATTCCTCTACCCCTACATTGCCCCCAAGAACAGCCCCCATACTCTCTGAGTCTTCTCCATCACCCCATTACCTATCCCCAATCATTTACCAGCCTTATAAACACCATAGCCACCTTATTTTCCAACCTTCACTAAAAGCCCCTAAACCACTGCCCCTACCGATATCGGTTAGCAGAAACCGGTACCGGTGACAGTGACCGACATCGGTCACTGTGATTCAAAACCAAAACTAGCCCTTTCCTCTATTGTTTTAACAAGGCAATTAAATTGTAATTTGGCAATAGCTTCTTTGTTAGAATTTGTGTTAATTCATATTAGCAGGGGAACTGACCACCTTCGAAAGGAAGTTTAATACTTCCTGGGCCCAAGGTAGTTCCCTCATTTATTGTCTAATTAGAATCTGGTGGTCTTGTATTCTTACTTGCAGGTAGTCCTTCCCAGACAAAAAGGAGTTCTTTGCAATCGATCTGATCTCTCTCTACGGTACGCGCACACCCTTTCAACATTCAACAGGTATTCCTCCTAGCCCTAACCCTTATCTGTTTCTCAAAGGAATGAAAGGATAGAAGCAACTCTATTCCAGGAACGGAAGCATTTCTGTGCGAAATACAGAGGAGCATTTATTTTATAAGACCTGTGCTTTTAGGCTTATTATAAAGTTGTGAAGACCTATTTATTTAAATAGGCATTATTGTGAATAGGGGTTTTAATAGTACCTAACCGGCCCATAGTGCCACACCATATTATTTTGAAGCCTGAAATATTGACCAGAGTGTCATAAGGCATTACGAAGCGTTTGGAAGGTGAATCGAGAACCGGAGGATTTCGAGTAGTGGAGCTGGTGCCAAAGAGCTTGTTGAATACGCCAAAAGGGTGGAAGTCAGGTGCTATCTTTCACCCTTGCTGTCCGAAGGTTTGGATATTCTTCTAAGCAAGTTATTAATAGTTTCCATTAGGTTTTCTTGTGAAAGTACTATTGTAGCTTACAGTGTTTTACTAGTGGAATGGTTTGATAAGAACCTAGAGATGTAGGCAATTGCCCAACTCTGTAATCAATCATTGTGCAATTTTTCATTTTATGCTTGCATTAATTTTAAATTGATTACTTAAAAGGAGAAAACTCTTGGCAAATAAAATAAGCCTATAGGGGTATGAGATTAGGCGAATAAAAACTTGATAATTTTTGGATCAAGTTTGGTATTAGAGATAGTTCAGCTCCATATTTGTTTCACTAAATTTGATTAACAAAGTGATTGCTTCAAGTTGGTGCAATTGGTTCAGTTTGTGTGAATAGGGTACATGTGTACCATGGGAAAGATGTCTAAATAGGAAAAGCTCGAGAAAATTGAATCTTATAATAACCAGATCCAGGAAGAGAACTCTCTCCTACAATCAATGTATCACTCCTTGGAAGAGGAGAATGCTTGCTTGAAATCAGAACTGCAAACTAAGGATGAACTCTTGGTAAGGTTGCAGTGTGGTGATTAGGGAAAGGAAATACCTTCAACTTCAGATGTAAATACCATGACAGATGAGTGCACTGTAATTTTTTCATCACATGAATCTTATTCCTCCCATTTGGTTTCAGATTCAGGTAATGAAGTCTTTGGTTTGTTTGAAAATCATACTAGAGGCATTGGATCCAAATTATTAGATAAAATGGGATTTGATTGAAGAGTCCTTGGTAAAAATGGCCAAGGCATTGCTAACCCAATACAGGTCGAGGATTGTCCTCGTTTTATAGGTTTGGGTTTTCCTAGTGCAGAAATGGATATTGGAGAATGCTCCAAGAACACTGATGGAAGACAAGCTTCCATGAGTAAATTGAATACCCCACTAGTCCTGCAAGAATATTCTAAGCAGGAAAGTTGTGCTTCATCATCACAGGTAGGATGTGGTAAGAGAAATCAACGAAGAGGTAATGATATTCCACCTTGTTATATTTATGGAGCCTATTTTCATGTTAAAGTTTGGTACACCTTCCTTGTGTTACACTTGGATATTTTTACAGCGGTCCCGCTTGCTAGTGAGTGGGTCAAGGGGGTTCGGGGCTGAAGCCCCCGAAGCAAATTTTCATGTGTTGTTTATTAACCCATGGGTAATGGGTAACCGTTATGGGCTATTTTTGGGCTCATGGTTTTTCGGTATCCATTGTTTTGTAAAACCACCTCTTCGGCTACCCATAGGTTTATGGGATGGTTTTTTGCCTATTGTTTTAATACCCATAGTTTTGTAAAACTGCTTAAGCAGTTGTCTATTTATATGGTTTTATGCATATGATAGATGTATGAAATGCATTGCAGATGTGCTTTGAATTCGGGTGTGAATTCTGTAGAGTTTGTTGAGCATAGCTCCAAACGGATCTGGGTATTGTATTGAGAGAGTGGTGACTTGTAATAAAATCTGAGCAAGTGATTCTTGGTGGACGTAGCCCAAATTGGGTGAACCATGTTAAATATTGTCTTCGTGTTGTGCATATTTCATTTCTATAATTCTATTCATACTTCTTATTATTGCGATTATGAGGAATTATTCTGCATTAGATATTATTAATTCCTAACAATTGGTATCAGAGCCTGGTTTTTTGGTTTGTTGAAATGTTGAATCGCAGGGAAAGTTTTATCTTGAGTGGGAGCTATGGCAGATGATGAAAGATCTAGGGTTGATAAATTCAACGGGCAGAATTTCAGTCTTTGGAAGATGCAGATGGAAGATTACCTTTATCAGAAGGATCTTTATACTCCACTGTCTGAGAAGGTGAACAAACCCTCGAGTATGACAGATGCAGAATGGGATTTGTTGGATCGGAAGGCACTTCGAACGATCCGGTTGTGTCTTGCATCTTCAGTATTATTTAATGTTTCAAAGGAAAAAACTACAAAAAAACTAATGGATGCATTAGGGAAGTTGTATGAAAAACCCTCTGCCTCTAACAAGATATTTTTAATGAAAAAGTTGTTTAATATGAAGATGTCTGAGAATAGTTCAGTAACAGATCATTTAAATGATTTCAATACGGTTGTGAATATGCTAGCTTCGGTTACAGTAGAATTTGATGAAGAAGTTAGGGCTTTATTAATTCTGTGCTCGTTACCTGAGAGTTGGAATAGCCTAGTAATGGCGGTAAGCAACTCGATTCCAGCTAACTCGAAGTTGAAGTTTGAGGATGTTGTAGGGGTGATTCTAAGCGAGGAAATGCGAATAAAAAACTCCGGGGAATCTTCTAATTCACGGAATGCTTTGACAATGGAAACTAGAGGGAGACAGAAAAATAGAGGAAACCGTGGAAAATCGAAAGATCAGGCAAGGTCAAAATCCAAGAGTAAGATTGTATGTTGGAATTGTGGAAAGTCTGAGCATGCAAAGAAGGACTGTTGGGAGCTTCGGGATAAGAAACAACAGGAAGAAAACAAGGAGGCAAATGTGGCATTAGGTAATGTATGTCAGGATGCTTTGATTCTTTCTTTGCATAATATTACTGAATCTTGGGTTTTCGATTCAGGGGTTTCCTTTCATGCTACTCCACATAGGCATTATTTTGTTGATTATGTTCAAGGGGATTTTGGGCATATTTTTCTTGGTGATGATGAGCCTTGCAGTATAGTTGGAAAAGGTTCTGTTCAGGTTAAGATGCAGAATGGGAATACATGGCTATTGAAGGATGTCAGACATGTGCCTACATTAAGGAGAAATTTGATATCGGCGGGGCAATTGGGAAGTGATGGTTGTATTGTGATATTTACAGCTGACTCTTGGAAGGTTACCAAGGGTGCTCTTGTGGTGGCAAGAAGTAAGAAGGTTGGAACTATTCATACTTCTTATTATTGCGATTACGAGGAATTATTCCGCATTAGATATTATTAATTCCTAACAATTGATATCAGAGCCTGGTTTTTTTGTTTGTTGAAATGTTGAATCGCAGGGAAAGTTTCATCTTGAGTGGGAGCTATGGCAGATGATGGAAGATCTAGAGTTGATAAATTCAACGGGCAGAATTTCAGTCTTTGGAAGATGCAGATAGAAGATTACCTTTATCAGAAGGATCTTTATACTCCGTTGTCTGAGAAGGTGAACAAACCTTCGAGTATGACAGATGCAGAATGGGATTTGTTGGATCGAAAGGCACTTCGAACGATCCGGCTGTGTCTTGCATCTTCAGTATTATTTAATGTTTCAAAGGAAAAGACTACAAAAAAACTAATGGATGCATTAGGGAAGTTGTATGAAAAACCCTCTGCCTCTAACAAGATATTTTTAATGAAAAAGTTGTTTAATATGAAGATGTCTGAGAATAGTTCAGTAGCAGATCATTTAAATGATTTCAATACGGTTGTGAATATGCTAGCTTCGGTTATAATAGAATTTGATGAAGATGTTAGGGCTTTATTAATTTTGTGCTCTTTACCTGAGAGTTGGAATAGCCTAGTAATGGCGGTAAGCAACTCGGTTCCATCTAACTCGAAGTTGAAATTTGATGATGTTGTAGGGGTGATTCTAAGCGAGGAAATGCGAATAAAAAACTCCGGGGAATCTTCTAATTCAAGGAATGTTTTGACAGTGGAAACTAGAGAGAGACAGAAGAATAGAGGAAACCGTGGAAAATCGAAAAATCGGGCAAGCTCAAAATCCAAGAGTAAGATTGTATGTTGGAATTGTGGAAAGTCTGGGCATACAAAGAAGGACTGTTGAGAGCTTCGGGATAAGAAGAAACAACAGGAAGAAAACAAGGAGGCAAATGTGGCATCAGGTAATGTATGTCAGGATGCTTTGATTCTTTCTTTGCATAATATTACTGAATCTTGGGTTTTAGATCCAGGGGTTTCCTTTCATGCTACTCCACATAGGCATTATTTTGTTGATTATGTTCAAGGGGATTTTGGGCATGTTTTTCTTGGTGATGATGAGTCTTGCAGTATAATTGGAAAAGGTTCTGTTCAGGTTAAGATGCAGAATGGGAATACATGGCTATTGAAGGATGTCAGACATGTGCCTACATTAAGGAGAAATTTGATATCGGCGGGGCAATTGGAAAGTGATGGTTGTACTGTGATATTTACAGCTGACTCTTGAAGGTTACCAAGGGTGCTCTTGTGGTGGCAAGAAGTAAGAAGGTTATTTAACCACTGATAGTACTAATGATTGTAATCTTGTGGCCTCAGATGCAGATACAACATTATGGCACTATAGGCTCGGTCATATGAGCCATAAGGGCATGGACATCATAAAGAAGAATTTGCCTGGATATACAAAAACAGGTTTGGATTTCTGTGAGAACTGCATTTATGAGAAACAGAAACGAGTAAGGTTTCTCAAGGTTGGACCTACGAAGAAAGAGAGTAAGTTAGAGCTGGTACATTCTGATGTGTAGAGGCCGGCTCAAGTATCATCTCTTGGGGGTTCAAGTTATTATGTTACTTTTATTGATGATGCAACAAGGAAAGTTTGGGTTTTATTGCATTAGAAACAAATCTGATGTATTTGATACTTTTGTTAAATGTAAAGCCTTGGTAGAGAATGAAATAGGTCTTAAGTTAAAATGTCTCAGGTCAAATAATGGAGGGGAGTATTACAGCAATGAATTTGATAATTATTGTTCTAAGAATGGAATCCGCAGGTAAAAAGACGGTTCCAGGAACCCCGCAGCAGAATGGGGTGTCAGAAAGGATGAACAGAACAATAATGGAACGTGCTAGAAGCATGAGGATACATGCAGGACTGCCTCTTTATTTTTGGGCAGAAGCGATGAGCACAGTTGTTTACTTGATAAACAGAGCACCCTCAAGTGCTTTGGATGGAGGCATCCCTGAGGAGACTTGGTACAGTAAGAAAGTCAATTACTCATTTCTTAGAGTCTTTGGATGTGAAGTGTTTGTTCATATTGACAAGGATGATAGGACCAAACTAGAGGCTAAATCAGAAAAATGCACTTTTATTGATTATGATGGTGATGACTTTGGATTTAAATGTTGGAGTATTAAGAACAAGAAAATCATTTGGTCTAGGAATGTGGTCTTTAATGAAAAAGTCATGTATAAACAACAGTTGCAAAAAAACAGGGAAGAATCCAAGAAAGAATATGCAGTGGTAGAGAATCTTCCAGATGGGACAGTGACCCATGAATCAGTTCAAGAACCTACTCAACAGGAACCCCAAACTCCTACAGTGAAGAGGTCTTCTAGGGTAAGAAAAGAACCTGAACGTTTTTCTCCTTCTCTTTATTATTTATTACTCACTGATAGTGGAGAGCCAGAGAGTTTTGATGAAGCAATGTAGGTAGATGCCAGTAAGAAGTGGGAGCAAGCCATGGATGAGGAGCATAAGTCTCTCATGAAGAACCAGACTTGGGATTTGGTGAAGCTACCAGAAGGCAAAAGAGCATTGCAGAACAAATGGGTGTACAGAGTTAAAGACGAAGGAGGAAAGAAAAGATATAAGGCCCGGTTGGTGGTCAAGGGGTTTACACAAAAACAAGGTATAGATTTTGATGAGATTTTTTCTCCTGTAGTAAAAATGACTTCTATCAGAACTGTTCTTGTAATAGTGGCAGCAGAAGACTTGCACTTAGAACAGTTAGATGTAAAGACTGCATTTCTCCATGGTGATTTGGAGGAGCTATATATGCAGCAGCCAGAAGGATATGAAGTCAAAGGTAAAGAGGAGATGGTGTGCAAACTGAAGAAGAGCTTGTATGGCCTGAAACAAGCTCCACGTCAATGGTATAAGAAATTTGATAGCTTCATGATAGAGCAAGGTTATATTAGATGTCATTCTGACCATTGCGTGTATACAAAGAAATTTGAGGATGGAAGTTATATTATCAAGTGTTTGTATGTTAATGACATGTTGGTTGCAGGTAAAAACATGCAGAAAATAAAAGTACTCAAGAAACAGCTAAGTGAATCCTTTGATATGAAGGATTTGGGGGCAGCCAGACAAATCCTTGGTATGAGGATAACTTGGGATAGGAAAGAACGGAAACTGACTTTATCTCAGGAAGAGTACATTAAGAAGGTATTGGATAGGTTTAACATGCAGGATGCTAAACCAATTGGGACTCCTTTGGCAGGCCATTTTAAGTTATCAAAGGAGCAGTGTCCCATGACAGAGCAGGAAAGAAACCATATGTCCAAGGTACCTCACTCATCAGCGGTTGGCAATTCGATGTATGCTATGGTGTGCACTAGGCCTGATATTGCCCATGCAGTGGAAGTTGTGAGTAGATTTATGAGTAATCCAGGTAAAGAGCATTGGCAAGCAGTAAAGTGGATCCTTCGGTATTTGAGAGGGACCATAGGGACAGTTTTGTGCTACTGTGAATCAGACACCACTTTACATGGTTATGTAGATTCAGACATGGCTGGAGATGTTGACAGCAAGAGGAGCACGATAGGTTATATTTACACTATAGGTGGGACAACAGTGAGCTATGGATTTCATAACTGCATAGAAGCTTGGTGGCTTTATCAACCATGGAGGCTGAGTATGTTGCTGCCACAGAGGCAAGCAAAGAGATGATTTGGTTACAACAATTTCTTGACGAGTTAGGGCATAAGTAGAAGGAATGTAAGATGCATAGTGATAGTCAGAGTGCTATACACCTAGCTAAGAACTCTGCTTTCCACTCTAGGATGAAGCATATACAGTTGAGATATCACTTCATCAGGACAACTTTAGAAAAAGATAAGTTAAAGTTGGAGAAGATTCATACCAGTCAGAATCCTACAGACATGATGACCAAGGTGGGTCACAAGGGATAAACTAAATCTATGTTCAGCTTTGGTTGGCCTTTGCGGATGACAATGAAGGGTTAAAAAGCTTGCTCAGTGGAAATCAGTCTCCAAGTGGGAGATTGTTATGTTTGTGGAGCCTGTTTTCATGTTAGAGTGTGGTACACCTTCGATGTGTTACACTTAGATATTTTTACTGAAGTCCCACTCACTGGTGATCGGGTCAAGGGGGTTCGGGGGGGCGAAGCCCCCGAAGCAAATTTTCATGGGTGGTTTATTAACCCATGGGTAATGGGTAACTATTATGGGCTATTTTTGGGCCCACAGTTTTTCGGTACCCATTGTTTTGATACCCACGGTTTTTTGCCCATTGTTTTTATACCCACGGTTATTGCCCATGGTACTTGATACCCACGGTTTTGTATCAAACTGCTAAGCAATTGTCTATTTATATGAGTCTGTATGCATATGATAGATAAACAAGCAAATGTATTGCAGATGTGCTTTGAATTCAGGTGTGAATTCTGGTAGAGTTTGTTGAGCATAGCTCCAAACAAGATCTGGGTATTGTAATTGAGAAGAGTGGAGGCTTGTAATAAAATCTGAGCAAGTGATTCTTGGTGGACGTAGCCCATATTGGGTGAACCATGTTGAATATTGTCTCTTTATGTTGTGTTATTTATTCTACACTTTTATTTGAGATCTGTAATATTTTTTGCATACTTAGTTATCTACTGTTGCGATTATGTAAGGGATTATTCACATATTTTATCTCTTATTTCCTAACATTACCCCACTATCTCCTTGCCTCTCTATTTTGTGTTTTTCTTTCTGTGCATGTCATTTCATCACTTGTAGGCATGGGATGTTGTGTTTCATGAGAGATCAACTAAGATGGCGAATGATATTCCACCTTCAGTTTTGTGTCACAGTTGTTTGGCCTAAGACCCCTATTGCATTTGATCCACTTTTATTAGCTCCCTCAAGCAAGATATGGTTATCACCCCCTTTTCATAAGATGTGGAATTTCTTTCCACTTACTTTTAGTGGATAGGATTATCTTTCCATTGCATCTTTTCTAGAACCCTCTCTCTCTCTCTCCCTAGTCCCTTGGAATCTGTTCAGTTAGTAACAAGGAAAATTAGTTAGCTACATTTTCGTCTTTCTAGGAGGTGAGAAATGTAGTGATAGAGTTCCTCATCTAGAAGAAGGGAATCCCAACTTCTCCAGAGAATTTTCTATGCCCATTTACAGAGGAATCCCACACTTTGGGATAGCTCCATTTTACCCGATCACTACATGAATGTCACCAATTTCACAAGCTATGGAAATCCAGGGATGATGTGATTCGGTGATAGGCACTATCCTTCATAGTGTTATCGTTGAGGTATCCTAATCCATCACCATTTGATTCAATTCAAATTAGGAGAATGGTAATGTCATGAAGAGTCAATAAATCCTGATTGAAAATTATGTAAGTCACGCATGACCCTTCACAATACTATACAAAGCTTGATTCAGATGTGATAAATGTAAATATAAAAGTAAAGGTTTGAGAGATCATCAAATTGTGAGAAAATGCTGAGAGAATGGTTTAGCATACTTTTTGAGTCCAATTTATTAATTATAATCAAGGTGATTAAAGGGAAATATAATAAATATTTTGTGAATCAGCTTGTAAGATACCTGAATCCAACACTGGATAGAGGTGGAAATAAAAAAGGGGTATTAAAAATGCCATAGGGAAACTAGGTATGTCATTTGTGCATATAGTAGAGTTAAAAAGAGGTCATTTTCCTCAAAACTTCATTCTGTGTAGAGGAACCACCACGTTTATGGCATCATGTAGCTTGGGAAATTTTTTATCTCAACTCACCATTGGTATTGACGTTAGGTTATAATTTCGTTCTAGGAATAGGCCATTATCTGCATCTAATGTCTACCTGGTTATTAGTGTGTATGGTCCTTATCAAGATTTATTCAAAGAGATTTTATTGAATCATTATCTCAGAATGTCTATGTGTGGTATTTGAGAGCATGGTTACCAGTGCACTTTTGAATGTTGAGTCTAATCTTTTCTAGACTTAGCACTACACAGAGAGGCGTTGAGGTCTGTAGGAGACTTAGCTCCGCACAGTGGAGGCATTGAGGTCTAAAAGGGACTTAGCACTGCACAACATGAGGCTTTGAGGTCTAAATTAGGGGACATAGCACTACACAGTAGGAGGTGTTTGAGGTCTGAAAAGGGACAAGTCATTTTCCATCATCGACATCGGATCAATCATAGCTCTAAGCTTAGTATGGAGTTCCTTCGAACTAGTTTGGATTATGTGGAATCAACTCGGAGCCAAGAGTTGTGTTATAGAGTAAATTAAGATCCTTGTTGTCAGATATTTGGAATCTTAGCACTGCACAATAGGAGCATTGAGGTTTCATTCATAAACTTAACACCATATAGTAGAGGCATGGAGGTCTTCTTTTGGATATCAGAGTGGCACAGTGTAAGTGACATGGACCCATAACCCACAGGTCCCAGGATCGGAACCAAGTTTTTGAAAGTGAGGAGGTTGTAAAGGAAGAGGCTAAAGGGTCTAATACAACAACACTTCCAAGGTTGGCAGCAGAGTTTCCAAATTCAGGACAGGATGGGGAAAATGTTCCAATATAAGCTTTTTGGGACAAAAAGCCTTTCTCAATGGGGAGGGTGTGATCAGGGGATCATTATTGATATCAAAAGTTCCCTTAACATCTCTAAATTATTTCAATGAAGAAGATATTTTTGAGATCTTTCTGATGATTATGAGAATGCGAAAAGCAGACATTGGGAGCTCTAGTTATGTCTAGTCAAAGTTCAAGTCAACAGGAAAGTCAACTCTAGTCAACAGGTCAATATTGGACCAATCACACAACGACATGTGGCAAAAATGCATTGGAAAAATTGGAGGGATTTTAACTGATAGTCTTCAAAAATCGTAAAATGGAATATCCTGTCAGAACAAGAGGCTCAACTTTTATTACAGAGGGGAGCTCAGCCACCGCCGGAGGGACGATTATTTTATTGCCGACATGGTGGGTCCTCAAACCACCATGTGGCCTTGCCACCACAAGTTCGATTTTCCAATCGCGGGTTGACAGGTGGTCTTATTTTGTCATACTTCATGTGGGGTCGAATTTCATATTACTTTGCAATTATTTGCCACACATTATTGCCAAATGCCATGTATTATGCCAAATACTACACATATATCCCAACCTCCACATATTAATGTTCAAACATTAATGCATTCACCCCAGGTAAATCTACCCCCACACATATGTCAAGCATCCACGTGGAGAAGAGAATGAGGAAGGGGGCGATTTAAGCCTCATGGTCCCATGACCACTATATATTTGTTGGGAAAGGCTTTATTAAAGCCTAAAACATTATCCTTCCCACCTAATGTGGGATATTACACACTTTTAAATACATCCACATTTACATGGAATTTGTAAAAGGGGTCAAAGGAGGATTACATGGGATTTAATCCCATTTATCATGTTAAGATGCCCACTATGGGATTTTATCCCATTTTACATGCTACGGTATGAGGCTAATATTAGCCTTAGGATAAATTTAAAGCATTTATTTTAGGGGCCTATTTTAATATAAATAGGGGTACCCCTCTTAATTGTAAACACACACACAACTTCGAAAGCTCAAAGTGTTAGCTTGAGGAATATTGTCCAAGCAAGCAGAGGAGCATTTATTTTATAAGAATGTTTTTTTAGGCTTATTATAAAGTTGTGAAGACCTATTTATTATAAATAGGAATTATTGTGACTAGGAGTTTTAATACTACCTAGCTGGCCCATATTGCCACACCAAATTATTGTGAATCCTGGAATATTGAGTGGAGTGTTATAGGGTGTTACGAAGCATCTAGAAGGTCCGATCAAGAACTGGAGGATTCCAAACAGTGGAGGTGGTTCCATAAAGCTTGTTGAATACGCCAGAAAGGTGGAAGTCGGGTGCTATCTTTCACCCTTGTCATCCAAAGGTCTGGAATATTCTTCTAAGCAATTTAATTAATAGTTTCCCATTAGGTTTTCTTGTGAAAGTTCTATTGTGACTCACAATTTTTACTGGTGGAATGGTTTGCTAAGAACCCAGAGATGTAGGCAGTAGCCAAACTTCGTAATCAATCATTGTGCAATTTTTCATTATATACTTAAATTAATTTAAAATTGATTACTTAAAAGGAGCAAATTATCGACATATATAATAAGCCTATAGGGGTCCGAGATTAGTGAATAAAAACTTGATAATTTTTGGATCACTTGGGCAGATAAAATATAAGTCAATTGAGTGAGTCCAAATATTCAAGGAGTCCTAAATGTATGAGACTTGGGAGGACAAGGTCCAAGTCAAAGGATCAAATCAAACGATTCAAGGAGTCTTGAGTTACGAGACTTTGGTAGACGAGGTCTAAGTCAAAGAAGGGAATCTAAATATTCAATTGAGTCATGAAGTATGAGACTTTGGTATACAGGATCCAAGCCAATGGAGAGAATCAAATGATTTGATGAGTCTTGGAGTACAAGACTTGGGAAGAAGATTTCAAAATCAAAGGATTCATTATTATATAAGTCATTGATATGATCGAAATACCTATGTGATGTTAGGAGAAGGATTGTCAAGGAAGGGAATATGTTGAGATTCATATTCATCCATGAGTGGAAGAGTGATAAAGAAGAAGTATTGTTCCCTAGATGCACGTCCGAGGCTTGTTATAGGCCGTAGAGATAAAATACTCAATTTCATTCCATCAAGGTTATGGATTAATAGATTTGATGAAATATTTTCAATTAAATATTGAAATCATTGTATAAGGATATTCCGGGGTATACATGCCTTGTAGAATGTACACATGTAGATGTCTTGACAAGGCAGGAATCATCGTTGATGAAGATGTCTCCAAGATTTACCATTTGAGGTATTATGGACATGGGAGGCTACATTTTCGCAAGTTTCCAAACTTTTTTGTGGTTGTGTTTCTACAACAATACTAGAGATGTTAGGCATAGGATCCGACGATGAAAGAATAGAATCAAGCTCATTGGTGCTTGATGATGGGCCCTCTTTTTGTAGAGTCCAGAGTTATATCAAGGCTTTAAAAGGAGTCTTGATGTAAGGTCAAGCTCTCATTTGATGGTAGAAGGTTGTTTCTTAAAATAGGTTCGATGTCTATTTGAACCAATAGAAGAAAAATTGTAGAAGAGATAGATTGTTTTAGAGTCAAAAATATTTGACCTTCATCATGATCTCATTATTTGTTAGTATGTAAATGAGTTTGGACAACATTCAAATCTTCTGGAGAAGTTTTGGTAATTTACATTTCTTTTATTGCGATAGCTTTTTTCATCGAGCTCTATAAATATGACTCCATCATCAAGTAAGTCTTGGACATAATTATTAAATCACGTGCATTTATCTATGGAATGGCCATTATTGCAATGAAATTCACAATATGTATTAGATTTTTACCAATATAGCTTAGATTCTCTTGCAATAAAGGGTTTTTTGAATGAATATATTATCATCCTAGCCTCTTTTGGTTGCTGAAAGACACTAGAGATACTTTCTCCGAGGGGTGTAAAATGACGTTTGAATTTACACGAAGTAGTATATTTTCAAGGTTGTATGATTGGATTTTTGGTTGATTGTTCATGTATGTTGTGTACATTTGATTATCTTTGATACCATCATTGATGACATTGCAGTTGCGGTTGACATACTAAGATTTATCGTGATGAGTGTTAGTATTGTTATTATTATTATCGTGCCCATTGTCTTTATAATGAGATTTTATCATGCCTTTATCAATAAGGGAATTTTCAATTTGAGTCAACGTTGAAAGAGAAATGTTTGAAAAAAAATTCTGAGAGGTATACGAAAGTGGTGATAGATCCCTTTAGAATGTGTAAGAACCAATCTAAATATTTTCCTCTTATAATTATAGGAAAAAAGCACAAGAGAAAGATATCGTTATATGCCACTTCATGGCATACTATGGAAAATTATTTGATATGCATTATAGAATCAATTTTTCTCTTGTATTTTTTGAATTTGGGCATCTCAAAGAATTTTGGAAAGGGTGTGCATAAGATGTCCATGTTGAAAGGGTAGGGACACAATTAATCAAAATTGAATTGTTTGCGTTGTTTTTACATACCCAAAATAATGTCCTTCATCATTTTCCATTCCTGAGAAAATAATGAATTGTGTGATTCCACCATTAATAAAAAATGGGGGAGAACGAAGAAAGGTGTGATGAATAATATGGAAGAGGGGAAAAGTTTTGATTGAAGAACTCAACTAGGTTAGGAAATTGAATGTAGAGATGGAAAATAAGTTTTGAAATCTCGAACCTTAGCAAATTGAATGCTAAAATGGAAGAGGCGAAAATGTTTTAAATCTTGACCCTTAGCAAAGTGAATGATAAGATAGAAGAGGCAAAAAGATTTGAACAAAACGACCCTTAACAATGTGAATGCTAAGATGGAAGTGAGACTAAAAATATTTGATTTGTTTGACCCTTAACAATGTGAATGTTAAGATGGATGAAGTGTGAAATGATGATAGACTACTCAACCCTTTACAACTTGATTATAAAGATGGAAGAGTTTGAAAATAAAAGTTACTTGACACTTAACAAAGAGAATGTTAATGTGGAAGATACTTAGCGATGAAAAAAGGTTACTTGATTCCTTACATAGTGAATGTAAGAAAAGAGGAGTGGAAAATATTTGATAAAATCAACCCTTAACAACATGAATGTTAAGATAGATGAGGGATTTGAAAATATTGTTACATTCAATCCTTATTAACGTGAATGTCAAGATGTATGAAGAGGAAAGATATTTTAAATTGAAAGTATGATTATGGAACTCTTAGAAAAATAAATTCTAAGATGGGAGAATTATCGTACAAGTTAAGTGATGTGCTCGATTCTTTGACAAAGTGAATGTACAAAGGAGACGAGACTTTGACAAGGTTAGTTTTATCAACTTTTAAAATGGATGTTTAAAAGTGAAGAGAATTAATTAAATGATGTGATTAAATCTTAACAAAAAGATTGTTAAGAGAGGCTAAAATGTTTGATAGGTCAAATATTAACAAGATTAGTGTTAAGAAAAAAAAGGGCGTTTCTTCAAAACACTTAACAAAGTGAGTATTGCTAAGCCATAAGAGGGGATTGAAATGTTAATTAGAGGACTCTTAAAAAAATAAGTGATAAGAGAGATGAAAAAGGTTTGAAAGACTTCACAATCTTGTAAAGAGGGAAGAGGTGAAAGGAGTTGGATTTCTCAACTTTTAACAAAATGAGAGTTAAAAGGGGAGACTTAAAGACACAATGAAAAATCTCAGTTCTTAACCAAATTAATGTTTAGAGGGAAGAAACTTAGAAAGATGGTGAACGTGCTCAAATCTTAACAAGATGAGTGTTAAGAGAGGGGACTAAATAATGGAAGGGGATCACTCAAATAATAACAATGTGAATCTCGAAATAAGAAGTGAAGAAATGATATTGAAAAGATCGAATCTCAAAAAAGTGAGCGTGAGAGATGAAGGGAAAGTGATTGATGAAGGATATCAAATTAAATCAAAATGAATTATTTAAAAGAGAATATGGAAGACATATTAAAGATGTTGACAATTCAACAAATTGAATGTCAAATGTGATGATGTAAGATGATGGAATGTTTGAAGCTCAACAATGAAATGTTAAACTTAATACTTAGAAAGATGATAGATTAAGGTGATCATGATGGTGCTTGACCGTGATAAAGTGAGTGTCACTATGTCAAGATTTAGATGAAGAAGGATGATAGTGCTTGAGTGTAGATACAGATGTCCAAAACTCAAGACTTAGAATCCTTTGTAAATAGGTGAAAATGAGCCCAAGGAAATTATTAAAGATATGAAGATGGATCCAAATAAGGAGTATTTGGAAACATAAAAAAAATATACGAAAGTGAACCCAAATAAGGAGTATATGAGAAAGACTAAAAATGAGATGAAAGTCGATCCAAATAAAGAATATTTGGAAGCTTAATCGAGATAGGAAAGTGAACCCAAATAAGGAGTATTTGGAAAATATTAAAAATGAGACAAAAGTGAGTGTGGACCACAACTCACTAAAACAAAAAGAAAGAAAAAAATGAGAAAAAAGGTTTTATTTATCAATTTTTTTGGCCCCTACCTTAGATTGGATTTGTCATTGTGTGTTTTCCTAAGTGGTTCTCTCAACTAGGTATTAGTATTATACCCAAGTGAGCGTGGTGTTATTGTTAGCTATTGGATTTAATTTACCCCCTTTGAAACAATGAGAAAATGCATTTCTCAAATGAATCGCATTGGGGTCGTCACTAATGGATATCCATGACTCTAACTCACAAAGGAATACTAGTCTAGTAGGATGGGGGTACACATTTCTTCAGTCAGTTCCCTCAATGTGCTAAATGCTTTGGGGCTCCTGTGGTACTCCCCACAACAAGTTTTATGGTTTAAGCCAAAGAAATTCCCATAGTTATAGTATTTGGGAAATAACCTTGTGGTACCTTACCTACAAACACAGTGTGTATTTTTCATTTTAACAATTCTTTGAATGAGGAAACCTGTAATTAGTAAAATATTTCAAATTTCATTCAAGGAAACATGTAGTTAATAGTTAAATAATAACCTCCTAAAGATTTGGTCCTGCAAACAAGGATTAGTACATTTTCTTCAGGTGGAGAGGAAAATATGAAATAAGCAAGCCCACATTTCTGATTTTCAAGATCACTTAGAAATTGCAAGGAAAGAGCATACATGTTGAAATCACTTTGATTAAGAAAATAAAAGGTTAGTTCTTAAATAACACTTAAAAATGAAGACCATGTTTCTCATTTCCAATATCTTATAATGCACAAGGAAAGAGCATACATGTGATCATGCAGTGATTAAGAAAAGAAAATGTTTATTCCATTTTAACAATGCTTGAAAGGAGTAGAAACAATAGATCTACATAAGAAGAATGTGAAATTATTCTAAAACAAGGGTTAGACACAAATAGAATGCTGGAAATATATAAAAAAGAAGAAAATAGAAAAGTACACTAGCACGTACAGTAGTATGCTAGTGCAAGCATGTTAGCGCGTGCAATTAAGTGGGCTAGCATTACAAAAGACACTAGCATGTGCAAATGGATGCATTAGCATTACAAAAAACATGTAAAACAAAGATGTTAAATAGAGATGAAACTGTGGAACACTGATGTGTGTAATAAAATGCTAGCATAAGGATGGTGAATGGTATCAAATAAAATTTCAATGGTATCATGTGAAGTTAGGCGGACATGTGTGCACTTGAAATGGTAGCGCATGCACTTTCATGCTAGCGCATACACTTTAACGCTCACGCAGAGGTCATGAACGTTAGCACAGATAGTTCTAGAAAATGTACAAACCTCAAATACATGGCCAAGAAGATGGTTTGTTTTTTGGCTTCTATGCTTCATCGAGGAACCTAAAATTTTGACAACAAGGTTAAATTAAAACAAGAAACAAAAAAACAAATTTAAATCACAAAATAATAAAATGAAATGAAAAAAACAACGTGGGATGTCCCAACGGGCATGCCAGAATGTTAGCAATGGAAATCAATAGAAAAATAGAAGATAAAGAAATAAAAACCAAATATACCTTCTCTGTAACTCTCTTGCAAACCTCAAGTAAGATCGTGAATCTCTTAGAATTGTATGATCTTGTTGATATTTGAATTTTGTATTCTTGAGATATTACTTTCCAATGTGGATTTGCAAATGTTGCAAACATATTTCACGAGGATTCGAACAACAAATGACCAGAAATTTGCTGCATTTTCTTATGGGTTTCCAAGGATGCGTTTGCAAAGGAAATTTCCTCCTTTTATAGCTAATGGTAATGCCATGAAAGGTGGATTATATGTTTGACTAAGCTCTAGGTTTATTATGGTAACTACCTGAGAATAGAAAGTAGACTAAGTCTGGGAGCTGTAGATTTGAAGGGGCAATAGAAAATTGGAATAACAATTTAAGTTATATCAGGCAATTGAATTACATGTAAAACCTAATTTCCCTCACCTATATAGGAATTTAGAAGTGGATTCTAAGTGGAATAGGGAAGTGGAGTTCAAGTGTAGTTAACTGAAATGAGGAAGTGGATTCCAAATAGAGTTAACTACGATAATGAAGTGGCAATTGACTAGAAAATTTTATGTATTTTCCTAATTAAGTAACTAATTTAATTATCTACGATGTGAAAGAAAATTAATTAACCATTTATTTAATAAATGTTAATTAACTTAGCCAAGATGATGTTGAGGACTAATTTAATTAATTCCAAGTGGTGCAATGTGTAGGATTAATTAATTGGATTAATCAATCATAAGGAGATGAATAATAAGATGTGAACTGGGAATATGTATGTAATTTTTGCTTGTCTATGGGACAAATAATTTCTTCATAGGTCACGTATCTTTATTCACCCAACAAAAAACTATCTTTTGTGGAGTCTCACTACTAAATGACCTCACAGAAGGTGATATCTTCATCTACGTCTCTTTTCCTTTCCTAACTAGCCTAAAAAAATGGGCTCATCACCCTATTTATTTGACTTATGTCGTAGGATGTACATACCCTTGTACACCTTCTTCTTATGATATTATATGTCTCATGGAGTCATTTTAAACACACAAATATGGAATATTCCTCTTCTTCCTAGTCCTAGTCGACCCCTTCTTCATGTAGTGTTAGTCTATAGAGCACTTCGTTATTCTCCATCTCAGTGACATTCTCTATATATGTGGGACCCAATCTACCATATAGTGGAATTATAACCCTCTCCTCCTCATTATTGAATCTCATTACCCTTTCCTTGAAGTTCATTTTCATATGACTATAAAAAAATGGTATCCCAAGTATATTAGGGTATTTCTCTTTTGTGGCCATCTCTAGCACCTTAAAAATCACCATAAAATGGAACTTCCATGATGTTTTATTCCACATGGCAAAAAACTATGACTAGTCTTTTGGTTGCTTTCTTGGCCATGACTATTTTACTTCCTGAAGAATACAACATATGTTTTCCCATTTGTATCTAGGCATATTTAATAAAAAAATCAGTTCTAACCATGTGTTGATCAAAATCTTAAGGCACTAATGCCTTCCAAACTTTGCATCTACTGAGATTTCCTAGTCAAAATGGGAACTCAAATCAACCTAGTTTTCAACCCCTATTGGTTGCATTCCAAATCATGTAGGTTTTTGATTTAATGTATGTAATGTCCCCATTCTTCGTTGGAACCATGTCTTCAAAGTGTCCATAAAGCCTTTTATTTAAGTAGATAAAAAAAATCATCTCCCTTATTTTTATAGATCCCATTCCCACAACTTCCTTTACCAAAAAGTATTCCCATAGATCCTTCATAATATTTAATTAATTATATAGATACTACAATACCTCTTTCATTTCTATCATCATCACTTTTTTTCACATTAGATTTTGGATATGCAATAACATTCCTTATGTAAGTAGGTTAAAAAATTTCCTTTCCCCTTTCTTCATAACTTAAATTTTAATAACCATGACTTGGTCTTGTATAAATATGGTTTGGCCCCATAATATTATAGATCTCGTCTACAAAAATTATGTTTGACCTTTCTCAAGAGGACCTTCCTTGTCCACAATTTCTTATCATTTCACTACCATGGCCTCATTGTCCTCTTCACTCTAGGGATATGTGGTATCTTTCTCTCTTTACCATCGCCATTCATCTATCTTTTGTGAAGGATATACCTATAAATATTTTCTCTATAGATATGAGAAATCCTATGTCCAACACTCCCCTCAACAACTCACACAATCATGGAGTATTGGATACTCCCTCTGATAGTGATCAGTAACCCAAATTTGTAGCTGGTTATCTAGGTTCATATACTTCCAAGACTCAATCATCCTCCTCCACGATATTTTCTATAGTTATTCTTAGTTATGTAGAGATTTTGGTAGAGCCCCTACGGCCTTCATCTCTTTCACCTCATCATTCAACTGGAATTTCATAATATCATGTATGGTGATGCCACACAAAATAATTCTAGTTTCCTTTCACTTTGTAATATTGGGTTGTTCCTAGGTTCATGCACTTCAAAAAATCCTCACATCTAGTTGTCACATAATATACCCACTTCTATGTATAGTTTTTTATTGTGTTCCCTTTCATCTTGCACGTTGTAAAACATATAACTTTACATGTCTCTTTTACATTTTTATTCATAGTAAATTTCTATAATTACAATATCATTGTTGATAGTTAGGATTATGGGAATGGATTGATATATGTTTCAAATTTTCCTATGATTGCCACTCATAAATACGCATCCAATACCTCTTGTAGTTCCTTAAAATTATTCATGTACAATTTCCTACTAAAGGGGTCAATTGACTTCCCACAAATCGCTATGGATATTATAGTGGATGGATTTAAGAGGATATGTTTCATAAAAACATCTTAAATCATGTACCACACACTTGTATAGTCTCCATTGGATCCTATTTGATATCTTTATGTATATAAATGATCTCTTGTTCTAATTTAAGGATGTGAAACTCATTTAGGATCATAATTTTCCATAGATCAAAGTATTCCATAGTTTGATTTATGTCATAATTCATGTACCAAATGGGAGATATCCCTTACTGATTTGTTGTAAATAGAATTTCCTTAATTTTATACACTTTTCCCTCAATGAAAGTTCAGAATTTTGAGTTTTCCATATATTATCTTTGATCCTGGTGTATTCTGTAAATTTAAGGATTACCCGATAAACCAATTGTATTTTTGCTAGACTAGGTACTCATAGCTTTTATTTGTGAAGTGAGATTTCTCCCTCTAACACTTGTTGGTATAGTATTCTTACTCCCTATAAATTTTGGTTTCTATCACATTGGCATCAACACTCCTTGGGCCATGGGCACAAAAACTAGACTCACCTTCATTTCAATTATCTACAGTAAAGTATTTCCTCCCAATCCCAATGTTACACTCACTCTATAAAACATTAATTTTTCCCATTTCAAACTTCCAATGGGAGTATAAGTCTATATTCTTCCCTCCAGCACAGACATGGCCTTCATGACACTAATTCCCTTTATTTTTAATCACAAAAAAGATTCTATCACTTAGTAATTTATATTTTCCAACTACACCTTCCATTTCAAGTAAATTTTCTCTATCATTTTCTGCATTTGAAACCATTGTTCATTGAATCCATTCAGGTTCTTCATAAGCATCTACATAATCCTCATCTTTATCATGGATCTCAACTTTTTTGGACTTCTAAACTGTTGGTTTTGTGATATTTTGATTTCCCTAATGTGGTCAAAGTCAACCCCATGATCTTCCTGACCTCTATAGGTTCCATCAACATGTTCCTCAAAGAAATTTCTATAATTATTAGCTCCATCACTTTAAATTTACATCGCTTTGTTAGATGTATAAAGACCTCCTTAACCATAATTCCTTGTTTGGGAAGTCCTTCATTGAAAAAACTCTCCATTGGTCTAAACTTACACCAAACAAATCCTTTACCCAAAAACCAAGCCTAAATACTATCTTGTGTATTTGATTTAACAACCCATGAGCCATAAATTTTAACACTCCACATAACATAGTTTAATGAGGACCTAGTAGTGGAACCATTGTGTTGGGGCCTAGGTTTGATACATTATAGTTTCTATGTTAAGGAGTATAACTATTTATATGATTTCATTTCAATCAATCCTACAGTTGACCACTTCATCTAAAATGTAGTACAAAAGACATGGTAACCAAATTTTATAGATTGAAATGGAGGGAGAATAGTCAAATACATGGCTATGTAGATCAGATATTAATCCACACACACATCATATTATTATACATTAATCATATATATTATACAATTTACAAGAATTTATGCACGAAAACCTCTTTATCTATTACATTTTCATAATTATTGAATAATTACATTATCATGTGTGTAGTGTACATGCACAATACATAATTCATTTCCATGTATCAAAACAATAAACAATCATCCCTCATTAATCCTCAAATATGAGTCTTTAAGTCATTCACTTCTATCCTTGTACTTTTGCTCCTTTAATAGAATATTTATTACATGATAATTATTTTTATACTCATATAAAAGTTCAAGCATGTCCCCCCAATTTATATCATTCTTAGATACCTAAATATTCCTAAATATCCTTTTACACTTGGTTAGAAATTAGCTAATACACATTATTCTTTTTGGTTGCATTCTAGCCATCACACATTAACTTGCTCAACTAGATCTTGGTTAGAATGCACTAACCTCCTCTTGCAATCCCTTATCGTTAACTAGTCTCCAAACATTACACTTCCACATGTCTGCATATTTTTCCTTATTCCTCTTGGGGAACAATTGTGATTTGTGGTGTTATTTTTTTCTTCTCATATCCCATGTATATGGTCAATATATATAATAATATGAAAGTTCCCTTGTCAATGTGATGAAATAATGGTTGTGGGAAATGCTTTAAGTGGTAGTAGGGGGATTTGTTTTCCTTAAAATAGGGATGAATATGATAAAAAATAAAGTTTTTTATAGGAGACGTGAGAGGGGTAACACATGCATGAAAATCTAAGAGGTAAAATGTGGTGATTTTAACTCCAATAGTGGTATATATGATTCAACATTTGTTTCTATGAATTCCACTCCATGAACTCGAGGCTTTAAGGAATAATGACCAAAATTTTCTCTAATAATCAATTATTTATACAAGAATAGTCAATAGAATTAAAATTAAAATTATGATCAAGTAGACAAGGAAGGTAAGGAACCTAGGTAAATATATTCATATAGAATATAAGTTGTTTAGCAGTGGCATGTAGAAGAAATAGAATGTTATTGGGATTTTTGTGGTGGAGAAGATCCACGGTGATGTGTTTAGTGTCATTTTTATCGAAGGTGGAGGAAATAGACATGGTTCAAAGGATATACTCTAATGTGTATCCATTATAAGGTACCAAACCCAATTATCTATCCACCAATTTCTTCATCATAGATAACTACCATGTTCTAATTGACTTGGGATACATGACCAAATGTCTTTATACTCATTGGTAGGATCATTCCATAATTGTCAGGTTTCATCCCATGACCACTATGTATGTAATATTGGCTTCACTATAGAACCCAAAATTCAGAGTTGAACTACCTCTAAAAAATATATTGTTCACATTTTGCATGCCCTCATATGATACAAAGGCATGCATGGGATAGGTGTATTTGTTTGTGTTGGAAAGTGTAGTGAATAATACCTATTATTTCTTATTTCTCAATATACCAGAAGCACCAAAAACTTGAAAATAGTGACACTACAATTGCACATCCTATTTCCTTCGCCCAACACTAGATAGTCAGTTATTTTCAATGTTTCTATAAACTCCTCCTTTATCATGAAAAAGAATATGGTATCTACTAATTCCACATTATAATTACATGAAGGAGAGATACAAGGTTATATGATATTAACTTTTATAAGATAAGTTGTGGTGAGGAGGGGAACTGGGTGAATTTCCTCTAAGGAGTAGATTGTATCTAAAGTAGTGTAGGTTAATATATGAAATTAATAACAACTTTAACATTGGTCTTGATACCATTAGGTTTATCTTTGAAATTATATTTTCCTATAAATTTAGATGTAGATTAATTTAGAGTAATATAAAAAATGGGGTCGCCTTGGTAAGGTGGTACATATGATGTGTGATCATACAAGGGGTAATTTTTATTTACAACTTTTTCAATAGTATATTGGAAAAAATAGGGTTAGTAGTGTAAAACAAGGTATTGGTAATGAGTGTTGTTAAGGGTAAATACCAAAAGTAAGGGTAATGATTGGAATCCCATGATTGTAAATGTTTTTAAAATTTATTACCAAGTGCATCCCCATGAAAATAGATGTATTCTTAAGGTTATTCAAAGTAAGGAGCTTAGATTCTCATTATTTTAAAGTGTGACATACCTTGTCAAAAGATCATAATTTTTCAAACATGACTAATTCTTGTGAAGGATAAAGAATAATTTGAGTGAATAAATATTGAAGCTCATTATCTAAAATTATATTGTTCATTTTGCTAAGCATAGTCTTATAACAAAAAATGCAATCATTGTTTGCTTCATTGGAGCCGTGTTACATCTAATCCATTTGAGGATATGAAATATAATCACCAATATTGATAGAAAAATGTGCAAGGAATGGATTAACCAAAGGAGTAAAATTTTGCGTAGTGTGCATAGGTAAATCATAGAACCATTGTAGATTTTATTCTTGGAGACATCTAGGAAAAATATTAGTAAGAATCTAATCATTGTAAGCATAACCTAAGAAAGCAATATGAAAGGAGGAAAGATTCTATTCAGGATTAATATTTACCCCAAATATAGGAAGCTTAGGTGACACAAACCCAAGGGGTAAAGGATAATATGATATTTCATGTACAAATAGATTGTAATGCAGTTGAATAGAATCTATAACATTAGAAGGATAAGGGGTACATTGTTATAATTTTAACACTGGGGCTTACAAATTATGAACAATATGCTCAAGGGCATGTGTAGTAGAAGAGGAGTGAGAAGTACCATTGTATGCATAAGGTATGAAAGAATAGTAGTATACATAGGAATAAACATGGTAATATTTTGAAGGAGAGTATGGTATACCCCATAGATAAAGGCACAATAGATGGGGTAATAATAAATGCAGGATTAAGCACTTTCAAAAAAATTATTCATTGGATTTTTGATAGTGTGAATGATGATATGCCTTAGTGGTGAGAAGTAGACTAATAATATTATGTGGTTGGTCATGGAGGTCCTGATAAAAGTGAGAAAAAAACTACTTGAATAGGGAGAGGAGATAAATCTGTCATATGTATATGCCTTTTAGATGTATTAGGTGGTTCAATATGATCAATGGGTGTATGATTGATATAATTACTTACGTGGAAGGGCATAAAATAAAAATATGTACAATGTTGAAATAAAAACCTAGCGGTTGATAATAGAGCTTTTGATTTGGAAAAGAGTAACCTAGTCTAAATATATGAAGGATTTGAGAAATAGGTAGTTTCACTAAATATATTAATGGTAAAATTAATAATGTGTTGTTATTATTTATTATCTTTGGATTAAGGATTAGAAACATGATATATAATCACATTAATTAATTTAATAATAAAAATTTAGATCAAAAACTAACTATTCACCACTATGTAAGATAATCTAATCGAAACGAGTGCTAAATGTGAAAAGGTGTAAGAAGGTAGGTGTACTTATATAATTATATGCTCATGGCGATGATATGGTAGTGAAAATATGATGAATATATTTAAAATAATATAAATATGCTTTGTTTTTAATGCTAGAAGTGACAATTGAGTAGGTATGGAGCCATAAAATGTTAAACAATTCATGTTTGGAACTTTCCCATGGATATGTGTTGGGGATTTGTAACTTCATGTTGCTATGTGAAAATATAAAATATTCTTATCTATGAAATTATAGGTGTTTCACTTATTCCAAACCCTTTGTATGATACAAAATATCTTCAAAACAAAACCATGGGTAAGAGACCTTGAAAAATGGTTAGTGGTTGGGTTGAAAGACAATCCATACACCTCCTATATTGTAAATGATATAAAGAGACCTTGAAATGCATGTAGTTCTCCAACTAACATGTGATATCTATAGGGATTCAACTAGCTTCAGATATTTGATCACTTGATGATGGAAACAATGTCTTGTTGTGCTTAACTTGACTTGACTTGGATGGTATCTATCTTGGGAAGTGTAAATATATAGCCTAGTTGAGTTTGTTTTAGACCTATTAGGGTTTGTTCCTATATTTCACCACTAATGTTGTCACCAAACCAAAACACCCTTTGGTTTTCACAAGTGTGTGTGCTTGATCTCATGGTGTGACTAGGTAACATGGTTACTATATCCAAGTCATGAGACTTGCTACTTGAGATAGACCTATAAAGAAGGTTGGTTCCTCTTCCTAATCTAGTGCAAACTAACTCTAATGAATAAAAACTACTAGATATCTCCATCCTATAATTTACAAGGAACCAAGGAGAGAGAAATATCATGAAATTAAAATAAATCTACACTACAGAGGTGATGCACCAAAATAAGGGTGCGAGAACAACTCTCCAACGTGTGAAAATGGGAGCAAAATACATATTAGAAAGGGTGATAACAATTCCCCATAATCTAACAACATCATTCACAACCACATTCACAAAAAAACACAAAAATAATTAACCTTGCAAGAGTATAAGGTAGACATAATACACCTGTAATAGAATTGAAGAGGCAAGAGGAATGCAAGTAACCACAGCAAGGGAAGACACATCCACAAACTTGCATCTATTACTTCATTAATATGCACAGTTCATTCTATTACAAAGGAAAGGCTTGGATCACCATGCAAGTATTCCACTATGAATTCATGTAGCATATTAGCTTCATAAAACCATAATGAAAAAGTTTTGCTACTAGAATTATCCCCCTTTTACAATGAGACAACACCTCAGTTTATAGAGAATGAAGAGGAGGAGAGAGAAACAGGAAAACTCAGATTTTTCCTTTGCACCAATTAAAAAGTACTCAAAGTGGGTGGAAATCATGATAGAAAATATTCAAAATCCATTCTTGATTGATATGTAACTTGCAGTGAGAGAAAATTTCTGCCCATGCCCATTAATTACACTTTCAACCATTCTCCACTTGCCATTCTGAACAAGGATCATTTTCTGAAAACTTCACCCTCGAATATTCATTAATTTCAGGATTTGTTATATTTTGTGTGAAGGTATCAGATTCAAGATTCCAACAAGACTGATTTTGTGAAAATCCTTTGAGGAACGCTCAAGTTATGAGCTCCTGAGAAGAAGTAGCTATTTTGGTTTTTATAGGCTTGGCTTTCACTCCACAGGTCTGGGCAATTGATTTGGCTGGAAATGACATTTTAAATATTTTCTCCTTCTTCACCTAATTTTTTCTTCATGATTTGAAATCCTTGGGGGTTTTCAAATTGGTTTCTTTCTTGGGGCCCACCATTATATTGTTTTATGTGGGGGGACCTGTTTTAATATTTACCATTCAAATATTGTTAGCTCGGCTAAGCTGAAACTCCCCTCATAATACCTTATGGACCTCAATTATTGTTTTGGGCACCAATTTTTCCCATGATATGGATTTTTGGGTTGTCTAATCAATTGTGATTCACCACCTTCCCAAAAAGCCTTCCTAACCATTCCCCAATGCATCGTATTGTGGACTCACCTTTCCCAATGTGTTGAGTTTCCTTATACATCAGGGTCCCCATTCATCAACACCACCAACCTCTTGTAACTCCTATCTTGGTGAAATGTTATCACCTTACAATGCGGGTATAGGCTCCCTTTGGAGAACTTGGCTTGGTGAGGCACGGGCCACCTGTTCTCCCAACATCCGACTCACCCACAATGGGCTCGCCACTCCCCTCGAACCTGCAAGGCTCGGATGGCCCTGCGTTGACTGGGTCACTTGGGATGTTGACCTATGCTCTATCCACATTATTCGTGTGACTCAACGAAGTCAAGATTTGCATGTATGGATTTAGCAACTTTTTTTGGCCACTTGGGCCCTAAACATCTGCCTTCCCCACATTGCTACCTTGATCGACGATCTCAGACTTGTGTTGCACAACCAACCTGAATGTATTAGGGATCCTTGGGGCGTAACTTCCCTCCTCATCTACAAAATGGTCACTAAGACCCAGCTCAGAATATCCTCGGATATTTCAGATTTCTTTTGCATGCGAGGCTCGACTCACCCAGGCCATCTGAGCTCTTTTCCTCCACAACTCCGACATTAGTCTATGCCAAGGAGCCACTCAAATTTTCTTCATTATTTTTGGTTAAGTCTCGGTCGTCATTGCATGCTTCAACCAAACTTGACTTGATTATTCCATTCTTGCCTTTTCTTGAGATGGGCCCATCATGGCTAGCTCATTTTGGTTTGTGTTGAACTCCTTTAATGACCCACATGAGATCCCCAATCGAGCCATGGCTTGATGAATTGACATTGCATTCATGATGCATCCTCCTGGCCAAGCTAAGGGAGCTCGGCACTAGTCATTTGCAACCTTGGTACTAAAGCTAATTCCATCAAAACTCTGGCACTTATGGCTTAACTTTGATTAGGTCGATGTTCCCACAAACTCACTCGTCATTGGAAGGCTTGGTAATTCAATCTCAATGGGATCTACTACACTAGCTCAACCTTGACAACCTAGTTTCTCTTGGCAATACATAGCTTGGCTTTCCATGACTCGACATACCTTTAGATAGCTCAATTTCCAGACTTTATCGACATAGCTCGATATGGCTCGAGATGGAAAACAATTTGGTTATTGATTATGTGATTTGAGCTCGACCCTTCAGGTGCATAGCTTGATTCATTGCAATAAGTGAGCTTGGTTTTCACTACAAAAGTAGCTCAGTCCTGCAACAAAATAGCTCAAATCACCCTAAGGAATAAGTAGTTTGATTTTCTAAGTATATAGCTTGATGCATAATCTAAACAACTTGATGAGCAATTCAAAGGACTCATTCCTCCCATGGAATATCTTGGTGGAGGTAAAAATTGACTCACCCAAATTTTAAACAGCTCAACCTATAACATAACCAATTCAACCTTTCAATGTGACTCATCGAGCTAAGGGGAAACTCAGTCATGAGTTCAGTTAACTCTACAAAGATCAAATATGCAAGGTTCACAAATTCTTCTAACTTTCTCCAAATCTTGTCAATGTTTTGGATCTCCTCAAGTGCATTATGGACTATGTAGAGTGTTGGAGGTCCTTTCGAGTGAATTGTCAATTTTTTCCATATCCTCCACAAGTGGGTCCTATTGTAATTACTTCATTGTAAACTCCATGTGGTCCAATTTCATCTGAGGGTAAAATTGGATAACAACTACTTTTTATAAATTTAGAAGAGCTTAGTGTCCTTTAGGAATGATATATGTAATAAGTTATCTTGAAAGTGTTAGGTGATTAAATGAGTTTATTTGAATTCCTCAAATAGGGATTCATATTTATAATTTCACATTAAGGTTGACCCATGAGGAAATTACCAACCCATATAAAGATATCATACTCAAAAAGTGATCATTAGGTGGTTGGGGACTAAAACGGCCAATTTCGGGACAAACAATTAGATGGTTTAGTCCCTACTTGGGGTCTCCTATGAAAAGGGGGTGAGGTAGTAGAATTTTTTGGGTGAAATACTTAGAGATGATTGATTGATGTGGATTTATACAAGCAATACTAAGTGACTAAGTATTTCTATTGAGGAGACCAGGTCATGCATGAACTAATGATAGAAAATTAAGATTACAATGTGTGTGCAAGTCATGATTTAGGGGTGAAGCCAATGTTGGAATTTCCAAGTGATACACTACCATATTTAGGTGTCTATAGTTCTTAAAATTT
This sequence comes from Taxus chinensis, assembly GCA_019776745.2. Classification (NCBI taxonomy): domain Eukaryota; kingdom Viridiplantae; phylum Streptophyta; class Pinopsida; order Cupressales; family Taxaceae; genus Taxus; species Taxus chinensis. The sequence continues at coordinate 807,986,059 of CM034150.1, forward strand.
TAATATATATTTTAATATGCACATGATTTTGACAATGTGCATGATATTAGGTTTAAGACATACATGTTATACATTATCATAGACACACACATGTGTTGTGTATTCACTAGCCCACACCTAGGGGAAACCTTTCTATATTCGAAGCACCCATGTGGGGGTATTTTGCATGATTAATAGGTTATTTATTTCCATGTAAGTCTATAGATGATATAAAGATTCTTACGGTTATGACCTTAACATATATCATGTATAAAAATATGTGTGGGATAACTTATATCTTATATAACATTTATATTTACAGTAATAAGTTAGTTATTCATCAAGTCCAACCTAATAAAGATGAATGGGTGTAAACCTAAGTAACATACCTACATATACAGACAAATAAATATTTCATATATGGGTCATATTATGATTATTGTAATATTTTGGAGGCTTCTCCCTAAAAGTGGATTAGTTATATGTTTACTATTTTATTGTTTAATAATATATATTGAATTACTTTTATAACAAGTGGTGTCAAAGCTTTGATTTGGGTAACAATGTGGATAAAATCCTAGTTTTTATAGAACTGCCTATATACCATGAATATTATTTAGAATTGTTTTGATTTTTTATTGAACTTGTAAAATAATTAAAGGAATCTAGCCTCTAATTTTTTGTTTTTTCTTATTAAATTTTTTTTATTGCAAATTTGGTGGCTTTTATGCATTTACTCCACATGTTTTAATTTTAATTTTTTCATTTATTTAAATTTTTGGAAAGTTTGGGCCAAAATTTATTAGGAATCTATTCTTCACAATTTTTTATTTAAAGTTTAACTGAATGTAAAATCACCCAATCAAATATTGTCAAAGGTGAAAATACAATATTTCACTTTCGGGTGTCAACATGTCAGGGCCAGAAACTAAAGGATGAAAAAACAATTCATACACATGATGGAAAAAAAAAAAAAAAAAGATAAGTTACAATCTAAGTCAGCACTAAGTGGGACTTCAAACATGATGTCTCTTTTTTTAGATCATAAAGTGTACAAACTTGAGTATAGTGTTCCCAACCTAAACTTTGATACAACTAAAATCAATCATCAATGGAGGAGCTTGAGTAGAAACTTACTAAAAATTTGAATTTGCAAAGTAATCCCAAAAATAAGCCACATGTCATTAAATTACAAATTCACCATTTTGTTTTTTATAGTCAACTTAATGAAAATCCAAATACATTGCAACCACTACCTTAGGCTAGTTCCCATTTAAAATAGTGTTACATGAGGCCAAAAGTGGAAATGCATAAGTTTTATGGGAATGATTCACTCAGTTGGATCAATTAATTAAATAAATGTTATAACTTTTATAAGATCATGTACGGACATAATACTAGATTAAAACCTAAAAAAACTAATGAAACAAGGGCCAAAGGATTGGGTTTTAACTATGATAAAAATTGTAACCATGGAAATAATTTTGATGAAAGGAAGTTATTATAAATTAAGAGAACTAAAAAAAGAGGATGATAAAAAATTAGTAGAGGTTTTTTATGAGATGGATTCTAGAGATTCCCAACGATACACATCTTTCCATGCACCATCATTTATTAGCCCCAAACTATGATGAACCGCATGAAACAAAAATCTAACCCACATCAAAGTGAAAGGATTTTTGCAATCTGACATTTTATGTTTGTGTGTTTATAACCATATACAAAAATGTCTTTAAAAAAATAGGATAAAAATATTTCACCTCGATATTATGGCCCTTATCAAGTTTTGAAAAATATTGGTAATGTATCATACAAATAAGATATATCTCACCTAGAAAAAATACATTCGATCTTCCTTGTTTTATTCTTAATGCAAGATGTTGGAAAAAAACATTTCAATAGAGACAAAGTTATCTCAAGTTGATGAGGAAATAATAATCATTTTGAGACTTGAGGGAATACTTAGAACGTAAACTAATATCTTTTGTACATTAGATATTACAACATATATGATAAAAGGGTAGAGGCTTCCCAATAAGTATGGCATTGTGATGTTGAAGAATTTATGCAAAAGCATTTTAGGAGAGTCAAAATTGAGTACAACATATATTTAAAGGGGAGAAGGATGTTATTCCCTTAACCTATCTCATGTATAAATATATGTGTTGGGTGACTTATGGATTATTACACACACACAAACGTATAAAAAAATACATACACATATACACACATACATATACATTCATTAGTTAGTTGTTTATTATGAATGTACTAACAAGGATGAAGGGGAGTGAATCTATGAAATGTGTGTGCGTGTGTGCGTGTGTGTGTGTGTCTCCCATATGGTTCATATTGTGAATTATTATATTATTTTAATATTGCAGAGGTTTCCTCCTTGAAACAAATTAGTTATATATTCACTATTATGTTATTTATCATTTACAATGAAGTGATTTTGTTACACTTATAATACTTATACACTGTAGAAAAAAAATCTATGCACTTGGGTGTCTCATGGGACAGGTAAAGATGGTTCAGTCAAAGATTCATTATCTCCTTTAAAACTCAATACTAGTAACTGCAGGTTGCAAGGGACTAAGAGTGGATCTGGTGATGGAGGAAGAGGTACAGGGGTAAGCCAGAACCAGGACAAACAAAACAGTGACAATAGGTCCGGATCTTATGCTTCAGCGGTCTCCAAACAGAAGAAGAATGTCAGAAATGAGCTCTTAAAACCCTCCCAGGAGGTCCCGACGCTGAAAATCGAAGAGGATTTACTTCTAAAGGTTCTTAAGGAGGAGGAAAATCTCTCCCAACTGGGGCTCATATGCAGATTTCACAAATTTTGGCCTAAGCTTTCTCAGCTTCATGACTGGATAGCCCAGAGATGGAGAGAAAAAATACAAGGTAAGATTGAGCTTTATCCTTGTGCTAAAGCTTACTTCATTGCTGTCTTTGAAACCCCTGAAGATAGGGATTTAATTTTTAGTCAACATTGGGTTTGGGGGGAACATGGGCTTATGTCCAAACCATGGTATCCATCTTTCGACCCATTAAAGGAGTCTTTTGATACCTACCTGATTTGGGTTTGTCTACCAGGACTCCCATTGCAGCTTTGGAACAGATCTTGTCTCATTGCTATAGGGGATACTTTAGGCTCATGTGTAGCAGTCGATGATAAGACCTCCATTCAAACCCATACTACTTATGCTCGAATCCTGGTTAATCTCAATACCTCCAAATGTTTACCAGCAGAAATCAATCTACAGATTGGAGCCAGGCTCTGGGTGCAGAGGATAGACTATGAGAGACTTGCCTTCAGATGTCGGCGTTGCTTCCAAACTGGTCATGTTACAGATGATTGTGAACACTTCAAACGTAAGACCAAAACAGCATGGTGGAGGGATTCTCTACCTGAACATCTTACAATCGACTCAGATCCGGCTAAGGAATCGAGTGCCACCCCCTGCAAGCTAACTCACCCATCATGATTGATTCATAGACCAATACAGAGAAGCCTCCAGATTATTCTTTACCAGGTTGTTGATTCAGTGATTAAAGATATTTCAACCTCCCATTTGGATCACTTCCCCATCAAACCTATTGCAGTTTTTCCGACTTTAGTGGATGTGGGGAAATCAGGAATGGACAGTGGTGGATCGGAAAAAAGAAGGGTAATGCCAAATCTAAATCCCCCACCATATTGGACAAGGTTTGATTCTTGTTTTTTTTGGGTGCTATTATTGCTACATTTTGGCATATGGCCTGCTACGTAGTTGCTAAGCAGCTGGGTTGTTGTTTTGTTGCTGTTTTCTTGCTGTTTTGTTGTAGCTGGTTTGCTTTTGCTGGTTCCTTCCTTGACAATTTTTGTTGGGATATTTTGTGATGATCGTCTGGATGTTTTCTCCGTTAGTGGTCGGCCGGAGTACATTGTTATCAAATTTGTGGCCGGACCACTACGTGTTTGCTGTTTGTTCGCTGTCCAGCAGATGTTTATTTGCTGCTGTGTTGCTGCTGGTTGTTTCTTTGCAGACTGCGTTCTGCAGTTGGTCCTTTATTGTTATATCATGATGTTGATCCTTCTTTTCGAGCTTATTTTTCCTATTCTGGCTCCTGAGCCTTGTTGTACAAGGGTATAGTCCCTTTCAAAAAACTATTTGCCAATAATTAAAAAATTTCTAGGTCATAGACCATACTAATATATACATGATTCCTAAGCAAGAAAACTAGTAATTGATAATGTCTTTTAGGCCTTTTTCTTTTTCTTTTAAAATTTTATTGACCTTACAACACCCTACAAACCTATCGGTATTTTATTGATTTATCTTTTATGGCCTTGGAAACTAGTTCCCATCTAGGACACTAGTGCCCAGGCGCTCCATGCCCCCTGGGCGTTCCTGACCCTTCTTTCTCCCCCTTTTCTTACTCTTTTGTGTCTCTTTACTTCTTAGGAATATTTTATACTTTTGGGTTAGCCTTTTAGTTTTCAATTTCAAAATTAAAACAAGGGAATCATATATATACATAGTTATAGCTCTCAAATAAGGGACCAAGCACTAAAAATTACTATCAACACCTAATCTTGTATCCAAAAGGCACCTAAATAACTCTAAAGCATCCATCTAGCATCCACTCAAGGGACAAAAGACTGCATACTCTACATATACATAATAGGAATGGGGAGTTCATTATATTTCATCCACACATGATATACATTGCTACATTATAGGTACAAACCTGCTATCAAGTGCAACTTGCACAAGGGAATTCTAGGGTATAATTTCTACACACACTCATAAGAACTACATGCATTATGTGATGTGGTATGGTTCTCGTTCATAAGTTCACTCTCGGGGTGATTGTAGGGGTCAGTCAGAATCCCCATCCTACATATTTATTTTCATGTTTGATGTGGTTTGTGAGATATTTGTAGTTGAAATATTTTGTTACAAGTTACTAGTGCCTTCAGCTATTAAAGAGTGACTATTAGATGATCAATAGGAAGCAACAATGAAAATATTATGACACCGTAAAAACTAGATTCTAATCGTTTTCAAAGTCATAAGCACCCAAAAGTAGTCTTCAGTGCCCAAGTTCCCCTATTCTACCATGGGTGTTTGTGTTTGACCTTATTCCTGCATTCCAAAATTTATTGTGAGTAGTAACAACACTCTGCCTAACATGTTCAACACTTTTCCTAGTCCCAGATCAATTCCAAATCAAGAGGAAATCAACTAAGTCCTCTCTCCTTCTCCTTTTCCTAGGGTTTCATATATTAAATCTTATCTTATTTGTGTCATTTCTATATTTCAGCATTTATACATCATTTGGTTTAGTAGCAAATCTTCAATATTTAGATTTAATTCAAATTAAATTAAATTAAATTAAATCATTAGTGAACCCTGCTTATTCAAACCCTACCTTATGAGAATGTATCAAATTTTATCTCCTTCTAAATTCATAGATCAATCTTCCTATCATTCTTTTAGTCCAACCAAGGTTTCTGACTTGACTACTACTACTACTAATTTTATGCAAGTTTGTACTCAACATCCTCCTCACTTCATTACTCCAATATTTGATACATCCATCAATGTAGTCACCACCCACCACACTCATCCTCTTATAGGTTCACTCATCTCTATACCACCACCTATCACTTCTATAATTCCTCCTACTATATCTAAGGGTTATGACATCATTGAGAAGCTTAAGAATACACTAGCAAAAATTACTCTTTATGATCTATTGCACAGTGTACCTAATTGTCTTTACACATTAAATTCCAACCTTGTTCCATCCACATTGACAGTGATAATTTCACCTAATTCCTTTGCTCACCTCATTCAATCTCTTAAAATTCTACCACATGTTGTATATTTTACTGATGAGGATATCCCACCCTCCACTACTGATGATTCATTTTCACCTTTTCTTATCACTGTTACTATCAACATCATTTGTATTAACCATGTACTTGTTGACAATGAATCTAATATAAATCTATGTGGTCTATCCCTCCTTAGGAAAATTATAATTATTGATGATTTAATCAATAAATACTCTCAAGACATTCATGGCTATAATTCCCACTATTCACACATGCATGAGCACTATCACCCTACCTCTCCATGTTGGGCCTAAAATCATTCCTATTGTATTCTTTATTATCGATTCCACATTCTAGTTTAATTGCTTACTTCATAGACCTTGGATTCATGCAATGCATGTTATTCCCTCTACAATTCATAGGTTTGTTAAATTCTTACATGATGGTTATGAGAAAACTAATGTTGTTGACCACAACCCCTTAAAGTTTTTCAAGATAGACCCCCGTCACTGCTATGACAATTCCTCCTTCACACCTTATCCCATACCATAATATTAGTACATATGGTTTTGGTCAATCTAGTGCTTCACCCCCTTCTTCTACATCTACATGCATTCCTTTGATTCCTACTCACACTAATGATATATTATCAACCACAATGTCTACCTCTATGAATGCTACTTCTCCATATGTCATGGATCCTTTCAATACTACATCTATCTCCATCCCTGCCAATATCCTTGATAATACTATCTAACAAGATAATGCACACACTGATGATTTTGATGATGAGGCTGATGTTATAGAGCTTAATGATGACATGTTGCACAATCTTAACTTTACTCCTATCAAAATTGATGAGTCCCGTTTCTAGGACACTTATTGCTATTGAAATTGGTGAATATAAATTCAAGATGCTTCCTCCATCCACTAATTCCATGATACCCTTTTAAAGGATTATACATATATTAGACATTCTATCACCTGCTACATCTCCATAAGTTCATTCTTCTCTATACTTGGATCCATTCACATGTAGTCTTTTCATCTGTAATTCTTAAATTGGCCTTATATTCTATTTGACCCTACTTTTTCTGATACTTTTTTCACACATGATGACTTGGCTTAGATAGGAATCACATCTGATGATCTCCTTCCTCCAGCTCACTCTTCTCACTTAGATCATTGATGTGTATTCATTATTGTTGCTTATGGCCTATGTGTCTTCCATTTGAGACTATTCCTTGCATGCACCCATATTTCATCTCCACTTACACTTGGTTAGTCTTGGCTTGATTACATTGGTGGAACATTGGATCCTAATCATACTACTATTAGATTTCCCATTCGATATGGCCACATTTCTATGTGCAATGACTTCTTCTTGGGATAGTCCACAATCTAACTCGTTGGTATGCACATGATTTTCCTCAAACTCCTTTTATTGATGAAGAATATGCAATGGGCATGTACAATCTACGCCACATAGGCTCTTTATATGATCAACCCTCACACTATTACTTATCAAGTCTCTAATCTAGATCCTATTGATTATGACCCTGACAAAGATGATCTTCTCGACGAGTTTTAATTGATTTTTTTTTATATAAAATATTTCAAAGGAATCACTCTTTCCTATTCCCCCCCTCATAACATTATAAGTTGTGTATCCAATATACTATCATGCTATGTGCTTCACGCTTAATATTTTTCAATACTCTTACACATCTTGATACAGACCTTGTATCGCCATTACCATATGATGCACTCTAGTTCCATGATTCATGGTCAACTGATGAGGATATAAATCTGAAATTAACCTCACCCCATTCACTTCTCATGTCATATGCTTCATGATCTATCTTTCTAGCATGTTTCTTAAACCATTTCCCAGTCACACACTCTTGTTTTATGGTTCATTATTGACTGTTGAGGGAACATTTATAAATGAACCTCATATCATACACATCTAATGTTGGGGGGTTGGGGGGGGGCGGGGGGGGGAGATTTCTCCTTTAATCTTCACACATTGCATGTCACCCAATCACACTCATACAAAATTTTCATATCCTATTTGCATCTACTATTTCTATCTTATTTTATTTACATGTTACACTTTGTTTCTTGTGCTAGACGGATTATTAGTATGTCCTTACCTTTTTCTATATACACATGCACGTTCACTTGGTATCTTGAGGTGAATGCAGGACCTTTCACAAATTCATACACGATGCACAATTCTTGACATGACTATTTACCATTCCCGCCAAAGCTCATGGGGCATCTACTTTTTCTACTATCACTCTTTACACATCACAGGTTATATTTTTTTAGTAATTATTATTTTTCAATCACCATCACTATACTTTTCACTAATTTATACACGTTTTGACATAATATCTATCTTTTTAACATGTTAACGGGTGCTTCATGTGTAACATTTATCTTTTCGGATCTATACAACCACGTCTATCTGTCAATTTTTCTTAATATTGTTTGTGGGCTGTCTTATGTCTTATGTAATCATTGTATGCTTTTAGATGTTTCAGACCTGATAGTCTTGTGACATTATGAGTGATGTACACCATGTATGAAACCCTCTTTTTTCTGGTCTATCTTGTCTTCCTTGTTGTTTATTACATTGTCTTCTATTGCATGCTAGCTCATTTTTACTAACTCTTGTTACTAGCCTACCTTGTTTGCATGTTCCTTAGTTTCTACCATGCACATCCCCTACCCCCTGTAAGATTCCACTTCATATCAGTATTAAGTCCTCTCCTTTGGACCACATTCTCCTACAATCGTCGCATGCACCCAAAAATGAGGGGGGGACATCTATTTGGTAAACAAATCACCCATACAACAGCTCATAGCTACAGTAAACACAACACAGTACAGGAAACAACACTGACACATAGTCACAAATTATCCCAAAATTAGACTTGTGTCCAAAACACAGAGTATACACTAGTGCCTAGAACTGTACAGTAGTGGTTGGCGCTTGTTTCCCCCTAAGAACTTGTGTCATGGGGGGGAAACAATCAAATTATTAGCTCATTACAATATCCAATAGTTTATAGCACAATTCTCCAGCAACAGACATTTTCCTCCAATTACATAATTCAGTCTATCAGTTCATTTCACTTATAATCAAAATAATCAGAAAAATAAAAAAAAAATCAATACAATGCATTTGCAGTGGTGTTGATTTAGAAAGCATCATGAAAGGAGAGAAAATCTAGACCTCTCTCCCCAACACTCTTTTCTTAGCATGAGATTTCCCAAAATACTCGCTCTTAGCATGAGATGGCCCATAAAACTAGCTCTTTACATGAGATCTCCCAAAAAACTCACTCTCGGTGTGAGATATCCAAAAAACCTCACCATCGAAATTCAAATACAACAACTTCAAATAAAATCAGTACAATTTTTCTATCTCTTACACTCTTATACATCAAGTGCACACTTTCCTTTTACATACTTTATCACTTTTACCTACTTATACACATGTTACTTTTATTTATCATATACGAAGCTTTGACTATTCTCTCGCTCTTCTTTTGTGGGTTTGTCCTTAATACACAACAAGAAGCATATCACACCATAAAATACAACATGATACTATTCATACTCTTCACCCCTAGGGTCCACTTCCCTTTCCTAGTCTCCATGCTTCACATTGTGATCACTTCACACTTCACTTGTCCGTTTGGCATGTTATTGGCTACACTCTTTTGTATAGGATCATAAGGTACACATCTTCTATCTACTTTATGCTATCGAGTATTCACTCAACAACATAAAGTGGGGGAAAATGTAGACACAAAATCTATGTACTTAGGTACATTTATAGGTCATAGAGCATACTAATATATACATTATTCCTAAGTAAGAAAACTAGTAATTGACAATGTATTTTGGGAAAAAAAAATTATCTTTTATAATTTTATTGACCTTACACACCCTAAAGCCCTGTCGGTATTTGACCGATTTATTTTTTATGGCCTCAGACACTAGTGCCTAGTTAGGACATTAGTTTCCACTCGCTCTTGTCCCCCCTGGGCTCTCCTGACCATTTCTCCCTATTTCTTAATCTTTTTGGTCTCTTTTATTTATTAGGCATCTTTTATAATTTTGGGTCAGCCTTTTAGTTGTCAATTATGAAATTCAAAGAAGGGATTCATATATATGTAGACATACACACATAGTAATAGCTCTGAAATAAGGGACCAAGCACTAAGCATCACTATCAACACCTAAGTTTGCATTCAAAAGGCACCTAAAATAATCTAAATCATCCATCCAACATCCACTCAAGGAACAATGGGTTGCATACTCTACATACAAAACATGGGAAGGGGAAGTTCATTTTATTTCATCAACATATGATATACATTGCTACATTTTAGCTATCGCCTACTATAAAGTGCAACTTGCACAAGGGAATACTCGGACACAATTTCTACACACACTCAGAACTACATGGATTATGAGATTTAGTGCAACACTTTTTCGTAAGTTCACTCTCAAGGTTATCATCAAGGTCAGTCTGACTCACCATTATGGATCTTTCATTTTAGTTTTGATGTGGTTTATGGTTTTTTTGTAGGTGAACTCTTCTTTTACAGGTTATAGGTACCTTCGGCAATCAAAGACCAACTATAAGCTGATCAGCAAGAAGAAACAAAAAATATCTTGTGACACAATAAAAACAAAATTCTGATAATTTGTGTAATCAAAGGCACCCAGAAGCAGCTTTCAGCACCTAAGCGCCCCTGTCTTTCCATGGGCGCCTGTGTCCAACCTCATTCCTACATTCCATAATTTATTGTGAGCAGTAAGAACACTTTGGCCAGCCTTTTCATCACTTTTCCCAATCTAAATCAATTCCAAATCAAGCATAAATTAGCTAAGTCCTCTCTCCTTCTTCTTTTCTTAGGGTTTCATATTTTAAATCTTACCTTGTTTGTGTCATTTCTATATTTCAGCATTTATACATCATTTGATTCACTAGTGACTCTACAATATTTATATTTAATTCAAAAAAAATTAAATCATACACGTCTTCCCCTTTCTTATATATTTCATATGTGTTTTACTATGGATAATATATCAAGCTTTACTTGATCATGACATTGATTTCCTATATGTAATCATATTTATTTTGCCATGCTTATCGATTATTGATTATTGAATATTTCAAACTTGTTGAGTAATTAATGATTGATTATATGTTTACTACATGCTCCAAGTTTCTTAATTGATTTTTTCTAATTATATGAAGTATATTTATTATTGCGTTAAATAAGAACTCGTGCCTAAAACTTACTTAAAATTTTATACTTAAGTGGCTTCAGGTGAAAATCCACGAGAAATAATAGGTTACAGATCAAATAAGTAATGTTCTTGTTCCTCATGGTCTTCCTCCCTCTTGGACTTCCCATATTATTCATCCCATCTTCAAATCTGGAGACTCTCTTAAACCAGAGAACTACCGTACCATTATGATTGGGCATACTTTGGCTAAGCTTTTTGCTACAGTACTTGATGATTATATCTCACAATGGGCAGAAAAGAAACGGATCAGGGCAAAAGGTCAAGCAGGTTTTAGGAGGAATCACCGAACTATTGATCACATTTTCACTTTGGTTGCCATTATAGAGGAAGCAAAGGCTAAAAAACAGAAGGTATATTGTTGTTTTGTGGACTTCCGTAAGGCTTTTGACACAATACCTAGACATCTTTTGATTCAGAGGCTAAAAGATTTGGGTCTTCCTGACATGGTAATTTCTCTTGTCATGACTTTATATGAGAAAATTTTTGGGCATATTCGTACCAAATTGGGCACTACTAATGACATTCATAGTAACATAGGTGTGAAACAAGGTTGTCCTCTATCGCCTACACTTTTTGGGCTCTATATTGATGAATTAGAGGATCTTATCTCCACAGAATTAGGTACCATGAATGGTTGTAGCCTCTTTGGGATCTACATTGCTATTTTATTATTTGCAGATGACATTATTTTGCTTTCACACACAATTACAGGGCTTCAAAATCAGCTTGATGCATTGAGCGATTTTTGTGATAAGAAAGGCCTGGAAGTAAATCTGGCCAAGACAAAACTCATGGCATTTAATACAACCAAGAAAGTAGCATCTACAATGAATTTGTTGTACAAAGGAAAACAAGTTGAGGTGGTGTACTCTTACACCTACTTGGGTGTGGTTTTCTCAGGTCCACCTTTTAGCTTTGTTCCGGCAATAGAAGCAAGACTGAGCAAAGGGTATGCAGCATTGACGGTCTTGGAAAGACAATGTTTTCAGCTCCAATTTCAAGATATTCGGACGAAGATTCGGATTTTTCATACTTTGGTTACACCAGCACTTTTATACGGATGTGATGTTTGGGGTCCATATTTGAGACAAAATGATTTCAATTGTATGGAAAGAGTTTTCATTTCCATGTTATCAAAGAATATTCGAGCCAAAAGAACAGTTCCTCACTCAATCATTCTTGCTGAGTTTGGGGTATGTCCTCTCTTTATCTCTTTGATTTTCAATGTTATCACTATGTTGCATAGACTTCGGTGCATGGCAGATTCATTTTCAGGTCAAAACAGGTATCCATATTTGGCACTTCAATCTTCTGTACAACTTGCCAAAAAGGGTTGCAAATCTTGTTGGTATGCAAGGATTACTACTCTCCTTCAGAAGCTGAATATTGATATTGATAGACTCCCTCCTCTTGGGTTTTCTATTAATGCTCCTCAACTTACTAAACAGGAGGTTAACAAGGGTATACGAGAGGAGCTCACTAAGTCTTATTTGAAAGTTACATGGTTTTCTCCGAAAGAGCCTTTGAAACCAAAGCTTCTTCACTATTTTCAATTGTATTCTTGCTTCCATGAAGATCAAAACAAAATTCCAGAATACATGAGGATGTTTTTGCCTTCATGCCTAAGGATCCCTTTAGCTCAATTTCGCATCTGCTCTCACCCTCTTCGGATAGAATCTGATCATAGCCTTCCACAGCATGAGCGGATTTGTCAGTTGTGTTTTCTAGAACCTGAAAGCGAAGAGCATTTTATATTCAAGTGTCCCATCTATTATGAAATCCGTGGGAGATATCATTGTCTTTTCAGAGATTCCAATGGGTCTTTAAGGAGTCTCATTCGGTATGAAGATCAAAAATGCTTAGCTTTATTTATTCGTGAAATGCTTCAAATTCCTTCAAATTCGGGAAAGAACACTCAAATTGCAGTCCTCAAATACAAATGAGTACAGAAATATCAGTTCTTACTTCCACATTACTGATTTCAGGAATCTTAAGAGATCTAATATGCAGACAACCTGGTCCAGATGTGTTAGACAACGCACTTTCTATTGGTTTCACGATCTGCAACCTTCTAGCGGTTGATTTGTTGTTTCCTTATTTCTTTTTCTGGAGATGTTTCGACACTCCCTTTTTGTTTTGGTGCTTGGTTTGTATTTTTTCTGTCCCATAGGCCATTCTTGGCCTTCTGTGGACATTAATAATAATAATAATAATAATAATAATGTACCGCGGAAAAAAAAAAAAAAAATTTAAAAAGGAAAAACAATGGAGAGTTGGTGGTGGGAAATATGCAAAAGCCATGGAAAAAATGAGATTCAATGAGGAAGTCAAAACCCACGCAAATTAGAAAATACATAACGAATATATGTGAGGGATGAGGCATCAAAAATTACAGAGCTCGGGAAAGTGGAGTTTGTAAAGTGAAAGAATAGAGAGAATCAAAAATAAAAGTCCGAGGGGAAATTTAAATACACACAAGGTTGAAAGGATGCATAATGAAGAAAAACATAAAATCCATGGGGAAAGGAGATCCATGGTACAAAATAAAATACTCCACGAAGAAGTGAAATAGGCCACGTGAGAAAAAATGAAGTCATAGAACAATAAGGAAATCAAGGATCGAAAGCAAGAGGCCAAGAACAAAGATGTAGACCATTACAAAACTGCCAAAAAAGAAAAATAGTCAAAGACAACTATAAAATATCCACCGAATGAAGATTTTTTTTGCATGAATCAATTTAAATATTCAATAACCAACATTAAATCTTATATTGTGTAGTCCTCATTCCTAGACGATTTGATAGAGTGTTCTTATAACAATCTCCGGTGCTCATAATTTGTTTACAAAATTGAATGTTGATTGTCCCTTGGTGCTTGGAGAAGTGGTTTTGTTTTCTTCATTACTAGGCGTTATCTAATATCTTCTCTTTCTTTCCCTATCTCATTTAAAAGTAAATGTAAGGGAATAAGCTAAGGGTCTTTTCATATAGTTTTAGAGATTTTCCTTTTGATCACTAAGCTAATGCCCGTGGACCTCTGTAATGTGTTTGATAATTTTTCACATGTCTTGATTATGTGGAATTATGAATGACTAAGTTTTTGATATTTTTTTGAAGTGTGGTATCTTTCCTTTGAATACATACATGTTTAATGTGAATTTCTTAGTCCTCTTACAATATTTATGTCTTATTTTGATCGTTATTATTATATTTTCTTGTGAATTTTTGGAACTTTACATGATAAGTTACATTTGTGTTTCTTAGATTCAAACCTGAACTCTATTGTTAGTTTGGTGCATCACCTTTCTTTATTTGAGTATTTCATCCTTTTAAACATTGGTACCTTGAAAATATTAGGTTATAACTAGTTGGTAGTGGTTTTTAGTGTTGGTTATATTAGTCGTAGTAAGATAGAATATAAGAAACCAACCTTCTCTGTAGATTGACCTTAAAAGTTTCCATTTTTCACACACTTTAAATGCCATTCTATGTTTCATAGGTGTTGATATTAGCCTTAAAAAAGGGTGCAATCGCATATGACAACAATATTTGGCACACTTGGTGGGACATCTTGAGTCATTTAAAATTTTCAATAAGAATGGTGTGTGTTTTAGTGGTATCTCACCTTCGAGAGCCATCATCTCAACATGCAAGGAGACTCCAATGGTCCAAAAATTACATTCTTATCATCTACAAACTAGTTTCATTTCCATTTTCACTCATATTCTTCCTGTTTGATGAAGTTATGTAGTCATTTCTTCCTTTCCCCTTCATTGTAATTCTTATGTGCAATCACGAAATCCCCCTCTTCCACCTTCATTCACTCCCAACTTCCCTTCAAAATCAATACATGAATCTTATTACAATGACTTCGCATATGCCACAAACCCTATTGATTTATATTATTATCCTATAGAATGTGATGGTTTGTAGGAGCAAGAGTATTCTTATGATGGGGACAACTTAAATTATGATGTTGATTTTTAGTTGTAGGTTTAATATGTGGAGGAGAACATTCAAAGATAATTCCATATTTTGGATGAAAGGACATCTAAACATCCTAGTAGAAAAGGATATTGTTTGTGGGATTACGCTTTTTCCATACTCCTTTAACCCTCAATATAAGATTTAGATCATGAAATTAGATATGAAGAAAATACAAGAGCTGGAGGAAATATTTAATGCTCTGTAGTCTAGTATAAGTATCCTTATCCATGGGGAAATCCTTCACCATACCCACCTTTCCATCCTACTCCATATTTTGAGGCCATTCCCTATCCTCAATCTGAATGTGATGTTTCTCATCATTTTTTGGATCCCCATGAGAGCTATTCTCCTTCCTAAAATAAAATCCACTTTCCTTCATTTGAGCCTCTACAAGACCAAGTCAAGTTCTCATCCTTACCTCACTACTTGGATTAATGATATATATGGATATCTAAAAGATCATTTCCATTATTTATATTTTTTGTAATATACCTCTTCTCTACCCTCAAATCAAGGGTTATCTAGTTCCAATGATAATTATAATAATATTCACCATCCCTTCATAAGCATCCAAGTTCATTTGTGACAATTAAAGATGTTCCTCATCCTTATGAACATTGAAATGCATAAGCACACTTGAAGAGGTAGTATGAAGAAGAGATAAATAAATAATATAAACTATAAATTCTAAGAGCTTATAATGATATTGAATCCAAACAAATATCTCAAAAGCTATGCAACAACCCCTCTCCTCCAAATGAATCAATATCAGTTGAGGTATGTACCATTGTTGAAAACCATATATTGGAATGAATCAGAGTCTAAAAATTAAGAAACCATAGCTATTTTCCTTGAAGAGGTTCCTACTACTATTATTGATCAATACATTGATGAGGAGGTTTTAAATGAGATTACAAATGAACATAAGGAAATTTTTGATGTCAAGGGCGATCAATCTGAGACCAAAATCCAAGAAAATCACACTGATATCCTTGGAGGCAACATCCCTGATCATGGAAAGGCGTTTTCTTGGTTATAAGATTAGATAGGGGTGTTGGTTGTTATTTTGAATACCATAAAAGAAGAAGAGGGATATTTATTGGAACATATTGCATGTGAAAGGTAGAAAGAGGTCGAATTATCCTTTGTACTTGATAATTTTGAAAGTTTCATGATTTTTGTTGGAGAGGAGGCTTGTGATCTAAATATATTTTCACTTGTTGAGGATTCATGGGAAGAAATCATGGATTTTTTTAAAGTGTTAGGGGTATGAAATAACCATTTAATAGCTTTGGTTATGAAGCTAAATGTGAAAGAAATGGGGAAAATCATAAAGAATAATCCATTGGTTCTAAGTGTTGGGTGTCTAATAAGATATCTAGCTAGATCAGATCTAGGATCAAAGTTTCCACTTGTCATATTCACATCATAATGTGAGGAAGATCATCAGAGAATCAAATATAAGCCTATAAAACTCCACAAACAAATTCTAGATTACACAGAGGTATATTTTTCTCTTGAGGATGATATTTTGAAGGTAACAATGGTGCAAACTATGTTTGGAATCTTACCACTAACCCTTATGGAAAAATTGATATCATGGCCACTTTTTATCAAGAAGGTAAGTTACTTCTCCCAAAAATATAGTGGTCTTGTCTATATTTATTTTCCAAACTTTAGTAGAGTAGGATTAGATTAGTTTTTTATTAGTAGAACAAGTGTTGATCACACTATATATGTCTCCATTTGGACCATGTATGATTTTAAATCTTTGTAAAAAGTTTTTGTGAGATATTTTCAACTACGCACAGTCCACATCATCCACATTCATGAGTAATTTTAGATCCATAGCATAAAATATATCATGTAGGGATAAGTTCAAAAGATTTGACACTTTTGGGGTGAGTTTTCAAAGTTTCGGGATCAATTCTTAAGGCTATATGAAGAGTTAGTGCCCAATGGATGAAAAGGACCACTAGTTCCATTCATCTAGTGAGCATATGTCTTTTATAAGTCACCAAAATGTTTTCAAATAAGCATTCATGCTTAAATAGACAACTTACTTCAAATTCTACACTCAGGCAGCTTCAAGTAAAAAGATGTGAGAAATAGTAGGCTGTAGATCAAAGGATCGATGTACTGTGGGAAAAAATGTGGAACAAAGGAAAAAACCATGGAAAGTTGGTGACAGGAAATATGTACAATCCATGGGACAAATGAAAGTACATGGGGAAAGTCAAAAACCCACTCGAAGTAGAAAATCCATGGAGAATATACACTATGAAAGAGGTGTTTAAAGCCACACAAAATTGTAGGGTACAAAAAAGTGGAGGCCATGGAGTGAAAGAAAAGAGTGGAGTGCATGAGAATAATAAACAAAAAATTTAGGAAACATGAAAGTCCATGGGGAAGTTTAAACCCGCACAAGGTTGAAAGGCCACGAAAAAATAAAAACATAAAATCCAAAGAGAAAGGAGATCCATGGTAAAAAATGAAAGCCAAATAAATGATGGATTTCATGAAGAAGAGGAAAAGGCCGTGGGAGGTAAAGTAAATTCATTAAATAAGAATGAAATCATTGATAAAAAGAAAGAGGCCATGAGCAAAGCCACACACCATTGCAAAACTATCAAAAATATAAAAAGTAGTCAAAGACAATTGTAGAAGGTCAGATCGTCAAAAATATTTCGAATGAAGCTAATCCATCCCCAACTCAACTTAAATGTTCAACCACTCCTAATAACCAACATTAAACCTTGTACTACCTATCCCTCATTCCCATATGGTCTAAGAGATTATGATTCAAACAACCTCTGACACCCAAACGCGATCTAGAAATTTGAATACCATTGGCCCTTAGTAATTGGCAAAGAGGTTGGTTTTATTCATTACTGAGTGTTATTTGATCTCTTCTCTTTCTTTCTCTATCTCATAAAAAATAAAATTTAAGGGTGTAAACTAAGGGTTTTTTCTGCTAGTTTTAGATCTCTTCCCTTTTGAGTGCTAATTTAATACTTTTGGACCTCTGTAGCATGTTTGTGAAGTTTTCATGCACCTTGTATCTATGGAATTGTGAACAAATAATTATTTATAGTTTTTACAAGTGTGATCTCTTTCCTTTGAGTGCATACGTATTTGATGTGAATATCCTAGTCCTCTTGCAATATTTCGATATTATTGTGATAATTCTATTTAGAGTTTTTTTGCACATCTCTAGAACTTCACATGCTAAGTTACATATATGTATCTTAGAGTTAGAATTGAACTCTAATGTTATTTTAGTGCATCACCATTCTTTATTTCAGCATTTCATTCTTATGAACCTCGATCCTTAGGAAATCTTATGTTAGAATACTTAGTAGTAGTTTTTAGTGCTGGTCAGATTAGTTGGAGTAAACTAGAATAGAAGGAACCAACCTTCTTTGATGATTTACAATACACAATGAAATTGTCCAAAACTTGTAAGGTTGTTCCATATTTCATTGAAGTGTTGATCTCATCCTCAATAAAGGGTGTAATCTCAAGTGAAAACAATTTTTGGCACACTAAGTGGGACCTCTTATTTGTATCTCATTTCACTAAGAATGGTGTGTCTTAATGGTATATCACCTTTAGAGTCATCATCTCAACACACCTAGTGATTTCTTCAATAAAAAAAGACCCATTTATGTCATATGTAGACTAGTTTCATTTCCATATTTAACTCATATTCTTCATATTGGATGAAGTTATACAACCATGGCTTCCTTTCCTCTCACTAAAATTATTATGTTTAGTCACAAAATCCTCTTCTTCCACCTTCATTCACTCCCAACTTCCTTACACATAAAACACATGAACCTTATTATGATGAATTCACATATGCCACAAGCCTTATGATTTATATGGTCACCCTACTGACTATGATGGTTTGCAAAAACAAGAGTATGTTTATGATGGGGACAACATTAACTCTAATGCTGATTTTTAGTTGCAGGTTCAAGACGTGGAGGAGAGAACGCAAATAGCATATCATATTTTCAATGAAAGGGAAAATACAAATCTTGTTATATACGTACCTTGGCTGTGGGATTATCTTTTTCCATACCCCTTCAACCCTCAATACAAGATTCAAATCATATAGTAAATATGAATAAAATACAAAGGATGGAGGTAATATTTGATGCTCTACAGTCTAGTATTAAGTATCCCTATATATGGGAAAACCTTCACCATACCCACCTTGATATCCTACTCCATATTTTGAGGCCATGCCCCATCCTCAAACTAAATTTAATTATTCTAATCGTTTCTTGGATCCCTATGAGAGCTATTCTCCTTCCCAAAATCAAATCCTCTTTACCTTAATCAAGCTTCTACAAGAATAGTATAAGTTTCCATCCTTCCCTCACTACTTGGATTTTGATCTATATGGCTATCCAAAAGATCCTTTCCTTTATTTATTTTTTCTGAAATATGCCCCTTCTCCATCCTCAAATAAAGGGTTATCTAGTTCTAATGAGATTTATTAAAAATATTTAGCTATCCATCATAAGCATATTGGTTCATTTGTGGCAAGTAAAAATGTTCCTGAAGAAGAAACATGAGGAAGATCCAAAAAAATAAGATCATATACAAAGTATCAGATATTTGAAGAAGTATTTTGAAGCTAAATAAATCCATCAAAAGCTATGGAATAGTCACTTTTCTTCAAATTAATCAAGATCAACTAAGGTATTTATTATTGCTGAAAATTGTAAGATACTCATTTCATATTGGAATGAATCAGAGTTTAATAATGAAGAAACCATATCTATTTTCCTTAAAGAGATTCATGTTATTATTATTCATCAATCCATTATTGAGGATGTTTCGGATTAGCCTCCAAATGAACATGAGGAAATTATTGATACCAAGGGTGATCAATTTGAGAATGAAAGCTAGGAAAATCATGTTAATATCCTTAGAGGAAAAACCCCTAATCATGCAAAGGTGTTTTTTGAGTTAGAATATTAGAAAGGGAGATTGGTTGCTATTTTGAATACCATAGAAGAAGAAGTGGAACATTTAGTGGAAAATATTGCATGTAAAATTCATAAAGAGGGTGAATTATCCTTTTTACTTAATGATTTCAAATTTTTCATGATGTCTGGTAGAGAGGAGGCTTGTGATCCAAACTTGTTTTCACTTGCTAAGCCATCATTGGAAGAAATCATGGATTTTTCAAAGTGTGAGGGGAAGGATAAAGAATATGATAGCTCTAATTATGAAGATAAATGTGAAAGAAATGGGGAAATTAAAAAAGAATAATCCATTGGTAATAAGTGCTAGGTGTCCAATAAGATATCTAGCTAAATTAGAGTTGTACTTGTCATGTTCACATCAAAACATGGAGAATATCTTCATAGAATCAAAGGTTAGATTCAATACCTCCAAAAACAAAGTCTAGATCACACAAAGGTATATTTTCTCTTGAGGGTGGTATTTTGAAGGTAGCAATGGTGTGGACTATGTTTTCACTCTTACCAATAAACCTTATGGAAAAATTGATCTCACGATCACTTTTTATCAAGAAGGGAAGTTACTTTTCCCAACCAGTTAGTGGATTTTTCTAAACTAATTTTTCACTCTTGGTTAGAGTAGGAGTAGATTAGTTTTTTTAATAGAACACGTGTTGATCACACTCTACATTTCTCCATTTGGAGAATGTATGATGTTCACTCTTTATACATATTTTTTGTGATCTCTTTTCATTTCTGCATAATCCACATTAATCACCTTCATGAGAAATTTCATATCCAGAGCATCAAAGAGACCAATGCAAGGACAAGTTCAAAAGATCATATTGTTTGAGGGTGATTTTTCAAAGTTTTAGGGTCAATTCTTAAGATTATATGTTGATTCCATGCCCAATGGATGCAAAGAACCACTAATTCAATTCATCTAGTAGGAAGATGTCCTATATAATTCACCAAAGTGTTTTCAAATAAGCACTCATAATTTATTGGATAAATTATTTAAAATTCTAGACTTGGGTCGCTTCATGTGAAAATCCACAAGAATTAGTAGGAAACTGATCAAAGGAGTGGTATACCACACAAAACAAAAAATCTATGGAACAAAGGAAAAATAGTGGAGAGTTGGTGATGGGAAATATGTAAAATCCACAAGACAAATGAAATTTCATGGGGAAGTCAAAAACTTGCATGAAGTAGAAAATCTATAGAGAATATACATTGTGAAAAAGTTATCAAAGCCACACAAAATTGAGGAGTCTAGGAAAGTAGAGTTTGTTGAGCGAAAGAAAAGAGTGCAGTGTGGGAGAAGAAAAAAAATATCCACACATGACAAATGAAATTCCATGAGTAAATTTAAGCCTCCGTACGGTTAAACAGGCATGGAACAAAGAAAAACACAAAATATTTGGGGAAAGGAGATCCATGGTACAAAATGAAACTCGCGACAAACAAAGGACTCCACGAAAAAGTGGAAAGGCTATGGGAGGAAAAAGGATGTCACGATACAAAAAGGAAATCAAATATCAAAATCAAGAGGCCATGAAAAAATTTGCAGGCCAGTGTAAAACTACCAAAAGTGTGAAATGTAGTCAATGATAACTATAAAAGATCATGGACCATAAAAAATATTCCAAATGGAGCACATTCATCCCCAACTTAGTTTAAACGTTCAACCACCCTAACAACCAACATTAAACCTTGTACTGCACAACCCCTCATACGTATACAATCTGATAGAGTGCAATTAAAACAAAATTTAGCACTGATTTCACCATTTTTCAATTTAAGAATGTTCTATTTAACAATAATGAAAAATATGAATAGTCTTACAAGTGATTATTTTGATTTAATTAACTTCCAACATTAATTGCATAAATGAGAATAAAAGTTTTCAAAGAAACTATTAATATAGAAACTATAAAAAATGAAAGGGAGAGTTGCACTTGCTTATGTTGAGTGGACCTAGAGAACTCTGAGTGATCTAAATACAGGAACACGATTGTCTGAGAGTTAAAATGCTTCATTACAAAAATTGGCACCTGAAACTAAACCTAGTAAAAACCGTACAACTAGGTCCAAAGCATATGTAGGATTCTGATCCTTATGTACTGTCTTAGACCTGATTAGAAATCTAGGCCCAAAACTTCCTTAGTGCTTAACCTACCTAGAAAGGAGTATCAATATGTGTTAGTCTTCTTTTCTCACTTTCAAAATGTCTCTGTAAAATTTTCTCAAACCCTAGAACCCATGTAGTGTAAGAAGGATTTCCTAATAAAAAAATTTAGGTGTGTTATTGGCACCGTTATACACCACTGATGTCATAAATACTCTAACGATGGCTCAAAATACATGTCATTCTCCTAGCATAATATATCTACCATAGTGAAATCATAACCTGAAAACCATGCTTTGACAATGCCTTTCTTGAATTTCACACTTGCTCAAATTTTTGGAAAGGGTCACTTTGCTTTCTTGTAGAATGAATATGGAGACTCCTAGACCTAGAACAAGACTTCATACTTGTAGAGGGTGATACCCTAATGGATTTTCATGAGTTAATTTCATATTTTAAGGTGACTTGAGTGCCTTTTGTTCTTTCTTTTACATGAGGAGTTCTTAAAGTGTTAGGTTTTTTAATGAGGTATAATTTACTTGTTTAAATATTCTTCTGAAGGTTATTATGACATGAAATTTCAATCAAGGGTATGTATTTACTCATAAGAATGTGATAGGATAAAAAAAATTATTCCAAAGCATGTCAGTTCAAAACTGTATAATAGGGTCATCTTATAGATGTATACAAACCAACTAAAAATGGTGGTTTTTACTGGGAGGGGAAAATCATGTTTTGACTTTAGGGGTTAGAGAATGAATGTTTCTAGGTCTATTTTATGAAATTAACATTTATAAACTGATGATGGAGATGTGGGATAATATAAATAAGTAATCGAATAACTATTAGGATGTGTTAGGAAAGAGTAAGGAGAGTGCATTTGTATATGTACATGTGTAATGTCAATATTAGCAGTGTCAAAGGATAGATTACCAAATTTGAGTGTCTATATTTTAGAGACAACCAAGCAAGGGAAATGACATGATTAAGACTTATTTTCCAAAACAAGGTCTAAGACCTTAACATAGCTAAAATTTGGATCTTATTTATAAACTATAGAAGATACCCCTGCATCAAACACCGTAGGTAGGAAAATATTCATGGTCTCCTGCTCATGAAATATCTTATTTCTTATTTCTTTTCTTCTAGTTCTTTTTAAACTCTTGATTATAATAAAACAAAGCAGTCCTTATCTTGCTCTTGATTCCTTAATCATTATCTATTAGCTTGAATAATAGGTCTTCCTCCTTATTTATGAGTTAAAACTGACTATATACCTTCTATATCAAATGCATATGAATCATCTCCATTTTTTTCATTGTATTGGCCTCTTGGGTCTCTTCTTGACTCTATCTCTAGTTCTCTATTCAACTAGACCCATGCATATTAGTGAATCAAATTATTTTTCTAAACCATTACTTCTACATTATTATTTTCAATGTATTTGAGAAATCTCTAAGGTATTACTCCTTATTGTCTTATCTGAATGAGTTTACCTAGAGATTTTAGTTTTTTTTACCTTTATGGAATCTAGTGTCTTTATTTTCTCAATAGTACTTACATATACACAACTTGAAATTTTCTCAATAGATGTACTTACATATACACAACTTGAAAAATTATTATATTTATAACATGGATACTCATTGGTCTCTCTAAATTATCCTTGCAACAACACCTCTTTTATCATCCAATATGATCCCTCTACTACTTTACCTTCATTTTTCCAAGAACTTTGTGTTTTTCGAAGCACTAATTAAAATTTTTGTTCCTCATATTGTATTGTACACTCTCCTTTTTTCTTAATTTCTATTATTCCTTATGTCTTCATAATCACCATAATTTCTTCTTCCTTTATAGGTTCACTACTCAACTCAAGGTTAGCTTCCTCATACATTCATTTCTTAGATCTCTTTTTAAATTCTTCTTCTCCACATAACCATTTCCACATAATTTTGAGATAATTAATCAAATTTATATTCTCTCTTTCATAATTGTTCTCTTCTTCATAGTTTGTAATTTGCCTTATAATTTAATAAGATTGTTCTTGGTTTCTTTTCACTCCTCCATTGAATCTCTAACATATTTTCTTAACTTCCCTTACATGTTCTCTAGTCACACCATATAAGCTCCTAGTTTTTTCTCCTTTTGACTCAACCTTCAATACTTTCATGATTTATCTTAGACATCCTTGTAGAGCTTCCATACCATAATTTTTATAGTATTTATCTCCACTTAATACTCTCAAGAATTCATCTCCTCTCAAGTCTAATTTTATTTCCTTATTAAACACCAATGTAAAATATATTCTTCTTTCCTTATCTATTGTAAGAATGATTTTTTAGCCATAATTATCACTCTAGATTTTCTTTCAACTTCCTCACTACTATTACTTAATGGTTTCAAAGTGTTCCTTTTAGAATATTTCTCTAAGGTGTAAGTATTATCTCTCCCATCATGTAATTCCCTTCTATCATATTTCTAAGGTCTACCAAGTAACACATAGCAAACATTCATGGACATAATGTCACAAATGACCTCATCCTTATAGTTTCCAATCTAAAATTCAACTTGACATTGCTCATTAACTACTACTTGATGTATTTTTGTAACCAATAAATATTATAAGGAGTATAATGTTATTGTCTTCTTAATCTTAGCATATTTACCATATCTAAGGAAGCAAGATTATTTGTACTTACACTATCAATGATAGTTATACAACACTTATCTCTGGGTTTGTACATGGTCCTAAACAAGGTTCTTCTTTTGAGTTGGTTATTTCACCTATTTGGTTGTTTTCAGGAAAAAACTTTTCACTAAAAATGATTCTACTTATTATGGTTCTTCCACATGATTTGGTGACCTAACACTCCATTATCAACATGCACCACTTGATTTCTAGATGCAATCTTGCTATCTTCTATACACTCATATGATCTATGTCCTGCATATTTATTGCACTCAAAACATCTACCTCAAAATTTTCTACTTCTTTCTCTTCCAAATGTGGCTCTTCCTTTGAATTATTGAATTCCTCTTGTGATGTTTTTCCCTTAAGAATTGTTGCTAGCTTCTCCCTCATGACTATGTTATTTATTTCTTCCACACATTTGCATTTTTTAGCAAATATAGACCACTATCTAGTGTATCTTTCATAAGGGCGTCCTACCACACAATTATTTCACAAACTCACAAAAACTATATGGAGTCTGAGATTTAGTGCAATGTTCAATCGTAATTTCGTCTCAATTGGGTGACCGACACCATCGAGGTCAGTCCAAATCCACATATTACATATTTCTTTTATTGGATTTGATTTGGTATTGTGGTTTTCATATGTGAACATATCTTTTACAGGCTACAGGTATATTCAGCGACAAAGGTACAACATACATATGATCAAAAGGATATATTTGTGACATTTGTGTGACATAGTAAAAACTAGGTTCTAACCATTTTTGTAATCATGGGTGCCTAGTAGAAAACTTTGGCACCCAAGCGCCCCTGACCCAGTCCAAACGCCCATGTCCAACCTATTTCGTGACCTACATAATTTATTTTGAGCATTAATGACATAGATCACCTCTTGTTCAACAATTTTCCTAGTTCAACACATTTCAGGATCAGGCATAAATCAGCTAAGTCCTTTCCTCTCTCTCTCTCTTGCGCTTAGGGTTTCATATTTTATTAGCTTATTGCTTGTGTCAAACTATATCTAGCAACGATATATCATTTTTTACATTTAGTTACTATGTAATTAGGGTTTAACATTAACCTATTTTTTTGTTAAATCTCTCTCTCTCTCTCTCTCTCTCTCTCTCTCTCTCTCACACACACACACACACACACACACACACACACACACACACACACACACAAGAACTAAATTGATTTTAAAATGTAATGTAGCGCTCAGTGATAATTACATTAGGGTGACGTTGAGGCCAGTCCAACTCAAGAATTTACATATTTTATTTATTCTAATGTGTGCTTTGAGTCTTCGTGCAAGTTAGCTAGGGTTTATTTTACAAGTACATGTGCAACAATAAAACCCTACAACAAAATAGATATGACATAAAGCAAAGTGAAGAACTAGATCATGTATCAAACATTGAAAGACAGTAGATCTGTACACCAATCACAAGGACACTAACGCCTAGGAGATTTTGTCTCCTTCTAGGGTGATATCTGTCTGGCATAAATTTTCAGATCACTATTTTCTAGGATGAAGTACATACATAGTCTTAGAATAAGCTTGTTCCACCATCATGTCCATCCTAAATCTAGTCTAGGCATAGTCAGATATCAGCTAATTCACTCGTATCCTCTTGTTGGTTGAATTTTTTTATCATTACATATTGATATATTGTATGTTTCTGATATGTCTGATTTAGTCTAGTCCTTATCATTAAGATTTAATTTTTGTTAAATCATTTGGTGAACCCATTGCTTATTAATTGAACCCTAGATTGCCATAGGATCCCTAAATTGGTTTTGATTTGTTTATTTCTAATGGCCTGCCAAAAGATGTTGCGTGATCGTATTTCCAAACATACTTCTACCATAAGTATGATGCTTTCTCCTATGACTAGAATCTTCATCCTTATTTTGTCAAATGCACAAGAAGAAGCCA
Source organism: Taxus chinensis (assembly GCA_019776745.2). Classification (NCBI taxonomy): domain Eukaryota; kingdom Viridiplantae; phylum Streptophyta; class Pinopsida; order Cupressales; family Taxaceae; genus Taxus; species Taxus chinensis. The sequence goes on from CM034150.1 coordinate 808,012,937, forward strand.
AATTTTATTGTAATGCACATGGCCCTAAGCGATAATAATGACCTTAATTTTCCTTTAAAAAACTCATAGCACATGATACTGATGTTTCACTAATACCATATATTGACACTACTAGTTCTTTTAGTAGTGATAATGATATTAGTTCTCTTTCTTCAAATGATACATGTGTAGAAATTTTGGTTATTTTTTTCAGATGAGGAATGTTTTTTTGATGATGCTTGTGATAACCATACATAAAAATTTCCTAAGTTATAATGTTATAGTAGATGTTATTCTAAATGGTACTAGTTTTTGTTTCTTCTTCCATGCATTCTCCACTTACCTATGCACAATTAGTTATGGCTAGCCTTGTTTTTACTGCTCCTCCCATGGTTCCCCCAATGTGTTGATAATGATGGTAATGTTCCCTCTCTTTCTTCTCAATAAGGTGCTTTTGAATTGACTATTGTTCCCCAAAATACATATCTTTCTTCCTCTCCTACTTGTGTCGCATGACATGGTGATGTTAGTACTCATTCTTCTTCTCATGATGTGTTAGAATCTAAAAAGGTTAATGATGCATGTATTTCTAATCTTGATGCTTAAAAGGATAGTGTACATAGTGATGACCATAAAGGTAGTGTTCATGTTTATTGTATTCCTTCTTCTAATGGGCTTGTTGATAAAAGTGTGAAAACTTATATTTATCTTGATCCTTCTCATAGATTCTCACATTAGTTCTCCATTAGCTGATCCTAAGATTAACTTCTAACCAAATAATGTACCTATGGCTACTCATAATCGTAAGACACAACTACTCAATGAACCTCTTAATGGTTATGTCATTCCTTCATAAGAATTCATTTCTCTTATGCATGTTGTAGGTGATTTACAAAATAAAGATTCATACTGCTTACTCTTGAGAGTAGGGAATATTATGATAGTACTGAAAATAAATTTATTCATGGAAATCATATTCCTAAGAGATCTACAACTCACCTTTTCCTAAGGGTTTTACCATGCCCAATTTTACACTCATTAATGGAATTGGTAATCCTTACATTAATATTATGGATTTTAGATTAGTTATGGATTCTCATTATAATGATAGATTACTTCTAAAAGCATTTCCTAGCAATATTAATGATATTGCTTCACATTGGTTTCATTATTTACCTAGTGTATCTATTAGTACTTATCTTGATATGGAAGAAGCATTTCTTAAAAAAAATATTTCTAACAATGGTGCTAAAGTTACTTTTGAGAATTTACATTCTTTACATCAAGGAAATAATGAACATGTTACTGATTATATCTTACATTTTAAATCTTGCATGTATCATTTACTTTATCATCCTATTGATTTAGAAATGCAATATATTTTTTTATCGTGGCTTGATTTTTCCTTTTAAAATAAAATTTATTACATGACACATGTGAATCCTTTACAGTTATTTTCATTTAAATTTATTCACTTAGAACAAGAGATGCTTAATGTACATTTTATTGCACATGATTCTAGCTCTTCTACTACTCCTCCACCTACTACATCTTATATTCCTCCTATTGCACCACCTCTACGTTCCCCATCTCCACATAGACATGCTCATAGTAATTCATCCCATTTTTGTTCACCTCCAAGTAGACCTCCACCCCACTTTACTCCCCCTCGTAAGCATGAGCCATTATAATTTTCACATTCTGCTAGGCCTCATGATATCTTACACACTTTGATTGATGAGAAATTGATTTGGTTTACCTTCTAATGAGTATCATCCTCCTCATCTGTTATAATAGAATCATAACCAACCATCATTTTGCAATTTTCATAGGATTAATGGACACAGAGAAAATGATTGTTATGCACTTCATAATAATATTGAGTTGCTTGAGGACAAAGGTGTCATTTCATTTCACACATGCCATTATGATCAATCACATTCTCCCGTGTCATTTCGATGTTGAACACTAGAAATTTTTACTTTGACTACCTCTCATCCTCCTAAGGATATTTTGTCTATTCCTCCATCAAATGGCTTCGACTATGCATGAGATAAATTCTCCACTTATTATTTAACCCAAGGATAAATGGGTCCTGAAGGATCACCACTCACCACTACATGATTCACATATTCCTAGTGTTGCTACAATCACTTCATGCTTATCATTTGGCACTTATGCTCATGATACTACATTATCATCACTTGAGCCACCTTGTGTGTGATCGTCACCTTTTTTTATAGATACTATATATGATTATGTTACTTATTATTACCATGTCTATTTTATACATGTGCTACCATCATTTATTTTTTGTCTCTACACTTTCAACATATGTTCAATCCTTATCATGTTATCATCATCATTGTTATTATCTATAATATGAGCACAAATTGATCATCATACCACATTCATCACTATACCACTATCATCATTCATACTATTATCATCACCATGCTATAATCCTCATCATACTACTATCATCACTATGACTATCATCATGTGTAATCTACTCTACAACATCATCAAAAATCAAAATATATAACCATCCTCAATCAGTGAAGCTTGACAACATCATATAATCAAATCATCCAAAGCTCACACATACAAAGTACACATCATCACATAGTACACAAAAATGATCTCATCATATATATCTCTCGAAATTTTTAATATTCAAAGTTGGGGGCAATGACCTACTCCAAGATACATCATACATCATCATCACTATTACTATATGAACTATGGGAGTCTCTCAAACTCGAAGCTTCATCACTCACCTCTGTCTTTGTACTTGGAGAGTGTTGCTCCTCTAGCCAAATTTGTATTAGAATGCTTCCTTAGACCACCACATGTGTGTAGCTAACCTAGAGCTCTATGTATCGTGTAAACATATCTTGTGTTAGGGATCCTCCTCCCATGGTCACATCCTAGCTTAGATATCACCTCATCACACTTTGATCATAATACCACACATGTGGAGTCTGACTACCACTACAGGATTAAAAGAGATGAGACATGTTCACATGCTATGTGATCAAACATCTCCAATAATCCCCCTCCAATGAAGAAATTTGGGGTATGTTGTGGATCAATGTGTGTATTGACATGTCCCACCATCATGCTCCAATACTCATCACCTGCAAGATATCAATCATATTAACACATTATAGCACATATGTTATACTATACAAATACAAATCATATTATGTAATACTTATTTCATGCTATGGAAACCATCTACTACATCATCCTCAAGGATAGGTACCTATTCTCCTACTCCCTCTCCTCCTCCTATGGGCCCACTTGGTGACCCTCCTACAAAATCTACCACCACTAGAAACAATAACACCCATCAGTGCTCATCCCACCACTGAGTATAGGTTGATGTGCACCCCACATCATCCACCTAGATAGTCACTATATCAGGATCCATCTCATCTACATAGTGGTGGGAGTACCTAGGATCATATGGGTCCTTGCCTCACTCCCACTCTCCTCTCTGCAAGCATTGATTGTTTTCATATGTATGGCTCAGGGGGCACATCCCAAGATATCCCAAAACATTGTGAAACCCACTCATACTGGAAGATCTTATCCACTCCTAGAAATCTATCCTCAAACTGCATGGTCTAACATATACAATGAAGCTTAACCTGGTCCTCTTCCCACCCACCATAGTCTCTATAAGGCCTCCATATAATAACACCTAGGTCCCCATCTGATCTAGGATTGATCTATAAGTCAATGATAGTATCAAACCATCGACTCCTCAGGATAGTCCACCTTGCCACAAAGATCTGTTGGTCATGCCCAATCCACTCATGGACCACTAAGGGGCCTCACCACCACAATGTGCTCATATGCTCATATGTGTAATAATTTGATGGCCAATAACCACCTATGTGGTCCTCCTATGTAAATCTATAAAGATTCATGTACTTATGTGTAATAATAACAAAATGACTTCTATGACATAACAGGTCACATGTGATGCTCAATAATCTCACATATCTCATGCATGCAGATAATATATGGCTACCCCACCTCCATCCACAGACCACAAAAGAATTTATAACCACTGCAATGAATTTTCAAAAACATGGAACCTGCAAATCTCACTATATCATCTAAAGTCATTGTCGACTATGCATGGACATGGGAACCTATAAACATACCTATATTATCTCATCTTATGTTGTAAATCTTCTGAGAGCATCACTTGGACCCACTCCCCTACCACTAGTAAATCGTATGATGTGATACACATCCTCTAGATAGTCATTGATCATCTCCCCCTATAAGGGAGCCAAAAGGTGCATGTGTCGGCACACCATCTCTCATAAAATGTTGTGATCAAATGCATATTATGGGGCACCTCCCCCAATCTAGTCACATGTCATAGACCAAACCAATCCAACAAATTCAACTCATTCTCCTCTAAGGACCAATCCCAACAGAGTGGTTAAATGTCTCCCCACTATGGAACTCCTGAGAATGTACATCCCTTCTACACAACACAAATAACACACAAATCCACACATTAGTTTATCATCTAAGCAAAAATTTCCCTACAAGAAGTACTAAACAAATTTACACATATGGGATAGTAACGATCCAGTAGTCAAGGAACACTATCACCCAATACTAGATAGTAGTCAATTTAGAATCAGGATGGTACCGTCCCAAGGAAAAAAATAGACCTCCGACCAGCCTTGTCCAGGTTAGAAATGCCTGAGATTTTCAAAAAATGAAAAATTGCTTAAAAACCATCAAAACTCCTATACTATGACCTATTATAGCCTCACAAAGCACCACTTACTGGCTGATCTATCATTTCTAAGTCATTATGGCCTCCATGACCCTCTCAAATCTCATTCAAGGATAACCTCTCGTACACATGGCATGGTCATAACCCAGAGTTCAAGTTTTTATTGCAATCGATTTATAAATTAAAGTACTATTCACTTTTTCCTATTTACTATTATATAGTAATTACTATTGTTGACATAATCCTTGAATTCCTATAGTCCCTCCTATGACAACTAATACGATGACACATTTTGATCCATATCTTGATCCTTTTTCATCCTTTTTTGGTGCCATCAATGGTGTTAGGATCATATTTTTTGCATCTATTACATTTTGCATTCAATTATACACATATCAATGTTTTATTACATGTTTTTATTGTGAATCTCTCATATTTCTCTATCCTACCATACATGTACACTATTTCATATCCGATCCATCTTCCTACTTTCTTTCTGCGTTCATGGTTCAATGGTTCTCCCCTCACTCCTTTTGCTAAAATGGGGGAAAACATTTGGGGTCATCCTATCACCCCTACTGGTGAAAACTAAGCAATTAAAAATATTACAATTTGTGACGGGCAATCACACTATATACCACTACTCTATCGTCAGAAAAAAACTAAAATTCTACAAAGTCATCACTCAAAACTGCAAGTCTCAATCTATTCCAATCATGATACTATCCTTCATTCTCTATTACTACAAAATCCACCCTCTAAATGACCTAATCTAGGGGAAAATTAATTTTCTAAAAGAAACTTTGAATCAATCAACTACTACTGTTCAATCGATATGTGTTGTTTCTAATTCTATTTCAATGATATCATCTTTTCTCCCAAATGACCTAACTTGAGGCAGCCAATCCATACCATTTAATCAAACATTTTTCTATTTTTCCAATTTTACACCCTTATTATCGTAAAGTGGGGGAGATGAGTTGTCATTTCCTATTTCTATTCATTTTATGGGGGGTTTTATGACTAGTAATAAAGTTAACAATTGGTTCATTTCCATCTGGAGTGGTAAAACCTCTTTTAGGGAAGTGTCATGGATGGAGAGCGAAGATGACTACTCTCCCAACACTCTTCCTCTAGAATCATGATACTTAAATCCTAAGAGTATGCACATTTATTCCAGAATTGATCACTTCCGACCCCTCCTACCATTTCCAAGGTTCAAAAATCTCTACATATCCACATCATATTTCTATCTGACTATGCATTTTTTATGATACATTTACTCTAAATGTGTCAGAGCGATGATCCATGGTTCACTGCACTATGATTATTATTTCTGACTTGCCTTTGACTACATCTTATTCATCCCTTCATAAGTACACTTTTCTTATATCCTTTATACTATTTATTTTCATTCAAATAACACAAAGGGGGGGAAATGTAGACACAAAATTATGCACTTATCAAAATTACATTATTCCTCTAGTATGTCGTTATAAGTATGATTCCTTAAGTGAGAATATTATATACTGGTGACATATCTCTTAGTCCTATTAATTTTGACTGGTTTTAAACATTGTCTTATGTTTTCAAGATTTATGATTTTTGGTCGTGTAACAAGGATCCTTGTCTCTACCCATGGTCTAGTTTATTTGTATTGTCTTAGGGAAAATATCACCTAGTAAGAACAGTAGTGTTCACTGCTATTGTCCCTTCTTGGTGACTTTTTTCCATTCTTTCTTATATTTTAATTTACCACTTGGTTCCTAAGTTTAAACCTTTTCTAATTCCTATTTTATTTTTTGGGTGATCCTTTGGTGTCACTGAGTGTCAAAATTCAAGAAAAAGAATCATATATATACAACTTACTAACTATTCTAAGGGGCATTAAGATATTATTCTTTATCTACTACTTGGGAAAAAAGGAACAACTTAATGACTACATTTAGGATGCATCATTCTCTGCATAGGAAGGGAAAATTATAAATTTCATGAAACATATTATCTTGGGATAAAATTAGTTGTAGCCTGCTATCTTGGTGCAATTTGCATAAGGGTAACATAGTGTCAAGGGACACGATTTCATCACACACACACACACACACAAAAAAAATAAAATTGAGTCTAAAATGTATCACAATGCTCGATGACAATCACATTGTGGTGACCAAGGTCATCCCAACTCAAGCATTTACATATTTTATTTATTATAATGTGTGCTTGAGTCCCTTGCAGGTATAGTTAGGGTTTTATTTTCAAGTACATGTGTGACATGATAACTATGAAACGAAGTGGATGTGACACAAATTCAAATGAAGGTGACATTATTAGACACTAAAAGAACCAAATCTACACCCATCACTAGGACACTAGCACCCAATTTAGACTCTAGAGCCTAGGTGATGTTGTCCCATTTTGGATGATATTGTTTAGAATAAATTTCAAATAATTTCTTTCTATATGAAGCACATATAACCCAAATTGATCTTGTTTCATCATTAGTCCATCCTAGATCTAGTTCAAAAATCAGATATCAGCTAAGTCATTCCTCTACTCTTGTTAGTTTCACTTTCTCATCATTGTATGTCGGTATATTGAGTGTTTTTGATACATCTTATTTAGTCCAATCCTCAGATTAAGATTTACTTTTTTATATCAATGATCCTTATTACAATTTTTATATACATGTTTGTTTCCATGATCTATATCACACATGTCTTCTTATGATGCTTATGTTACTATTATTATACTAATGTTTCCTTGATATTTATTATGCATTTTGAAATATTCTTTGTTATGTGCTTCATTATTGTTCTTTGACGATTGTTTATCTTGATTTCTAAAAATTTTCATTTATGAATTATCTTTTGATGATATGTTTTAGACTTATTTACTATTGATAAATTTTTACTATGATTGTATATCCAACCATGTTTTATTTACATGTTTTATATGGTTTAATTTTTTTTAACACATGCATGCAGGGTGTGATCTTTTCCACCCGATTTTGTATGATTAGAATTGTACCTCATTATTAATATATGGATATTCTTTTCAATCAAAAAACAAAAAAATATTTTTTGATATGAGTGACATACATGCATTGTTTATTTTCCTCTCATCCCAAAAGGGGGGAATATAGTGGGATTATATCAGAAATTTAGATTTTATTAGATAGAATACTCACATACAATCATATTCATTGACATCCTACATGAATTCTAATTTTTCAATACTAAATCCTTATACCAATTTTTACCAATATTACCAAGTTTCTACCATTTTTCCAAAATTTTCAGCCAATTTACCAAGAGGCACTAATATTACCAATTTTAAACCATTTGGGTTTTCTTAATCTTCAATGAGAAAACTTGGTCAAAATAGCCTCCACATTATTATTTGGCTAAAATTCATCCCCTGTGTAGTTATTTGGTCACAATAACTTTTTTCCTATGTCACCTAATTTCCATAAAGTAAAATTCAAAACCTCTAATTTACAAATATTTCCATACTAATGAGCAATTTCGCATGAGCTCCTCCCTAAATAATTTCACCTTACCATACCAATGAGAAGTTGCGGGTAAAGGTTGCATCTCCATCTTGAGTGCATATTCAAATATTGAAACATTTCCCAACATGGGATTTTTGACAAAGGTTTTATTTAGTAAAACAAAATACAAAATATGTGCAATCATAGGATTATAAATAGTACTTATTTTTGGTATTCACTACCACACCCTTTGATTCTTGGTGCCCCATTTTACACCAATACCCATATTTTTATTGGTATATTAGTACAAATATTGTAAATAAAATTACCCTTATATATAATTGCACTTATTACATACTTCCTTAACAATGTGATTCCCCTATGGGTACCTCACTTCATGGTTCAAAAGTTACGCAATTTGGGGCATGCACACTATTTACACCCCACATAAGCCTCCAAGATGTTACTATTATGGAAGTATAGTTTTATATTCCAATTAGGTATAGTCATTCTTGTGCTCACTCATTTTAATTTCTAAAATTAAATTATTTCAAAATTCAAGTGGATACATCTTTTTTGGGCATTGATCTACTTTCACTTTATATGTGTTTACACATAAACAAATTGGATTGACGTGACTTTAAGTTACATCATCTTATGATAGAAAATTTTCAAGTTTGCATTTTTATATTATCCTTTTATCCAACAATTTGAAATACTATATTACAAAAGAGGTAATTTGTACCTTAAATTTGGTTCTTGATGCACTTGAACAACAACAATTTTTACACCTTTTTTGACAGTTGGATTTAGTCACATATATTTCCTCATTATAAACCCCCTCTAATCCACTGGTTGTCCCTATTCTCTAACTTAACACTATCAAAATCATGTGGAGTCTATATGGATCATTTGGACTTCACTTGAATAAACTTTGGAGATCATTGTGGGAGAGCTACTTGTGGTTTTAGTTCTCTTTGAAGTAGTGGTATATAAACAATGCCCATCTACCATGGGGGCACATATGCCGAGGTTAATCCAACACAAAGAGCCAACCCATTCTTAAAGGTGATTTATAGCCAACAATGCATTGTAATAATTTGGCACATGGAGAAGACATTCCAATACTTTTGTAGGATATGATGGCAATCTAGAAATATAATATATATTATAGAATATAAGAGAACTTACACTAGAGAATTGAGCATCACCACATCATCCTATATATATTTCTAGCCCCTATATAGGTGTGGCTATGAAAGCATCTAAGACATGAATTTGGTTATGAAATAGTCCAATATTCACACAACTCATTTACAGATACAAACATTTTATGTATCCCTTGACAAACACCAATTGAGATTCCACATGGCATATGAACATATTGTTTAATACAAGCCAAATTGAGCTAGTTTGTTCCTCTTTACATTCTTTCACTCCTTTTCCCACATTTAGATTGAGTAAACTCTTCTATTCATCAAACTCACATAACTCACATATGATTAAAATATTATAGCTTCTAATTATATTATTTGAATGTCTTAGGGTGCAATTTGATTAACATACAAACGAAAACATACTTTATCAAATTCATGGGGGGATCACTTAGTAAAAGTATGGAATATCACTTCGTTTGAAGGGTATTAAAGAATACTCTTCATGTTAGTTTTTACTTCTAATTAATCAATTGATAATGCCCCCTCTCATTATATTAATTAGAATAAAAAATACCCCTATTTTTTCCATGCACCTTACTTACCCATTTTTCTATTACAAATTATTTACCCCTTTTTATTTATACCCTAATATATCAAATAATATATATATCAATGATAGTTGTATGTCAATAGTCTTTAAGAAGGTGAGTGAATGTGAAGAAAAACACTTAGCAACTCTAGCAAAAAACTGGAGTCCATTTTTTCTAGGGTTTTACAATTGGTACCGCCATATCGTGGCCTTTTCGGGCAATGTGGGAATTTATTGCTATAGTTTATCCTAGGGTTTCTCACCCTTTGGGAATCCCCTATATAATGGCCTCGCCATCTTTAAACCTAGTTGTTTCAACTGTGGCTGGAGATAGTGGAGCTTTGAGCAATGGCACCGCCGGAAAAGTGACTCAAGATGTTCATCCTGAAAGTATTGCATGAGGTACTATTTATCCTCTTGATGTGGTTCTGCCCATTCCTAAATTTAATGTTGCGTGTCAATGGTTAGATTAGTTTTGTCTCATTGGCCAGAAAATTGACTCAAGAAGTTCATCCTGAAAGTATTCCACGAGGTACTATTTATCCTCTTGATGTGGTTCTGTCCATTCCTAAATTTAATGTTGCATGGCAATGGTTAGATTAGTTTTGTCTCATTGGGTATTTTGTGGGTTGCATTCCCTGTGAAGGCATGCTAAAAATCTTGGGTGAACACTGTCTAGACTCCTTATGGAGTCAAACTCAAAAGTATTCAAAACATGACCAAGGGTTTCTTCCTCTTTCACTTCTCTGATACCACCAACACACCCAATAGGTTGGCTAAGAAAGCCACTTGGTATGTTCGCAACTTGCTACTTGTATTAACCCCATGGTATAAGGACTTCGTGGTACCTGAATATACTGCCCTTGAAGTTCTTGTCTGGGTTGAATTCCCTGGCCTTCCTTTTCCATGTGTGCCTTTTTTGTTAGAAATTTCCACTTCTCTTAGCCAGGTAGTTTTCCTTGAAGCTGAGAGGTTTTACCATGCTCGATCGTAGAAATGAGTATGTGTTGAGATTGATCTCTGTCATGATCTAAAAGAGTTTGGGGATATATAGAGGGGAGAAAAACGCTACTCTCAGTGGGTCATGTATATAAATTTTCCTAACACATGCTTCCATTGTTAGGCTTCTAATCATAAGATAAAATATTGTCTGCTTTATGTACCCGGTAACCACACTGTGGCCAAAGCATCTCCTGAACCAGTCAAACCTCCATAGGAGGAAGGTTAGAAAGTTGTCGGGGGCCAATGAAATAAGAATAAATCCCAACATTCCAAGGCCTCTGGCTCTAATGGCCATTGTGAGCCAATTGTTCAGGAACAACCACATACTATGCACGCTAAACAACTAATGGTTGTTACTAAAGAACCAACTACCGCTGCCAACTCGGTTACCCTGTTGCCAAAGTACTCTAGCACACCCCTCGTGGCTTCAGTTCTCATGGACTAGACAAATTTGTTTACAATTTTCTCATCCAACATTCAGTGTTTTTACTCCTATCAATAAATTCAAGAGGGTCCCCTAAACGTCCCCGAAGCCCATCTCGCATCTCTCGGGACCATAGCCCAACTCATAGTGTGGACTCAATTGAAGCAGAGTAAAACATTGAGTACGCCGAATGGAAAAAAGTTGATTTGCAGGATTTTTTACAGCACAATACTATTCGATTCCTAAAAAATAAATATCATGCTCTTGATGGCTTAGAGGATGGGTATATGGCTCTTGACCATCGTTTCTAATTAATTTTTTATCTTGGAATGTTCGGGGTCTTACAGACTCCTGTCACAAATATGTTGTGTGTGAAACTCAACAACGTTGCACTAATTTGAATGTTTTATTTTTGTAGGAAGTGAAAATTACAGGTTTTCAGTTGCAGATGGTTTGCAATTCCATCTAGTCTGACAACTTGGCTTTCTATAACAATCATGAAGCAGGGTGTGGGGGATTAATTTCACTTGTTTCTCCCAAATGGTGGCCTTTATTAATTGACCATGGCATCGACCCCACCAATTTTTCCATATGGATTTTATTTAATGTTGATGGTCGTCCTTATGGTCTTATTAATATTTACACCTCTAATGATGTAGCCAAAAGGGCTGATATTTTGCGGTGGATCGCCAACTCCATTCCCGATGAATTTTGGGTCATAAGTGGAGACTTTAATATGGTGGAGTCACCTAATGATAAATGTGACCACTTACTGATGAGGTGGACACCTGGCGAAAGGGAAGCATGGTAATTTATGCATAATAAGTTTGGATTCTTTGATCCTAACACATCTCACTTTCCTACCTCTGCAGCTTGGTATACATGGACTAGTCTACATGGAGGGACAGATCACGTACTTAAATTGATCGACAAAGCCATGCTTTCAGCTCAAGATTATTTTGAGTTTGATAGCATTTATTCCCTACCAGTGGAGTACATGCGTGATTTTTTCCTTTCAGATCATTCTTCAATACGATTTTGTATCACTTGGTAGGATTCACGCCCTTTACGCCATAAAGGCCATTTATTTATTAATATTTCCTTAATGCAACATGGCCCCACCGTAAATCATATCAAGCATTTTTTGAATTTAATTCCATTTCCTAGTCACTTCCAGTGGTATCATCCACCTATGCAAGCCAACTGGATTCAAAAGTGGGAGGATGTGCTGACTCAGACAACTAGATTCCTCAAAATCTATGATAGACATTTGGCCACAATTCGTCGCCGCTCATACTCCACTAGCACATCGGGCCTTAGCCAAGTGGTGGTGGCTCTTCAAATTGATCTATTCTCTAAAATCCTGTAACTTTTTGTTGCAATACTTTGTCAACAAATCCAAATTGCGTACAACTATAATTCTAGGGGAGCACATATCCGAGCCCATATGCACTGACTCAAAATTAGAGATCGGGTCTCGAAATAATTTTGTCTTTCTCTCCGAGCCAAGAAACCTTCCCAACAAATTTAGGATATCATGGAGGGTGGTGCTCGGATTACAAACCCACAACTTATGTTATAATATTTTGTGTGCCACTACAAGCTCGTGTTCCAAGCTCAATAACCTTCTACAACTCGCCAAGCTTCTCTTAATCAATGTCTGGGTATTGTGTTGTGTAAATTGTCCGAGACTCAGAAGGTGATATGCAATAGAATGCTCACCATAAAGGACCTCCATGAATCCACCATGTAGATGGCCAATGATAAAGTGTCGAGATTTGATGGTTTCCCCTATGAATTCTATAAATCCCTTTGGGATTCAGTTAGGAATGACTTGTTCCAAGTTTACCTTGAAGGGTTTCAAAATCAATCCTTAGGGCCTCAAATCAATAAGGGAAACATCAAATTCATCCCCAAATAAGGAGAACCAAAAAAATCACTTGTTGGCATCCGATCACTTTGCTGAATGTCTCATATAAACTCATCACACTGGCTTTAGATATGCAGCTATGCACTATCCTTCTGGATGTTATTCAGCAAGAAAAATGTGACTTATATAGGGTAGATATATCCTAGATAACATCGTTTTTGTGTGGGAAGGTATGGAATGGGATCACATATCTAATCAGGATGTCATGTTCATAAAAATTGATTTCGAGAAATCCTACGATAGAATTGAATGGCCTTTTATTCTTTCCATGCTTCAAGCCCTTGACTTTGGCCCCATTTTTATTCAGTCCATCAATATGCTTTTTGTGGATGCCTCTTCTCATATTTCTATCATTGGAATTAGCCCAGAACCATTTGGAATTTTTCGTTCTATTTGGCAAGGCTTCCCTCTAGCCCCTATATTGTATGTGCTCATGACCAAAGGATTTGGGTATTTATTATCCCACGCTAAATCCTAGGGTCTTATTAGGGGAATCTTGCTTTATGTTGCGCCCAAATCTCAAATTCTCAATGGGTATTTGCAGATGACTCTTTCCTTACACTCATTGAAGACAAAGCTAACATTCGTAGTGTTATGCAATGCCTGGATACTTTCTGCTTAGCTTCTGGCTCATTCATTCAATGGTGAAAAACACAGTGTTATCGACAATCTTTCCTTCCTACACCTGATTGGCTAGCCACTTTCGAATGGAAGCTATTAGCACATGGCAAGATATTTAAATTTTTGGGTATTCCTTTTTCCTTTCAAGATTCCCTACTGAGCTCCGGCAATATGTTATCAAAGGGTCGAAAAAAACTAGATTCTTGGCTCACTGGACCCTTATCTTTGGCTGCCAAATTTCAAATTTGTTCCAAAGTTATTGCGGCCACACACGATTATTATTTGTCATGTTGGGTTCCTTCCAAAGCTTTCATTCAGAAGCTAGAAAATCTACTCAAAGCCTTTCTATGGAATAATGATTCTATAGGAAAAGGATTTCATTGGATGGCCTGGGAGATATGTTGCCTTCCCCACAGCTCTGGAGGACTCGACCTTATTGACATTCAACGTCAAGGGTAGGAACTTTGCACAAAATGGATAATCATAAGCATTACTGGCCAAGAAGCTTAGAAAGTTCTCATACGATAGGGTATTGCTGAAGGTTCTCCTTATGGCCTCCTTATGTGGAAAGGATTGGGGTTTTTCAATCTACTCATCACTCCCGTGCCTATCCAAATTGTCAGTACTTTTATGCTTAAGAGCATTTGGAAAGCTTGGGAATGCATTAAGCCCTAGTTTTTATGGAAAGGAGATGGCTTTTAGAATGGGATTTTTGTTAATCATCAATCTCTCTAATGGTCATTGATTTTTCAAGCGCAAGATAAGTGCTTAGTATAATTCCCGATAATCTCCACATTCAAATTCTTCAAATGCAGAATTCACACCATTGAGGACTTATTCTGCAAAAATATGCAATCCTAGTTCTATTGGCTAACATTTAAAACTCATTTTCAGCTCTCTAACCAAGACTAGGATACTTTTACCATAGTGATCGGTTTGGTTCCTGACCACATGTTATACAAGATTGTTTTGCATTCCTCTCGCTCATGGTGGAAAAACTAGAAATGGTATACGAAACACCCCATTTTACAATTACAAATCCAGTAAAGGCTACCATTGGCTTTCGCCTCATTTTCCCGTGGTGGATAAACTCAACTTACGATGGGTACTTCACTCATCTCTGTCTACTTGGAGTAGGTGATTTTCCACTATGTGTACTCTTTGTGTGGAACCCAAAATCACCCACTTCCTCTGGTGTATTTTGCACCAAGGGCTTCCTAGCAAGGCTTATCTTGTTCAAAATTGGTATTCCAACCCTCAAGTGCCCATTTTGTGGTGACTTGGAAACTATCTTGCATATCTTATGGTTTTTTCCTAAAGCTCAAATTTTTTGGAATTGGATTCTATCATTTTTTTTCCTTTAAGGCCACATTGTTTTTCTTGGCAACATATCCATTTGGGAGATAATCCCAAGATTCTACCTATGTTTACCCAGATTTGGCATGTTTTCAGAGGGAAGATTCTATTTTGGATTTGAAAAGAAAGAAATGTTTTTTTCTTTACTAATTCTACAGTTGATCAATCTTTATCAGTTTATAACAAGTCTATGGTGATCTCCAATGTGTTTATGTAGATTCAAGTCTAAGCCAACAAGGTGGCGCTAGAGGTGGATCACTTCAAAACCCTTCCACAATACTAAGGGGAAGCCCCATGTAATGTTGCTCATGTCCCTTTGTCTCCTACTAGGTGCTCCTTGCTTCCAGACCGTGGTGGGTGACACTGGCACTCACAATGGCATGCATTCAGTCATGCTTGCCGATCCTCAGGCCTTTTGCACCAATGAAGCTACTCGTCAGCTCTTGGCCATGGCTAGGGCTCGTCACCTCATCATCACAGGAGTCCGACACCAGCTCTCGGCAGGGATGGAGATCACCACCTTACCACCAAGGATGGGGCTCTCCTCTTACCGATGTGCCTCATATTGTTGATGGTTTGAACCTACCCCTGACACCGCCATCAACTGACAAGTTCCCTCACCTTAGCCTTGTCATTCCTACTCGTGAGGAGGTGGACCATGAGGAAGAAGTTGTTGTTTCCTGGGATATCCCATATACTGGAAAAGATGTACCTAGCTCGGGTTTGCCGAATGATCATGATCCGCCCACTTCATGCATGTTTGTTGCTGCTATGTGATTTGGTTGTTTTTCTATTTTTGGGTGATGTCTACTTTTTATAATCTCCTAGGATTGACCTAGTTTGTACTCCTTGTTTTGTTCATGGTTTTGGGGAGTTGTCTCATACCGCTCACTTTTTTGTTAAAATTTAGCTTGTATCGTATTGAATTAATATAATATAAGATCATCGTCATAAAAAAAATGTATATATATCATATTTCCCACTCAATTATTATTTTCTTAATGCATATTTTCTCTACAAAGAGCATTTGAAGCCATTCAATATATATTATTAATTACCTTAATGTTAAGCTTTAATCATTTATGGATACTTCTTCAAATAATTGATATTGTGAAATAATATTATTTGTGTTGAAAATCATACTCAATATTAATTTTCTATAACTCTCAATACTCAATACTAATTAAAAGTTTAACCTAAGAAGAGAAAAAATGCTCTGCAACTCTAGCGCAAAACTAGAGTTGGCTTTTCTAGGGTTTATCATTTGTAACCGCCATACCATGGCCTTTTTGGGCTCTACAAGAATTTATTGCTATAGTTTCTCCTAAGGTTTCTCACCCTCTGGGCATCCCCTATATAATGTCCTCACCATCTTCAAACCCGGTTGTTTCAATCGTGGCAGGAGATAGTGGAGCGAACAATGGCACCACCGACGAAGTGACCCAGGAAATTCATCTCAAAGGTCTTCCAAAAGGTAATCTTTCTCCTCCTGATGTGGTTCTGCCCATTCCTAAATTTAATGTTTCTTGTCAATGGTTAGAGCAGTTTTGCCTCATTGGGTATTTTGTGGGTCGAATCCCCTTTGAAAGCATGCTCAAATCCCGAGTTAACACAGTCTGGACTCCTCATGAAGTCCACCTGGATAGCATTCAAAACATGACCAAGGGTTTCTTTCTTTTTTTTTTCTGACCCTGCTAATGCACCCAATATTCTAGCTAAGCAAGCCACTTGGTATGTCCAAAACTCGTTGCTTGTGTTAACACTGAGTACAAGGACTTTATGGTATTTGAATATACTGCCCTTAAAGTTCCTATTTGGGTTGAATTTCCTGGTCTTCCTCTGCCATGCGTGCCTTTTTTCTGTAAATTACCACTTTGCTTGGGAGGGTAGTTTGCCCAGAAATATGATAAGTTTTACCATGCTCGGTTGCAGAAGTGAGTATGCATTGAGATTGATCTCTTGTAGGATCTCAAGGAATTTGTGGATATCCATATGGGTGATAAACGCTATTCCCAGTAGGTCATGTATATCAATCTACCTAACACTTGCTTCCGTTTCTAGGCGTCTGATCATAAGATCAAGGATTGTCCACTTTATGTACCCCACAACCGCCATGTGGCCAAAATAACTCCCAAGCCATTCAAACCCCAATAGGAGGAAGGTTGGAAAGTTTCTGAGGGTCGGTGAAACAAGAACAAATCCCAGCAATCCAAAGCCTCTGGCTCCCATGGCCATCGGGAGCCGACTGTTAAGGAACAATCTCTCAGTATCCCTGCTAAGGATCCTACAACTGCTGCTAAAGAACCAACTATTGTTTCCATCTCAGTTACTCTGTTTCCAAAGTATTCCAGCACACCCCTTGCGGCGTCGGTTCTCATGGACCAGGACAAAGTCTTTTTCTCACGTTCCCATCCAGCACTCAATATCACTGCTTTTGCAAAGCAACTCACAAGGGTCGTCCAAACGGCCTCGAAGTCCTTGCATCTCTTGGGACCATAACCCAACATGCAACGTGGATTCCACTGAAGGGGAATACAAAATTGAGTACGCCGATCGGGAAAAAGTTGCTTTGTAAGACTTTTTCCAGCACAATGTTGCTCATTTCCTGCGCAATCAATATGATGCCCTTGATGGCTTGGAGGATGGGGATATGGCTCTGGACCAACGTTTCCCATGAATTGTGTTATCTTGGAATGTTCGGGGTCTTACAGACTCTTGTCGTAAGTATGTT
This sequence comes from Taxus chinensis, assembly GCA_019776745.2. NCBI lineage: Eukaryota > Viridiplantae > Streptophyta > Pinopsida > Cupressales > Taxaceae > Taxus > Taxus chinensis. The sequence continues at coordinate 808,030,987 of CM034150.1, forward strand.
GTGCATGAAACGCAACAACAATGTGCAAATTTGGACATTTTGTTTTCATAGGAAGTAAAAGTTACAGGTTTTTAGTTACAGATGGTTTGCAAATCCATCTAGCATGACAACTTGGCTTTGTAGTAGCAATCATGAAGCTGGGCGTGGGGGATTAATTTCATTTTTTTCTCCCAAATGGCGGCCTTTATTAATTGACCATGGTATTGACCCCACCAACCGTGTCATATGGGTCCTATTTAATATTGATGGCCGCCCTTTTGGGCTCATAAATATTTTTGCCTTGAATGATGAGGCTGAAAGGGCCGATCTGTGGCGGTGGATAGCCAACTCCATTCCTGATGCTTACTGGGTAATAAGTGGATATTTTAATATGGTTGAGTCACCTAATGATAAATGTGGCCACTTTCCTATGAGGTGGACACCTGGCGAAAGGGAAGCGTGGTACTTCATGCATAATAAATTCATATTTTTTTATCCTAACGCATCTCACTTTCCCACCTCTGAAGCTTGGTATACGTGGACCAATCTATGTGGAGGGATAGATCACATTCTTAAATGGCTTGACAGGGCCATGTTGTCAGCTCAAGATTTTTTTTGAGTTTGATAGCATTTATTCTATGCCAATGGAGGTCATACCTGACTTTTTCCTTTCAGATCATTCTCCAATATGATGTTGTATTTGTTGGCATGATGCACGCCCCTTTTGTCATAAAGGCCAATTCTTTCTTAATATTACCTTGATGCAACATGACCCCACTGTCAATCATATCAAACGGGTTTGGAATTTAATTCCATGACCCAGTCACTATCAGTGATTTCATCCACCTATGTAAGGAAGCTGGATTCAGTGGTGGGAAGACGCGCTGACTCAGAACAACTAGATTTCTTAGAATCTATGACCGACAGCTGGCCAAAATTCGGTGTTGCTCATACTCTGCTAACACCTGAGCTCTCAGTTGGGCGGCGAGTGGCACTTCAAGGTGATCCCTTTCTCTGAAACCCTGTCAACTGCAAGTTGCAACGCTTCGGCAACAAATCCAAATTGCGGATAACTATAATGTCAGGGGCACATAGATCCGGGCTCGGATGCATTGGCTCAAAATTGGAGATCGGGTCTCAAAAGAATTCTTTCTTTCTCTCAGAACCAGAAATCCTTCCCAACAGATCCAGGCTATCATGGACAACGAAGCTCAAATTTCAGACCCACAACTTATGTTGCAAGCCTTTGTACACCATTACAAGCTCATTTTTCAAGCTCAACCACCCTCTCGCAACTCACCAAGCTGCTCTTGATCAATGTTTGGGTGTTGTGTCGTGCAAACTATTAGAGGCTCAGAAGGTGATCTGTGAGAGAATGCTCACCATTGAAGACCTCCATGAAGCCACTATGCAAATGGCTAATGATAAACATGTGGGATGTGATGGGTTCCCTTGTGAATTCTATAAATCCCTTTGGGATTTTGTCGGACAAGACTTACTTCAGGTTTATCTTGAAGGCTTTCAAAAACAATCCCTAGGGCCATGCATTAATAAGGGAAACATCAAATTTATCCCTAAGCAAGGAGACCCCGAGAAAATCACCTGTTGGTGGCCGATTACGCTGTTGAATGTCTCTTATAAAATCATTGCCAAAGCGTTAGCTCTGCGATTACACAATCTTCTACTGTTATCATTCAACCAGAGCAAATTGATTTATACAGGATGATTCATCCTGGATAACATCATCACGGTGTGGGAAGGCATGGAATGGGCTCGTAGGTCTAATCAGGCTGCCATGTTTATCAAAATTGATTTTGAGAAGGCTTATGATCGGATTGAATGGCCATTCATTCTCACCATGCTTCAAGCCCTTAGCTTTGGTCCCACTTTTATTCAATCCGTCAATATGCTTTTTGCAGATGCCTCTGCTCAAATTTCTATTAATGGCCTCAACTTGGAGCCTTTTGGGACTTTTCGTTCTATTCGGCAAGGTTGTCCTCTTGCCCCTGCACTGTATGTGCTTATGGCCGAAGGTTTTGGTTATCTCTTATCTCATGCCAAAGCACAAGGTCTTGTTTGAGGAATCTCACTGCCTGCTGAGCCCAACTCTCAACTTCTTAATGGGCATTTTGTGGACGATTCCTTTCTTACGCTCATTGAAGATGAAACCAACATTCACAATGTTATGCAATGTTTGGATACTTTCTGCCTAGCTTCTGGCTCATCCATTCAATGGCGAAAAACCCAGTGTTATCGGCAATCTTTCCTTCCCGCACCAGACTGGCTTGCCACTTTTGATTGGAAAATCCTTGACACATGGTGAGATTTTTAAATTCTTGGGTATTCCTTTTGCTTTTCAAGCCTCCCCGAGCTGAGCTATGGCAATATGTCATTCAACAGGTGGCAAAAAAGCTGGAATATTGGATCACCAGGCCTTTATCCCTGGCTGAGCAAGTTCCAAATCTACTCCAAAGTTCTTGTAGCCACACATGTTTACTACTCGTCGTGTTGGGTTCCTTCCAAAGCTTCCATTCAGAAGCTGGAAAAATTGCTCAAAGCTTTCTTGTGGGCTAATGCTTCTATAGGAAATGGTTTTCATTGGGTAGCCTATGACATATGTTGTTTTCCTCAAAATTCTGGAGGCCTCGGTCTTATTCACATTCAATGCCAAGGACAAGCTCTTTGCGCTAAATGGATTATCAGAAGCATTACTGGCCAAGAAGCTTGGAAATTTCTCATACGACAAGGTATTGTGGAAGGTTCTCCTTATGTTCACCCTGCGTGGAAAGGCTTAGGGTTTGTCAATTTGCTCATCACCCCAGTGCCCATCAAAATTGTTGGCACCTTTGTGCTTAAGAGTATTTGGAAAGCATGGGAATGTGTTAAACCCTGACTTTTGTGGAAGGGGGATGGCTTTCATAATGGGATTTTTGTCAACCAACAGTCTCTCTGGTGGTCACCGATTTTTCAATCTCAAGATAAATGCTTAGCAGAGGTCCCAGGAATCTCCGCGCTCAAATTCTTCAAACGCGTAAAATTCACACCATCGAGGACTTCTTTTGCAAAAATGTTCAATCCTAGTTCTCTTGGCCGGATTTTAAAGCTTTGTTTCGGCTTTCCAACCAGGATCAGGATACTTTTACTACTGTGATCAATTCGGTTCCTGACCACATGTTGCATAAGATTGTTGTGCATTCCTCTCGCCCATGGTGGACGGATTAGAAGTGGTATGCCGATACCCCATTCTATAATTACAAAGCCAACAAAGGTTATTGTTGGCTCTCACCCCATTTGCCCATGGTGGAAAAACTTAATACACATTGGGGAATTCATTCCATCTGTCCACCTGGGGGAGGCGATTTGAAACTGTTTGGACTCTATGTGTGGAGCCCAAGATTGCTCATTTCCTTTGGTGTATTCTACACCAAGGCCTTCCTATCGGGGCTCGTCTTGTTCAAATTGGGATCCCAGCTCCCAAATGCCCTTTTTGTGGACATCTGGAAACGATCTTGCATGTTTTTTGGTTATGTCCCAAAGCTCAAAATGCTTGGAACTGGATCCATTCATTTTTCTTTCCTCCACGGCCTCATTGCTTCACTTGACAACATATCCTTTTGGGAGATAATCCCAAACTTCTGCCTATGTTCACCTAGATTTGGCATGTTTTCAGAGGGGAGATTCTGTTTTGGATATGGAAAGAAAGAAATGCTTTTTTCTTTGCTAATTCTGCAGTTGATCAATCTTTCTCAGTTTATAATAAATCTATGGTGATCTCCAATGTGCTTCTGCAGATACAAGTTCAGGCCACAAGGTTGCGCTGGAGGTGGATCACCTCTAGACCCTACTATGCCACTGGGGAGAAGCCCCATGCAATGTTGCCAGAGTGCCTCCGTCTCCCACTAGGCGTTCCTCGCTTTCCGCTCGTGGTGGCAGGTGTAGCTGGTCTCAACATTGTGCTTTTAGTTGCACTCGCCGCTCCCCGGGGCCATTACATCAGTCGCAATTACTCACCAGCTCACCGGCGTGGCTTGGGCTCACCTCTGCATTCGCCACATTCATCAAGGATGCTCACCTCAGTAGGGCTGGGTCTCTCCTCCTACCGTTGCTACGCATCAAGATGCTTGGAACCCGCCGCCACCTCTTGCCACCATCAGACAAATTCCCTCGCCTCAGCCTTGCCATTCCTACTCGCGGGGAAGCAGACCCGAAGGAAGAAATTGCTGCTGGTTGGGAACTTCCAGATGCTGGCAAGGACTTGCCTGGTTCGGGGTGGCCGGATGATCAGGATCTGCTTGCCTTCGGGCATGTTTGCTGCTACTGCTTGATTGTATTTTTTGTCTTCTTTTAGGCGATGCCTATTTTATTGTACTCTCCTAGACTTGGCCTAGTTTGACTCTCGTTGCTCTAGGCTCGACCTAGCTTTGTTTGTGGTTTTGGGGGCGTGCTCTCATACCGCCCGCTTTTTTGTTGAAAGTTATCTTGTATCATATTGAATTGAATTAATATAATATAAGATCCTTTTCATCAAAAATATTTTCTACCATCTTATTATTTCTTAGTTAAGAATCTTCTAATTAAAATTTCCTTAATAAAAAAAAGTTTATAATTTAATTTTATGATCAAATTTTAAAAATTATAAACATTAAATAGGAGAATCCTATGGGCTTAACAACACATTACCTCACAAAACACTTCTCGGAACTTCCTTGAGTGTTTTAGTGCCGTGATCACCAAGAGCTGTCAATAATACTTTTATGTAATAATGCATGAAGCATGCAATTGGCCATGAAATAGGCTAGGCTTAACTCACCGCTTAGGTTAGATCAACGCAATAAATGTGAGAGAAGACACCAAAATTCCTACCAAGATCTCACATACTGGTGGTATGGAAAGATTAAAGGACAGAAAAAAAATCTAAAACTCTACTGGACCTCAAAGCCTCATCAGTCCCTCCGTTCAGTTACTTATTTTTAAAAAGAAAGAGCATATGTCGGTAAATAGGAAAGCAAGTTAGTTTTGGAATTTTAATGGTGCATATGATGTAATTATAGGAATATGTAGGCATAAGGATAGTTGGTATTTAGTTTAATCCGGTTTCTTTTTGTTCTTAACACAGATATGAAATGTGAAATTAGTGTGGCCATCAAAGGACTGTGTCTTAATCAATGGATTCTTTTTATGGTTTTCAAATTTTTCCATCTTTTGTCATTTTTGAGTATGCATCAAGGAATTTCTGTGTTCAGAAGATTTCATACGTAATGTTATATTTTAATTTGTATTGTTGTTATTATGTTATTTGCAGTTTCAATGAGGTTGAACCTTACAAAGATCTGAGGAGGAATGTAGAGCTATAATAATTCATGTATTATTTGAGGTCTGAAAGCATTATGAAGAAGCCTTTCAAAATAACAGGAGTTAAAATGGTTAATTATCATCTTGGAGCGTGGGTCATTTACAAAAATGTTAGGACTCGTTTCTATGTAACTTTTCCTATTTTACTTTCATTTTCATTTTTCTCTCAAATTATTTTTTTAATTTTTAATGAAATTTAATTAATTTTTTTTTTGGTAATATATAAACCAAATAAATTTCATTTCAACACTCACCCTTATGTTTACTATTTTACATTGTGAGGACTTTAAGACTATAGACCTAATAAATTTATTAACAGTACTTGCAAGGCCATATCTTGAAGCTTGGGTCAATGATATGCCCAATAATAAGAGCTGAAATGTTTTAGCTCTTCCAAATATTATGTTTTTTTTTAAGAAATCAATGGATATCAAAATTTGTTCAACAGCCCTAAAATACAGGGCGATTTTTAATTAGCACACATAAATTCGATGGAATCCCTGCTCTGCACCAATCAACAAATTAATAAAAAACAGCATTTTTTTATTTTGATTTTTTGATTGGTACAGAACATGGATCACATCGAATTTGTGCCTGCTAGTTACAGTCAGCTAAAATACAAAAGTCTTACACAGGGCAAACCCTGTATAACATCTATTGTCATTACTAACATTTCTAATGCTATTCTCCACACAAATACCATTTATCAAAGATGAAAACATTGGTTTCTAACTGTTTTCATGCATTGTTAATAAGCTTTAAAAACCCAAAACACAAATGATGGCAATTGATCTGGCTCCTCGTTATAAAGCACAATACATACACTACTCTGGATTTGGTTCCTCATTATAAAGCAGGAATTATGTTTTGATATCTTGGAAATGCATAGGCATAGGCATACGACATGAACCCTCAATTTATTATAAATCTAAGCCGTCCATAGAATTAAAACCAAATGCAGAGGCATACAACTTGAACACTCAATTTACTGTAAATCTAAGCTGGCCATAGGTCTTAATGTAAATCTTAGCAGAGAATGAAATGAAAATGGAATAGAGAGAAAGGCATGGGCCTTCCCTTGCCGTTGTATTTTGACTTGCCGGATTAATGCTCCCTTAATCTTCCAATCACCATTACATATCTGGGAAAATATTAATGGTGATCATGGCTTGGGGAACTCAAATCTTTTAACTGTGTCTTCTTCCTCCTCTTCAATTTCATCATCTCCATACACACAGCAAATACATCTGCACACCATATTCTTGGAGAACTATAATCTATGAAAGAGCAGAAAAAATACCCAGTTAATGAAATCTGAATACAGCCCATTACTATAAATACCAGTGACAGGAGAACAACTGAGGCCCCATGGATTGTTATAATATCATTGCAGGAAGAATAAAGCAATTGTAGCTGGCTAGTTATACCTGCCTACAAATAGAATTCTCATTAAATTATTTCAATGCTTATCATCAGAATTGTTTATTTCACTGTTTACACAGTAGTGTGTGAATATGTGCTTGCTTTTTCTCTGTACGTAGCTTTAATTTTCCACTTTAGATCTAATCAAATCCTCACCACAGCGATTGGTCGGCAGAAGTCGCCATAGTATTCATTGTTTATGATATTTGTCTATTTATATCTCATTGTTTATAGGTATTTGTCTATTTATATCATCTTTTTTCCTAGTTTGGGGTCCGTTTTTTTCTATTGTTAAGACATATGGCTTTGTCAAACCGCACTAATTTTGGTAGCAACAAAATCAATAGACTAAAAAGCCTACATGATGATGTTTGCAAGTCAATGCATGATGAAAGGCCCACAAGTTTTAGAATCTTTACAGTTAAGGTTTATTATTATTTTTGTGAGTTGTTTTCATGGTATATATATTTTTATGGAGATACTCACAAAATAGGTTTTATATTGGACGGTTTGTTTTTGGGTTTATAGGTGATTTAAGTATATGGGATTATTTTATTTTTGGTTTTTGGGGTTTTCTAAACAGTTTATAGTATATGAGACTATCTCATTTTGAGTTTGGGTCTAGCATATGGGATTACCTCGTTTTGGATTTGGTTTCGTAGGTGACTTGTAACATATGGGACTACTTCAATTTAAATTTAGGTCTACAAACAACTTATAACATATGAAACTACTTCATACTTAACATGCAATAGGCACTTAACTATACTTTAAATATGAGGTAAACATACCCTTAGTGGATTATAAAATTCGAATTAGTAACCTCACTTTCAACAACACAAATCTTTCACTATTAAACCAACTCAAAAATACAAACATTAACTATTTTAAAATTTTGATTAATATTTTTTATTGTATTTGTGGGCCTTTTGATTTGATATTTACTTTCATGGCATCTTATTGTAAGAGACTTGTGTGTCTCTACAGCTTTACTTTTAATGATTTTAATAATATTAGATATTTGGTATTTATCCATTAAAGATATTTTAGGTTTGTACTTATTTTATACCCAATCATGTTTCATAAAAGGAGTAATACTCTATTATTTTGGACACTTAAAAAAGATGGAATAATGGACACTTAAAAAGGGATGGAATGGGCTCGTTCATGTTTGATTTTGAGAAGACTTTATAGACTTTGCATATTAACCATACTAACTAGCAATCGTATGTGCATAATGTAATGTAAACGTCGAATGGTATATGTTATTTGATTTAGAGGGGTAGTTAATTATTTGGATGAAATTGTGTTAGTGTTGCAACGTGTTTGAGACGGTGGTTGTATCGGTTTTTTTGTCGGTTTTTGTTAAAAAAAGTCTTTTTTGTGATTGATAGTGTAAGTGTAGGAATATAGATGAAGCATTACATTGAAAAGTTCTATCTGTACATTTCAAAGTTGTTACAAATTTGCACATAGACATTTGCAAATCTTATATCATGAGTGGTAGCCTTTTGCGGACTATTTATTTGAACTAAACATGAATACATGAAGACTTCCGTACATATGCAGATTTTATATCATAAGTGGTAGCCTTTTGTGGCCAATGTTATTTGCACTAAACGTGAATACATTTGATACTGCTTTGGATGCAAGAAGTTTGAGTAAAGTAGTAGTAGAAGTGCTATCAAAATAGAGGGTAATATTTATGACGGGTTATTTTGGTTGAGTGATAGTAGTCTTGACTCTTTCTTTCTTCTAGCTCCAAGTGTTGGTACGTACGCTATTTATCCATTAAAGATATTTTAGATTTGTACTTATTTTATACTCAATCATATTTCATAAAAGAAGTAATATTTTGAACTCTATTATTTTGGACACTTCAAAAGGATGGAATAATGGACACTTAAAAGGAATAGAATGGGCTCGTTCATGTTTAATTTTGAGAAGACTTTATAGACTCTTCATACTAACCATACTAATTAGCTTATTCAAATTTAATATTTTGATTATTTATTTTTATATATATCATCCAAACCCTTTTCTTCTATGCCTCTTCCCATTCAACTATTAATGGTTAAAAATTTAAGTGCTTTGGATTTTTCTCCTATCTTGATCAGAAAGGGCTGTCAATTTATCCCTCCCTTGCACGTTTTTGGTCCTGAAGATTTTAGTTACCTCTTACCATGTAAAGCCAAGAAAAGTCTTATCAAAGTGATTAATCTCCTTCTGAACGGGCACTACATGAGAACAAGTTCTCATTTTACAAACCCCTCTCTTACATTGATACATGTTTTGTAAGGTTCCTAGCTCAAACATTCAATGGGTGGAAACTTAATGTTACTTAGATCTTGATGTAGAGCATGGTTAGATATTTTACTCCGTAATTGATTCAAGGAGGATATCTCTTAGCATGCAAACCCAAAGAAAAGTCTTATCAAATAGATTGATCTCCATAATATGAAGATTCAACTTCTTAATGGAAATTTTATAGATATTCATTTATAATGGTCATTGAAAACAAGTTCTTATCATACAAACAAACACCTCTTGCATTGATACATGTTTGCAAGGCTTCGAGCTCATACATTTAGTAGAAGAAAATTCAATGTTACTCAGATCTTGATGCCTTTTCCATCTAGCGGTTTGATAATTTTAATGAACTTACTGGATTCAACTAGGAGAAATGCTGACGTTCTTTGGCATCCCTTTTTTTAATTGAAGAGCTCTCATTCCTATCAATAGTAGTTTGCTCTTCAGATGGTCGAGAGGAAGATTGTTTTTTTAATTACCGAGCCCATGTCTCTGGCTACAAAATTCTAAATATGCGAGAAGGTTAGAGCAACCACCCATAAACTTACTATTCCTCATGTTAGGCCCCTTCTAGAGCTGCATATGACTGATTAACTAAACTTCTATGGAATTTTACGTGATTGCATGGGATATCTAATGCCTTTCACAAGGGAAAGGAGATATGTCATAGTTGATGTTCATCAAAATATTATTAAAATTTCTGCTTAGTGGGTTGTGAGGGCTATATATGGTTCTGAAGCTTGGAAAATTCTTGTAAAATATTGCATTCATTTAGGTATGCCCATTGTCGAGAAGGTATGGAGTTGTTAAAATTGATGGTACATTTGTTTCTCGTAGCATATTAACGTATTTTGAAACAAATACATTTTTTTCTCATTTTAGCATATATTTAATTATTCACATTAAAAATTATTATATTGTGACATATTATTTAAACTATCATATAATGTTGTGGCATATAATATAGAATCTCTAAACAATTTATTACAACATGACATATTAACTAATATTTTGAAAGAAAAAAAACTCATCAAATGTCACTTTAACATATATTAAAAACAATGATGTGACATGTGTAACATTGAGTTCATTAAACAATTTAGTGAAAACTAATATATGCACTTTTATTTTTTTAAAAACCATAAATGACCATTGTAGTTATAGACATAATTATGATGTCATGCAAAATATTTAATTAATAAATCATTTATATTAATAATTATGAAGTGACATATCACATCAAATCACCATACATTTAATACAACATGACATATCAACCTATAATCACCAAACAATTAATACAACATGACATATCAACCTATTATTTTTTTAAATGTCAAATGACACCTAACCTATTATTAGTAGTGATGTTACTAAATATTTTAGTACTACTAAAAAATCATGCTCTCAATATTTTTTCAATTTTTAAATCAATTAACTATATTTTGCATGAGACTACCTCTAATAATATAGATTATAGATTCTGTGTCACTTTTAATTATTACAAATTGCACTTTTATTAATAAAAACAAGTAATTATAATGATGATCGTACAAAAGATGGGTGAACAAAATCACACCCTAGAATACCAATCATATCAAAACCAACAGGCCTCGAGAAGGAGGCCAGTCAAAGCATTATAAAAGTGTGGACCTTCAATAAAAGAGGGCGAACAAAATAAGGAAATGAAAAACAAGGTTGAGCCCAGAAACCTAAGCCGCAACAATGAATATGGCGGCAGGGTGCAGAGGAGGATTGTTTGACTTATCTCTCTTACCAAAGCCAGGGTGAGCCGTATCAAGGATGGGCTCCCATCCAATTTCTTCTGGTTGTTGTTGTTGCTGTTGTTGATCAGAATTACCAAACTGCTGAGAAGGAGAAAATGGTAAGAGATAGCCGCGAGAATTTTTCCTATTGTGGGGCAAACCACCCAGATCTGCCAAGGCAACCAAAAATCCCATCTTGAGAAGGGGGGGAGGTCTGAGACCGAGGGGGGGGGACCATCATTGTTGAGGAGAGGAGCTCCACTGACTTTGGGATTTTGACGCTAGTGTATGAAACCCTTGTCCACGGGGAGGAGGCGGGAGCAGTGTGGCCGAGATGGCAAGTGGCGGTGAGCAGGAGCATCAGGTGAAACTCGATTGACTGCATTAGGGGGCGGTGGCCCAATGGTCGAGCAAGCGTTGGAGGTGTTCAACCTCCAGCTAAACCTTCTTAGCCTGGTTTTGAATCTAAAGAACATAGTGAAGAGAATAGCTTCTCCCCGAATTTCTTTACCTGGAAAATGGTTCTTTTGGGGGACTCTGGCTCTGTTACCTATAAGTTTTTACGGAAAATTTTGGCACATATTCGGATATTTTATTTCACTTATGAAAAGATAGAAATAATGCCATATTTAACAATGTTCCTATGAATAGAATTTTTGTTGTTACGTCACTTTGTTTTCAAATAGTATCTTCTTTGAAACTACATGTTTTATAGTTTATTGTTTTATCATAGAAATTTTAAAATTATATTGGTATACAATTAATTTTTTTGTGTTCTGATATATATACATTTTATTGTTATTTAATTAACTAGTAATGAATTTAACTATAACATGCAAATTCATCAAAAAAAATATTAATTTATCTTTTAATAGTATTTAATTAATTATTAATAACTAAGAGTATTATATTTAACAATATCAAATGATAATTTAATAATTAAATTTTAAATTATTATCTCAATTAAGATTAATTATTGAAAATAATTAAATTAGTATCTAATTAAATTAACAATACATTTAATTTTTAATGGTCTATTGGTTTTATTTTAATTTTTAAAAGTAAACATATATGATATTACATGAATATATTTGTTCATATCAAATTAATTCATGTTCCAAAAAAAACAAATATATTAATATAATAGGGAATATATTTACATGTGTAACTAATAATTTAGGTGGTGTAAACAATATGATCATCCAATAATGTCTCTAATATTTTCCTCATCTATTTAAGAATTGTCGACTAAATTATTGTTATTATAAATATCAATATAATTAGATATATGTGTTTTAAATAAATAAAAGATATTGAGAGATAATATTTTCATTAGGTTCTTATTATATGCATGCTACAAATCTAAGGATGGGCAACTTGAGAATGATGTAGGGTTTTTTACACACATTTATTTAAGATATGTATATTAGTAATTGAAAGTGTTGTATTTTTCATAACCATGTTGATAAAAAAAGAAATATATAATATATGTGCATCATATCAAAAGATATTTAAAAAGCATTTGAAATTTACACTCCATTTATATAATAATGCATTGCTAAACTATGAACCATTTGACAATCCATATTTCCATAGTTATAATATAAAATATCATATAATGTTCTTCTATTATAACTGTGCAAACACATTTTTTCATTTCAAAACAAATGATTCATTAGTGTGGAATTATTTGTTGGTAATAAATTGATTAATCCAATATATTTGATTGTTATGGTTAATAACTTCCAATCATTAAAAATTGGATTTGTATTTCACCATACTTTTGCAGAAGTTAATGAAAATTATGGTTTGTCCCCATTTCCTAATGCTTACTTTATCTATATGTAAAATAATATTAATTTTAAATTCTTCCCACACTACATTTTGTAATTTATATTACTACCATATAACGGTATATCACATATGGAAAACATAATTTAGATACGTCTCAAATATTTCATCAAAATGAAAATAGATATACAACAATACTTATGTCTTCATTATCATTGAATGAAATTCATTTCTTCAATCGATATGTACATTTTTTGATTAGAGGATTTCTTTTTGGAATGTTGTGTATTGTACCTTGATATATGGGAGCCAATTGAAACAAAAATCCATGATTGGGATTAAAAATATGTGAACCTGTCATATGAACATAGCAATATAAAATATTGCAACTACATTTGGTTCAGAAAATTGAATGGAGAACACTTTGGGAATGTTGCATCTGGACCAAAACCAAGAGATAGATGAAAGTGCAAATTATATATTATTTTCTCATTCAAATCAGTTCCTTGAATTAGATCAGGCAAAAATATCAAGACAATTTAACATTGGCGATAATGTGCCACAATTTTATTACTCATTGTAAGGTTAACAAGGATAATATAATTGAATAATTCATATTTGGAATGTTATAATATATCATTAATGTAACATGTTTCTTGTCAAAAGACGTCTCTTTGTACAATTACTTAAGTTGACTTATCGCATTTTGATGTGAATCGATAATATGGGATAACTCCAAGTAAAAAATTTCATTAACATGTTTATGTCCCATTCTTCATCCAATGATTGCTTTATTGGATGCCTTACTTACTTCCTGCAAATCAGTTTTTGAGGTCATGTCAAGCCAAGCATATCCCCTCCTCCGACTATTAATTTGAAAACTCTTTTAAATTGCATCTTAGCACTTTGTATATAATCTTGGGATGTTCATAATGACTGTGAAATTACCCCTTCCAAAATTTGGTCATTGGCATTTATACAAAACCCCTGGGAGACTAAGTTACAAAGCATTCGCAAGAAATTCCTTTAAAAAGTCGATTGACGTTCATTTTTCTATGTATGTCACCCAATCCAAAATTGTGCAATTTTTGAGAAATTTTCATTATTTTTGGTTAAGTGACCATCATCCTTGATGCATTCACCTCTGTGAAAATCATTAAGGTACTAGGAAAATCCTCAATTGTTAATTTATTTTGGGTTAATTTTACTGTCATGCAAATAGGGGGAGCAAGTTTGGCTCTTTCCTCCTATTCCCCACATCCCCTCATTTACCGGCAAGGATTCGATTTATAAATTGCATCTGGATAAAATCTTTCGTTTATCCATGGAACTTGTATCCACTCGGGCCATGCATTCTCTGCAAACCATTGATCTCCATGGCTCATTCTTCCCCTCATAATACTCTATCTACTCGCAAAGTGCAAAATTCACTTATGACCATCATTTGCGGGATTTAAAGAAGAGGCCACTCACAAAAGTGCTTCATTGGGTCAAATAACACTTTGCATCTCTTTATCTTCCACACCAATATAGAGAAGTCTCAGTAACAAGATGAAACATTGGAATCAATGGTGGCCTTGAAAACAACTCAACATGAATTTCCAAAGGATAACATTTCTGATATTTTCTGCGAGACAACCATCATTCAAGTTACAAGGAAAAGATGAGTTGAATGCTTTTTGATGATTTCCAAAAGGTAGCAGTACAAATGGTGAAACCATGTAAAGGGGGGAATCAAAAAATATAGATTTGATATTCAAATAGGGTATTATTGTTGTTGTTGATATACTCATACACATTGGGAGGATACATTGAAAGGAACGATAACCAGATCGTACCAAGCCAAGAACACAGATGCTAATCAAACACCACGATCAATAAGATGAAAGCAATTCACAGAATAACTTTACATAAAACCTTTGCAAACAAATGAGAAGCAATATCATATATTATTATGGAACTCAATTCAATACATTGAGAATGGGCCTTGCTTAAATAGGCAAGGAATAACAAATCTAAGAACCAGTCAAGGTCGTAGATCAAGCCATAAATCAAGGAAATAACTAGTCATCAAAGAACTAGTCAAGACCATAGATTTAGGAGAGAACTAGACATCAAGGATCTAGTCAATACCATAGATCTAGGAAAGAACTAGTCAATACCATAGATCAAGGAAAGAACTATACCTAACAACTAGATAATATCTCATAATATCTAAATAAGATAAAAAGAAATATCCACACACATAAGTGGGTGAGGATAAATACAATAAAGGTAAATAAAGTACCTAGGTGAACATGAGCTAAGGTAAATACCTACTCTAACACCCCCCCTCAAGTGAAGCTAGGGGCCAAAATAGAAGTGGCATGTCCACAGTATGAGTCCCGACAACTAGGCCTGATGAGGTACTCATGTACAATAACTGGGGAAAAAAGGGACACTACAAGGTACCCAAAACTAGTAACAACAAAGTAAAGAGAGTAAAGAACCTACTCCAAGGCATCCCAAGAAGCTCGGCTCAAAAAACTCGTACAATGCTGAAGAATTTTGGTGTGCACTATGGTCTGAATCCACTGCTCAATCACAAAACTCAAAAACAACTGACACTGGGTTTCACCAGAATAGCTCCATACAAGGAGACTGTCAACGGAGTGATGTCGAAAGTGTAAAAAAAACACCAAACATAATTCGATCAACTGCTGCAAATAGGTGTGCCATGATCCAAGAACAATAACCAAAGCAACAAGGCAAGGACACAAAATCAGAGTGTCACGATCCAAGAAAAGCCAAGGTAACAAGGCAAGGACACAAAACCTGAAGAAGCAGGATCAACACCACACCCTCCCATACTACTGAATGGGTGGAGTGACGCTACAAATCTGTATGAGTTGTCAAAAAAACTACTTGAACACTGAAAAACTAACACTGGGCTCCACCAGAATAGCTCCCCCATAAGAGATACTGTCAACATGCCAAAAGTGTTCGAAAATACAGATACAAAATCTCTCAACAAACAAGAGAGATACACTACACCTGCTAAAGAAAAATGCTCAAAACAAGAAGCATCACAATGCAAAAGGTATAGAAAGTGGAGCAAGAGGCGAATGGTGGAGGAGCCATGCCTGTAGAGTCCTCTCAACGAATGCCTATGTCACCGCCATGAGTGATCAGATATCCACCCCAAATCAACACGGATGGATGAAGAAGATGCCTGCATATGACTTGGTGTAAAATGCACAATGGGTGCATGCAAAAGAACATCAGAATGTGTGTCAGGTTGATCATGTCTGACAGCTGAAATCTCAGGTTTCTCAAGCCTGAGTGAAGGTGTAGAACTCATGTGTTGCTCATGATCCTCAGAAAGAGTCGAGCGAACAAAAAAAGGAGCTCTATCAATGTGTGATCCCAATGAAGTATCTGCTCGAAAACCAATGTCATGACGAGAATTCCACTTAACATGTGGAATAGAGGAAACAATACCCTGTGAATGTCTGTCCAATGACTCCTGCTAGTGAGACCCATAGAACAGAGCATGCGAGAACTAAATGCAGTGGTATGCTTCTTAAAAAAACCATGCAGCTGAGAAGAAGTAGGATACACAACATGTGGTACTGTAATAGGCACAGATGTGGAAGAGCATGCAGTAACAAGCCTCACAGGTTTAGAAGCATCAAAAGCAGGTTCAAGCTCAAAGACTAGCAAGATCAATGTCAGTGGGTACAAGAGCAACAACTGCAAGTGGACTAGGAGCATGGATATGGTTGTCCACAATATGATGGTGATGTTGTAGGCTAGCAAGTTTGTTCTGTCAGGAAGTGTATTATTGTATCCTTATCGTGAATGAGTGATTGTAGAAGAGAATTTCACTTCTTGAGTGATCTATTTTCTTCCACAAATTTTACAATATCCTCTTGAAGTCCACATACTTCAGAGAAAATCATATCATTCTCAGAATCCATGATAGATACAAAATGCAACTCTTAAAAGTTTAGGACGTCGGGCTCATCCGAAATTACGTCCACAATTGATTACAACACTCCTCCATATTTGGCACTTTATAATTATAGTGAAAGTCTCAAAATAAATATTTCCAATGGAAAGAGCATGAAAAAACAAGCACTTTTGCAAAAAACGGCACTCAAAACTGAGTTACCGATCAAAAGTTACAAGCTTTTTAATATTTTGCTCTGTTATTTATTTTAGGTGCCACTAAAACAGAATAAAATTGTTGTTACCTTCACCACACAAATAAAATTAAAGGGGGCTGAAGCTAAGTGCACCTACTAGTAAGCATCACAAGCTTTAAGCCCTCATATGACCATACCATATGACCAAGGGCTAAGGATTTTAATGGTGGGTGAGGATAACTTACTAATAAAGGTAAATCGCGTGTTACCTAGAAAGTCACATCCAATTGCCGCTTAAGGTAAAAAATTACTATTTCTGGACTCTGTACACAGTGACCTTGATTGCTGAAACTAGCTCTACTTACGGATTTGCCCGAAATAGCAAGAATACTCTAGTACATCATTTGTGGACCTTTGCACAAGGAAACATTCGAACACCTTCCTGCACATAAACGGCGCACTTATAATACACTCTTCATAGCTCAAATTACTTTGTGCAGAACATGCAAGGTAAAAACAACAGATTGCAAAATGCATCCCTTATATGGATTTCTGTAATTGTGGGTGTGAATCCCGAGGCGATCTAATGTTCTTCATCACCTACCACCAAAAATCTAGATTCAATGACACTTTTTTGCAGAAACGGCCACACTTTTCACAACTTTCTTTTTTTGTGTTTTCTTTCACATTCCAGATTCAATGGAAGCCTACTGGCATGCTTACTAATTCATGCAACCACAAACCTCCTTCCACGTGTATCCCTATGTGCTGAAGTACACAAATAATTTACTCTGCAACCTCACACTTACAGACGTATGTCAATATCATATCTGCTGCTCTGACCTCACCGTTATAATGTATGACCTTCTTCTTTCACATGGTACTTCAAGACTTGAGAACATAGATCCTTAATCAAACATCATGATCACCTAAGATGCACCAGTAGCACCTTCCTCTCTCGCATCCACCATTACATAAACCTTTGCAAACCTAGGAGAAGCAATGTGCCATATATTATTAGAGGAAAACTCATATTCCAGCTAATATATACTCAGAATGGGCCATGCTTAAATAGTACTTGAATAACAATCTAACTACTAGATAAATTTTTCTTACATCCTGCCATCCATCACCGCACTAACTAGTCATCAAAGTGCGGTCCTCTGGACCATGAAATTCAGGAGAGAACTAGCACATCAAGCTTCTTGTGTGCAATACACACTAGATCTAGGAAAAAAATAAACAATACCATAGATCAAGGAAAAAACTATAACTAAGGACTTGATAAGGAAACACATGAATATCTGAAACCTAATATAAAATGTCAATATTTCCTTATTACAAACACCAAGTGAGCATAAATACAATAGTAGTGCTTCAACCTAACTACCCAGGTGAACTAATCAGGTAGCTAATTTCCATCCAACACCTACTAACTGAAAAGTGCCTGATTCCAATCATCGGTATGGTTATCACAATTATTGATCCCAATCCATATGTACTTGATTCAAAGCCTTTCCTATGGATAGGCATTGTAGAAATTTCTGGAGTCATATAGAATAGACACATGCTTCACCAAGTTTAAATGTCATTATTCTTAATGTAGTCTGTCATACCATCCCTTAGTGATATGTCCTTATCTTTCTTTTGGATCCATCGTATCAATAATGCACCACTCATCCAATTTCATCAGCATTTATCAATGAACGTTCATTCAGATTAGAATTGTTCGATCATGACTAGTCAAATGTGTGATGATAACGGATGTATGCCCGACATGGTAGACATGTGTATCTGCTTCGGAAACACAACTTCCATAGCCAAACTTGCCAACTGAAATCGTGTATCTTTATTTAACCCTCTTGGATACGTATTCTTGTATGCCCAAAGTACATCTGGACACTTAAATCGGTCCAAGGTGGACTTTTCTCCCAACTATCACAAATCTTAGTTCTAACAGTTCCTTGTGTTCTCTGCATGGGCAATAACCCTGTTAAATGTTTCAGCCGTACCATTATCATTGTGGTTGAATTTAAGGATTAGGTCCTTGGATGGATGCGTTAACCATAGGAGACTCTATTAATAAAATCCTAATAGTTCCACCCTATTTATTGGAAATGAGTTTTGCCATCACTTCTCAAGCTAAGTGGGAAACCATTCCACCGTGCTGTAGATGACTTGATTCTCCTGAATAAGAATCTTGTTGTTGTAGCCATTGTACAATCCTTGGTAGGAGATGATTCCACCCACTTGGTAAAATAATGAGTATAAGAAATAATGTAGTGCACCCTAGTCTTGTGTGTGAGTGGTGAAATAGGATGTATAAAATATGTAGTCCACTTCTCAAAACCCTCATCGCTAGAAATAATCCTCAATGGCATCTCATCCTGGGCTCCAGGATTTCCAAGGCGCTGACAATCATCACATGCCTTGACATATTCTTTAGTATCTTTATATAATGTCTCCCACCAAATTTCAGGCATGTAAAATATTTTACAATGTAGCCTCACCTAACATAAATGACCTCCTAAATAGCCCATCATGATTTTATTTCATAACTCAGCCTCACACTTCATGTCCATATATTTCTTCTTCTAGTTCCAGAGCTTCGGCTCAATACAATCTCTTTGAATTTGTGATTTGATATATCAAAACACTTACAATTGCCTCTAATAAATAGATGGCTTCATCTAACAATAAAACACTCAACTCATAAAAATAGAGCTAAAAAGCACATGCTTTTGTGTCAATACAAAGCTTTTGATTTATTTGCTTTATTATCTTTTCCTAAACTTAAGAACATCTAAAACTAAACTAAAAAATAAAAGCATGTAAAAAACAAACTACTTTTTGCTTTTCTAGGGGAAAAATTACTCGAATTTTCTAACACTCCCCCTTAATTTTGACCTTCAAGCTTTTATTTTTCTGGAGCTGAGTGTGCACTTCCAGATCTGACATATTAATGGATCACAAACTTCCAAACAAGTTCTCAAATAGATCAAAAAAATCATTTCATTCAAATATTTCGTAAAGATATGCAAGCAAACTGATCTTCAGATCTGCAAAATTCAAGACAAATTTCCTTGTTGTTAACCAACTCCCTAATGAAGTGATACCTCATGTCTATGTGCTTCTCCTCTAGTGAAAAACATGATTTTTGGGAAATGCACTATTGCTGATTTGTTGTCACAAAAAAATATGTGTAGCATCCTCTTGATTCTGCCTCAAATAATTTCAACACTCTTCTCATCCAAACATGCTTAACATGTTCTTTGTTGCTGCTACATACTCTGCTTCTGCTGAATATAATGTGACTATGGGTTGCTTCTTCAATGCCCATGAATACTACATTTGTTCTAAAGTGAAAATCATAGTTGGATGTGCCTAAGTCTTTTTGTCATCAATACTTCCAGCACTGTCACTATCTATGTAACCTATGAGTTTGAACTCATCTGTTGTTGAATACAAAATTCCATGATTCTTAGTTCCACATACATACCTTAAAATCCTTTTTCCAGCTTGCTAATGTGAATATTTTGGAGATTCCATGAACCTTGAGATGAGGCTCACACCATACATAATATCCGGCCTTGTGGCCGTCAAATACATGAGACTTCCAACTAGTCTTTTGAACAATGTTGGATCTACAAATGATCCTGCTGTCATCTTTTCTTAACTTCAAACCTACTGCAACAGGTGTTGGTTTTTGGCTTGCAATTCAACATGTTAAATATCTTCAAAACATCATTAGCATACCTTTCTTGTGAAATAAAAACTCCAGCTTCTGATTGTTGAACTTCTATGCCAAAAAATAGTGCATGAGGCCTAAATCTGTCATCTCAAATTCTTTCTTCATAGCTGATTTGAATGAATCTGTAGATAGATTTCCAGTGATGATTAAATTATCCACATATAAACAAACAATCAAAATTTTACCTTGTCTCATTGATCTTGATGTATAAGGTAGGCTCACTATTGCTCCTACTGAAACCATTATGTATCAAATAAGAATCAATCCTATTGTACCAAGCTCTAGGTGTCTTGCTTGAGACCATAGAGTGTTTTTTCTTATATACCTTTCCTTCATGACCTTCAATCTCATAACCTTATGGCTGATTCACATAAAATTATTCTTCAATAATACCATTCAAGAATGTTGATTTTACATCCATATGATAAATAAGCCATTTGTTTTGAGATGTAATTGCTAAAACCATTCTTACCGTGTCCAAACATGCTACATGTGCAAACGTCTCATTGTAATCTACTCCATATTGTTGTGAAAAAACTCTGGCAACCAACCTTGCTTTATGTTTCTGTACTTTACCATCAACATAGTATATTTGGTCTTATAGACCCACTTCACTCCTATCACATCCTTTCCTTCTAGAAGATCTACCAATTCCCATGTTTGATTCTTCTCTATGGCATCTATCTCATCATCCATGCTTGAACCCAAACTTCATTGTCTATAGCCTCTTCAAAGTATATTGGATCTGGAGCTTGAGAAAATAATACAAAAACAAAAAAATCATTAGTTGTATCAACATTATAAATCTCACTAAGACTCCTTGTTTTCCGCTGCAAAGGGCTATCTGATGATGGATTGTTTTATACTAAAGGAGTAGCTTCTGGTGTTCTTTGTGGTGTCTGTTGGATGGTTGAAGATGACTGAAATCTTGGAGATCTCCTAGATGTAGATGGAGGTGTAGCTTGTGCTACAACTTGTGGTGCATGTCCAAGATTTGAAGAAGATACAATACCTTGTTGCTCTATGCTTTCATCTACCATATCATCATGAGGAATAGTTGTTGCTACACAAACTGTTTTCTCAATACTTCCATCCCATGCCTCATTTTCAACAAGTTATACATCTCTGCTGATTATGACCTTTCTGGTAACTGGATTGAACAACTTGTAAGCTTTTGTATTCTCTGAATATCCAACAAATATGCATTTTTCTCCTTTGTTGTCTAACTTCTTCCTTAGCTCATCAGGCACATGTGTGTATGCCACACAACCAAAAAAATATAAAATGAGAAACACTATGTTTCCTCTTAGTCCAAGCTTGTTGAGGAACCATGTTTTGAATAAAAATTGTTGGACACCTATTTATGATGTAAACAACAGTTGCTACTGCTTCTGCCCAATACTCATTTGAAAGATGTTTTTCCTTCATCATGCTTCTCGCCATCTCCATGATGGTTCTATTCTTTCTCTCTGCCACACCATTTTGTTGTGGTGTATACCTTGTAGTAAATTTCTTGTGTATACCATGATATTCTCAAAAATTCAGAAAAGCATTAGAAACATACTCACCTCCTCTGTTTGTCCTCAGAACTTTGATGTAGTACCCACTTTACTTTTCCACTAAAGCCTTGAATTGCTGAAATATATCAAAAGCATATGATTTGTCTCTCAAAAAATACACCCATGTCTTCCTTGTATAGTCATCAATGAATGTCATAAAATATGAGCAACCTCCAATAGAAGTTGTTTGCATCGGTCCACATAAATCTGAGTGAACAATTTCAAGTGGTGCACTTGTTCTTCTTTTTTTTCCAACTGGGAAGGAATCTCTGTGTTGCTTCCCCAAAATACAACCTTCACAAACTCTATCTGGTTTTTGAATCAAAGGCAAACCTTTTACCATATTTTTTCTGTGTAATAAATTCAAATCACTAAAGTTTAAATGACCAAACCTGAGATGTCATAGCCATGATTCATATTTTCCAACTGATTAAAAAGTTGATTCAATCTCCTTAGCTTCAGATTGATCTGTAATATGAGCTCCAGATGTGGCTGGTATAATCTTCAAAGGAAACATTTTGTTTCTTGTCATCTTCACTTTAGCAATCACCTGGGTACTTGGAGCTTTATTCACGATCACACATTCATTGTCTTCAATGTAAACTATGTATCCCTTTTGTACCAATTGACCAATGCTCATAATATTGTGCTTCAAACCTGAAACATAATAAACATCCTGCATAATATTCTGCTCCCCATTTTTAGTTATAATGTTGATCGTTCCTTTGATCCTTTTATAGTCACTGTATTATTATTCCCAAGGGTAACTTATGTCTTTACTGACTCATCCAAATTAGAAAATAAATCTAAATTACCCGACATGTGATTACTGCAACTAGAATCCAAATACCACACATCACTAGGACTCTCTTGTGATATATTACACTCAATAGGTGATGCTTCAGAAATATTTGTGCATGCAATAAACATGGAGCTTGAAGTAGAGCTCCCAACCTAATTTTGATTCTGATTGTTCTGATCATATTACTTTTTCCTACATTCATAAGCATAGTTCCCATATCTCTTGTAATAGTGACACTGCACATGCGACTTATCTTGTCTCTGACCTGAAAAATGATTATGATTGTTCTCTTGATTATGTCCTCTTCCACTTGAGTTTGATGGATCACTGTTGTGTCCTCTAGATGAACTTATTCCTCTACCTCTAGGGCTGAAATTTCCTCTTCATCTTCCATGATTTCCTGATACCTGTGATGAAAAAGCTTGATCTACAACTGCATGTGATCTATTCAACCTTTGTTCATGATTTATTAGTGATGCATGCAACTCATCAATTGAAAACTAACTTAGATCCTTAGTTTCTTTAATAGCAACTACCAAAGGATCAAATTTTTTAGGAAAACTTCTAAGAATTTTTTCAATAATCCTTCTGTCCTCAATAGTTTCACCATGAGATTTGATTTGATTGACTAAACCAACTACAAAAGTAAATAATGATTCTATGGAATCTGAATCTTTCATTGACATATTTTCAAAATATCTATGAATTAGTTGAATCTTGGTGGTTTTTACTTTCTCTTTACCTTGATAAGAAACTTGGAGAGTTTCCCATGTAATTTATTTCCTTTAGTTTGTGATTTACCAGCTATTTCCACTCTTGGTAAGATGCTTTCATGCATGGCTTGATGAATGAAGAAAAGATATTTTTTCTTTCTTTCTTAATTCCTTCAAAGTGTCTTTCTCTTCCTGTGAGAGTGTGTTATATGATACTACATTTGCAGGCTCTGTGTACCCATTCTCTATGATTTCCCACACATCCTGGGATCTAAATAGTGCCTTCATGGTTAATGACCAATACTCGTAATTCTTTCCTGTAAATTGTGGTGTCTACAGATCCTAGGATATAGAAGCCATAACTTGTTGTCAATTAGAAACCTGCTGAAAATATCCACGCTCTGATACCGATTTGTAGAAATTAGGCACATAAAATAACAACTCACATAAATAAACTAATGAATTGCAAATAAAACATATTATTGCAAACTCAAATAAACACTTTTGTGCATATATTTATTCTTCTAGTTCTAGAGCTTTGGCTCAATATAATCTCTCTGAACATGTTTCATATATCAAAACGCTTATAATTCCCTCTAACAAATAGATGGCTTCATCTAACAATAAAACACCCAACTCATAAAAATAGAGCTAAAAAGCATATGCTTTTGTGTAATACAAATATTTTGATTTATTTTCTTGATTAGTTTTTCCTAAACTTAAGAACATCTAAAACTAAACTCAAAAATAAAAGCATGTAAAAAACAAACTACTTTTTTCTTTTCTAGGGGAAAATTACTCTTTTTCTAACACCACCATGTGATAAGGAATGTGGTTGTCATCATGATATTTCCAAAGCGGTTTAGAAAAATACAAATAATTTTCACACCTCTATTGGCAAAGGGATGATAAATTTTGTAAGGGGATGGAAATGGATAATTTCCTATGTGTTGTTCCCTATAGGATAGCTTACTATGTATTTATTACAAGGCAAGGTGTTTTATAACACAAAAGGACTAGGATGAATTAAGTTTCAATGAAATAATATTGATAGTCACACAACTTTGTAATAGTTTAGGATCAAAAGCGAGTTGGACTCTTGGTAGAAAAACGTACTTCAAATTGTTCAACAAGTCCTCCAAGGATCCTTATGTGAGCTAAGGAATCATTTCTTGTCGCCATTTTTATATCTAATCTACACTCACTTGAAACCTGGGCCAATGCAATGGGAAAAATAGGAAATTTTTAATCCTTATGTCAAAGTCTGAAGGTAAAGAAATACATGGAACTATTTTCATTATCCTTTCCAAATACTATTTGATTTAAAGGTGATATCTCAAATGTAGGGATTAACCATATTTAATGTTAGCTTGTATCATTGATGAAATGAAAGAATTTAGTATCGTTGTTGAGGCATTGGATGATGGGCAGAAATTTGATGACATGATAGTGGAGGTATTAGTGACAGAGAACTTGCCAAAAATTGTTGGAGAATATCAAATTCAAGCCAAGTGGATCAACAAAAAATCAAGGTTAAAACAACTGAAATTAGCTGAAGTAAGGTTTACATAGATTGAAACTAAATCCAAATAGTTACCTAAATTGAGGTGGTGATAGTAGCGTAAAATTTTGTTCTAGAATTGGTGCAACATTAGCTAGTGACAAGAACCTGAGAAATCCCGATGGCACAAAGGAATTCTTTAGAAGGCCATTACTTAGTTCAATTGTGAATTAATTAAAAATGTTATTTTTGTGCAAACTATGATAAAATATCATAATATGTAAATGTATTTAGTTAATTTGTTCATCAAATTAATTAAAATACCATAATTTTTAAAACTCAAGTTGAGTTAACTTCAGGTTGGTGACAGGTTAGTGATAGGCCAGGTTGAAAGTGGTTTTTTAACTACTTCTTAGAGTATATGCCTATAAAAGGCTGCATGGTAATTGTAAAAAGGGATTTGGTTCCTCTCATTCTCATTTTTTAAGCTCTTTGGGAACTACTTTACCTATACATTATGTTGTTATAACTTTGTGTACACATATTTTCTCTCATAAATAAAATGCTTTCCTTATTGTTGTGTTAATGATTCTCAATTATAAAATTTGTTGTTTTGTTTGTGGTTGAGTTGTTAATGTTGCTACTTCTTCATAATGTGATTGATGCTCAGGTGATCAGACTTTATGTTGGATATTAGGGTACATGGAATTTATGTCATATCAACATATTTTAAAGGAGATGAAGACTTTGTGCTTCCTAGATTTCACACTCATTGTATTCCTTTCAGAAGATATAGAAGTTCTCCTCTTTCTCATCCAATAAACCTTATAAGGTAATATTGAACGACTAAGAAGGACTGATTTTTCCTTGATAAGATAGATTCGTCAAACTTTGTGTCTTAAGTTTATCTGTCTTTCCTAACACCTACAAGGTTGTGTATTTTTTCTTCTTTCCTAATTTTTTCACCCTTTTGTTCTTTCCAGTTAAAAGCACCAAAAATTTAAAAAATCATAACATATGAGGGAGCTACCCCTCTCACAAAGCAGAGGATTCCTCACCCTGTTGAAAGGTGAAATTTTCCTAACTATTGTTGGTTTTTGTGCGCTTCCATTGGGCATATTTAGTGAAAAAAAATCCAACCAACAGGTCATCAAAGTCTACACTACCAAATTAGTTCAAGTGCCTACAATGTGAAGGGCTACGAGGTGGCATTTCAAGTCTGATGTAAAAGAAAAGTCATCGAGGTCAACAGAGCTACATGATAACATCTATTGAAGCCAAAAGTTTATAAGTTCGATCAAGTTAAAGGTTGTGATGAAAAGCCATCAAAATCCTGACAAATGACAACTCGAAGCTGCATGGATCCTTTTCATTGGCTCACCTTTTGCAATCTGACACACTGAGGAGGAGGATAAAAATATGAAAATACTGACACCACAAAGACCATGGAGCTTTCCTATTGGATCGTGCCTCATAGTTATCAATTAAGAGTTATGAGAATTCTAACAAACTGAGAGGCATGGAATGATCTCATTGATCAATGTTTTGACAGGGACAGAAGGGATATAATCAAAAGGAATGACATTGCAAGAGGCATGGATCCTCCCTATTGGCTAATACTTCATAGTGGTTATTCAAGATTATCAAATAATCTGATATTGCGAGAGGCATGGAGCTTTCTCATTGGTCGGCATTTCACAGTCAAACATGATCTTTTTCTAAAAAGTTAAAGACAAAGTAAGCGTGAAGTTTTTCTATTGGCCTATGCTTTGCAATGGATATTAAAGAACTAACACCATGAGGGTCATGGAGCTTTCTCATTAGATCATATAATCCGTAGTAAGCATGCCTGATAAATATTCTGAAAATTCAACAAGGACATGTGGCAAAGATGGAATGTATAAGGCTTCACGTTCGGGTGGTCAGACAACTTCAATGGATAAATGGCCCAATTAAATGACACCACGTGGTGTAAAATAGATGGTCCAAGACAGATACGTGGCGGAATTCCATCACACTTCAGGATGATGGACTTCAGTGGATCTCAAACCCTATAATGAATGTGATTCGGTAAAAGGTGTTGAATCCGGAGGAAACAAAGGGGTAGACTAGAGAAAAGGAGAGTCTGACACCACAAAGGAAAGTGGCGTTGTTTTATCGGCCCAAATTTACAAAGACTTAAAACATAAACAAAAAGCAAAGAAGTAGATTCTAATACCATGAGCCAATGAGTAACACATGGAAAAGGGAAATGTAGACAATGGAAATCTCCAAGCTAATAAAATGCCTCCACATATCATTCTCATGTTCATCCTGACATGCTAATTTTCAAATGGCCATAACTTTTTCTCTAGAGATCCAAATCAGGTAAAATTTATATTGTTAGAAAGGTCTCCTTGAGCCCTTCAATTTAGAATTTTTAGAATCATAAATTGATGTCATTTGATTGGAGAAAAAGAGAAAAATAAATCATCCATTAATCAACTGATCCTTGGATCAACCAAAATGTGTCATATGTCATTGTATGTTCAGTTTGCACTGCAATATTCAAACCGCCATAACTCATTTTGTAGATATCAAATTCATGTTCTTTTTGTCTTGTTGGAAAGTTGCTAACATTGGCCACACTTTGGATTACTCAAAATCATATTGTGGTAGAGTATGATAGGTGGAAAACAGGGAAATGTCAATCGAACCGTTAATGTGCAAATTCAGTTAGCTCCACCACCCAGATCTGATCCAATTTGGTCTCTTGCCTTCTCCTTGAAGAAAAATGACATTGGGGGACGATTTTTACTTGGTTCTCATGGTATTTTTCAGGGATTAATGGATGATTGGTGGTGGTTGAATCTTGAAAATTTTTTCTACAAGGAAAGACAGATATTTCCATTAATCAGAAGATCAAATCTGATTTCTTTCTCTCTTTGTTCCCTCCTCTCTCTCTCTCTCTATCTCTCTCTCTCTCTATCATTCTATATATATTGTAAAATGATGCTTGTTTTAGTGGTTTGATATTATTTACATGAATTATATCTTGGGGCCAGGAGAGAGAAAAACTTTGTATTTTCTATTTCACCATTGAAGAGTATAAAAGACTTCTTTTACAAACTTTGTGTTGTGAATGAATCTTTTTCATTTGAGGTATTGTTCTTAAGTTAAATGTACCAGATAGTTCTTTGTTTTAATATCTAGTTCATTAAATCTACATCCAATTATTACTATATATTTGTTTGTGAGTATCTTTTGATCTACATTATGCTTAAGAGAAAGCATGTTTATTTCTATTCTCTTCTTGTTCTTCTGAAATTCCTCCTATATTTCTTATTCTCCTCTCTTTACACACCTTAATTTCTAACAAGAACCAATCTACTGTGATGAAATCCCACCCATGAATGGTTAACTTAGTGTAGATATTGTGAATAGTCTTTGGCATGCTTTAGATTAGTAATAAACAGGGAACCTCCCCTTTATTTGAGGAGGTACTTATTCCCGTATGTTGTGGTTAAACCTCATAATTTTTCTTTGAAAAAATATCCAACCAACAGTTTTTGGAGACTCCATTGGGGAATACATATGAGAAAGACTAATCATGTTATACTATTGGTGACTCTGTATTTGATTTTTTTTTTCTTTCTTTCCAAATTCAAACTCGCAAGAATGGTATACACTCGAGCTAGGCGAGCCAGAGGTGAAGTTGATCCTTTATTTTTGTTGCTAAAAAAACATAATTTTAATCTTACACCAAAAAGGTTCTCATGTGGACATGCTAACAGTTCTTCACCTATGGATAAGAACTATGCTAAGTGAGAACAAGACACCTTAACAACTTGCAGAGCATTATTCTTGGTCAATACTTGTGTTCCTACACAAAGAAATTTCATAGTTCGTAGCTCCACAATAACCAGAAGCTACAGTCCCTTGGGTTTAGCTATCGGTCCTCTTGCATTGGCTCATTTTCTGCATGAGTTGTCACATGGATCTTGCAAGAATCTCCCAAAAATTAATGGTGATGGAAAGTAACAACCAAATGAACACATAGCTACATTTTTTATATCTTGTGGGATTATGGGAGTGGATCAAGGATGTATCCATTTGATTGTTCGTCGAGACGCTCCAGGGTACTACCACAATGGTTTTATCATCTCTGACCTACATGCATTACCGACTGGGCCACTATGAGAACACCGTTTGAGGCCACATTCAAACATGTAGAAGATTCACACGCCTTATTAGAAAAACTCACCCAAATGACGAAAGAGTACCATGATCCTATGTATGATTTTGTGGCCAAGTTTAATAAACTGATCCATAAAATCCCAGCACGTGTAGTTCCTACTCTTGAAAATCAAATTGTTTCTTCGTAAGTGTAAAACTTCATGAAGTAATTTTCTTTCTAAGAAGATCTAACATTCCCAACTTGGCTGCCGCACATATAGTTTTCATGGAAATTGAAGATGACCTTATCATGGCTGGTAATATTAGAAGAGACTCTTTGAAGGCCAAGAATCATAATGCCTCTCAAAGTACCACTAATCATATGATCCAAAGAATGGATAATGATTTATTAAATCTAAAGAAATAAATGTCTCAGTATGCATCAACCGCTCCTTAAAGGGATATCCCTAGGAGGAACTTCAATAGTAACAATGGTGATCATCCAAGAGATAGGAATAATTTCCAACCACATAACCTAGATTGTCCATTGAAGCTCAACCTATTAATGTAGTTGTTGAGGTGATCGAAGAAGAAGAAGAAGTAAATGATGAGGCTAATGCTGCCTTTGAAGCTTCTGGTTACTCTGACGAATCATATGATGAGTCATATGGCGACTCCAACATTGGATACTTGGAATTTGAAGAAGATGATTGCGAGGTTAGTGGCTAATATTTTATTGTTTTCACCTGATATCAGGATCTAAGGAAAGAAGTAGAGAAACCTAAAGTGAATGAAGATTCAGTAATTATTTCTAAAAGGGGAAATGTTTTTCCTATTCAACCAAAGCAGAAACCTCCTACCAAGAAATTTCCCACTACTTCTAATCACCCTCCTCCTATTCCCAAGACCAACCCTCCTAATGCACAAACAAGTATTGAAATTTCTACAACTTCAATCATTCCCTCCTACACCACATTTGATATCATTGATCATGTAAAAAGAATAAAAATCTAGATGTCTGAAAAAAATACCTAGAGTCCAATCTGGAACATTTTGAAAAGCTTGCCAAATTCATTAGAAGTAAAGCTATCATGCCACCTAATGCTTCATCTAAAGGAATCCTCCCCAATCTTGAACATTATCTATCTCAAAATAATATGGCTTCAACCTCCTCTTCTGGGAAGATTGAACCATTTTATTTTTCCTTACTTATCAATGGTTTTAAACTGAGAAATTGTATTATTTATTTTGGGGCCTCAGATAACGTTATTCCTGCAAAGGTAGCCCATGCTTTGGGGATCACTCTTACAAAGACATTCAGACGTTGTTACTGTATGGAAACAAAACAAGTTCCATTGGTTGGTCAAATTAATGATGCATAGTTCACATTTTTTACATTCTAGGAGAATAAAGTCTTGATGACTATTCTAGTTGTAGATATTCCAGCAGCTTCTGGTATCTTTCTTGGGTGAATTTTTTGCAAAGATATAGGGAGAGAAATTCATATGGATTAAACTAAGGAAAGGATACCAGTCAATGGAACCATACACGCTCTTGCACCTGAACCTCAAGAGAAATATCTAGTCACAAATTCAAATGACCCGAAGGCACATGTCCTTTTTGAAGATGTTGTCCTAGGAAATTATTTTATGACTTCAAATATGGATTTTTCTTCTTATTCAGTCACAGAAGTAGATACCCATGTAATTTGGACTATAGAGTTTGATGGTAGTTGTTCTACTTCTGGATTTGGTGCTACTATAGTGCTAATTTCCCCTAAATTGGAGATTTTTCCTTTTTCATTCAAATTTCTAATTTGACAATACTAATAACAATTCAAAATATGAAGCACAGTTGTTGGAACTAAGAATTGTTAAAGAAAAAGGAATTAGAAATCTTAAAGCACATGGGGACACAGAGTTCATTGTAAATCAAGTCAGGGACATTTATAAAGTGAAGAATGATCAGTTAAGGCATTATAGAAATAGATTTTGGGACTACATTGAGGATTTCAATGCATTTTCAATCAAATTAGTGCATAGAGATCACACTGACAAGGTGGATTCACTCACATTGTATGCTTCATTAATCCTTCCTCATCCCGAGGTCAAGAAAGATAAATATACCATTATGGTATTCTATCGACCCACTGTCCCTGATAATTATTCTCATTGGTAGGTCTTCAATGATGATAAACAACTTTTAACTTTTTTAGAAAAGTTTGATAATTTCCGTGATCTCTACTTTGAAAGTTCAGAATCATCTTTCCATGAATCCGTTTCTGATTCATAAAAAGAGTTCAATGGAGAATTTATCCATCTAAAGGGAAACAAGATCCCTAAATACTTGGTGTATTTGGAAGGACTATTTGACCAACATGATCACTCCATTCAAAAGAAACAACCTTATGAAGTTAATTCTTCCATTGAGACTAAACAATTTAATCTTGGATCTGTTGAGTAGCTATGGATTGTAAATATTAGAAAGTGTTGGTCCCCTGAGGAGAAGAGAAAATTTGTGCCATTATTGAAAAATTACATAGATTTCTTGGCATGGTATTATACAGATTTGAAATCTTTCAAACTAAAAGATGTGCAACATAATATCCCTCTCAAGACAGATGCTCGACCATATAGACAAAAGAAACGCCATTATAACCCCAAGATTTTTGGTACCATTCTTGTAGAATTTCAGAAGATGTTGGACATAAGGATTATTTTTACAATTCATCATTCTACATGGGTGGATAACATTATTCCTGTACACAATAAAAATGAAGAAATTTGTATCTATGTTGATTTTTGAAATCTCATTCAATCTTCACTAAAAGACAATTACCCTCTCCCTATTATAGATCAAGTGCTACAAAAAGTGACAGGGTCAGAAATTATTTCTATGCTAGATATATTTTTGGGATACAATCAAGTTGAGGTTTCCACAGAAGATTAGCATAAAACGACATTCACTACCCCATGGGGTACATTTTCTTACCAGAGGATGCCATTTTATTTGATTAATGTTATAGCTACCTTCTAAAGGGCTTTTGATCTAGCATTCAGAGGCTTGATGGGAAAAATCATTAGAGTTTATTTGGATGACCTCACATTCTTTTCCAAGAATAGGCATGACCATTGTGACCATCTAGAGAAATTTCTGAAAAGGTGTCGACAACATGGTATTTCTTTGAATCCTAAGAAATCTACGTTTGGAGTCACAGAAGGAGAGTTTTTGGGACATATCATGATAAAATAAGGAACTAAGATTGATCCTGAGTTAGTCAAATCTATAAAAAGTCTCACCCTTCTCACAAGTAAAACGGGTATGCATTCATTCTTTGGGAAGGTTAATTTCTAGAGATAGTTTGTTCTGGATTTTTCTGACAAGACTCGACACATTATTGAGATTATGAAAGGTAAAATTTCATTTCGATGCAAAAATTGTCTTTGATCAAATTAAGGAAGCCATAGTTCATGCCCCAGTCCTGGTATGCATAGATTTCCAAAAGGATTTTATCATGTATAGTTACGCCTCATCTCATTAAGTGTCTGCTATACTAAAACAAAAGAATGTCGAAGGAGTTGAATCTCCAATTTCTTTTATGAGTTGACCTTTGAAATATCACGAGCTCAAGATGTCCCAAATTGAAAATCATGCCTATACTATGGTTCAAGCAATGAAACATTTCAAGTATTACATCCTAAATTCTCATATAGCGGTTCTGGTTCCAGATACGGCAGTGAAGTCTATCCTCATTCAAAAAGAGTTAGGTAGTCAGTGAGATAATTGGATTTCCATGGTGTGGGAATATGATTTAGAAATCAAACCTACGAGTCTTGTGCATGGAAGAGGTTTGTGTTAGTTAATTTATGAAAACATCCCTAAAGAAGAAGCTCACACAGTCGAGGAAAACCATGAAGAAGTGCCCATGGTGATTTTTGTGAGTACAATAGATGAGTGGTATTCAAATATTTAT
This sequence comes from Taxus chinensis, assembly GCA_019776745.2. NCBI lineage: Eukaryota > Viridiplantae > Streptophyta > Pinopsida > Cupressales > Taxaceae > Taxus > Taxus chinensis. The sequence continues at coordinate 808,064,188 of CM034150.1, forward strand.
TTCTTTCTAACCTATGGATAATTTCCTGGAAATTTGAGCCCTAAAGAGAAATGAATGGTCAAGCTAAGATCAGTCAAGTATGTGCTCTAGGATAATGGCTTGTACAAAAGAGGAATTGTAAGAGTATTCCTTCACTACGTGAATAAGATTCAAAAAGGTAATGTTCTTGAAGAATTTCGTAACTTAGCCTATGGGGGGGATTTTTCATCATCTGTTACATCTCAGAAGCTCCTACGAGAAAGATAATATTGGCCCACTCTCTTTCAGGATGCATCTATGTGGATATAAAAGTGTGAAGCTTTTTAGCAGTTTATTCGTCGTCTAAAATTGGTAGCACTTCCCCTAAGGCAAGTGATAATTGTAGAACCCTTTTAGCAATGGGGGATTGATTTCATCAGAGCACTGAATAATCCTTCCAATGTTTGGCATAGTTATCTTTTGACTTCCACTCATTATTACTCAAAGAGGGTGAAGGAAATCCCGATAAAACATGCTACCTCTAAAGTTTTTTATAGATTCATCAAAGAGAATATAATAGTCAGGTTTGGTGTTCCTCATAAGATTGTTTCTGATAATGTTTCTAATTTTTCTTCTTATGAGCTCACTAGATTTTTCTATGGTTATGGGATTAATTTGGCTCACTCATCAGATTATTATCCTTAAGGAAATGGTCAGGTGAGATCAAGTAATAATAATTTCATAACTATAATCAAGAATCCAGTTAATGGAAATCAATAGACCTGACACAAGGAATTATATGATGAATTTTGCGTTGATCATATTACTCCAATGATATCTATTAGAATTTCACCTTTTTAAATGTTGTATGGAGTTGATGCGGAGATTCCTATCTCCTTGGAGTTTTCAGCCTTAAGGTTTGCCAAATTGATTGAAGATGAGACAAGTTCCAAGACTCAGTTGAAAAAAGAATCATGTAATTGATAGAGTTGGAAAGTAGGTCCAAATTGGTTGATTGGATCATGGAACATCAGGAAAAATTCAAGAAAGTGTTTGATAAAAAATCTAAGCAGTGGGATTTTCAGATTGGGGATCTCGTACTATTATGGGATAAGAGAAGAGAACCAAAAGAAATGCATGGAAAATTTGATTCCCTATGAAGAATACCTTTCAATATTTCTCATTCATGGGGGAAAAATAGGTTGTATTTGTCATACCTAGATGGAACTCAACTCCCGTTGCCTCACAGTGGGAAACATCTCAAAAAAAAATCATCAATAGCGGAATTTCTTCTTGCATTGTATTATAGTTTACGTGTTTTTTCGTGTGCTTCCTTTTCTACTGGTGTGTTTGTTTTCTGTTCCTTTGTTTTGGTTTCTCTTTTTTTTGTTCATGTTTGTTTTATGTTCTTTTTGACTCCATATCCCAATGAATTGGCACTTTAGGGATCTAAAGTTTCTCTTTCTTTAAAGTATCAAAGAAATTCCCCTGTCGGAGCCAGCTGTTATCCCATTTTTTATTTTATTGATAAATTGGTATAACCAATCAAAAATTTCATGAAAAACCTATTTACGTCCCATTATTTGTCTAAGGGTTTCTATAAAAATGCCTTAATTTCTTCTTGAATCGGTTTCCAAAGTCTCTGTTAATCCAATTTTTCCCCCCTCTCAGATAAATTTGAATAACTCTTTTAATTTTCACTTAGTGCTTTGTATAGAGGCTTGAAACATTCAAATGGATGTCAAATTACCCCTTCCAAAAGCACCAGCCATTTGATTAAATAAGAAGTGGAATATTAATTTTATTCTATAGTTAATCTAAACTAGTATTAATAATGGAATAAATAGTATAAAATGAAATATAAATGATAAATATTTTTAATTGATATTTAAATGAAATGAAATAATGAAAATAAAATGGATAAGGTACTAACTTAAAAATGATTTACCTCGTTGTGTGTTGGACTTGAACAAGCTTATGTGCAAATAGGGTAGAATGTGAAGGTGTTACCCAAGAAATTACAGCAAATGAATATTCGACTGGACTGGGGCACCTGGGAGAGGACTAGGGCACCTGTGGACGCCATGGTCTGTAGTCTGGGCACACTAGTCTACAGAAAAGATCAAGATATGAATCTAATGGTGTTGCTAGAGCTTCGTAATATCTTAGTCTTTGTCATGTAGTTGTTGCAGTGACTTCACTTATGTCACCGTAAATTTGATACGAAGATCTACCTGCAAAACCCTAGTCTATAAATTTGATATGTCACTTACGGTGCAAGAGGTCGGTACTAACGAAATAAAATAAAACAAGATGGATAAAATATAGGGGTCAATTATTACTTTCTTCACTCAATAACCTTCTAAATAGTAGTATGATACCGGGATAAACAATGTCTAAAGTGCGTGATTTTGTGACTAAAATTTTCCCCCACTTTATGTTGGTAAGTGGAAATATTGGTAGCATAAATTAGATAGAGATGTGTACGTGATGCCAATATAAAGTGATGAAGAATGCATGTCGAATGACTAGACAAAGCGTGGAAACTAAAGAAGAAAAATGCGCAAAGAAAAAGTGATGAGAGTGAACCTAGGGTGGAACGTGTGTATAACTGTTGATGTGTGTAGTGTACTTGCATGGTTAGTAAAGTGTGTGCTATCATGAAGTGTTGTTGATGTCATTATGTTGTTTTTTTTCCGCATTTGACTATTTGTTTCTCATACGACTAGACCTTGAAAGGAGAAAATGACCAATTAGTCAAATATATATGTATGTATGTGTAAAAATGCAATGTAAAAGACAAATGTATATGAAAGCATGTAAATTTAAAATACACAAATGTAAATGGAACATGCACACCTGATCCATGTCGAGAAAGAGAGTGTAGAAGGATATCTTGTACTGTGAGTTTTTTGGGTGATCTCACGCCATAGGCCAAAGAATTATAGGAAGGAAATGATTTGTGTCCTCCAACCTTTAACTACTTCCCTGGATGTGTGTGTAGAGATCTTTGTACGTCCTAGTTTTTTGAGTGATCTGATGCCACTGGCTGAAGTAGTGTAGAGAGGCACACCCACTGCAACTTCAAGCCTGTAACTACTTCCCGTAATGATAAGGACTCCATTTCCTGTAAAATCTGTTGTGTATGGGATTTGTAGACTAGTTTGAACCCACTCGCTATATATAACCCAACCGAATCGGTGTAAAATATCTGTGTTAGTATGTAGAAATCCCCAAATGATGCCCCCTCTTTAGGGGAGCATGTGATGTTGCTAGTAGGATAAATGCGGCCCCAAAAGAGGACCAACCGCATGTACGATGTAACCATGGAAAGTGCTTGGTAGAAACCAAGAAACACACAAAGAAGAAGGATAACCAAAGAAAAGTGTGAACAAACATGCATGTATATAGAAAATAATGTGTAAGCTACATAAATAGTGTAAAATCTACCACAAAAAGTAGTAATATAAACACACAAGAAGAAAAAGTTAGTCTCACAAAGTGGGCTGTAAACATGGGACATCACTCACGATGTCACAAGACACATAAGGGCATCATGGTTGCAGAAAATAAACAAGTGTACACACCAAACAAAGGGAAAGGCCCAAAAACAATGGTCAAAACAATAGTATGACAATGTGATTAAATAAGTATGGAATCTAATATCCCTACATAAAAAATTTTGCACATGAAGCATCTGCATTAGCATGTTAGAAAGATAACTAGTATGTCAAAAGCTTGTATAACCAAGTAATGTAAAGTAATAAGTACAAAATGAAAACATTACATCTTGTGAGAGACAAACGTGGATGCCCCCAATGACCAGTGTAGGAAGGGTAGAAGGTGAGAATCCATGTTGTGTGTAAGCGACATGTATCTATGATCACAACTAGAAACAAAGGCGTGAATGCGCATGTGTGTATGATATAGGTAAATGAGATACAAGTAATCTAACTAGCAGTGTGTAATAAAAGTGAGCAATGAACAAGACACAAGTAAGCAAGAGTAAAAAACAACCATAATATGAAATATGTTATGGATGAGATGAAATGGAATGCAAGATGAAATGATAGGAGCTGCATGTGCCGCTACGAGTGAATGGAAATATATGAAGTGATGGATAATTTTTTTTTCCCCCTCAGTCACTCAAGAATGAACCGTAAACTAGAATGCGTCATCGGGAAATTTTCGAATTTTTTTGTTATGTCTAACACATTATGAGTGAATGTGTATAGGTGTAGTGATGAGATGCAACCTAGAAATGATGTGTGCGTGAACCCTACACCAGAAGCATATATCACGACCAGATGAATGTATAAGTGATGATTTAGCCTAAGTGTATATCACTATAAGAGGAACGGATGAGTGATTATTTATCCCTAAGCAGTATATCACTACAAGATGAAGATAGGGAGTGGTGATGTAACCTAAGGTGTATACCACTAAAAAATGATAGAATAGGTGATGATTTAGCCTAAAGTGATATGTCACTAAGCCTCGTATAATGTCACATGATGAAAGGTTGAATAGTAAATGTGTGATAACTGTAAGGTCCATTTGATTTGTAAACCCTTGGCAGTCGAGTATGGACCGAGGAACTAAATTGTGTCATCAGGTTAATGAGTGTAGCATGTAGAAAAAAATGTAGTATATGCAATAATAAAAATTGACCATGTGATGAGTGGAATGATGTATAGCACGACGATGTGTAGAATGCATTGCAACATGTGTAGAATGTGTAAAATGCAAGGTCAATAGAATGGGTGAATACACAATATGTAGAATGTAAATGCATAGAATGTGTAAAATGGCTTATATGTAGATGGACTAGTAATGTAGTATGTAACACGATGTAATGCTAGACTCATATGACGATGAAGACTAACATAGTATAGTGATGTGTAAATAGTGCAAGTGTCAAAATGTTGTATACTAAATGTAGAATGTATGGTGTATGTCACGTATGATGTGTGATGAAATGTAATTTGTAGAGCCTCTAGTGCAGTGTGTGGGGTTCATGTGTAGTAATCCCTCAACAGTTCAAGTGTGAACCATGAATCACAAGAGTGTGTCATCAGGTAATGACACTAGAATGTATGATGAGTATGCCTAATGCGAAGATATGAATGTATAAGCTATGTAAAATATGATGAGTGTAGCTATGCTAATATGAGGTTGGTGTAGAGTAGGAGTACCATGCACCCGAAGTATGTGTGAATGCTAAGAATGTGATGTAGTACTATGTAAGAATGATAATGCAAGAATGAGGGACATGTCTATGATACTAATGTGATGAGGGGGAAGATGTGTGAGCTACTATGCCCCCCATATGCGTTTGTGCACATAATATATCATGTAAATTCATTGAGAATATCATCATCCTCTAGGTCAAAGTCATATGTATAAGCATTGGTGATCCTGGTAAGCAATAATGTTCTGGTTGGTCATGCAATGAACCAGTAAGGTGTAACTTGTACATTCCCATAACGTACTCCTCATCGGTAAATGGAGAAAGTGGGAAAATTTGTGCATACCAATGAGTGATATTTTTTGAATAGAAAAGAAAAGTACTATTACAGATAAAAGCATGAATGAAAGGCATATGAAATGAAATGTCTGTATGAATAGGATCTAATATGCCTATAATATAAGTAAGCAAATATTCCCCTAATGTGAGTGGATAAGAACTAGGGGTATGAAAAAGGTAGACCATAAGATGAAATACACACAAACCATAAACAATAGTAATATTTACAAAGTCGTAGTAAAGAAGAGGGGCATGAGAAGAAGGATGAAGATCCTCAAAGGTGAAACCAAGACGAGCTAGACCATCATGGGAACATATAGTGACATCCCATGTAGGGTCAAATGGAATATGTCCCCAATAGGATTCATTCATGAAGAGTGTGCAAGTGAATGTTTGGCATGCTAAGGTAGATGGTGCATGTGAAGGTGGATGTGATAGAGTGACGTCCATAGATTGAACAGGCCCCTGATAAGGAATCATAGTAGTAGTAATGACAGATGGCAAAGGAGAAACTGCATCTATCACACAAATGGCACCATCAACTGGTGGTAAGTGAGGTGGTTCTTTGATAGGTTGTGGCTCATATGTAATATCTATGTGTGGGATCAGAAGACCTGTATTAGGAGACAAATCACAATATTGGAATGGATTGCGGTCATGAAAGATGGTGTACTCAATTATTTCATGTAAGAATTTTACACAAATATATACGGTAGAAGCAACAACTTGCATGACATGAATCCATGACCTACCAAGGAGATAGTTGTAGGAGAATGGGAAGCTGACAATAAAGAAGACAGTGTGGATAGTCTTGGGACCGATAGTAATAGATAATATAATGTGACCAAGACATGGAAGGATAGAACCATCATAAGCACATAGTGAAATACTAGACGGGCTAACGTCACGAGAAGAAATACCTAAAAATTAAAGGAATGACATAGGACACAAGTTAAGCTCATATCCATTATCAATCATAGTACGCTTAACAACTACATTATGAATGCGAGATATGATATGAAAAGGTGGGTCATTATCAAAAGTGTGAAAATCAGCAGGAAGGTTAGAATTGAAAACTAGGAGTGAAGCAAATGCATCAGCAAATGCTTGATAAACCGAATCAGGATGTATGCCAACATGAATGCGAGTAGTAGTAAGAAAATGTTGTACTCTATGTAATAAATCAGGATTTGCAAGCAAGTAGTCATTCATTGAGATATTCATGATGATTTAACCCTAGGAGTGAAGAATGTGGAAGCGTGAATGATCGAGTCGGGTTCACCAAAATGATTAACTAAGAGGTGGAATATTAATGTTATTCTATAGTTAATCTAAACTAGTATCAGTAATGGAATAAATAGTATAAATTAAAATATAAATGCTAAATAATTTTAATTGATATTTAAATGAAATGAAATAATAAAAATAAGAGGGATAAGGTACTAACCTGAAAATGACTTACCTCATTGTGTGCTGGAATTGAATAGGATGATGTGTGGACTGGGTAGAATGTGAAATTCCTACCTAGGAAATTGAAGCAAATGAAGATCCAACTGGACTGGGGCACCTGGGAGAGTACTACAGTGCATGTGGGCACCCTGGTCTATAGTCTAGGTGCTCTAGTCTATAGAAAAGCTCAGGATTTGAATATGATAGTGTCGTTAGATCTTTTCAATATCTTAGTCTTTTTCACGTAGATTTTGCTGTGAATTCATTTATGTCTCCCTAAATCTGATATGAAGATCTACCTGCAAAACCCCATACAAAGCATCAAATCCCTAAAAATGAAAGATGCATATGAAGGGGTTAGACTGACCTCAGCTGCCTTAATAGTGGGTTTACTAACTGAGCGGTACACTACATCTCAGACCCTATGTAGTTATATGTGCATGTTTGTGTAAACATACCCTAGGTTGTTGTTATGCCAGTCACACTTTGTGAAGTAGCAAGCAATAACTATGTATAGAAAATGTAATAGAATGTGTGCATGAAATAGAATAGAATCCCTCCCCCTATGAAGTGTGATATAGATTTCCTAGCCTTGTGCCTTGATGATAGAGCTATGTGGATGCAAGTGATCTCCAATGCAATAGATAGATCTAACTATAGATGAGTGATATTAGGGAGTGATGTTAGGTCCTGCATTATGGTCTCATAACTTTATATTAATAGGGTTCTCTTAATATAATTTCATAATTAACCTTGAAAAGGCTGATCACAACAAAGATAAAGATCCCAAATGGCTAAAAAGATCCTGAAAAGTGGCGGGAAAGTGCAAAAAGGATCGGGATGCCCCTGGTGGGACCAGGGTGCCCACGGGAACCCCAATACTAATATGGGTGCCCCAGTCAAGGCTAAAATAGTGTGGGATGATAGGATCTAACTAGGCATATGGCTGCAAGAGGTCAGTAATGATGAAATAAAATAAAATAAGATGGCAAAAAGATGGGGGTTGATTAGTACTTTCTTCACTCAAGAACCTTCTAAATAGTAGTATGAGACTGGGATAAATAATGTCTTAAGTGCATGATTTTTTTACTACACCATTGGAATTTCAAAACCCGTGGGAAACTAAGTTATAAACCATTGGAAAATTCCTTTAAAAATATGAATGGCGTTCATTTGGCCGTTAAAGTCTACACTGTGAAAGCATTTCAAGTGCCTCTGATGGGAAGGGATACATGGCGGCATTTTAGGTCTGAGGTGAAATCAAAGTCAGCAAGGTCAAAAAATCTACGTGGAAACATCTATTGAAGCCAAAAATTTCTAATTCCGATCAAGTTAAAGTTTGTGACATGAAGCCATCAAAAGGCTGACAACTGATAACCCGAAGCTAAGTGGAGCCTTTTCATTGGCTCGCCTTTCACAGTATGACACCGTGAGGAGGAGAAGAAATTTATGAAAATACTGACATCGTGAAGAGCATGGAGATTTCTTATTGGCTTGTGTCTCGAAGTTGTCATTCAAAATCTATGAGAATTCTGACAACCTGAGAGGTGTGGAATGATCTCATAAATCAATGTTTCATCAGGGATAGAATGGATAATCGAAAATAATGACATTGTAAGAGGCATGGAGCCTCCCTATTTGCTCATACTTTGCAGTGGTCAATCAATATTATCAAACAATATGAAATTGTGAGAGGCATGGAGCTTTCTCAATAGTCGTTGTTTCGCAGTTTGACACAATCCTTAGCTAAAAGGTGAAATGTGAAGTAAGCATGGAGTTTTTCTATTGGCCTATGCTTCGTAATGGATATTAAAGGTTTGACACGATGAGGGTTGTGGAGCTTTCTCATTGGCTCTCACTCCATGGTAAGTATGCATGATAAAGGGTCTGAAAAGTCAACAAGGACATGTGACAAAGATGAAACATATAAGGCTTTGTGTACGGGTGGTCAGAAAACTTCAACAAAAAGATGGCCCAATTAAATGGCACCACATGGTGCAAAATCAATGGTCCAAGAAGGAAATGTGAAGGCATTCCGTCACACTTCAGGACAATGGACTCCAATAGATATCAAACCCTAGAATGAATAGGATTTAGTAAAAGGTGTTGAGTCCAGAGGAAACAAAGGGCCAAACTAGAGCAAAGGACAGTCTAACACTGCGAAGGAATGTGGCGTTGTTTTATTGGCCCAAATTTACAAAGCCACAAAATGAAAAATAAAAACAAAGAAGTAAAGTCTCGTACTGTGAGCCAATGAGAGACTAACACATGACAAAGGGAAAAGAAAGGAACACGTAGACAATGGAAATCCCTGAGCTAATTAAAGGCCACCATGTATCACTCTCATGTTCATCCTGACATGTAAATTTTCAAATGTCCATAAGTTTTGCTCCATAGCTCCAAATCATGTAAAATTTATATTGTTTGAAATGTATCAACAAGACCTTCAATTTGGAATCATCCGAATTAGAAATCTATGGCATTTGATTGGATAAAATATAAAATATTTCAGTCATTAATCAACTAATCCTTAGATCAAGAAGAACGTGTTGTATGTTATTGCATGTTCAGTTTTTGCTACAATATTCAAACCACCATAGCTCCTGTTGCAGAGATTAGATTCATGCACTTTCAGGCTTGTTAGAAATCTGCTGACATGGGCCACACTTTGGATCATTCAAAATTATATTTTGGTAGAGTTTGATAGGTGGAAAATAGGGAAATTTCAATTGGGTTGTTAATGTGTAGATTCCGTTAGCTTTACCACCTAGATCTGATCCAATTTGGCCTCTTTCCTCCTGCTATAAGAAAAAAAGACATTAGGGAACAATTTTAACAGTGTTCTCATGATGTTTTTTAGGGATAAATGGATTATTAATGGTGGTTGAATCTTGAAAATCCATGTTGTATGGAAAGATAGAGATTTCCATTAAATAAAAGATCAAATCTGATCTCTCTCTCTCTCTCTCTCTCTCTCTCTCTCTCTCTCTCTCTCTCTCTCTCTCTCTCTCTCTTATTCTATATATATTGTAAAATGACGCTTGTTTAAGTGGTTGGAGATTATTTGCATAAATTATATCTTAAGGCTAGGAGAAAGAAAAACTTTGTATTTTCTATTTCACCATTGAAGAATATAAAAGACTTATTTTACAGAGTTTGTGTTGTGAATGAATATTTTTCATTTGAGGTATTGTTCTTAAGTTCAATGCACCCGATATTTCTTTTTTTAAGATCAAGTTCATTGAATCCACATTCAGTTATTACTATCTATTCGCATGTGAGTATCTTTTGATGTGCATCCTGCTTAAGAGAAAGCATGTTTCTTTTTGTTCTCTTTTTGCTCTTTCTAAATTCCTCTTTTCTTTCTTCTTCTCATCTCTTTACACACCTTCCTTTCTAATAAGAACCAATCTATTGGGATGAAATTCCACACATGAATTGTTATTTTAGTGTAGATATTGTAAATAGTCTTTGACATGCTTTAGATTAGTAATAAACAAGGCACCTCCCCCTTATTTGAGGAGGGACTTTGTCCCGCATGCTATGGTTGAACCTCATATTTTTTCATTGACAAAATATCCAACCAACAAAGTTAGAAGTATTCTTTCATATAATAATGAAAGGATCATTTATTTGTATACCTTTAATTTATCAAAAAAGACATTTTGGTTGATGACATAACATTAAAATTTTGAGTAGATTAATATAAAACTAATTTGCTTTTTTTTTCCTTTTGAGTTCGCAAAGAAATAATTTTCACATTTATTATTGGGTAATGTCTCTTAGCAATAAATGTTTAATTTGTGAGGTTTTGAACCCGATTTCATTAAACAATTTTTTTTTTAATCAAATTGGCCATATATATTAAAGGATATTTGAAATTCATCAACAAAAAAGTTTTTCTTACAATTTTATATGGGTTATCTATCACGTTAGTTCATAATGAAGTTTTAAATGTATTACCCATATTAAAGAGTATAAGGGATTAATCTATAAAAGTTTATAAAAATATATTGGGCTTGATAGGGAGGAGGGAGGAGGGAGGAGCAATAGTCACGGGACAAATGAAGAATTAAGATCATTTTCATTGTGTGCTTTTTGAAGTAGTGACATAAATTTTAAAGAAGCAACATATTTTTCCATAATAATATGACTAGAGAACTCTAACAAAATATCATAAAATAAGAGACATTTTATAATTAAAAAGTTATATTGAGAAAGATATTTTTTTTATTATGGGTAAATAGTTTTGAAGGGACTATACCCTATGTACAAAAAGGCTCAAAAGCCAGATAATAGAAGAAGAAAAACCAATCCTAGAGATGTCAAACATCATAAACTAGGAGGCTCAACAACCAGATAATACAATATAGATAACAAAACAGGATCAAGACAAATAGTGATTCAAATAAGAGAAAAAGAGACAAAACACGAACAAGAGGGAACCACCACTGGTCATCCCAGCCAAAAAACAACACCAAAATCACCAAACAACAGCAACTTCACCGCCAGTAAACATCAACAGGGCACCACATCACTTGACAGCTCGGTCAATCTTGGCCTTAATCATTTGGAGCAAGATGAAGAACGTAATGGCCGTGGCCTGGGATGGATATTTCAAATCTACTTGGGAAATTGCAAGATCTCTTTTCTCCTTAGAACCCCAAATATCCTCGATAATGCCGCTGAGACTGCAAATATTACGCACATGTTGCTCTATAAAATTATAGATACTTTTAAGAGCTGAGAGGATACATTCATTACGCCCTTTTGCATTGCCAAGCCTGGAATCTAGAGAGAGAAGCTTCTTGAATATTTCAGCAGTGATCTCATCTTCTTCAGAGTTTTGTAGCTTTCGTTTTCCCTTTTCTTTATCCATATCTCTAATAGCACTCTTTAGGTCATGAATCTCCTTTTCCATCTTTTCAACCTTGACCAACAGGTCCACATCTTTAGATTCCTCCACCAGATTACTAATGTGAAGTAAATTCTCTGCAAGTTCCAGATATTTATGGCTTCTTAAAACCCTCTATGAAGATGGAAGAGGGACCTTAGCTTTCATCGCTTTCCTTTTCCTGTTGGTGGTAGTAATGTCAAGTTTCATATCGGGGAGGGGAGGAATGGAGGTAGAGGGAGTAGGTTGGGGGTGGGAGCAGGCTGAGCAGTGGCGGTGAATGAGAAGGATCAATCCTTGGTGAAGGGGAATCACCCTAGTGTGATTTTGCATCTCTAGTACAGATTTCTCCAATGAATTCAACAAATAATGAGGAAAAATTATGGTAAGGTTTCTACGAAAGTGATTCAGGAAAATTAAGTGCTTCTGGGGGATAGTGACAAATCTCCCCTCTAGAGTAACGTACCTTACCACCATCCTTGCAATCTCAACAAAGGGCTCTGGAACAGATGTTGTTTTAATGCCAGTCATCACAAACTCCAGATTCTCCCCCTCATCGAGAAACTTCTTAGCCTCCACCTCTCTATCCACGTGCTTGTTGAAGAATTTGGTTCCATCTAGACTGAGCCTGGTTAGCTTCTCAGAAATATCAACCTTGATATTATTGTACTCAATAGCACAATTCCTCCATCCATTCGTGAATTTAATTGAAATATTCTGATCAAAACCTTGAATTTTTTTAATAAAATTTATAAGACCCCCTTTTTGCAAATAGTTCCAGAGAACTGTATCATTTTTCCATGCTGGATTATGGGTGGGCTTAGTCTTGCAAAGCAGTCCCCCCATTTTTCTTGTGATGTTTCCACTTCTCGCAACGGTAAAAATTTGAAAACTATATGACTCATCCTCTACTATGCTTTTGAAGACCTCCCAAATGTGTAGAAAATTGTAATCATTAATCCTCACTTTGTAATCAATTAACTACTCCGTAGCATCTGCCCTACATCTATTAATGATTACACTCCAAGTCATGCAAATCTTTGATGATGTCATCACTTTGCAATTAATAAACCACTCCTTAGCATCTGCCCTACATCTATTAGTGAATACGCTCCAAATCATGCAAATCTTTGATGATGTCATCACTTACTTTAGTAGGAAGAGTGTCACCCCTTGGCCAAGTTTGCAATGTATTGTTTACCCCAATATTTTCCAGACCATCTACTACACTATTTCCTTCCTGATAGGTATGTTTGATTTCAAAATTATCAAAAAATTTGTAAATATCAATAGATTCGGCTATAAAGTCCCTAATAGACCAGCTTGGAGGTTGTTTTTGGTTTAACAAATTGATAATGTTTAGCGAATTGCCCTCAATTATAGTATTGGAAATATTACAATCTCTAGCTAACCTTATTCCCCAAAGTACTACTAGAGCTTCTGAGTAGTGATTGGTTTGCCTACCCATTTTTCCAGAAAAAGCAGCAACAAAATAGCCTCTGTGATCTCTAATGACTCCCCCTCCTCCTAAATCCCCAGGATTTCCTTTTGAGGCCCCATCAAAATTCAACTTGTGCCATGCACTGGGAGGTTGAATCCATCAGACAATGGATCTATTGATACTACTGTTATTCTTGTTCAAAACAGTGCCAATGTTCCAAGCAGCCAGAATGTGCTCTTCTTCCACAGGGTAAAGTCTATTTTTGGGGGGTTTAAATCTTTCAATGTTGTCTTTTACAACAATGATAATTTCTTTGTAAAAATTTTTGCATATCTTTATGGTATTCCTAAAAATGACATCATTTCTAGCTTTCCAGACTCGCCACATGGTGTGAGGGAGAACCAATTGCCATAATCTCCTCACCACACAGTGTTTGTAAGGAGAGTTCCATTATTCCCAGGCCTGTAGACAAGTATGGGGAAAGATCCATTCCTGATTGAAGTTTTCAAAAATAAGATGCCAAATTTTGAAGTATACTTACAATGAAGAAAGAGGTGTTTGATGTCTTCTACTTCCTCCTGACACATGCAACATCTGTTAGGCATGATGAATCCTTTCCTAATGAGATTTTCATTAGTTAGGATCTTGCCTCTAATGATAAGCCACCTGAAAAAATTTACTCTAGGGGTCAGCTTGGGCATCCACAGCTTATGCCATTCAGTTTCACTTTCAATAGAGGCAAAGAAAGAGTTGTATCCATATTTAACTGAGTACTCTCCATCAAAGGAATCTTTCCAAATAAGTTCATCCTTATGATTTTGAGGGCTGATATGTATTAGGGAGAGATGACTCTGCATGGATGAAACAACAGAATGCATATTATCCTCATCTACTTTGATCTGTTTCCATTTCCTTTTGTTGTCAACCACCTCAATATAGTCTTGGACTTTCTTCCCATAATTTCTAATTAGGCTGTCTTTAATGTGACCATAAGAGGAAATCCAGTTAATGTCTGATATTAAGAAAGATATTAATATTTTTTTATTATGGGTAAATAGTTTTGAAGGGACTATACCCTGTGTACAAAAAGGATCAAAAGCAGATACCAAAAGAGGATAAACTGACTCTAAAAGAGCAAAAAATCCAACATCAGGGGGCTCAACAGCTAGATAATACAATATAGTAACAAAACAGGATCAAGATAGACAGTGATCCGAACAAAAGTAGAAGAGATAAAATACGAACAAGAGATAACCATCACTGGTCCAGCCAAAAAAATAGCCAAAAAACACCAACAAAACTTCACCACCAGTAAACAGCAACAGAGCTCTGCATCACTTGATAGCCTGGTCAATCTTGGCTTTAATCGTTTGGAGCGAGATGAAGAATGCAATGGTAGTGGCCTAGGAAGGGTCTTTCAAATCCACCTGGGCAATTGCAAGATCTTCTGTTCTCCTTGGAGCCCCAAATATCCTCGGTAATACCACTGAGACTGCAAATACTACGAACATGTTGCTCGATAAAATTGTAGATACTTTTAAGGGAAGAGAGGATACAGTCATTACGCCCTTTTGCATTTCCAAGCCTAGCATCCAGAGATTGAAGCTTCTTGAAAACTTCAGCAGTGATATCATCATCTTCATCATTTTGCAGTTTCCTTTTGCCCTTAGCTTTATCCATATCCCTAATAACACTCTTTAGTTCCTGAATTTCCTTTTCCATCTTTCCAACTCTGACCAACAAGTCCTCATCTTTAGGCTCCTCCACCGGATTACTAATGTGCAGTAAATTCGTAGCAAGCTCCAGGTCTTTATGACTTCTAAGAACCCTCTGAGAAGCAGGGACCTTAGTTTTCATCTCTTTCCTTTTCCTGCTAGTTGAAGCAGTGTCAATTTTCCTATCGGGAAGGGGAGGGATGGAGGCAGGGGGAGGAGCAGAATCCAAGTGGGGACAGGTTGAGCAGTGGCGGTGAATAAGTAGTATTAACCCTTGATGAAGGGGAATAGCCCTAGTGTGATTTTGTACTTCCAGAACAGATTTCTCCAGAGAATTCAACAAGTAATGAGGAAAGTTGATGGTGAGGTTTCTACGGAAGTGATTAAGGAAGATCAAGTGCTTTTGGGGAATAGTGACAAATCTCCCCTCTATAGTAACATACCTTACTACCATCCTTGTGATCTCAGCAAAAGGCTCTGGAACAGAAGCAAGTTTGATGCCAGCCATCACAAATTCCAGATTTTCCCCCTCATCAAGAAACTTCTTAGCCTCCACCTCTCTATCCACCCACTTGTTGAAGAATTTGGTTCTGTCTAGACTGAGCCCGGTGACCTGGGAAATAAGCTCCTCTGATATCTCAACCTTGATATTACTATACTCAACCACGTGATTCCTCCATCCCTGAGCAAATTTAATTGAGAGATCCTGATCAAAACCTTGGATTTTTTCAATAAAGTTCGTTAGACCCCTTTTTGTAGATAGTTCCAAAGAACTGTATCATCTTTCCAAGCTGGATTATGAGTGGGCTCTGTCTTGCAAGGTGGTCCCCCCATTTTTCCTGTGATATTACCTCTTCCCGCAACGGTAAAAATTTGAAAACTATACGAATCATCCTCAGCTCTACTTTTGAAGCCCTCCCAATCATGTGAAGAGATGTAATTATTAGTCCTCACTTTACAATTAATTAACCACTCCTTAGCATTTTCCCTATAACTATTAATGATGACACTCCAAGTCATGTAAATCTTTGATGATGTCATCATTCTGCACTTAAAAATATGCTCCTTAGCATCAACACTACAACCATTAGTGATTACATTCCAAGTCATGCAAATATTTGATGATGTCTTCATTAACTTTAGTAGGAAGAATGTCACCCCTTAACCAAGTTTGAAAAGTATTATTAACCCCAAAATTTTCCAAACCATCAGCCACACTATTGCCTTCACAGTAGGTATGTTTGATTTCAAAATTTTCAAAACTCTTGCAAATATCAGTAGCTTCAGCAATAAAGTCCCTGATTGACCAACTGGGGGGTTGTATTTTTTATTTAAAAGATTGATAATGTTTAGCGAATCACCCTCAATTATAATATTGGAAATATTACAATCCTTGGCTAGCCTTATTCCCAAAAGAACAGCAAGAGCTTCAGAGTAGTGATTAGTTTGCCTACCCATTTTTCCAGAAAAAGTAGCAACAAAACAACCTCTGTGATCTCTAATGACTCCCCCACCTCTAGAATCCCTAGGATTTCCTTTTGAGGCCCCATCAAAATTCAACTTATGCCAAGCACTGGGAGGCTTAATCCATCGGACAATGGATCTATCAATACTATTGTTATTCTTGTTCAAAATAGTGCCAATATTCCAAGCAGCCAGAATGTGCTCTTCTTCCTCAGGGTAAAGTCTATTTTTGGGAGGTTTAAATCTTTCAATGTTGTCTTTCACAGCAATGATAATTTCTTTGTAGACTTTTTTGCATAACTTTTTGGTATTCCTGAAAATGACATCATTACGAGCTTTCCAAACTCGCCACATGGTGTGAGGTAGAACCAGTTGCCATAATCTCCTCACCACACAATGTTTGTAAGGAGAGTTCCATTGTTCCCAGGCCTGAAGACAAGTATGGGGAAAGATCCATTCCTGATTAAAGTTTTCAAAAATAAGATGCCAAATTTTGGAAGTGTACTTACAATGAAGAAAGAGGTGTTTGATGTCTTCTGCTTCTTCCTGACACATGCAACATCTGTTCGGCATGATGAATCCTTTCCTAATGAGATTGTCATTAGTTAGGATCTTGCCTTTAATGATGAGCCACTAGAAAAAGTTTACTCTAGGGGTTAGCTCGGGCATCCACAGCTTATGCCACTCAGTATCACTTTCAATAGAGGCAAAGAAAGAGTTGTAGCCAGATTTAACCGAGTACTCTCCATCAAAGGAATCTTTCCAAATGAGTTCATCCTTATGATTTTGAGGACTGATATGAATTAGGGAGAGATGAATCTGCATAGATGAAACATCAGACTGCACATTATCCTCATCTACTTTGAATTGTTTCCATTTCCTTTTATTTTCAACCACCTCAATATAGCCCTGGACTTTGTGCCCATAATTTCTAATTAAGTTGTCTTTAATGTGACCATAAGAGGAAATCTAGTTAATATCTGACCATTTATCAGTCCATAAATTAATGTCTTGACCATCCCCAAGCTTCCAACTACATCCCTGAGAGAGAATATGTCTGATGTGGAGAAGATTGTTCCAGAAAATAGAACCATTCGGAAGTAACTGATCAAAAATAAAGGAATTCATGCTTTGATTGGAAAGGTATTTGATTTTGATCAACTTGGTCCAAGGCTTGTGCTCTTTTATAAGTCTCCAACCCAACTTTGCAATAAGAGCAGCATTCATATGTTTGATATCTTTGATTCCTAAACCCCCAATCCTCTTTGGTTTACAGACCTGCTCCCAAGCAACTAAATGGTACCTAAACCTGTCTTCAGTACCATGCCATAAAAAGTGCTTTTGAATTTTTTCAATGCTATTCATCACTGTTGTTGGAATGCTGAACATTGACATGATATAAATAGGTAAGTTCTGAAGAGTGCTTTTTATCAATAAACACTTGCCTGCACTTGAAAGTAAAGCTCCTTTCCAACCAGCCAATTTTTTTTGAAATCTCTTAAGAAGATCATTCCAAACCTCATTAGAAACCTTACTAGTACTCATAGGGAGCCCTAAATAAGTAGCAGGGAGGGAATTAATAGTACATCCAAGAATGAGAGCAATCTTTCTTTTCCTTTCAATAGGAGTATTGAAAAAATAGATTGAGCTTTTGTCAAAATTAACTTTCTGTCCCGAGGCTTCCTCATAAAATCTAAGGATAGTTTTGATAGCCTTCGCTTCAATTATTGAGGCCATCAGAAGTAGGAGAGTGTCATCAGCAAACTGCTGGTGTGAGGAAACCTGATTACCAGAAGTAGGTTGAAATCCCTTTATCATACCAATATAGAATAGCTTTTGAGATAGATCTGGCTTAAACTGTCAGCCATTATAATGAACAACAAAGGGGAGATGGGGTCCCCTTGTCTAATTCCTCTATTGCTGGCAAAAAAACCAACCGGTTCCCCATTAACAACCACTGAGAATCTAGATGAAGATATGCAAGAATGTATAATTTTCCTGAATTTATTTTGAAATCCAAACTTGGATAAAACCTCATCCATGAATTTCCAGGAGACTCTGTCAAAAGCCTTATGCATGTCTAACTTGATAGCCATCCTAACTTTTTTACTTTTATCCATTGAATGAATTGTTTCATGAACCATAATAACTCCATCCTGAATAATTCTACCTTGAATGAATCCGCTCTGTTGTTGAGAAATAATTTCCATTAGAATAGGTTGCATCCTAGTGGTTAAAATCTTTGTGAAGATCCGATAGATTACATTAACCAAACTGATTGGCCTAAAATCTTTGAAATCCTTTGCATCCAGCTTCTTAGGAGCAAGCACAATATGTGTATTATTTAACTCTTTTATGAGATTTCTAGTTCTATAGAACTCATTAACAACTTTCAACAGATCTTCAGAGTAGATTTCCCAACATCTTTGGAAGAAGTTTGCAGAAAAACCATCAGGGCCTGGAGCCTTATCCCCTTCCAGAGAAAAAATAACTTTTTTCAATTCCTCGATGGTGACTATTTTGGAAAGACTCTTAAACCTCTCAGGTAGGCAGTAAATTATTAGGAATGGAGTCTAAGAGAAAGGAGGTCACTTGCTCGTTGTAGGAATTATTCTCAGTGAGCAGATTCTTGTAGAATTTGAGGGCTTCATCTTTGATGTCTTCAGAATCCGTAGTAATGTTCCCATTACCCTTTGAGACTTCAGTAATTCTGTTACAAGCCCTATGTTTGAGGGTTGTCATATGAAATTTTTTTATATTTTTGTCTCCTGCTTTTAACCAGAGGGCTCTAGACTTCATTCTCCAAAAGGATTCCTCACAGCTGTTTATATTATGCAGGGTAGAGAGAAGATTTTTTTCCTGTTGATGATCCTCAAGGGTCATACCTTTCAATGAAACTTTAAGCTCAAATTCTTCCAGTTGCTGTTTAAGCTCTTTCTTTTTTTCAAAAATATTCCCAAAAACCTCTTTATTCCAGATTCTAACCTTTTGTTTCACATTTTTCAGCTTCTGAAGAAGCCTGAATTGAGAAGTTCCAGTCCCTTCCCAAGACCACCACTCTTTAATTTTGTCTAGAATGTCCTCATGTTCAAGCCACATCTTTTCAAATTTAAAATTGCAGTGGAAAGGTTTTGACCAATTGAAGAAATTAAGGGCAATAGGATTGTGGTCAAAACCCGTTCTGAGAAGGGAGGAGAGATGAAAATTCTGATCTAAGATCTAGTTAGCAGAAATGAGAGCTCTATCCAATCTAACCTGAATCATATTTTCCCCAATTCTTCTGTTAGACTAGGTGTATTGATTACCATGAAGTTCAATGTCCATAAGATTAAGAGTCGATATGAAGCCATTGCAAAATCTTCCATGCTGATAGAGAAATCAGAGTTCCCTCCAAATTTTTCCCTTGGATTTAAAGGAGTGTTAAAGTCCCCCATTATCAACCAGTTCATATCCTCAAAGTTATTCCGAAACAAGACTAACTCTTTCCACAAATTTCTTCTACCAGCAACAGTATTAGGGGCATAAATATTGGAAAGAATCCAGCTAGAATTATTCTCAAGGCTTTTAAAAATTATAGCTAAATGATTCTAGGAGGATGGAAGCAAATTACCATGAACATTTTTAGTGTCCCAGAAGACCGCTAAGCCTCCAGAAGCACCTTGATAATCAACAATAACAAAGGCAGGATTCTCCTAGAAAGATCTTTTGCAATCTTCAACAACTTTATTTTTCATTTTCGTTTCTTGAATTAGAAGGATGCTCGGCCTACTTGATGTTTTGATTTCCTTAAGCATTCTTTGTTTAGGTCCCCCATTGAGCCCTTTGACATTCCAAGAAAATAACATTCATGAAAAAAGTTTTGGGGATGTAGTTGTTGGATGGTTCAAAAGCCTTTGAGTACAATATGCAATTTCTTTCTCAGTCTCTTTTTCTCTTACTTCCCTCTTGAAGAGTCTTCGTTTTCTATAGGTGACTCCAATATTTGTAGTTCTCCTAGTAATAGCCCTTGTGATTCTTGAGGTGAAAGCTTCCCAACTTCCTATCTGTTTCTTTTTATCACTATAGAGTGATTCCAGAATTTCTTCAAATCCTTTTAGTTTTCGTTTCTTACTTCTCATTGTGATGAATCCATCTTTATCACATCTTGACATAATTTTCTTTAGAGTAGGAGTAATTTCCCCTTCCTCTTTTCCTTTATCAAAATCAATTTGTTGATCTATTTTAGGAGTGAGCTCCTCCATATCTGTAAACTCTTTATCCTAGTTTAGATCTCTTGCTATGGATTCCAGAATATCTTTGGCTTTTCCTTGTCTCATCTTGTGTAGCTCCAGAGAGTTGTTCTTAGTTATCAGTTCTTGATGACGAAAAAGGATTAATTTTTTCCATCTCTTCTTCCTTAGAAGTGGTTAGATGAATGTATACTTTTTCATTTTCTTCATCCTACTTCCATGTTCAACTTTATCAGATTTGATTTCTCAAGTAACATTGTTTGATATACTTCCATTTCCCTCTTGATTTCTTCACCCTTTGTCGATTTAGGATTCTTTTCCTTTTGGGCTTTATCATTTTTTTTTGACTGGTGGATTTTGGGTCTCCATAGTTTCCTATAAACTGGTTGCCTCTTTATTATGGTCTTAAAGCCTTTTTTCGGGTCCTTTGTCCTTAGGTTCGTCTACATGCAGTGATCTCTTACATGTCTGGTTTTGTTCATCAGTTAGAGAGACTTTATCATCCTCATCCATCTGCTTCTACCCTTGCTTTTCAGAATGATCCAAGGGTTTTTCCAACTGTTGCTTCATTTTCTCAGAACATTTGCCGGCAAAATGCCCTAATTTATGACATTTGTTACATCTTAGTTGGAAAGCCTCATATTCTATTGGTTGTTTCCATGCCCCAAATTTGGATTGTAGAATGATGTGTTCAGGAAGCTCCTGATCCATTTCAGATGAGACATAGAACCTTGCAAAGGCAAGTCTAGATCTATTTTTTGTAGGTCCATCTAGCCCAACTGGTGAACCAATCGATTTAGCTATATGAAGAAGGATCTCATCATCCCATAGATGCAGGGGCAGCCCTGGGAGTCTACACCAGATGGGTATGGCATGAATGTTCTCATTATTTGGATTAAACCTGGGATACCATTTTTTTAGAAAAAGCCCCATATTGCCAATACACCAGGGACCACCCAATAAGACAGAGTCCACATCAACTTGTAGATTAAATCGGGCTAGAAAAAAACCCTTGGCCATGGTGGTGATAATCAAATATCCTTTTGGTTTCCATCTCTGTATGGCCCATTTTCTTATAATATCTACATTGGGTCTTGATCCCAAAAAATTTCCAACTGGGGCTAGATTAGTTTTCTCAAGAGCTCTATGCAGACATCCGTCAGGCACTTGTATGTGGGTCACCCCCTCATTATCTTTTGTACTTTTAAAATTCAGTCCACATGCAGGAGAATGAGGACCCACATTTTTGTCAGGAGGTACCTTAACAATATCAACCCAGGCTCTAGATCCAATACTAACACCTTTAGCCAGTTCTCCCTCTGTTAACGGTGCCTTATCAGCTTGTTTGCAGCCTTTTGAAAGACATTCAGCGGCCAGTGCTGCTGAAACCACACTCTCAAAACCCTCCCGCAATCCTCCATGAGCTTCAAACCAGCAGTCCTCCATCAAACATCAAATTATTATCTGTTATGATATTGATTGGAAAAGATTTCAAACCCGCAGTCCTCCATGAGAAAGATATTAACAATAGAAAATAATATATAAATTTACAAATATAATTATTAATTAATAAGTAAGCATGCACATGACATATCTTAACTTTATATGGTGAATTCCTCATGGGATACGATTTTATCTCAATTTGATCAAATTCATCCTTTAATATATATGTTCAGTCGTGTAAATTGATTTTTTTTTTTTGCTAATACTGAAGTTGATCAACAATTCTCAGTGTATAATAAATCGATGGTTATCTCCAATGTGCTTCTACATATTCAAGTTCAGGCCAACAAGGTGGCCATGGAGGTGGAGCATTTAGACTCTTCTGTGACATTGGGGTGATGCCCTGTGTAATGTCGCTCAGGAACCACCTTCGCATTCTCGGTGTTCTCCGCCTTGTGGTGACCATCCCTATGGAGGTCGTCGGATCTACTCACATCGGCATTCTTTCAACTATGCTCGTCGTTCCCTACATAAACAACTACGGAGGAGTGTTTCCCTGCCAGCTCACCAACATGGCTGAGGCTCCCCCCACCTCATCATCTCAGTTAGGGCTCATTGATTTCTCTTGAGACGCGCACCCATAACAGCTAGAATATTCCACCTCCGCCCCTGCCACCTTTAGACAAGTTCTCTTAGAATCCCCTTGCATCTCACCCACACAAGTGGTGGCTGAAAATGAAGAGGAGGACCCTCTTGGCTCAAGATGGGACATACCTAACGCTGGCAAAGACTTTCTTGGTCTTGGCTAACCTAATGATCATGACCGCCCCCATCTGCTAATATTTTTGTTGTGGCAGCTTGACTCTCCTATTTTGATGTATTCCTAGGCTATGCCTAGTGTGTTCTTAACTTTATTAGGCTACGCCTAGTTTGTTTGTGGTTTTAGGGTGTTTTCCCTCATGCCGCCCACATTTTTGTTGGAGAAACATTGTATCATGTTCCATTTAATATAATATAAGATCTTTTTCATTAAAAAATAGTGTTCCTTTTGATTGCTGATTTAAACAAAATTTTATATTATCTATTCAATTTACAGGCCACACAGACAGAATATGCTAGGAGTAAAAAATGTCAATATAAATCATTCACGCTTCATATTATGTTTAAAAAAATTAATTAAAGATTCAGTATTTTATATAGGCACAAGCAAACTGATCTCCACCTTGAAAAAAAATATGTTTTAATTTTGAACTTTTAGTTATGGAGTAATTAATTTCTTTTTAATGTTACCACTCCAATTCATGTAGGTAGGATGGTAGTATAGGTTCCAATGCTTCTATAATGATATAATTTTCATTTATATTTTATTTTTTAATAATAAAAATATTATTTAATCAAAGTTTTAGAAATCTTTGTTTTAATGTTACATTTTATTTTTGTTGTTGTGGATGTCCAAATTTGTTGTGTTGTGATGAAGGTATAAATGAAGATTAATGAATGTGAGCACATATTGTTACAAAATATATCACACTAATAGATTTGTCTGTTTGCTTGCTGATATGATAATCTTAATTTCTTTACTTTATTTTATATTAATAATAATAAAATAAAAATTAAATTCAAAATTAATAATAAGTTTTTCTTCATAATTTTAAAATTAATTATAAAATAGATATAATTTTAAAGTGTATTTTTGAAATTTTACTCCTTAAAAATATTTTTTAATTAAGAACGGTAATATTAATGATAAATCCCTATATTTATTATAGATTTTTTTATAATTAACTCTATCTAGACATTTTAAATTTTGTATATCATTACAAATTTTAAAAGTAGATTAATTAAATAAATTGACTTTCATACAATGACAAATAAGGTAGTGTAATTAAACTAGTATAAATATCTTAAATACAATTCTTTACTAGTAAAAGCATCCATAGATGCATGTGAAAGGATGATAGGCACCATTAGTATAGACTTTATGTTCTTTAAATATTTTAAAATGATGATTTTGCATAAACAAAATTAAATATTGATCATATTAATAGATAAATTTTATAGTAGTCTGAGCCACCATATGTTTTACATGTTGAAAATCTTATAGTACTTAAACATTGAAGCTAATTTACTATGTTTTATATGGGTAGTCACTAATTTAAATACGGTCTCTCTCATGTAAAATATAATGAAGGTGAAATAAAATAGTTCGGTCATTAGGATATACCACATTTGGCAAAAAAATATTAAATCTATGTTGACTCCAAAGGACAAAAGATAGCCCCATTATTCATCACGATTCCATATAAAATTTTAATTAATAATTAAGAAACTATTGATGCTCTAAATGATGTGGTCTCCCGAAAAATACTCTGCATTTTCATAGCCAAATTCAAATTTTTTGAGCTCATGCCCTTCTTTGGTGTTTAAGCCAAGTTAGAGATTCAAGAAATTAGCAAAAGTCACGCCCTAGTGCTATTTAAATCTTTGTTTCACTTGTTTTGATAAATTCTCCATCTCCCGGTCTGTGCACGAAAAATACTCTTTATAATCTCCTGTGTGATCGAAATTATTCACTTGTTCTATGGCCTGGGTCTTCAAATCATTGTTTTGCCTCCATGCCTCTGGTTCGTGAAGGAAATTCAAAAATTGGACTCAAAATGATGAAGTTTTCTTCGTCTGTGTATTTCCCACAGTCGGGATGATGGGCGTCTTTTCCCCGTCAAATTTTGACCCCAATGCATGAAGGTACGTGGTTAGATCCTATTGGAGGGAGATGAACGAGATTTTTGGTGAACTTAACACTTTTGGTCTCTTTTGGCAAAAATGGTAAATTCGCCCCGCAGCCCCGATCAGGCTTTAAAAGGAAAAAGTCAAATTTTGAGCTAGCAGGGAGAAAGTCCAAGTTGAAGCCTGTAGAGAAAAATTAAAGGTGAAGCCCACAAATAAAAATCAAAGGTGAAGCCCGCCATTGAAAATTCAAAGTGGGAGAGTGGACCAGTGGAAGACTTCAAAGTTTTTTACCTCTTGTTAAAAAGGTTAAAAAAGTATAAAGGTTAGCTGCTTCCCCAAAGCCCGCAACAAATCAAAGAATGCCACGTGTCTTAGTCAAATCGAATAGTAGGTCGGTGGAGAATTTTTTGTTTTTGAGCCTTTTTCCCAATAAGGCAAAAATTTAATAAGTGACCCGCAACCCCTATCAGGATATAAAGAAAAACTTCAAATCTTGAGCCCGCAGGAAAAAATTCAAAGGTGAAACTTGCTATTGAAAAGTCAAATCGGAGCAGCGGGCCATCGGGGCACTTTTGGAAATTTTACCAAATTCCCAAAAGTGAAGTAAAAGTTCCAGAATGCTCCGTGGCTCCGCCAAGGTCTCGGGCCCACTGTTGAAAAGTCAAATCGGAGCAATGGGCCAGCGGAGGAAATTGAATTTTTGAGCCTTTTTTCTAAAAAGGTTAAAATGTTGAGAAAAGGGCCATGATCTCATTTCCAATAAGAACATGCCACATGTCTAAGTTGAAAATTAAAAGTGTGGTTATGGGCCAATTTGTTCCGAATTGCCAAATCTCATGAAAAATCACAAAATGTGAAAGGCTTCCCCCTTAACCACTCCAATCCCTTCCTGTCACGTGGAGGGCCCAATTTCAGAGTTAGAGGAGAAAATCAAACAGTCTATATTTAAACTGGAAAATCAAATGTAACGGTTGCTTTGCAAGATCTAGTTTTTAACCCGCCATGATCATTTTCTTCGTAACAGACGAATTTGAAAAGGCCTTGAGGATTTGTGAGGTTGTAATGGTTTCTTACGAATAATATAATGGCTTCTCGATGTCATTCCAAGGGCTGGCAATCGATTTCAAAAAGACCAGAGTGCTCTGTACCTGGAAAAGACAGAAAACACCATTCTTCTTCTATTTTATCTTCTTCCTTAAATTTCTTCCATTCTCAAGCTATGTACAAACTCTGCTCGAGCTTCAATAATAAAAGAAGGAATTTTTGCCTTTTTGATTAAGGAATTAATTGGTACTTTGCGACTAATCAGTTTTATTCAGTCTTGTAGCTTCTCCTATGGATTTGTTTTTCTTTTGATTATAAATGCATGTAAATGAAATTTCTAATTAATGTGTGTGGGCATCTGATATTCTACTCACAACATTAGTTTTCTCCTACCTCCATTTCCACTCCCCTTTCCCTTTCCAAGACAAAGTTTCTTCTCTAGCGAGACATTGATAGCTTTTCCACAAGGTCAGTGGAGTGCCCCTGTTGGATCTTTGGTTGAAAGGCCACCATTGAAACCCATATTTCATGTATGCACCTATGGAAGTTGCACCGTTCAAGTAGAGGGACTTAGATTCCAATAGCGTTCGCTTGAAACCCACCAATTTCTCCACAAGACAAATTTTCTCGCCAACAGTTTTTGGCACCCATAGTGGGGCAGATTTTGTAGCGTATGTACCTAAAAAACGACCTCAAGGTCATAAAATACAAAAAAAAAGATTTTAGACGAAAAGTTTCTAGAGATTGGATAATCACACAAACTACATGGATGTAAATCATGGCTATTCTGGGAAATCCTCTTGTTGAGAGGCCTGATTTACTCTTTCACATCCAAGAAGACATTGCTTCTAATATGAGAAAAGTTATTTGGCATAATAGACAAAGTGTCAATCATTAATTCATTGCCATAAGGATTCTGGACCTGGAAGAGGAACATGTTGCCGAATTAGAAAGGTAGAGATAAATTCCAGCACCCCAG
The DNA here is from genome assembly GCA_019776745.2 of Taxus chinensis. Taxonomy (NCBI): domain Eukaryota; kingdom Viridiplantae; phylum Streptophyta; class Pinopsida; order Cupressales; family Taxaceae; genus Taxus; species Taxus chinensis. The sequence goes on from CM034150.1 coordinate 808,091,061, forward strand.
AGAAGAGCATAAACTTTCAAGATAACTGATAGAAGATACACCTGGAAACTGAGGCAAGGAGGAAAAATTGATCCCACATTTTAAGAGCTTGAAAGAGAGGCAAGATCTGAAGAGGAGATAAGGGCTCAACTTGAAGAAATAGAAAGACTCCAAATTGAAGCAGAAGAAAGAGCAGTAGTAGAAGTAGCCTTAGCAAGACTGGAGGTTAGAAACAAGAATAGAATGGGTGATCGTGAGCATGAGGAATGTAGGTATAACATACCATGGGGAAGAAATACAGGTCCACTCACTCTTCCATAACCACTTCATGAGCTCCCAAGAGGCTCAAGAAAGAACTTCCCAAAATTCAACTTTTATCTTTAAAAAACTATGCAATGTATGTCAATGGTCACTAAAGTGCGAAGAGGAAACCAAAAACTATGTGTTATTATTTTGTTCTATCTTCCTTGATTATCACAAAATTCTTTAGAACATGTGCAACATTAGATCTCCATTTTTGTCATGTAAATTCATTGACTTAGTAAAACCAAATAAAGGATCCATCTTCATCATTATTAGATCGAGCAATATTATTAAATCTTATTGCTTAATTTAATAAATCTCTTCATTTAAACTGTTGAACCCTGATATTGGTGTTGTCATTAATGTCAAGTGACATTGATGGAAAATGTATGAATGGTGAAGTGAAGCTCATTCAGATCCATGAAGGTTGATTACTAGTGCCTTAAAAGTGGTATTTTGAGCATTCTAGATGGTTTCAGGATGGTTTCACTATTCTGCACGCTTGGTCAGTGAGGTATGAGTCCACTAGAGGTATGGACATGTTTTTTAATCTTGGCACAGGTATTCTATAGGTCATAAATGATGATTCTAACATGAACAAGAGTTTCTGGAGTGAGTAACAGGTCAAATGTAGGGAGTCACAGTTGTAACTGGCTCATTTAGGCCTAGTTCTAGAGCCTAGTGAGGTGTAAGAGCTCATTGTAGGGCATGGAAAGATCAGGTAAGCATGGGAGTAGCCTAGAAAAAATTACCTAGGGCATGAATGAGCATTCAAAAGACTTATTTCAGCTCCTGGAGGCAAAACTCAAAAGTGCACTAAAACTGTGTTTGAGGACTAACAATGTAGATTGAGGTAAATGAGATAGTTCCAAGTTTTAAAGGAAAATTCATGGCTAATAAACCTATGAAGTGTTTAGAGTGGTTTCTTCTAGTTCTTCATGCAAGATTTTATCAATTTTTGAAGAGACATGTAAAAGTTATGCAAGTTTTTCTAAAACTACTTTCTTAAGGAATACAAATTGAGCATCTTGACTTCTTAGCATCCAAAAAAAAATCGATCCTTCTTCAGATAAATCATAGAAGGAATTTTTGAATATCACTCCAATCCTAAATTTATGCAAATTTTTTTACGGAAATTGGCTAAGAAACAAGAAAGTTATGAACATTTTTCTAACAAGTGTTTTCTCTCTCGAGGTCTTCTTCTTAAAGCGGTAATCAAAAAATGAATTGTTTTGTTTCAAAATGACTTGTGCAAGATGATATAAATCCTCATAGGTGTTTAAAGCTTCTTATAAATCCAAAATTGTAAGTTTTTTCTTCTCAATATGGACTGAACCGTACATTTGTCTTAATGGACTAACTCAGTCTACGTAGGGCAGTCATGATGAATTGTGCTCTCAAGTATGAAAAGTGGTTTTATCTTCTTCACATCTAATCATGAATTGACTGGGTATCCTGAAAAAATCATTAGTGAAATTTAGTTATGTGTGGGTGAAGGTGAGTGTGCTCAAATAAGACTAAAAACTCAAGTTTATATATTGTGGTGTGTCAAGAACAAGTTTTGCATTGTTTTGGAAAGTTATTGTTTCCATTGTTGTATCTCCTGAGGCAGTAGTTGTTTTAGTATGACATTTTGAAAAATGGTTGAATTTTTCACAAAATGTGCCTTAGACACTTTGGGATGATTAATTTATCAAGTTGAACATCAAGTTCTTGAAAACAAGGTTTTAAGCTCATATGACAGTCAAGCCAAATAGTGACCTTGCTCAAATCATGAAGATTTTTTCATCATCAAAACACATGAAAGCTTGGGTTATCAGTAAGTCTATTCTTTAAAGTAATAACTTGGTTGGCTAGACATATACATGAAGATACATGAGGTTAAAAAAATCAAAATAGTGGATGATGATTTGAGTTTTTAAAACCCCAAGTAGACATTGTTTTTGAAGTCTGAGCTCTTCCAATGTGTTAGACATAATTTCCATCTATCTCTTGACCTAGGAAAATCTGCAAAGATTTTTTGCTCCTGAAAATATTCTCTTGACAATGGGTTTGACTTGAGAGAGTGTGTGGAATGTTGAAAGTCTTCTCTTTCCATCCTATCAAATTCATAGTAAATAGTATGTTGATGGCTTGTAAGGGTGAATGGTGAAGTATGGAGTGAATTAAAGGTTGCAAGATATTGCTACACGTATATGTAAAGTTTTGTCCATCTAAATACACGTGGAGAAGATATGTTTAAGCTTTAAAATAATAGTAACTCGGTAAGGAATATGAATCAGTCAAATGTGCACATTACAAAATAGAATTTTAAGAACTAAATGGAGGTTTAATTGACATGTCAGGGTAAAATGAAGCTCAAGAGACTCAATATTAAATGAGAATGCAGTCCATGGAAGTAAAAATGACATATGACAGATATCATTATGATAAATCAAGGCATTTCTGATGAAATTATTGATTCCATTAGCACGAGTGAGTATGTGAGTTAGAAATAGTTGAAAAAGTTGAAGTGATTTTGATATAGATAATAAAAAATGTTGTTAGGTACTCTTGTCTTCCTTATGTGATAAAAAGAAAAAATATGAAGAGTTTTATATAAAAACAATTGAAAAGGCCAGGAATAGGGAAGGACAAAAAATAAAAAGGATATTTTCTTGTACATGGATGAAAGATAACTGAAGAAGCAACTGTGAAAGTGGTTGAAAATTTTATTTGAGGTAACATGAGATAAACATGGTATTTAGAGTGCGTAATATGATAGAATATGTTGATGGATGATGAATACAGTATGAAAATAAGATCTTTATGAAAATTAAAATACCAGTTAGAGTGGGTAACTAAGTAGTACTTTCCATATTTTTTTTGTGAAAATATACCAAGAGGAAAGAATTGTAACTTGTCAAGGTTTAATGGTGTACAATATAGATACATGAAATTTATGCAAAGATAGATGTTTCTAAAGATGAAGAATGCAATGTGATTTTGATGAAGGTTTATCTATGTGTATATAGATGAGGTCTTGGTTTATATAAGAAGCTCATTTTTGAAGTCCAAATATCAGGCTTATGCATATAGAACTACCCATGAATAAATAAGGCAAATTGAGTAAGATTGCATGTGTATGAGAATTGTGTTTTAGGTGATTTATAAGAAATGGGTAACATGAGAAAAACTAAGAAGAAGACAATATATGATTTAGAGGTCATGATCAGTTATGTAAGACAAAAAACTAAGTGTGACCAGAACTTTTAATAGTCTAAGTTGTAGCTTAACAGTTGGGGAGTTGTAGCTTCCCTGTGATTTAAAGCTCACTAAAGATCAGTTTTTTCTGAACCAAATTTTGGGAGTTGAAGATTCCGTATAGGTTAAACCCTATCAAATAATGAGTGGCAGCTTGATCAAGTTTTGGGAATTATAACTCAAGGTTTAGTTGAATCTCAACCATGAAATCAATGTAACTAATACATGATAATTCCATCCCAAGCCTAGTTCTTGATTTCAGTGGGTTTCTCCAATTTTGGGTTTCTCACATTAAAATATTGTATCACTATCTATTGTCTCTTTTTATTTACTTGTGTATGGTTTTATGTGTTCTTCTTAGCAAGTTTGAGAAAATGAAAATATCTAGTGACAAATCAGAACTTGTTGACAACTCATAAAGCGAACAAAGGCCTTCTAATTAGTTTGATAACTCATAAAGTGAGCAAAGGCCTTCTAGTGAAAAATCAGAACTTGTTGAAGAAAACCAAAATGGAATAGAGCATCGTCATGTCAGACAATTATTCAAGCCAAAAGTAAGAATGTGAAATATTAAATGTATATCTAAAGACCCTAACAGATGAACTAGATCAAGCAAGGAAAGGTGAATTGAAAGCTAAATCAATCCATTCATATTGTCAAGGATGTTCAGAGAACAAGAAGGACAACAAACAACACAAGAAGACCATTAGGAAGCCAAATTAAAGAAGACTATCAAGTAAATTTCATGGAATTTTATTTTCATGTAACATTTTTGGACATAGATCTAGGGACTGTATGAGTAATTTTGAAAACTAACACCCAAAAAGAGATTGTAGTAGTGAATATGAAAATAATATAGTGTGTTTCAACTGTAAATGAAAAGGAAATGTAGCCAAGTTCTTCTTAGAAGAACTAGCAAGTCAGTTCTGGGAAGAAGAAAGAAAAATAGATGTACAAGGTCAAGGAAGAAAATTTAGAAGTTGAGACAACAAAAAATGATAAGAAGGTGGAATGGGAAGATGTTGAAGATACAAATCAATGTAAGACATTCACATGAGAAGCTAGTAAAAATAAGACATCAACAGGTGATAAAAAGGGAAAAAAGAAGGAAGATAATTCTAGTGCAAAGGATAAATAATTTTTTCCTCAACTAGTGGTGGAACAAGTGTATAAATTATAACATTTATGCATATCAGGAATTCAAGTAGAATATGAGAGCTCAAGTGATGTGGTGGTCACACCTAGGAGTGCATCCAAGAAGATTAACAAGAAAAAAGAGAAAAAAGAGGAAATAATAAGTCATCAAGCTCCTTTGATGACTTTATATTGTTTTAAGGAAACCTCACAAGGTGGTGTGCTTTATATAGGATTTTAGAAGGCATGTATAAGTTGAAAGGAGAAAGATAGGATATTGAGTTAAATAAATCATTAGTAGGTGTTGATGGAATACCCTCCATGTTGCAAATTGAATGAGTAGCAGAAGGTAGGCTTGCTTACTCTCTTATAGGATTATGAAGCATACACCATTTATGTGAAATACTTTGAAGATCACGTGTATTTGTCCAAACAATGGAAATAGACTTCACAAGTGCCATTTGGTATATCAAGAATTATTCCATCAAATTCAAGCCAAGTTTTTCATTTTTGATTCGTCATCAGTAGTTGAGGCTTTAAATGGGTCAAGAAAATATGTATATGTCTGGCTACCAAGGTGTTGATGTTTTAAGTAAGAGTCTTAGGTTGAGAAATATGTAATAACTGTGCAAGGAAGTTTAAACATGTCCTAAAGACATCCAAAAGGTCACAAGTCTAGTAGGGTCATGAAAATGTGTCAAGGTTATGAATGTTCATCTTACAACTTATCAAGGTCTGCATTGAATGTTTCAAATTTTTTTTGTAGAGTACGATTGTCATTACGTCTGCATTTTCAAGTGTCCATACCTCATAATGTGTATAAATAAGCTCAATAAACTGCATTTAACATGTGCCCATCTATTCTAACATGAATCCACCATGTATGTAATAGTTTTTTATGTTCTGATATATCGTGTAACAGTTGTCCATGTTCAAGAAAGATGTTGTGTGCCAAACTAGAAAATTAGTGTGTATCCCAGTCAAGGTTGTTAAGTGTCCATGGTCTAATTAACTGTATAATTTGTGTGTGTTAAGGATTTTTTAGTGTCCTAAATGAGTTAAATTCTCCATAAAGGTGAAAATTTATCCCCTCAAGAAAGAGAAAGTTCATGCAACATACATGTTGTAGAAATATGAACAAGAAGTGAAGGCACTTAAAGAGGTCTCTTCCATCTAATTCCATCATAGTTTTTTTAGAAAGATTTGAGAAAAATGATATCAAGGGTATCGTTTTTCTAATCAAATCCAAGTAAAGTCCATCATACTTGTTTGGTCATCAAGAATTTTCCATCAAATATGTTTTTTTTAAGCAAGTGTTCTAGTCTTGAAAAGTGTGTGAGAGTTGTGCAAGATCTACAATACTCTTCTAAAGGATATTATTAAGTAGAGATGTTATGAACTTGTAGCATGTTCAATAACGATATTTTTTAATCATGGCTTAGTACAAGAATGTAAAAAAGAGTGAGGTCTCAAAATTAAAAAGGGATATGTGTTACCTATAATACCATCCAAGTCCATTAAAGATCTTTCAACACTCAATGAATGCTTACCTAAATTGAGTAGACAGACTTAGAGATAAAACCCTTCTACAGGTCAGAAAAGTGTCTTCTTGTAATCAAAATCAGAGTATGAATGTCATGAATTTCATCTTGAACTGATGGTAGTATATTAACCTCAAGAAGGATAAGATAGACCTAAATGAATAAAACTCATGATATTGAAAGTGAATTTAAAAGGCATCCTAACAAAATAGACTCTCTCAAGTTACTACAAACCCTCCCTAGGGTTTTACCAAAATAAAACTCATGAAGGCCCTGCATCATGAAAATAAGAATTGAAATCAAGTGTGAAAAATAATTTCAAGAAAGGTGATAGACATAACACTACAAGATAGAGAACACAAGGTATAGGTTTGATGTCAATCTCAAAGAACAGTCATGATCTAGAAATGAATTGTGACCCTTGAAGGAGGAATCTAAGAAATGATAATACTAATGGTTGTTGGGGAATTATAGCCACTTGAGATAGTAGGGAATGAAGGATTAAAACCTTACAATCCACATAAAACTCTGAGAAAATCATTAATAAGAAGTTAGAGACACTGTCAGAAACGGTAAAGAATATAATCCCAGAAAGCAAACTGTAATTATCATCTTAGAATATATAAGGTACCCAATTTCATTGACCAAATATAAAAAATATTGAATGAAGAGTGCAAATAATATCACGAGGAGATGATTTTTGGCATGTTTGGAGACTGTGGAGCACTCTAAAACTATGTATGTGAGTCCTAAGATAGAGAGTTGTGTGCATTCCTTTAGGGAGAATGAGAAGAATTTCGATTGAAGAAAGGTATGCACATGAGATTACAAGCTACTAGTAATTTTTTACCTTGGGCCTCATTATAATAGACCTCTTTTCCAAATATTAGGCATGGAATCCAAATTTTGAAGAAGTGATGCTAAAGTAGCCTTCTCGGGTTCATTAGGAGGGTTATATGGTGACAGAGCTAGGGTCGATGAGTTGAGACCCCTAACTTGGGTATATCACTCTACAAACTTCAATATATGATTACAAGGACCCTAGGAAGGATATTTTGAAAGAAAATTGAAAAGGTAAGGGTTAGTTTTGGATATTTCCATGATAGTTTGGAAGAGGGTTGATAAACATAGTTAGAGAGCTAATTTGGAAGGTTGATTTATAAAGGAAGTGGGTGATAGCCAAAGAGTATGAGATTAAAACTTGGCATGCTTGAATAAATAAATATTGGATGCTTGAAAATTTTAGGTTTGTGTCATGTAGATCTTGGAAAAAAAGGTATAATAGATTCTAGACTGTCCCTGACTTAGTGAGAGTTTGGGAGCAAAATTACAAAAGGTGGAGTAGTAAGAGTTGCACAAGGAGTTGGGCTATGAAAATTTAGGAGCATAATGGGGTAGGCAAGAGTGAAATTATAAATATTTCAAAACTTTCTGGGTATTCGTATAACCCTAGATGCACTAGTGTAGCAGATAACCATGTTGTTAAGGGAAAAAAGGGTAGTTTTGAGATAGTGAGTCTAAGTGATGACTTTGGGCCATGAACCATTGAGATAAGTTGTTCTAAAATTTTTTGTGGTATATAGAGTAGGGGGAATGAGAATGATGTCATTAATGAGTGATTGGATGATCAAATGAAGCATCATTTCATGAAATTAAGGACTATAAACAATGAGATTTTAGTTTAGACTATAAACAATGATATTTCAGTTTAGGGCAGAGCTGGTTAGGTTTGCTCATGCATATGGTAGAAGAACAAGAGATGAAACTCATTTCTTAGCACAATAATATATATTTTGATGGTATAACCTCAGGGGGAGGTAGAAAGAAAAGCCTCATAAGTATTATGATGGGCTAGAACATGGTATAATTGGGATAAAAGGCACAGAAAATCTAATTCAGGTATTCATGATCCAAATAGAAAAACCAACTATATTAAGGTGGAGTTGAGCTTGGTGTTGAACATGGTGAAGTGAAGTGGCTGAATAAGAAGAAAAAATGTTTAGGGAAAGCTTTGCATATATTTAAGGAAGCAAGGTATGTAGATAAGTGCATCTTATCAGACAAAAGAGTAGTATCATTCAAGGGGGAGATTTGTGAGGTAAGGTCATGTTGTGTAATTGCTTCCTTTCATGTTACTCATATTTTTGTATGCTTAAAACTTTCTTATATATTTCAAAGAGGGAGATAGTACTGTTGAAAACTAGGAATGGTGATATGAAGCTGCCGGTGTGGGTATTTGCCATCAAAGTTTTTGAGTTGTTGTCATTAATGACAAAGGGGGAGATTATTGGACCCTAGTCATTATTGTTTTCATTGATTTCAAGTGAAATTTATGGAAAATTTATGAATGGTGAAGTGAATCTCAGTCAGAGGCATGAAGGTTGATTGGTATTGCCTTAACAATGGTATTTTGAGAATTCAGGATGGTTTCAGGATGGTCTTAGTGTTCTACAAGTTTGGTTATTGAGGTAGGATTCCACTGGAGGTATGGAAATGGTTGTTAAACTTTGGATAGGTATTCTACATGTTATACATGATGATTCTAGCATGAGAAAGAGTTTCTGAAGTGAATAACAGGTCAAATGTTGGGAGTCACAATTGTAACTGGCTCATTTAGGCCTACTTCTAGAGCCTAATGAGGTGTAAGAGTTCATTAAAGGGCATGGAAATATCAATAAATGATGGGATTATCCTAGGAAATTACCTAGGAAATGTATGAGCATCCAAAATACTTATTTTATCTCCTAGAGGTAAAACTCAAAAGTGCACTAAAACTTCCTTTGAGGACTAGCAATGTAGATTGAGGTAAATGAGATAGTTATTATCTGTATAGGAAAATTCATGCATGATCAACCTATGGAGTGTGTAGAGGGGTGTTTTTTGGTGCTTCATTCCAAATATCATCAAGTTTTGAAGAGGTATGTAAAATTTAGGCAAGTTTTTATAAAACTACTTTCTTAAGGAATACAAATTGAGCATCCTAGATTCTTAGCATCCAAAAAAAACATTTGAGGCTTCTTCATATAAATTATAGAATTGATTTTATAATATAACTACAAGCCCTAATTTTTGAAAAATGTTTGAGGGAAATTGGCTAAGAAACAAGAAAGATATGAATGTTTTTCTAACAAGTTTTTCTCTCTCTCAAGGTCTTCTTCTTAAAGCAGTAATCACAAAATGAATTGTTTTGTTACAAAATGACTTGTGTAAGATGATATAAATCCTCATGGGTTTTTATAACTTCTTCTAAATGTAAAATGGTAAGTTTTTTATTTTCAAGATAGATTAAACCATATAGTTGTCTTAATGGACTAACTCATTCTATGTAGGGCAGTCATGATGAACTGTGCTCTTAAGTATGAGAAGTGGTTTTATCTTCTTCACATCAAATCATGAATTGGCTAAGTATACTGAAAATATCATCATTAAAGTTTATTTATGTATGGGTTAAGGTGATTTTTCTTAAGTAATACTACAAACTCAAGTCTGTATATTGTGGTGTGTCAAGAACAAGTTTTGCACTGTTTTGGAAAATTCTTGTTTCCATTGTTGTATCTCCTAAGGCAGTAGTTGTTTCAGTATGAGATTTTTAAAAATGGTTTAAGTCTTCACAAAATTTTCCTTAGAAACATTGGGTTGAGTACTTTATCAGGTTGAACATCAAGTTCCTGAAAACAAGTTTTAAGCTCATATGACAGTCAAGCCAAATAGTGACCCTACTCAAATCATGAAGATGTTTTCATCATCAAGACACATGAAAGATTGGGTTATTAGTAATTCTATTATTTAAATTAATACCTCAGCTGGCTATACATATACATGAAGATACATGAGGTTAAAAATATCATAACAATGGATGAGGGTTTGAATTTTTAAAACCCCAGGTAGAGACAATTTTTGAAGTATGAGCTCTTTCAATGTGTTATACATAATTTTCATCTATCTCTTGACCTGAGAAACTCTAGAAAGATTTTTTTCTCTTGAAAATATGATCTTGAGAGTGGGTTTGACTTGGGAGAGTACATGGAATTTTGAAATTATTCTCTTTCTATCCTGTCAAATTCATGGTAAATAGTATGTTGATGGCTTGTAAGGGTGAATGACAAAGTATGGAGTGAATAAAAGGTTGAAAGAGCTTGCAAGAGATATATGTAAAGTTGTGTCCATATAAATACACGTGGAGAAGATATGTTTAAGCTTCAAAATAGTAGTGACTCGGTAAGGAATATGAAAGAGTCAAATGTGAATGTTACAAAATAGAATTTTCAGAACTAAATGGATGTTTAACTGACATGTCAGGGTACAAAGAAGCTCAAGAGACTCAATCTATTACTCTTTTCCCTTAGATAATCTTAAATGATTATGTAGTCCATGGAAGTAAAACTAACATATGAAAAATATTATTATGATAAATCAAGGCATTTCTGATGACATTTTTGATTCCATTAGCACGAGTAAGGATGTGATTCTGAAATAGTTGATGAGGTTGAAGTGATTTTGATATAGATAATAAAAAATGTTATTAGGTAATCTCTTCTTCCTAATGCGATAAAAAGAAAAATATGAAGAGTCTTATATAAAAAGGGTGAAAAGAATAGAAATAGGAAAGGACAAAAATATAAAAAGGATATTTTGTTGTACATGGAATAAAAAACTGAAGAAGAAACTATTAAAGTGGTTAAAAATTTTCTTTGAGGTAACATGAGAGAAACATGTTGTTTAGAGTGCATAATATGATAGAATATGTTGATGGATGATGAATACAATATGAAAAGAAGATATTTATGAAAGATGAAAATACCAGTTAGAGTGGGTAACTGAGTAGTAATGTCCAGAAACATTTTTGTGTGAATATACCAAGAGGAAAAACTTGTAACTTGTAAAGGCTTGATGGTGTATATGATAGATACATGAAAGTTATACAAAGATAGATGTTTCTTGAAGATGAAGAATGCAATGTGATTTTGATGAAGGGTCAGCTAGGTTTACATAGATGAGTGCTTGGTTTATATAAGAAGTTCATTTTTGAAGTCTAGATATTAGACTTATGCATATAGAACTATCCATGAATAAATAAGGAAAATTGAGTAAGATTTCATGTGTATGAGAATTATTGTTTAGGTGATTTAGAAGAAAGGGGTAACATGAGAAAAACAGAGAAGCAGAGAAGAGATAATTTAGAGGTCATGATCAGCTATGTAAGATAATGAGATAATTGTGACCAAAGTAATATTTGATTAATTTTTAGAAAATGTTTGTATTTTAGTGTCATTTTGTATATGATTACATTTTAGAAAATGTTTGTAATTTATCGTCATTTTGTCATTTTTCTTGTAATCCATTTCAGTGTTGTCGTCAAAGTCTTTTTGATTCAATCATAGTGTCAATGTCGCAATCATTTAAAAGTTTCAAAATTGTGTAATTGTTAAAGTATCCAAAAAATAGTAACAAAATTTCCTCACATACACATTTTCGGTGTTACCCTATGTCTTGAAAATAAACTATTTCACAATGTGGGGGGGGGAATAATAAACAACGTGGAAATCATTTAGCTTCATGATCACATTATTTTGAGTTAACAACATGGTACTAGAGGATGGAGGAAATTCTAATTAGGACAGATGGCTATCATCACCTCTCATCACTCACCAATGATGGTGCCAACATAAGCTATTTTGGTGGTATCATATTTTTTTAGGTGTGTGTTCACTAATTTTTATCTGGGTGTGAAAATGAACCATAAACTTAAGTATGTCCGAATGTTCACTTGTAATGTAATTGAGTATGATATTCCTAATGTAATCTCATTGAAAGGAGTCACTCGTGATGCGGTGTGGAAAGTGCAGAACTATAATTTTACAATTGTCATGGGACGTGTGAAGCTGACTATAGATATAATTATGACTATAAAGATATTGTTGAATATTGTACTTCATTAGAATATGGTATTACCATTGATAAGTTCCACATACGAAGCTGAAAGCAGGATAAGTTCTCGTATGTAGGTGATCATGTACAACAAGATCCAATTTATAGCAGACCTAAAAGTATGCGGTGGCATATGAATTTTTTTTCGGTTCTCCTTACCCCATAAGATTCACAACTAATGGGGGAATGATTAGGACATATTTATATTAGTGCTACAAGAACATTATGAGACTAGGCATGTTTGTTATATATTATATTTGTACATTGGTTGGTTGGCAGTAGTTTGCAACAACATATAACATCTAATATAGTCATGGAGGAATATTGGGAGGTTGGTGTAGAAACCACAATGTAGGATAGTCATGTTACTAGACATATTTTTGTAAAGTACCATGTTCAATTGTCTCTAAATGGAGGATGCCTTATTATCCTATACTGATTATATGCCTCAAACATGAGTATCATATCAATTAGGTATTATTACCAATAAGTGATTAAATCATAATGGAAAATTGATCCAAATCTTATCATAATTTAATGGTTGATTAGTTTCTTCAAAATAACAAAATTGCATCATCGCAAAATTGGTCTCATAACCCTTACAAGTGTTTTTACTGAACACCAATTTGGGGCATCTTGGAAGTGACACTTAAGATTAAATTTTTAATGAATATTCAACTAACATGTGTTTAATCCCCACTGTAGACACTCAAATTTCATAATTTACACTTTGGTAGACTCTTTATTTGACTATACACTCTTATGGAACTCATGTTAACTGATAAATGCTTCTCTATTCTCGCTTAACATTTTTTGAGGTCCATTATTGTTTAGCTTGTTTATCCTTGCACACTGACATGTCAACACATTTTGAGAATATCAATGCACAAAATCAATAGAAAAACATCATTTTATCAGCTCCCAAACTTCACTTTAGCATATATTTCCTACTCCTCAGTTAGGGTCGTACAGTTTTGGTCAAGAATTTATATATGGTCTTAACCCTTTTATATGGTCTTGGACCGTCATGACTTCTAATTGGTATATTGACCATTTTGTATGGTCTTGGACCAACATTTCTTCCAACTGTACTTTCAAATTAATATCTTTTATTGGGTCTTATAATTCATCTGGGATGGTATTTTCTTAGATAAATCATCTACATAATCCCTACATAATCAAGTAAACACTACCTCATTTGATAAGCTACAGAACTCCTAAGGAAATGCACTAGAGAAATCACTTCATATAATTGCAAAAGGCATCCAAAGCTCCCTAAATCTTGCACTGTCACATCTAAATTCATTAAGACAATACCCAAATTAGGTATGAAGATACAAAATAGGTCAATAAATCCATCTCTCATCCACAATCACTCAAAACATCCTTTCTCTAAATATTATAGCAAGAGTGAACTCAAAACACGCATGGTCATAGTAAATGCTAAATCTGATTGAGTTATCTATATATCACATGCTAGGTGGAAAATAAAAGACAGTTTGATGCCTCTTAAAATTAATTCTAATGCTGGTAGTGAATGGGGGTGTCCTTAATGCTTCTAATGTTTGTTTTGTATCACTCTTCATCCATGGGTAGGGTTTGAGATGATGATCATTCCATACAGAGAGCATTGATACATGTGTGTTGATCGAAGAATACTTGTCAAAGATCACACAAGGAGTCTACACAGGATAGAAGGCCTGAAATGAAGGGCATGGAAGTACAGGAAGGACCTGCACGTGGAAGGAAAGTTCAACTTTCAGGACTTAGCTGATTTTGAACATGAAGACCTATTTTTAGAAGATGGCGTGCGGAACACACCAACGATGTAGAGATGTGTGCGCCATGCATTTTCTATCTTCGGAGGAGCGGATTGAAGAATTTTACATGGAGACAAGCTAAGAATAGGATTAATCTTCAGTTAACTGCAAGAGGTCTATAGATAGAACACTTGCATGTGTGGCTATGCCTATACACGGTGTGTGGCTATCAATAGCATGCGACCTATATCTGGAATAGATAATTGGTGTAGGGAAAGTCCCCACCCTATATATATGATGTTAGGTACATAGTAGATGAGGGTAATAGAGAATATACAGAGTGTGTGTATGTATGTGTGATGGATGTATGGAGGTATAGAGATATACGCATATTACTGAATTACTGTATCAGATCCATACGCACATCGGTATAGATTGACAATATTGTAAGGAGCTTATGTATTTATTAATAGATGGAAGATATTGGCTGAATCTAAATGTCATTTTGTGTGTAGTTGAGTAGTGCATGATATTAATTCAATCATGATTACCTGTTTAAGCTTGTTTTTTTCATAGATCTGAGGGTAGTATGCATTATAGAATGATGGATTAGTTAAGAATCTATATGTTTCTTCCTTCATCATGATAACATCCTGCTACAACAACCCTAACGAGGGACATAGTACCTTTACGTGCTTTAGGTGAGTGCTTAGTCAAGGCTGAGTGATGTACCAGTGTGACTAGGGTGTTATCTCATAAATCCTAGGTTGCATCATTGGTTCTGTTGCCGGGACCTCTTTTTATGTTATTTTCAGGATGGTTTGTGATGAAGAAGTACCGGTTAACTCTAGAAAGTATTGAGGAATGGATACACGATCTGGAGGAATAATATGCATGGCAGTTAAACAGTGGATCTAAGTTTAACTCATGCACTTGGGTAGAACAAAATCTATATGAAATCTTATATGAGAACTTTTTCGCTATCTTTCTAGTAGAACTATACGAGTGGCTTACTGCTTATGCATCTCAGTGGAATTGGAGGTATTGCGCACTTATCTAGATACATGAAGAATTTTAGGCCCTTTATGATGCTAATCTGATCTGGACTCGCACTGTGGATACGTGGTTTTGTGGTGTTCTAAACAATTATATTATAGAATATTCAATTTCGATGTAATCTTGCCCAAAGGTAGCTGAATTCCGGTTTTTACGGTATCCAAGAGGAACATATTTGCAAGGTATTCCGCTGGTGATCAAGATCTTGATGGTAACTTTGAACCTAGAGAGTAAACCGATGGCTAACTAAACTTCACCACATGCTAGGTTATGAATAGGTTTGGTGAGAGATGGTAGACCTAGTGAAAGAGAGGAAGAGAGAGGAAAGGCAGCTTAAGTATAATGAGGTACACGAGAGGGAGATAGAGAAGCAACATTCCATTGTAGAAAGTATGGCATGGAGGAGAGAGATGGACGTGAAGGATTTATATCTCACATAGAAGACGTAGAGCCAGAGCATCAAGAACTCCCCCATCTTGAAAAGCATGATAGATATCCCCCCTCGGCCTCACACAAAAGTGCACCAGCAGAGACTACTTAGACTGTGGGTGTGCATCTTAATCCACCTGGTAACCTAGCCCTTGTGCTTGGTTTTTTAGTATCTAGTACAACAAGTAACCAACAAGCTAACTTGGGAAGTAGGAGAGTAGGAGTGAGTCAAGGATCAAGTAGATCAATGGTAGGACAGATGGCTTCAACGTTATTTGGAGGAACATTATTAGGTGCATCATCCGCACAAAATGTGAGTGCATAAAATGTTGGATTCACCTCTGGAAGTAGAACTACCTCACAGACTATAGGGGTTTAGTATAGTACTACTATAAGAGCACATGGGAGTACATCTATAGGTCCTATTCCAACTATAGGTGGAGGATCAAGAGGTATAGGTGGTTCTAGTTCCAGTGGATTTGGTGGTTTTGCAGGCAGAGGGAACACAAGAGGTTCTGGATCAAGTGGTTAAGGTCTGCAACAACCACAAAATATCTATATGGAGATGTCTCTTCATCTTCTGGAATATAGAGGTATAGAGGATGCTACCAAACATGTGCATATGTGTGAAATCTTGTAACGTGCTAAAGGGATCATGGTTACTGAGCGTACGGAAAGTCAATTCACCACTACATTACAGAGGCGTGCACATAGCTGGTATATGAAGTTTGACCCTAATCAAAATTGTGTGGATTATGCAAAATTGAGGGATGCTTTCTTGAAAGAGTTCCATATCCCTGAGTTTGAGAAGAAGAGTATAAGTGCGCTCAAGGATATCAAACAAGGCACTATTGAGAGTGTACGTGAGTATGATGCTCATTTTCAGACACTTCTATCTAACCTATTGTTTTCTCCCGAAAAACACTTTTCGTTTTCCAAGTTAAATTTGAAATTTTGAGCTCTCACCCTCCTAAAGTATTTAAGCCAAGTTGAAAGTTCGAAGAAATAGCAAAATCCTTGCCCTAGTGCTGTTTAAATATCTATTTTTTCTCATTTTGATAAATTCTCCATCTCCTGGTCTATGCACGTAATATCCTCTTTACAATATCCTTTTTTGATCAAAATTGTTCACTTGTTCTATGGCCTGGGTCACCAAATCATTGTTTTGCTTCCATGCATCCGGATCGTGAAGGAAATTCAAAAATCAGACTCAAAATGATGAAGTTCTCTTCCTTTGTGTATTTTTCTTATAGTTAGGAACAATGGGAATTTTCTTCCCCGTCAAATTTTTTCCCAATCATCCATGGGTATGTGGAATTACCTAATTAGAAGCGGTTCAGCGGGGAAATTTGTGTTTTTGAGCCTCTTTGTAAAAAAGGTGAAAAGTTAAAAAGTGACCCATAACCCCGATCAAGCTATAAAGAGAAAATTCAAAGGTGAAGCTTGCATGAGAAAAGTCAAAGGTGAAGCCCACATGGGAAAGTCAAAGGTGAAACCCGCAGGGAAAAATTCAAAGTTAAAGCCCCAGGGAAAAATTCAAAGTTGAAGCTCACAGGGAAAAAGTCAAATTTAAAGCAGACGAGCGGGCCATCGAGGCACGTTTGGAAATTTAACCAAATTCCCAAAAGTTAAGTAAAAGTTCTAAAATGCTCCGTGGCTCCACCAAAGTCTCAAGCCCACCGTTGAAAATTCAAAGCGGGAGAACGGAACGACGGAGAACTTTGATTTTTTTAGCCTTTTTCCAAAAAAGGTTAAAATGTTGAGAAAAGGGTCCCGCCCCCATTTCCAATGAAAATGTGCCATGTTCCTAAGTTGAAAAGTCAAAGTGGGAGAGAGGAACGATGGAGAAATTTGATTTTTTGAGCCTTTTTCCAAAAAAGATTAAAATGTTGAGAAAAGGGCTGCACCCCCATTTCCAATAAAAATGTGCCACATGCCTAAGTTAAAAATTTGAAAGCAGGGGTGTGGGCCAATTTGTTCCAAATTGCCAAATCTCTAAAAAATTGCAAAACGCAAAGGGCTTTCCCCCGTACCTACTCCAATCTCTTCCTACCACGTGGGTGACCCGATTTTAAAGTTGTAAGAGAAAATCAAACGGTCTGTATTCAAACTGGCAAATCAAATGTAACGTTCACGTTGCAAGATCTAGTTTTTAACCCGCCATGAGTGTTTTCTTCGCAATGGAGGAATTTGAAGGGTCGTAAATGATTTGTAAATTTGTAACCATTTTGGCATGAGATATAATGGCTCCTTATAGCCATTCCAAGGGCTGGCGATTGATTTCAAAAAAGACCACAATGCTTTGTACGTGGAAGAGACAAATAATGCCATACTTCTTCTATTTTCCCTTCTCCCTAGAATTTCCTCTATTCTCAAAGCTCTGCAAAAACTTTGCTTTAGCTTCAATAATAAAATAAGGAATTTTTTCCTTTTTGATTGAGGGATTGATTGGTACCTTATGACCAATGAATTTTATTCGGTCTCATAGCTCCTCCCGCGGATTTGTTTTTCTTCTAACTATAAATACATGTAAATGAAATTTCTAATTAATGTGTGTGGGCATCTGATATTCTACTCACAACATTAATTTTCTGCTACCTCCATTTCCACTCCCCTCCCCCTTTCCAAGACAAATTTTCTTCTCTAGTGAGACATTGCTAGCTTTTCCACAAGGTCAATGGAGTGCCCCTGTTGGATCTCTGGTCGAAAGGCCACCATTGAAATCTAGCTTTTTTTGCATGCACCTATGGAATTTTCACCGTTCAAGTAGAGGGAATTAGATTCCCATAGCGTTGGATTGAAACCCACCAATTTTTCCACAAGACAAATTTTTTCACTAACAGATTTGGCACCTACCATGGGGCAGATTTTGCAGCATCTGTACCTAAAAAAGACCTCAAGGTCATAAAATACAAAAAAAAAGATTCTAGAAGAAAGGTTTCTAGAGATTGAATAATCACAAAAATTACATGGATGTAAATCATGGCTATTCTGGGAAATCCTCTCGTTGAGAGACTTGATTTACTCTTTCACATCCAAGAAGACATTGCTTCTGATATGAGAGAAGCTATTTAACATAATAGACAAAGTTTCAATCAATACTTCATTTCCATAAGGATTCTAGACCTAGAAGAGGAACATGCTGTAAAATTGGAAAGGCAGAAACAAATTCCAAGATCCCAAAGAAGAGCATAAACTTTCAAGCTGGCTGATAGAAGATACACCTAATAACTGAGGCAAGGAGCAAAAATTGATCCCACATTTGAAGAGCTTGAAAGAGAGGCAAGAGCTGAAGAGGAGATAAGGGCTCAACTTGAAGAAATTGAAAGAATCCAAATTGAAGCAGAAGAAAGAGCAGCAGCAGAAGTAGCCTTACCAAGACTGGAGGCTAGAAATGGGAATAGAGTGGGTGATCATGAGCATGAAGTACGCAGGCATAATGTACCATGGGGAGGAAATACTTGTCCAATTGCTCTTCCGCAACCACTTCATGAGCTCCCAAGAGGCTCAAGAAAGAACTTCCTAAAATTCAAAGGGGATGGTTCTCAGCTCCCCAAAGAACATGTAGCAGCATTCATCACTGCTTGTGGAGTGTTGGGAGTTGAAAATGAAGATTTTTCAATTAGCCTCTTTATGGAGTCACTCTGAGAAAGAGTTGTTGAATGGTTCTACATGTTCTCCCCAAAATCTATCACATGCTGGGAAGATATAAGAAGTGCATTTGAACATAGGTTCAAGGGCATAGAATATTGTCGAGATCTGCTGGTCCAATTGGTTCATATAAAGAATGAGACCTCCGAATCAATGAGAGATTTTTTAGCAAGGTATGATAGGTTGACAAGAAGGATCCTAGAAGATGTGGTACCCTCTAGAAACAACTTGAAAAGGTTATTCATCAGTGCTTTGCCCTCAGAAGTTGGTTTCTTCCTCAGAAGAGCCCAACTAAGAACATTGAGGTAAGCTCAAAAATTTTTAATTGAGACTGATGATGATATAATTCTTTCTGGAAAAGTGAAAGGACCAAATGGGAAGCAAAAAGGTCAGAGTTCAAATTCAGTCACCACTGATCCAGTGTTCCAAAAAATTGCAAATGACCTAGTTGCTTTGAAGAAGCAGCTGTCACAAATCACAATGAGGAATGCTCCAAGGAGACCAAATCCTCCTGATAGACCAAGAATTTCTCCACCTCATCATAGGATTTCTCTTTAAGCACCACAATTCAATGCCATCTGTGACACTAGGGAATCAAAAGAAGGATCAGACATTGAGGAAACTGAAGAAGAAAACATGGATGACTATGAAAAGTATCTTGAAATTGAAGAGGTTGGCATGCACAATGGACTGATTGAATGTGTTGCTGATGAGGAGGAAGGTGATGAAGAAGCTCCAAGTT
This sequence comes from Taxus chinensis, assembly GCA_019776745.2. Lineage (NCBI taxonomy): Eukaryota > Viridiplantae > Streptophyta > Pinopsida > Cupressales > Taxaceae > Taxus > Taxus chinensis. The sequence goes on from CM034150.1 coordinate 808,110,827, forward strand.
TTTTATGTGTTGTTTTCACTCGTGCACAATCCAAGAATGGTGTTTCAGCCTCAACAGTTACAACTAAGATTAGGAAGAACAAAGAAGATATCTCTCCAAAGCCTCCACTAAACAAGATCATCAGTAGGGGATCACCATTACCACCTTCCATGGAATTAGCTAGAGAGAAATCAGATTCAGGATTTGTCAAGGATCACACTGTTGTGCCAAGTAAGTTATATGGTTCTTCTCCCAACTTAAAAATTGTTAACAACAATTATCTTCTAGACATTGGTTCTGTAAGAACATCTAAATTTCAATCAAAGGCTACACCCCCATCTCTTTTCAAGCCAATTGCTACATTTGAAAAGGAAAACCCAACACCAAAAGTAATGACACATCTACCATTTAAGTCCTCATCCACTGTTGGAACCTCTTCCTCATCTATCATAACTTCATTTGACTTTGTAGAGCATGCTAGTAAAAATAAAGTCTAGCTCTCTGAAATTTAATACCTATAAACACATCATGCCTAGTTTGACAGATTCATCAAGGAATTCTGGGGTGGTACTCTACATCCCAAATCTCTAATTCTAAAGGCTTACTTCCCACACCATCCACACCATCTTCTCAAAACATGATAGCCCTCAGTGCCTCCACCACCAACAGATTTGAGCCTTTTTACTTGTCACTTCTCATCAAAGGTTTCCAACTGAATAATTACATTATAGATTATGGAGCCTCAGATAATGTGATGCCAGAAAAAGTTACAAATTCTATTGGCCTCACTTATACCTAGGTAAATGGCACATGTTACTCAATGGAATCCAAACAAGTTCCATTGGTAGGAAGTATTAAAGATGCTCAGGTTGCACTAGCTGATTAACCTTACAAGAAGATACTCTTGACTATTTTGGTGGTAGACATCCCAACATCTTTTGGTATGCCATTGAGTAGAAGTTTTTGCATAGATCTAGGTGGAGAAATAAAAATGGATTGGTCATCTAAAACTATCCTAGTGAAAGGAGAAATGAAGAAGCTACTGCCAGTCAAAAAAATGAAGTGCACAGTAAGGAAGTATGATGATCCAAGAGCTGATATCCTTTTTCAAGATTGTGGGCTTGGAAATTACCTCCTTATGTCATAGAAGGAAGAGGACTTGCCACTTCTCATGGAGGAATAAGAAGACCGAATTTGGATAATGGAGTTTGATGGCAGTCATTCCAAAGCAAGTTCGGGAGCTGGTGTAGTATTATACTCTCCCTCCAATGAGGTATATCCTTTTGCCTATAAGCTGAAATTTGACAATAAAAATAATACAACAGAGTATGAAGCATTAATCTTAGGCATGAATTCATAAGAGGGCATGGGAATCAAGAATTTGAGATGCAAAGGTGATGCAGAGGTTGTGGTAAAGCAGGTCCACCAGTAATATCAAGTGAAAAAACCCAGACTCAAGCACTATAGAAATAGAGTGTGGGACTGCATCGAATCCTTTGATGGATTCTCCATTGAAGCTATCCCTAGGGAGTAGAATTAAAAGGCTGATTCTCTAGCAGTGTTAGCTTCCCTAGTGACACCTCATCCTTCTTTTGGCAAGGATAAAGTGACCATTGAGATGGTGTTCAGACCCAACGTACTAGACAATGCAAATCACTGGAAGGTCTTCAATGATGAAAATCAGATCCTAGCCTTCTTAGAACAAACGGATAACTTGAATAATCTTTTCTTTGAAGGAAGTGAAAACCCACACCATGAATTAGTCCCCAAAGAAGAGAAGGAAGGAATCGAGGGAATTGATGAAGAGGGAGTAATCAAACTGAAAGGAAACAAAATCCCCAAAGGCCTAGTTTTCTTTGGAAGACCTTTTTGACAAGCATGATAGGTTCATCCAAGAAAAATAAAAATAGTCTTCTCGGTGTCCATCTAATTTTTATCAAGAAAACATTGGCACTTAAGAGAATCCAAGGATGGTTAACATTGGTAAATGTTGTTCACCAGAAGAGAAGAGAAATTTTGTTGCTCTGCTAAAAAGTACTCAGATGTCCTAGCTTATTCATATGATGAACTCAAATATTTTCAGCCAAAGGAAATGCATCACTCCATTCATTTGAAGCAAGGTGCTAAGCCCTTTAGACAAAAACAAAGTCCCTACAATCCAAAGATTTCTAATGTTATCAAAGAAGAGGTGATAAAGATGCTCAATGCTAGAATCATCTTCCCCATCCACCATTCAACATGGGTGGCTAACATTATGCCAGTAAGGAAGAAGAATGGGGAATAAGGATTTGTGTAGACTTATGAAATCTGAATCAAACATCTCTCAAGGACAACTACCCTCATCCAATCATTGATTATATTTTGCAAGCAGTCACTAGATCTGAAGTTCTCTCTTTGCTTGATGGATTCTCATGGTACAACCAAATCAAGGTGGCAGAAGAATATTGTAACAAAACAACCTTCACAACACCTTGGGGCACTTTTGCTTACAACAGAATGCCTTTTGGATTGATCAATGTTGGAGCCACTTTCCAGAGAGCAATGGAATTGGCCTTCAAATATTTGAAATATTGCATTGTCATTTACCTTGATGACCTCATGGGTTTTTCAAAGAGGAGGGGACATCATATCGGTCATTTGGAGCAAGTCCTTGCAAGGTGTAGAAAACATGGAATTTCTCTAAATCCAAAGAAGTTCATTTTTGGAGTCACAAAAGGTAAGTTGTTAGGACACATTGTGAACAAACATGGAGCACACATTGATCCTGAGAAGATCAGAGCTATCCAAGCACTAGCCTTACCAACCAGCAAGAAGGGAGTTCATTCATTCTTTGGAAAGGTAAACTTCCTTCATCGTTTTGTGCCTAATTTTTCTGAACTGACTAAGAATATAAATTCCATGATGAAGCCTCAAGCAGGTTTCAAGTGGAATAAGGAAGGAAAATCAGCATTTGAGGAGATCAAGAAATCCATTGCCAAAGCTCCAACTCTTGTATATCCAGATTTCAATAAGGATCTCGTCATGTATTGCTATGCATCAGAACATACACTCTTTGATGTCCTTGTTCAAAAAAATGATGAAGGTCTAGAAGCACCCATTGCTTTCATCCGTTATCCTTTGAAAAATCATGAGATAAAGTACAACCAATTAGAGAAACATGCCTATGCAGTGGTCAAATCTGTTAAAAGTTTCATATTCTACATTCTCAATTCCCATATAGTGGTGATGGTCCTTGGAAGTGCAATCAAGTCCATTTTGACTCAACAAGATCCTAGGGCTAAGAGAGGAAGTTGGATTTCAAAGACCCAAGAGTATGACTTAGAGATTAGACCCTCTAATCTGGTAAGAGGAAATGTTTATGCCAGCTGATTGTTGAAGATGAAGCTCTCTAGGCTTAGCAGGGAGAAAAATATGGTGTTTACTCAACCTATTCAGGAGATAATCCACAGGCGCTATTTGTCACCACTACTAATGAGTGGTATGCCGATATCGCTTACTACCTCACTTATGGAGATTGCCCTCCTCATCTTGATTAAAAAAAAGAAGGAAATTCAAGCTAAAGGTAACCAAGTTTGTGATTTGGAATCATGCACTTTACAAGAGAGGCCTAGATGGTTGTTTCCTCAAGTGTGTAGATAAATAGTAGCAAGAAAATTTTCTCAGGGCATATCATGATCAAGCTTGTGGTGGAAATTTCTCAGCAAGGGTCACAGCACATGATATCCTCAAAGGGAGATATTATTGGCCCTCCATATTTTCAGACACTCAGGATTGGGTTTCCAAATGCAAAGCATGCCAACAATTTGTTGGAAAGCCACAACTAGCTACATTTCCACTTAGGATTGTGGTGATTAAAGAACCATTTCAACAATGGGGGCTAGATTTTATTGGTGTTCTGAATCCTAATTATAGTGTAGGGCATACTTATGTACTTAGTGCAACTGATTACTTTACTAAATGGGTGGAAGCCATCCCAACCAAGCAAGCCATCTCTTAAACAGTCTGTAACTTCATCAAGGAGAATATCATTGTTCATTTTGGAATACCAAAGAAAAATTTTGTAGACAATGCCACCTATTTCTCTTCTAAGGAGATCACAAAGTTTTGTTATGGCTTTGTAATCTCCCTATCTCACTCTTCTGACTACTACCCATAGGGAAATGGGCAAGCTGAGTCAAGCAATAAGAACATTCTGACCATGGTTCGTAAGCTGGTAGATGAGAATCAAAAGAACTGGTACAATAAGTTATATGATGCATTGTGTGCCGATAGGATCACTCCTAATAAGGAAATAGGTACGTCAAATTTCCAAATGTTGTATGGATTTGAGGCAGAGATTCCCCTCACAATTGAGATGTCAGCTCTCAAGTTGCTACAAGAAATAGAAGATGGTCAATATAAAGATTCCATTGACAAGATGATCCTCTTCCTAGAGAATCTGGAGGAAATCAGATGCGAAGTGGTGGATAGAATTAAAGAAAACCAATTAAAAGTGAAGAATATATTTGAAAAGAGGGAAAAGGCAAGAGAATTCAAGGATGGAGACTTTTTCCTGCTATGGGACAAGAGAAGAGAACTGAAGGGTAGCCATGAAAAGTTTGATTCATTATGGCTCAGCCCATTCAAAATTCATGGAGCTTGTGGTGAGAATGTTTTTCTCCTCTCATAATTGGATGGAACACCTTTGGAATTACCTCAAAGTGGGAAATACTTGAAACTGTATCATCAGTGAAAGTGGGTTGTACCAAAGGTGATTTTGTAGGTGTGTTTTTCCCTTTTTTGTTGTGTAGTTTTGGTTTAGTTGTGTTTGGTTTGGTGTGGTTTGGCTTGCGTATTCCCTCCTTCCATTTTTTCTCATAATTTTACATGACTCTACATGGCCCAATGGATAAGGCACTGGTCAATGTTATATGGTTGAAAATTTGAGATTCTGGATCCTCATACCATTTCTTTGTCATGCTCATTCCATGTCATGTCCCGAAGCTAGAGCTAGTTGTTGTCTCCCAAAAACTACTTTTCATTTTCCAAGTTAAATTTGAAATTTTGAGATCTCTCCCTCCTAAAGTATCTAAGCCAAGTTAAAAGTTTGAAGAAATAGCAAAATCCGTTCCCTAGTGCTGTTTAAATATTTGTTTTGCTTGTTTTGAGAAATTCTCCATCTCCCAGTCTATGCACATAATATCCTCTTTACAATCTCCTTTTTTGATTGAAATAGTTCACTTGTCCTATGGCTTGGGTCATCAAATCATTTTTTTTCCTCCATGCCTCCGTCTTGCGAAGAAAATTAAAAAATTGGACTCAAAATGATGAAGTTCTCTTCCTCTGTGTATTTTTTCCATAGTCAAGAACGATGGGAATTTCATTCCCCATCAAATTTTGGCCCCATCATCCACGGGTACGTGGACATACCTAATTGGAAGTGGGTCGATGGGGAAATTTGTGTTTTTGAGCCTCTTTGTAAAAAAGGTGAAAAGTTAAAAAGTGACCTGCAGCCCCGATCAGGCTATAAAGAGAAAAGTCAAAGGTGAAGCCTGCATGAGAAAAGTCAAAGGTGAAGCCCACATGGGAAAAGTCAAAGGTGAAGCCTGCAGGGAAAAAGTCAAAGTTGAATCCCACTGTTAAAAAGTCAAAGTGGACGAGTGGGCCATCAGGGCACTTTTGGAAATTTAACCAAATTCCCAAAAGTGAAGTAAAAGTTCTAAAATGCTCTGCGGCTCCACCAAAGTCTCAGGCCCACCATTGAAAAGTCAAAGAGGGAGAGCGGAACGATGAAGAAATTTGAGTTTTTGAGCCTTTTTCCAAAAAAGGTTAAAATGTTGAGAAAAGAGCCGCGCCCCCATTTCCAATGAAAACGTGTCACGTGCCTAAGTTGAAAATTCAAAGCAGGAGAGTGGAACGGCGGAGAACTTTGAGTTTTTGAGCCTTTTTCCAAAAAAGATTAAAATGTTGAGAAAAGGGCCACACCCCCATTTCCAATGAAAACATGCCACGTGCCTAAGTTGAAAAGTCAAAGTGGGAGAGCGGAACGGCGGAGAACTTTGAGTTTTTGAGCCTTTTTCCAAAAAAGGTTAAAATGTTGAGAAAAGGGCCATGCCCCCATTTCCAATAAAAATGTGCCACGTGCCTAACTTAAAAATTTGAAAGTGGGGGTGCGGGCCAATTTGTTCCAAATTTCCAAATCTCTAAAAAATCACAAAATGAAAAGGGATTTCCCTCGTACCCACTCCAATCTCTTCCCACCATGTGGGCGGCCTGATTTCAAAGTTATAAGAGAAAATCAAATGGTCTACATTCAAACTGGCTAATCAAATGTAACGTTCACGTTGCAAGATCTGGTTTTTAACCCTCCATGAGCGTTTTCTTCACAATGGAGGAATTTGAAGGGTCGTAAATGATTTGTAAAGTTGTAACCATTTTTGCCTGAGATATAATGGCTCCTTAGAGCTATTCCAAGGGTTGGTGATTGATTTCAAAAAAGACTAGAGTGTTATGTACCTAGAAGAGACAAAGAATGCCATACTTCTTTTATTTCCCTTCTCCCTAGAATTTCCTCTATTCTCAAAGCTCTGTACAAAATCTACTTTAGCTTCAATAATAAAATAAGGAATTTCTCACCTTTTAGTTTGAGGGATTGATTGGTTCCTTGCGACCAATGAATTTTATTCGGTCTTGTAGCTCCTCCTGCGGATTAGTTTTTTCTTTTAACGATAAATGCATGTAAATGTAATTTCTAATTAATGTGTGTGGGAATATGATATTCTACTCACAACATTAGTTTTCTCCTATCTCCATTTCCACTCCCCTTCCCCTTTCCAAGACAAAGTTTCTTCTCTAGTCAGACATTGCTAGCTTTTCCATAGGGTCAGTGGAGTGCCCCTATTGGATCTCTGGTTGAAAGGCCACCATTGAAATCCACCTTTTTTTACATGCACCTATGGAATTTACACCATTCAAGTAGAGGGACTTAGATTCCCATAGCATTGGCTTGAAACCCACCAATTTTTCCACAAGACAATTTTTCTTGCCAACTTCTATCTTATGATATTCACACTAGCCAACATGCACAATGGTTTGTTGGAGGATTGATTACACCTTTTAGAAGGGAACTGTCACATAAGACATACACTAATCTGTGCAAATCATTGGAAGAATATTTACGTGCTGAGGTATTTGGGAGCATTGACACTGGCGTTAGTCCATTCCTAGAGGCACAAATTGCAGCTATGGAAAAGTAGTTAGAGAAGCTATCAGCAAATTGAGCCCATGAAACGTGCTCAGGAATCTGGTGTATAGATTTTGAAGTGGAAGGTCACACCAAGGATAGTTTTCCTCATAGATCTGTACGCTCATTACTATTAGACTGTTATATTTTACATTTGAATCATGATGCTAGTCCATTTTCCTTTGTTACAACTCATGATAAGGAAGAATGTATCTTGATTTTGCAAGATTTGTAGGTCCATGACCCATGATACTGAGGATTATCAGTTGATTGGTCAGATCCAGGATGCTATAGACATCGGGGTACAACAGACAAGTATAATAGATAATTCTAAGGGTAAGAATGAGCACTAGGATTGGGATCATAATCAAATGTGCTATGACAGAAATGAGGGGCATTTTGAAGGAGGTCGTGGAATGGGACGTGGATATCATGGTGGATATGGAGGATGAGGCCGTGGTGGAGGAAGAGGTGAATTCCCTCATGGAACATGTTATACAAGTAGATCTCCTGACCACTATAGGCATGAATGTCCTCAAAATATTGCATGTTCTTTCTACGGAAAGAACCATAGCTATGAAGAGTTCCCATACTTATATGAACATATGAGTAAGTAGTATAAGCAAGAAAAAAAAGGAGCTAGGATGGTTAGAATATAGTGTGCAGTAAAAGATCAGTGGATTCCTAAGATAGTAGAAGGACCTGAGGCATTGACAGTGAAGATTACTACATGTGCTGAAGTAGCATGTGCAAGAGGGGCATTACATTAGAAGCCTACGATCACCAAAGACGAGGTTTTGCATGCACGGTACCCAGATCCTACTCATGAGAAGGAATTTTTCCAGGATACCATGGAAGTGCTAAGGAATATTTAGGGTGAGATACAATACCTAAAGGAGAAGAAGAAAGCATCAGAGATAGTCCAAACTGATATCGATGATCTACGAGAGGTGTGCAAGATGTTGCGCCAGGAGAATATTATTCCACTATTAGGAAGTTTTTTAAAAGGGAACACTCTGTGCGTAAGTCTTGAGACCGGACAACAGATTCTGCATGTAAATCTTCCCCCTGATAGCATTGACTATGAAAAATAAATTACTCTGAATGCTGTTGTAGATGGGTGGCTATTGAGCAACATATTGATTGATATAGGTGTGGAAGTAAATGTTCTTACATTAGATGCAGGGGTATAAATGGGGAGGCCCTCCATTGCAGCCATCATCTAATGTGTTATTTATGGCAAACCAGACTAAGGCCACTCCCATAGGAGTTTTAAAAGATACATCTATAACTATACAAGGGGGCCAAGTTCACTAGGGATTTTGAGGTATTAACACTTGCAGAAGCAGACAATTTTCTAGCCCTGCTTGGATGCCCTTTGTGTTATATGAATAATGCTAACTTGAGATTCAATGAGGGGTATATCAAATTTGAAAACACGGAGGAAAGGATTGTGATACCTTTGACATATGCGAATTCTACACCATATCTTGAGCCTCTAAGTGAGGAAGACTTAAAAAAAGTTTATGTACGTGCTATTAAGGACCCAGAGGTCAATGATCCATTAAAAGAAGGCATCCTATAGTGGGAGTATTCTCATTCTATTAGTGATACTACGAGTATTTCTTGCGATAATTAGGCTCATGGTACATATGAATTAGTAGGACACGAGGTGAAAATCATGGTTACCTGTAAGAATGGAATTTGTTTGATTCGATGGATAGGCAACATAGTACCTTGGTATACAGGGGCAGAATATCTTCCTACATTTTTTAAGGCCATGAAAACACAATGGAAAGATCAAATTAAGAGAATATATATGTAGTATATAACTTGCGCGGGACAGAAGCGCGCTGGTGGGTAGTCCACAAAGATAATCTTATAAAATGGGAAGAGATTGGAGTCACTTTGTCTACTAGGTTTATAAGGAACAATGCACCTATGCATATCTACACTTATCATGGTGATCAACCTGTTTAGTGTTACATTTAGAAATGTGAGAGACTCTGGACAACAAGACATGAAGCATTATCACCTTCACTCTAGGTGTATTGACTATATTCTATGCTACAATGATGTGCACGTGCCTAGTATGTATATGCAAAACTACATCAAGAGATTGGAAATAGGTAAGGTTTGACTACAGGAATGATCCAAAATTTTGACTACTTCTCAACTAAAACTCATGTAGAAGAGGCATTAAAATTTTTCAAGTGCTTAACTATGGGAGATAGTGCAAAAGTAGAAGAGCATATTCAGGAATTATTCGGTGAGGTAGAGTTCAGAGCATGTTTTGAAAAGGAAGAAGAAATGGACTCCATACTACTTGAACGTGCTTGCCTTGATAAAGAGAAAGGAAAGATGGTTTACATCGTGGATGGTGAGGAAGTTGAGAACCTATATATTGAACATTCACATGGGGTGCGCGAGGTATTGGATAGTGCAGATGAGGATACATGCGCCTACCATGAACCCATGAAGATAAAGAAGGTGAATATATGTTCAGAGGCTGAACCTAAGGAGGCCATAATTGGAGACTACTGGTCAGACTCAGAGGTAGCAAAGATCATCAAGTTACTCAGGTATTATCAGGACTTATTCCCTCAAGGGTATCATGAACTTAAAGGTATGCATGAATCGCTTGGGGAAATGAAGATAAAACTTAAGGGTATCATGGAAGAAGCTCATGGTGGTATTGCAGGAGGCCATTACACAGGTGATGTGACTTCCCAGAAGATCCTACTTGCTGGATTATGGTGGGAGACATTGTATAAGGACTGTAAAGAATATTGTAAGGCATGTGATCATTGTCAGCGCCTAGGAAAACTAGGGCAAAGAGATGAGATGCCTTTGAGACAAATTACTAGTTCTGAACCATTCAAGAAATGGTCCATTGACTTTATAGGAACTATTTCATTGGCTGCGTGCAGGACTGGATCGCACTATATCATTACTTGCATAGATTATCTCACACGGTGGGAAGAAGCAACACCTACCAAGGACTGTACAATGGCTACAATAGCTAGGTTTCTATGGGATAATTTTCTTAAGCTTGAGCTTGACAAGTGATAGAGGTACACACTTTTTGAATGAGACAATCAAGATCCTATTAGATGAGTTTATGGTTGCACACTATTTAATTACACCCTACCATCCTCAGGAGAATGGAACTATTGAGGCTTTCAACAAGATTTTGAGCCAGGATTTGAAAAATATTTGTGATGTTGGAAGAAAGGATTGGGATGAAAAAGTGTCAGTTGTTCTTTGGGCATATAGAACAACTTACAAGAGATTGAACAAGGCCACACCATTTTAGTTGGTGTTTGGCAAGGAAGCCATTCTCCCCTATCGAATTTATGTTACCTTCTTTGCGCATTACGCGCTAGAGGTCTAGCTGATGAACAGGATTTAGAAAATTGTATCGAGAAGATGATTCAACTGGATGAGTGATGAGCCATTACATGATGGATTCAAAAGCAAGAAAAAGCCAAGCAGAAGGCATGGCATGATAGAAACATAAGGGATAAGAAGTTTGAGATTAGATAAATGGTACTTCTTTATTACTAAAATTTCTTGCGCCATCTAGGCAAGCTCAAAGTACATTAGTTGGGGTCGTATGTCATCACTTATATACTTGAATCAGGTGAGTGCTAGTTACAAGCACTTGATGGAACACGGCTACCTGGTTACTTTAACGGGAGTAGGTTGAAGCCCTACTATAAATAAGTCTTCTTGGTGTTTGTAATAAGGTAGTATTGCCATTTAGTTTTAGGTTTTCAATTATGTATTTCCTTAATTTTCGTTATGTTTTATCAATTTAGTTGTTTTTCTTGTGTAATACACACGCTTGCGCACATGAAGCTAATTAATATATGAAGAATGTTTATGCGCAAAGGACTACACATAACTTTCGTGTGGGGTGGTTGTATTTATCTAATTAAAATACTGTGGGGATTGAAAGGTGAAAGGAGTAAGTTACTACGGGTGTGCTTTAAGTCAAAATAATATTTCTTCTCAAAAGTGACCAAGGATGGAGATGAATGAAAGTATAGTATAATGTGAGGTAAGCAGAGGCCATGATAGCTACCAAGAGAATGTACAGTGATGAGGTACTTAGGCGCAAGGGTGCATGCTGAAGAGAACTCTATGACCAAAGGGTAAGAAGGTGTGCTAGAAGGTTATAGCTAGGGCATGAATATGTACCGTGCGGGATGAATGAATTTGCTCAATGAATGAGGGGATATTTGGTAGGTGAAGGAGTAATAAATGCATCAAAATTTGAAAAAAATTACATAAGGATGGAATTTGGATTCATTTTTACCATTGCAACTAAGAGTATTTGAGGAAAGAGCCAAGTGTGAAGAGCCGATGATCGGGTTAAGGTACGAAGGGTGTGAAACCAAGCGTGACAACTAGATATGTGTGAAAAGAAGCTTGCATCCCTTGTGGTGAAGGGTTTGAGAAAAGTAGGGAGATAGAAAAGAGTTAGGTTACGAAGTTTCCACCTAAGGCACGATTGAATTGAGCTAGGGCAGTATTGAATCGATCTAGGGTTTGATTCATAAAGTTGCAGAGTTAAAGAGGAGACATTTGCAACGTAAAAATGGCACTTAAGAAGGCATCTGTAGCAGCAGTAAAAGGAAAGAAGAAGGTGGTCATTCAGGAGGAAGAGATGGCACCCGAAATCCATTTTTTAGAAATACAATATCCAAAAGGATTCATCGTTGGCCAAGAATGGGATTCACCCATCAGAAAGAGTAAAGTAAGTGAATACAATCATAGGACTTCAAAGAACAAGAAGGAGCTCGATTCCTTGCTCACTGCTAGGATGAACAAGTGCACGGAGGATGACATGCCAGTTTATGACAATGCAGGTGAGAAGCTTCTGAAGAGAATTGGGGTCTACCAATTATATGAGCTTCCATATTTTGCGAAGTATGAGCCCTTGTATCAGTGACTCATGAGCAGGGTGCACGAGGAATTCTTCTACTTTGCAGGACACAAAGTTAGAATCTCGTATGCACTTATATCATCAGTTATAGGTTCAAAGGCCACAGGAGAGGACATAAAAATTGATCTCAAAGATAAATCCATGATTTTAAAGACTAGACAGGAGTTGGGGTACCTGAAGGGTCCATGCAAAATGGATATAGACAAATTGAAGAACTGTCTAGTTGTGCAAGCTGCAGCACACCTTGTTTCAAAGTTGAATGATCAGGAGTGGTGGTCATAGGTAAATACTATGTGGTTACACATGGTGGGTAAGATTTCAGAAGGGGTAATCTACAAAATTATAGGCTATATTGCAGAGAAAATAGTCAAAGAAGCACGCACAGGAGGGAAGATCAACTTTGGGTCTATTCTACTATCACTGGTATTCATGGACATTGGAGTACCAGAAGGACCGAAGGAAAAAGTATGGGAATAGCCCATAGAGAAAAAGTTACCAGCTGAAAGATTTAACAAGTATCTATGTAAAGCGGCCATGATAGAAGACGTAAAGAAAAGGGTGGAGAAATGGTATGACAGGCTCCACGCGACATTTGGAGAAGACTGGCACATCACAAAGGACCTACCAGTAGTGGTAGGGAAACAAGTCTAGTTTTTTGTATATTAGCATTTCTGCATTACACGCTTCCTAATGAAAGATGTAGTCTATATCCCTTGGTGTAAATTGCCTTACGCATTCACTGCAAGGTATTTCCAAGCATCTATTCACAGATTTACAGATACGCGCTGACTAGTATTCAATGCAGATAAGGTAGACTGCGACTACCACACATTGAGGAAGAAGTATGTGTACCCTGGCAGAAGTGTTTATACAGAGAGGATCATTTCAGAGGTAATGAATATTAATCCAATAAGTATAGTTGTAGTAGATGTGGGGGCATCATTGGTGTATCTCCAGTTGAAGCCAAATATGGAGAATAACAAGTATGTGGAAGGTGAGTTCACACTTCCAGCACCACCAAAGGGAAAGCATACAATGGAGAACATCCCAATGCCTAAGCCCATAGATCCAATTGAAGTGGAGGATGAGGAGGAGGAGCACAAAGACAGTGATGGTTTGGAGCATAGAGGTAGGAGACATCCTACAAATAAGGGTGAAGCTGAGCACACTATTACACCACCTCAGCCACAAGAGGGGGATGATGAGGACTTGAATGCAGTTCAAGGGGAGCACAGGTTTAAGAGGGTGTTTAAGAGAACAAGGACCCAAGGTGATACTCTAACCACTATGCACAAATCACCCAGACTCTCCCCATAGAAGGAGGCAACCATGTAAAGAAGGAGGAAACTGAAGTTAAATGAGGAGGCGGAAGAGTCAAAGGAAAGCACACCTAATTCTCCTACACTTCCAAAGAACATAGAAGAACAAGGTGAGGAATCAAAGGAAAAAGAAGAGGATGAGAAAAGACCAAAGGAGATAGTTGTAGAGAATGTTCAGGACATGGAGACACAAGTCCCAAATTTGGAAGCTAAAGTTCCTAAGTAGGAATGGTCTAGAAGAACGAGTGGAGAACACATTCAACTAGCCATGGGGTATGTAGAGCACGTAAGAAAAAGTTTCCACATTTGCTTCCAGAGCATGATAGCACAGAAGGATTTATTTGGCTGGGAGCTAATGGATGAGGATATGGCAACTATGCACACTCGAAAGCAACTATCATGGTCAATGCACACCCACATGGATGAGCCTGACTTTGATGTATGCGAAGATTCATGCATTTTGAGATGACTAAAGAAGGAACCCCAAGCTAAACACATAATAGTAAATCATAATGTCATGTCAGATGAGCATGTCAGCAACCCATTGGTGAAGGTTTCTAGTGAGGGGACTAGAAGAAACATGGACAAAGCTACAAGGATCAGAATGTTGCGTGAGGAGCTGAAGACAAAGGATGCAGAGATAGTGCACATAACATAGGAGAGGGACTTCATGCAGAAGAAAAATGAGGTATTTATCAGCATCGTAGAGGAGATTAGGGATAATGTCATCAGAGCAAGGCCACACTTGGAGACCAAGGTACCACATATGTTTCCTTCAACGATACACTATTTAGGAAAGTTGGTGTACTTGGTACTTGAAGTGAACCTCTGTGTATTCCAGTGCCAAGGATCTTAGAGAAATATTTTGAATAGAAGAAAGCCTCGGTGATGTAAAATATTACATATTATGAAGGGTTGTTGCAAGCATTACATGAAGTATTGAAGAAAGCATACCATGATTTAAACATATGCACAGCTCTAAAGGCATTTATCAACATAAATACCCTATAAGAAAACATTGAGGTCTAGAAAGTGATGAAGGATGAGATATTGGGCCACACAGAAATATTTTCAATAGTTAAATAGAAGTGTGAGGCCCTGGACAGCAGCACAAGAGCTCCACATAAGACTCGATCTAGAAGAGCTTGGGAAGCTAATTGCACGTAGAAGATGGATCTTCTAAAAGGAATAATGACATCAATGTCCAACTTTGTGTTAGTTTTGCAGAATGAGAAAGGGGATATTGTGAGGGATGAGTTGAAATCCATTGTTGTGGACATCCTAGAAAAAGTAGAACAAGCACTCACTAAACGACAGGTTTTGGAGGCCGAAATAAAGGAGGAGTATCCAGAGTTGATACTTCAAACTGATACAGAGGAGGCTACCTCATAACCTCATAGAAATTATTTATTTATCTACATTCTTTCATTCTTATTCTTTCCATTCTTCTATTCTTTACTTAATTTTTTGGAGATTCCTATTGTCAGGATGACAATGAGATTGGTGTGGGGTAATGTTGTTCAAAGAATACTTGTCAAAGATCACACAAGGAGTTCGTGCGGGATAGAAGGCCCGGAACGAAGGGCGCGGAAGGAGAAGAAGGAACCGTGTGTGGAAGGAAAGTTCAACTTTCAGGACTTAGCCAATTTTAAGCATGAAGACCTATTTTTAGAAGATGGCATGCGGAACACACCAACAATGCAGAGATGTGCACGCCATGCATTGTCTATCTTTGGAGGAGTGAATCGAAGCATTTTACATAGAGACGATCTAAGAATAGGATTGACACTTCAATTAACTGCAAGAGGTCTATAGATAGCACACTTGCATGTGTGGCTATGCCTGTAAATGGTGTGTGGCTATCAATAGCATGTGGTCTATTTCTGGAATAGATAAGTGGTGAAGGGCAAGTCCCCACCATATATATATGATGTTAGGTACATATTAGATGAGGGTAACAGAGAATATACAGAGTGTGTGTATGTATGTTTGATGGATGTATGTAGGTATAGAGATATACGTATATGACTAAATTAATGTATTAGATCCATATGCGCATCGGTATAGATTGACAATATTATAAGGAGCTTCTATATTTATTAATAGATGGAAGATATTGGTTGAATCTAAGTGTCATTCTGTGTGTAGTTGAGTAGTGCATGTTATTAATTCAATCATGATTACTGTTTAAGCTTTTTCTTTCATAGATATGAGGGTAGCATGCATTATAGAATGATGGATTAGTTAAGAATCTATATGTTTGTTCCTTCATCATGCTAACATCCTGCTACAACAACCCTAAAGAGGGACTTGGTACCTTTGCACACTTCAGGTGAGTGGTCAGTCAAGGTTGAGTGATGTGTCAGCGTGACTAGGGTGTTATCTGGTAAATTCTAGACTGCATCAATGTGTGACAACTAAGGTTTAACAGTGACAAATAAATCCAGGAAGGAGATCCATGGAAAAATTTTAGTGGCGAATCTTTGTTAATTAACGAATATTCCAGATTTCAAATTTTGGTTTTGGTGAATTTTTAGGGGTTAGCAACTTGCTATTTCACCTAATTTTTCTAAGTACAAGTTAATTTTAGGGGTCACTTCACCAAATGTGTATACTAATAGCTGAATTTTTTAATTCAAATTGCCATTAGTATAAAATTGAAATTCATAAAATTCACCTTCATATATATAGTGATTAAAAATTTAAAATTTTGAATATCGAGTACACATTAATTTTTCTTCACAATTATCTTACTTGTGCTCGTGGTCTAGTGGGCATTGATGATTGAAATCAAATACATATCCCAACCCTCCAACATGAAATTTATTTTAATAGTTAATATTTTATTCTATTGAAGTTTCATATACTTCGTTACTGTCTGGTAACATACATTTATGCTACTGATTGGTAGCATGAAAAAATGCTACGTACCGATAGGATAGAAGGATTTTTTTACTTACTCTAAATTTTGTGAGGACATATTTCTCATTGAGACATAATTTTAACTACTAATATAAAAAAATCCCATATAAAATTGGTGAAATCTATATTTTTTTAACAAAAAATCACCTATTTTGAATTTTTTGCGTGCTCCATATTTTGTGAGGACAAATTTCTCATCAAGATGGTCATTTTAAATGTTATTTTCAAAAAAGTGATTTTTGAAACATTATATATGTTGTTGGCTGACAATATATATTATTAGCTGACATCATATACTATCAACCAAAAATTGCTACCGACCGACACCATTATCAAATGATTCATCAAACCATTCGAAACCCATTTCCTTTAAACTCACCATCATTTTGAAATTCATTTTCACAAATTCCCCCAGTAATATCTACGAGGCTTTAAGGGGGGTCTTAAAATTTACCTTGAGGAGAGAATCAAAGAATGTTACATATGCCAAAGAAGATCATTTACAAGACCCTATAATAGGGTCAAGAGGTTTTTATAAAAAAACTTTGGTCAAATTTTTTTTAGTTGATACAAATTCTGATCTTAATTTTTGCACTATCTCTCTTGTACATTTTCTTGGTTTTTCAAGTCAGGATCTTTATCCTTCTAGTTATACCATAAGAGGGTCTAACAATCTCCCTCATAAGGTTCTTGGTTCTATCACTTTACTCATCACTTTCGGCCCTAAGATTTTCCTTGTCACTTCCTATGTTGTCTCCGATAATATTAATTATAAAATATTTCTTGGGATACCTTTGTTTCATACTACTCACATTTCCATGACCCTCATTGGGCTGCAATTTTATCATCATGGATCTCTTCAGCTGCTTTCATGGGACCACACCCCTTTTAAGTATGTTGTTCACACTTCTTCCCCATTAATAGCTAAATAGTCCATCCAACCCACATTAAAAGGAAAGCTTAATGATGAAAAATATGCTTCTAAAGAAACCATTAATGTCATCTTGTAGCTTATAAATATACAATCATAACTAATGCATCATTAATTTACTCACTTGTCAAACCTCCCTCACATTTTCTTGAAACAATTACTTGAGTGTAATCTCATATCTCTCCCTCCACTATTTGAGGTTGATATACGTAAAACTCAAGGAAAGAATTTCAATTTCAATTCCCATTTTCATTATCATCGGTGCATCACACACTCTATAGAAAACAACTTAAAGCTTCGTCATGTTCTTTTGGATCTTATCAATTATTACACTATTAAATGGGAGGATTCTACTTAATCTTCAAAGCCAATACATGATATTACTAAGATAAAGATTTTACATGATCCCCACCCATCGCAAGTTGAACATATGATTATATATTCTATAAAAAAAATTTCACTCCCATTAATATTAAACTTGCGTACTCTTGTGATAGAAATCGTAGTCCTCTTTTTTATCTGTATACTACAACAAAATGATCAAATCCTAAGTGATCCACCTTTTCTTGATCTCGTGTTGATTTAACAAAATTAATTTTTTTGTAAAACCCTAATTGTAGAGTCACATATAATAAATAATCAATGAAGCACAGATTTGACATAAGTAATAATCAAAAGGAAATTGAAACCCTAAGTGCAAGAGAGAGAGAGTGGGGGACTTAGCTGATTTATGTTTGATCTGAAAGTGCTCTAGACTGGGAAAACTGCTAAACCGGAAGTGAATAGTGTCACAAATTCTTAGTATGAATTCTGATTTGTGAGAATGAGGTCAGACACGAGTGCACATGGAAGGATAGGAGCACCCAAGTGTTAGTGACCAGCTCTAGGCTCTAGTGTCTAAAAAGGTACTCAAGTTCTAAATTTTTCTGGATCAGAAGGGTGTCGTAAATGTTCATCATTGGTCTCTTGTATATCGAAATATGATCGTCGATTGTGCATGTAACCTAAAATATATATGTTCACCTAAAAAACCAAAAACTACGTCAAATCCTAAAAATAAAAAGATGTAAATGGGGAGACATACTGACCCCCACGGCCACTCAACAATGTGAAATTACAACCGAGCATTGACCTACATCTTAGAATCCATGTAGCTCTTTTCCATGTGTGTAGAAATTTCACCCTAGGAAGATCTTGTGCAATATTGATTTGATAGCGAGCGATAACTAGATTTACTAATGGAAATCAATGTGTGGATGGAAAAATAAACTTCCCCTCCTATGAGTGTATACAGAAAATGTAGCCCCTTGTCCCTTGAATGAAGCTAGATGAATTCCTTGATGCTCTTATAATTCCTTTGGATGTAACGCTAGGTGATGATAGTAGATGCTTAGAGCTTGGTCCTTATTTTGGTCACATATCTTTAGATTTATATGATTCCATTGTTTGAATTTTATAATTGAAAACTAGAAGGCCAACCCATAGGGTAAGTGCACAAATTTGGGGGGACAAAAATCTGAAAAAATCCATTTTTTTGGTCATTTTCACCATAACGCACTCACGTTATAAAACAATAAGGGAAAATCAAGGTCACGTTATAACGCAATTATGTTGTGGTTCAGATTTACCAGGCCTATAACATGAGTGGGTTATAACGTGCTCACATTCCTATTTACAATGTGGTATATGTGCTTTTGGGAGGGATAAATTTATTTAGAAAATATAAGAGATTAGGGTCAATCTACACCTTATGGAACTAGTCTCACGACTCCATCAATCACTGTTTATAAGATAGTTTTTTATATTCTAATCTGATCAGTACAAGGGTCTTTTTCAGGATATCAGCATTCAGCCTAAAGTTTTTAGGGTTTAAATTCTACAATTGATGTTTATTTTGGGAAATAATATAGTCATTGTTTAGGTTTTGGGGCCTTTTGGATTGTTTATTGACATTTGTAGGAGTGCTAAATGTGTCAAAACTATATTTTATAAACCTATAACTCCTAAAGGTAATATGGAATCATGAAATTCCTTATAACACATAATAAATCAAAACACATATGAAATTTTTCATCAATTTAAGTAATCAAGGGACTGGTCATCATGAGGTATTTAAAGGATATGAAACATCATGAGGAAAATGAGTGCAATAAGAAAAATCACGAGGTCTGTGAAAGATCTGAAACATTAAGAGATTCATCGAGATTCAAATCATCAAGGGAATAATCATTAGGAGCATGATAAGAGAAGCTCACCATGAGTGATGGTGGCAATCATCTTTGGCTAAAAAACAATGCATATTTTATGAGATTTTTTTCTAAACACTTAATCAATGTTTGGTAATGAACTCACATCTTGCAAGTCAAGGAGGTGGAATTTACAGTGTTTCAATACAGTGTGGAGGTCAAGAACATGGAATTCATTATTAGACATGCCTCCAAGTTTCATTTAGGGATAAATCCTTCTATCTGGAGGAGGAAAATTATCTCCATGATGAGAAATTTAGAAAGAGGGTTTCCAGACATCATAAGCATGATTCCACTCAGGTGACATCTTGGGCAGGGAGGTGAATTATGAGATTAGAAAAGAGATCATCATGTTCAACGGAGAAAATTGAGGCTCAAGGAGTGAATTAATGATCATCATATCTTGAATCTACCATTTTGTCCAAATCTCTTCGAGAAACAAATCAAAATGAGCTATTCAGGCTACTGAGGCATCCATGACCATCATGTGTGGAGGATCAAGAAATCACCTATTTTTATGAAGAGGATATGAGAAAGAATTGTATGAGCATCCTAAATATGATTCCATTTAAGGAGGATTTTGAATCCTAGAAGGGTAAGAGGATGATATTCATATGGATATGTTGTCATGTGAAATGACCAACCCAAAAATGCAAAACTTAAACCATGAAAACCAAGCTACAATGTGAAATATTTCTCACAAATCTTCTTAAATCCTTCTCTGGGACAAACCTGCCTCATGTGTCATGATAAAATTGTCCTAGAATTATTCCTAATGTATTGGGTGAACATGTATAAGTTTTGATTTTTTAAACAAGTTCCATTATTCCTTTCATTGAAGTGTAGTAAAAGACTAATTCTCTTGCAAGCCTTGAAAGACCAATTTTGGCCATTTCAGAGCTTGTGTGCATCCTCTGGGAGGGTTATGAAAATTTATTAAGTATCTAAAGGTGTTATTTGAAATCCTTAAAGGTGTTAGAATTATTTTAGGAAGATTTATGAAATTTTTTCTCATTCAGGGATATTTTGTTCAACAACAGGTTTTCAGGTGTAAGGAATGAGCAGTCAAATTGTGAACCTTGACTTCTTCAGTTGATTCCAGGAGTTTTGTAAGGAGTTAGGAGGAAAACAAGTAGGCACTGAAAATCTTGAATAATCCTTTACATTGTAGGATCATCCATTTTGATCCAAATTCTAGTGAAGGTGATAATAGAAATCATCTCATACGTTCAAGTAATACATACCTCCCCAAGAGTGTTTCTAAGAACTTAATTAGTGCTTGGTAATGAGCTCAATACATTGTGGAGATCTAGAACATGTGATTAACCTTTAAGTTATAATTCTCTGTGGATAAAATTGATCAAAAGGGTGTTATCGACAATGGTATCTGAGTCTTCTCCACATCCAAATTTAAACCTTGCATCCACCTTTCAACACACCCATACACCTTTCTCAAGCACACCTCAATTTTCCATTACTTCTTTATACATCATCTTTCTAGATTTTCAACTTTTGGATTATTAATACTTCTTATTTTCTCAATCTCTAAATAATCTTCTCAACTTGGTTTTTCAACTACACCTTAACTTAAATTACTCAATATTATTTTCACTCATCTCATTTTTCTTACCCCTCTCCTAATCACTAATTCAACTCACTCAACTCTTCCTTTTTCACTTAAGGATTTTCATACAAACCCTTAACCTCTCTAGACTTCTTCATGGAACTGTGCATGACAATCAATTTAGGTCTTCTTGATTAAATTTGTGTAAGGATTTTACCCTGTTACTCAAGGATTCAAAACATTCTAATGCTAATCCCTCAATGATAGATACAACTTCGTTATGAGTTTCTTTCCTAAGAAAACTATTTCTCAATGTTGGTCTTAACAATCACAAGAAATAAGCATGATTGTACATTTCTTCCTTTACCTACTAACCACTAAATACTCTATCCTTATGCCATGATTTTGTGAGTCCTTAATGCCATTAGGCCTTCCTCTAACTTTTCAGAGACTCTACTAACTTCAAAAATATGGAATAAAGAATTTTTTTTCTAAAAGTACATCCTTTTTAGCCCTCAAATAGGCATTAACACTACTATATTGTATTTGTGCATTCCTTTGCTTTTATTCTTATTCCAACTTGTACTAGGGATTTTGATACTCTTGATCTTTTTATTACCTTCCTACACACTTGTCAAGGACTCTACCAGTCATAAGTATTAACTTTTACAATAAATATTCTATGCTATGCCCTTAAGACTTAGCACACACAGTTACAATTGTGAACACAAATTTGATTGAAGAAATCCTCCTTTAGATGGTTTATTACCTTTTATTGACTTTTGCAACTCCAATCCCTCGTGATCAATGCCCTTAAATTGACTCAAGGATTCCATTGAATCATTATTTTCATGCTACATATTACTAAACTTCTAAAATAGGGGATAGTTTGTTCTGAGTAAGTCTATATATTTTCCATTCCTTGGACAATGTGAGGGTTCCATGAAGCCTTGAACACCATTATAGATAAGAAGAAAATCAAAAAAAAAATATTTACACGTTAAAAATGTTTTACAAAATAGTCTCTAACCTCCAAATCTAATATCTCAATATGAGAGGACTATGTAATTTAACACCTAAGCCTATAACATACCTAGAGCTAGTTCAAATATTCAAATTATACATTTGGAGGGAAACTCCATATTCTTTATTATGGGTTCCAAATGGACTAGTACAAGTTATGTACCATCTAAAGTGGACCCAAGACACCCCTAGTCACCTAAGAATTCCAAAATTGATTATTAACAAGATGTTCCTACATCAACAGAGGAAGATTACACAATGACTGAGAAGCCTTATGTTTAATTAGGGGTTTAGTTGTCATGCTTCAAAATTTTCAATTTCCATGCTAGTTATTTTGGCCATTCTGGAGCTAATAAAACACCCTCTAGGAGAGTTTAGGAAAAATATATAGCATCAAGAGGTGATGTTAGGGAATATTAGAAGTATTGAAGGTAAATTAGGAAGATTTAGGAAATGTTTGATCATTCAAGGACTATCTGCTCAACAATGGGGTTTCTAGGTGTAGGGAACAAACACTCTAATGGTGAAACATGATTTATTTGGAAGAGTTTAGGAGCTCTGTAAGGATTTAGGAGGGAAAAAAAGGCATTGAAAATCTACGTGAATCCTATACATGTTGGAGACATCCATTTTTTCCTAAGGATTAAAGGTTTCATGAAGAATTTCAAAATAGTGAAGTTGTCCCTTTTGGTTCCAAAACAACACTTCACCAATGCAAGACTTCATGAAACCAAAATACGGTACTAATAATCAACCTTCATGATTCTTGATGATTGACCACCTCATGATGACTCCTATGCCACCTAAGACCACCCTTTTCCATCAATATAACTTGACATTAATGACAACACCAATGAAACTATGTCCAACACATGTGTTTTGATTTGTTATGTAGTATAACTTGACATTTCCATGAGTGAATATATTTGAACAAATATTATTTCCTTTGAGAGTTTTTAGGTTTGCAAAATCTAATTTTGAAACATCTAAAACACTCCTACAAATTTCAGTAAATAATCCTGAAAGGCCCCAAAACCTAAACAATGACTATATTCATTGCCAAAATAAACATCGATTGTAGAATTTAAATGCTAAAAAATTTAGGCTGATGTTTAAGCTAAAATTAAGTGAATAGGCAGTATGTGGGTGTAGTTAATCTAAGCTATGACAATTTGTAAATATAAGTATATAAATGTAAGTATAAGAAGTATATAAGTGACCAAGTAAACTATGTAACAAGTAACTGCTGAAACCCTAATGTGTAAGAGGGAAGAGGAATGAAAATCCTTAGTTGAATCAGAAGATACTCCCAAGGAATGTTGCACAGAGTAGACATAACTGGAGAATTTGGAATTACTGAATAACCATGTATGAAGCTCGATAAAAAGATAGATGATCTAGAGTATTTGGATTGGACTTTGGTGCACCTAGAGAGGGACATGGGGTGCATATGAGTGCTCTGAGTCTATATTTCTAGGCACTCGTAGTCTTGTGTAAAAGCTCATGAAACTGATATTCACATGTTCGGTAGATGGTCACAAGGTAACCATTGATTCATATCCACATAAAATTCTACTGCAGGTTGCTCCAGATGATTGATCGATAGTCATCGGAAGACCTAAAATGAAATAATTACCCTACAAAAAGACCTCAAGGAGACATCATAACCCTAAAAAACAGAAGAATGCAGAATGAAGGGGGTCAGATTGATCCCTCAGCCACCAAAAATGGTGATCTTATTAAATGAGTACATACACTACATCTTAGGACCCAATTTAGTTATGGTGTCAGTGTGTACATACATGTGCCCTAGGTGTTCTTGTGTAAATTGCACTTTATGAAGTACCAAACAATAACTAGATGTAAAATATGTAATAGAAGGTGTGCATAGAATATAGTAGAAATTCCTCACCCTATGAAGTGTGTGATGCAAGATAACCATAGCTCTTATGTCCCTTGTGATGGATGTTATGTGGATGAAATAGTGATCTCTAGATGTTTAATGCATAGATGTAACTGTATGATGGATGATAGCTAGTGAATAATGCTTCAGGTCCCTTCATTATGGTCTCATAACTTTATATTTATAGGGTTCTCTTGATCTAATGTTCCTAATTAAACCCCTAAAATGTATGACCATCAAAATGATAAGAAGGAGAAATGACTAGAAACGATCCAAAAAAGTGTACGGGACAAGTTCAAGATGGATCAAGGGCACCCATGAGTGGATGAAGGCGTCTGACATTGGTCACCCACTGGGCTACCTGATGTCAAGGCTGATAAATACCATGGGAAGTGATAAAGAGGTATGACTGAGCATGTAAGGATGTAAAATGTTAGGAATGTAAAACATAAAGACAAAGATAAGGTGGCCAAATAGATGGGGTTAGCTATTAGTGCTTTATTCACTCAAGAACCTTCTAAATAGTAATATGCAAACTCAGGACTAAATAGATACCCTAAAGTGCATGTAATTGTTGTGACTACATTTGTCCCCCCCACTTTATGTTGGTGAGTAGGAAAGCTCAGTAACATAAAATATATGGAGATGTGTACCTAATGTCCAGTGAATATTGTATGTATAAAGATGCATTCTAATGGACTAGATATAAAGTGTGGAATGACCAAAAAATTATGGAGGAGCATAGAATGCTAAGGAGCTGAGAAAGATGCCAAATAAGTGATGATGAAAGTGAACCTAGGGTGGAATCGGCATGTGTAGTTGCTATAGCATTGTGATATAATTGCATGGTTACCTATGGTGTGTGCTGTCACAAATTTTTATTTTTGTTTTGTTTTTTGGTGAATAAGCACATTTGACTAAGCTTGTTTCTCATACGGACCGGATCTGTAAAAGAGAAGAATGAACAAGTAGTAAAATATATATGTATGTATGTGTAAAAACGTCATGTGTTAAGGTGAAGATGGAAAAATGAAATGCATGTGAAGGAAAGTGTAACATGTGGTTGGTTAATAAGGTATGCATATGAAAAAAGTGTAGAATGGATCATGTAAAGATCACATGTGAAGAGTGAACAGAGTGTAAAAGGATATCAGAGGCCAACTTGTACTGGGAAAATTTTTTGGGGTGATAGTAACCGCCCTAGGCATGAAAGAAGTGTAGGGAGGAATTCCGGTGTTATCCTCAAAGGGCTCTAATAGCTTCCCGTAAACTGTAGTGTGCAGACATGCTAGATGGTTATCCTATTTTATTTGCACATAAGAATTTATGGGTAAGAAAAATGTGAAATTGTAAGGAAAGTAGACCCTACTAAAATCCTCTTTATGGAGTGAATGTAGTGCTTCCTTAGAATGCTAAGGACCAAATGTCCTGTAAAATCTATAAAAGGATTATGAATCATAGTCATTGTAGATCATGTTATTGAGAACTCCAAGTGTCTGATTCTGAGCTCTTGAAACCCAGAGAATTGTCAAGTACGAGGAACAGTGCATTTTGAACTGAGACTTGTGTAAAGGTATGAATGAGGTTGAGCATGTAAACCCCAAATAGATGAACCCCCTCGTTTGTGGGGTGCATGTGACGATCATTGAAGGAGAATGTGGCCCCAAACGGAGGACCCGATCACAGGTACTCTAAAACTATGCCCTATACGGGGAAGGGAATGCACTTGGTAGAAACTCAAGGTGTGCACAAAACAAGTTGATACGGGAAAAAAATGTTAGTCCAAGAAAATACAAAATGCATGTAGAAGACATAAGTTGTAAATAAATAAGACAATGTGTATGGCTAAAACAGTAGACAATGTAACAAACTCACAATAAAACCAGGTTATAACATGTAGAATATAAATAATCCAAAAAAAGAAGGGCAAAAATATTTGACACCACTCAAGATAGTCATAAGACCATGAAAGACCACAAATGAATCTCTTAAATGGTTTTTAGAAATTTATGTAACCACAAGACAGTTATTGTGGGAAAATCCTGCAAACAAGTTGCATACTATGAGAAAACAATGAGAAACGATGTAGTGAGTATAACCACCGTGCGCAAGGACACAATCGACAAACATCAAGAATGATGTATTGCACAGGAAATGAGAAAAAAGATGTGTTGGAAGGGATAAATAACTATTTGACTAAATTAGGTGCGTATAGATGTTGGATAGGGGTTAATGGGTACTATGAACCTATATGACCTGTAACTGTATGAAATTGGTAAGCCCCTCGGATGCCTAAACTAGTGGCCGACTGGTAATACGTGTACCACGGCTAGATTACTTCTACTTCGCATGTGTAGGATAGATCTGTGGGATGTGCGATTATACTCTAAAATGTTAGAAGCCAAAATGAGACTGAGAGGGGGGGAGGCTGAATCAATCCTTATAAAAATTTCAAATTGAGACTTTTAGATCTGAAACTCAAATTTCAATATTCAAATAACCACAATAATCACTTAAGTCAACTAATTAATGTGTGCACACAATCAAATACCATCAACAATGCTATAGAAACCACGAAAGCATAGAGAATCAACACATGAGAACACAAGATATAAGTGGGAAACCCTCAATGGGTAAGAATAAACCACTCAATAATAATATTATATCTAATATGTACTCATAACAAAATAATCAAGTGAATATTAGACATCACAAGATATTTCTATTAGTGAGGCACCAACCTCACAATTTTGTGAAGCACAAACCTCCTACAACCCTTATTGATATTACACACAATAAGTGACTTGCATGAATATGACTCATCACACAAGATTTTGTGTAAAGTATGACCACTGAAATTATGATGATACCACATCTGATAGTGATCCAAATATTCCAGCTTCGCAAAATATTCTAAATCCGTGCTCAAACCTTAGGTCTTCAAATCTTACACAATCTAAGCTCTTTCAACCACTTCTCAACGCTTCATAAACTATTGCACACATGCTTGTCTGATATTACTCAACTTATAACTCTCCTTTTTTAGATCCTCCTCAATTCATGCTTCAATTACCTTCAAATATCACCTCCACCTAGGTCGCACTTCTCACCCATACATCATGCACCCACTTAACTAGTTCAATAAAAAGCACCAAAAACCATGATTTTTATATGCAATTACACTCTTTAAAAACTTAGGACCAAAATTTTCCCTCCATTTCGTTCGAACTAATACATCAAGTAAAAATTTCAAATTTTAAATATAACAACTACCTATTACCCAATTAGGTCAGCCTAGCCAAAAACCTCAGTATATGTGCCAAAAATGGCTTAAAACCCCATAGGCACATTCTAAAAAATTCCCTAACATTAGTACCATGATTTTTCATGACCCAAAAACATTTTTATATGAGTAATACATCATAAAAAATTCATACTGTAGTCACACATTTATATCAACCAATCAAAATATTTCATTTACTAGGCCCAGTTAATATGTGTATTTTTCAAAACTAGTTGTTTCCTGCACCCTTGGAGTACCCTGGAAACTTCGACTGATGGCACCAAATCACTGATTCTTAACCAAAACATGCCATTTGACCACTCAAAATAAATTAAATAACATTTATAAAAATTCTAATAACGTTAGAATTCATTAACACATCCATTAATTCAAACCACAACAAGATTTACCTTCACCAAATCAACCTGCCAAACACATTTGTTTCCAAAGGCTAGCTCATGAAATGACATATGCATTTTAGTAAATACCTCCAAGTGGATTCATTTTATTGAAACATTCTATCCCTGTTAACATTACAGGTGATAGGAAGCATCACCCAATCCATCTCATGCTTAAAACAACATCAAACCTTTCCACAAAATTAGATCTATGTCCTGAATTGCCAAAAACATTCTTGTTGGAATAATGCCCTGGAAAACCATAACATATGACCTCATCACAGAGACAATAAATATATCACTAGAAATATATCTAAAATATAATGTTGTAAAAAAAATTGAATCATCTCAAAATTTCAACATATAGCTCAAGATATGGCCAAAACACTTAACCCTACTACTTGAGATCCCTAAAACTAGCCCTTTGACCAGTCAACCTGTTTGGACCTCAAAACCTCATGAACCTATCATGAAATTTATCTTAAGACCTCCATCGACATCTATAAAAACTCACATACATCACATAATGGTAATTTTATTCCATTACCTCATTTGGCAACTTTCTCCTCAAACTACTAACTATTTAGAAACTGCTATGTTTTCAGGTGGGGCCCACTCATGATCCATGACCTAAAAACTACATTTTATAGAAATATATCAGAGTTCTCTATAAAACATAAAATAATCAAATTTCTATGAATCAATCAAAACTAGGGTCAAAATTCACCTTCTTCTCACAACTTCTCCTAGCTAGGGTTTAACTAGGGTTTTTGACCTTCTTAGCTTCTTAACATTTGTTCATAAAACCCATGTGACGATAAAATGACCTAATTTTTATTCTTAAAATATTCTTAGAATAACCTGAGCAAAATTCCTAAAAATCCACAAGGTCCCATGCAAAGCACATCATTTCATTACGAGCATTTGAAGTTACACTTGGAGCTAGATTTTTACATTATTTTTTCACCCAGTCTCACCAAATTAGTCATAACTAGAAAAATACACATCATGGGGAATTTAAAATGGTTTCTTAGAGCACTAATGAAACATCCTCTCTAAAATATCCAATTCATCATAACATCAATTCCATGGTCATAATAGATCCAGTCACTAAGACTTACCTAAACATGCATGCTGGATTCTCACTGTAACAACTAGTACCAACTGAAACAATGCAAGAACTTGATCATGTAAACACTCTGAAAACTGACCCACAACATATCTCATGATTCCCCTGATATACCTGTATAACATTCATCCATGAGTGCACATAATGGATCAAATCCATTCTATCACACCTCCAAGCAAACATACTTGCTACTCCTAATAGAGGACCTGTAACATGGAGAATCACCTATGCCTACACTATACCACTGACTGTGAGTGCTCAAGCACTCTTAAAACCTATTATCCCAAAATTTAAACATTCTTCCCAAGCCATCAAGAGGGATCACACTGTCAAACTACACCTCCTGGGCACCTATATGGGCTTGCTAAAGCAAGCATGCACCACTGAATCTCACTTATAGACAACTGCATAGACCATTTGAAACCAATCATGTTAGCACCTCATTAAAAATTATGACATCATCCTACAACATCCACTTTGTCATTAATGTGGTTTTTCATCAATGACATCACCTATTAGGCCGATATGCCAATAATCTCCCCCCTTTGTCATTGATGGAAAAAAACCCTGAAATTCTCCCCCTTTTTACATTAATGAACAAAGCTAACATATTTGTAGCTTACCTCATTCACCTTAATCAGCTTCATACCTCCATGCTTTGGTTAAGAAACATCAACCAAATAGGTCATCTTATCGAGTATCTTCTTCTCTGATTTTCTTAAAAAACTATGAGTTTCACCTTCATTTTGGGCATGCAAACAATATAATCCCCCTAGAATAAGTACTATCAACATATGAAGATCATAAGTAAGCCATCAAAAACATCCATCTCACCTTCGTTAGGAGAACAAAATCTTCATTTTCCATCTCTTAAGCCATGTAAATACAAGCTACTTTTGTTCTACATCCCTATTTTGAACATCTTGAGATCACTGTAACAACAAATAACTTATAGAAAATTTCATCATGACCCTACCAAAAATGTCAAATCAACCATGATTTACCATTACTTCATCATTCTAGACAAGGATCCATGATTTTTAGGCCTAAAACATGCATATCAAGGCATAATATTTGCTCTTTATACCATTCAAAACACCAACAACCCTTAACAGACTCTTTTAGTGCATTTTAGGCCAATTTCATCGTCCACCTACATGACCACCATAGCTATAATTCAAGCAACAAAGTACTCTCCCTAGGCTTAAAGCCTATATTTCTAGCTCTTGAGAACAAAATTGGATTACTAGTACTACAACCATGTCTTGAAATTCATCATTACAACTTTCCTCAAGGTCTAAATCAAACATTATCAGTTTATAATAGTCCTGACTAACTGAGATAGAAAAACTTTTAGCAATATCAATGTTCATCCTTGCAAGAACTTACCTCATATTCTTTGAGAAGCACCAATGTACTATCTAGAAGTTTACACACTCACTCCCCCTAATATTGATGGACATTATATACACATGCTTCACAATTTTCATATCTTGTAGGGTGCATTTTTTATGTTTGATGACATCTCGAAATTTCAACTCACACCTAGGCCAAGACACCAAGCTATCAAGAAGACATCTCCTTAGCACACTAGATCACCTCCAACATCATTTTAGAGAAAGTATAAGCACACCCTCTATTCTTAGAGGCATATCATACATTTTATTATCAATCAAACCCCTATTCTACACCACTGTAGTTTTTTCATAGTCACCCCATAAAGGATTAGACCCATAATAATGCCCTATCATTGATCAATTTACTCATGAATGAGCCACTTTCACATGTATCCATCAGTAAAAGTTCATGCAAGATACCAATAACCCATCTTATGACTTCATGCTTACTGACATTGTGTAAAGGATGCTTCTATAGGCTTGCAACTCTTGGGGCACACATACCATTTTTATCCTTCTAGACCCCTAATATTATCTTCATTGCATCCTTACAATACTTATTCACAAGAAGGTAACTAAAACATATATTTCAAACAACTATTATCTTTGAACAAGCATGTCATACCTTTTCCACAGTGCAAGCTTTGCCTTCAATACCATGTAGAGTGATCATCTCTTCTTCATGGAGTACACAAAGGAGATCTTCACAAGTTCATATCAATTCTTCAAAACACACCATATGCAAGCCAATAGATTGATGAGAGAATATAACATTCAAGGTGAAATTGATCATTTAGAAACACTTTATACCACTGTGAATCACAAATATTTTTTCCCTTTAAGAAACTGAGAACACTTGTAGGTCGTTCACTTTCTTCTTAAAGCAATATTAGGGTCAAAAAAGAAAACATTTTACTGAGATCATCAACTAAATGATTTCCAAACATCTTGAGCACATTTCACATATATGTTTACTTCAAGCACTAATTCAAAGTTAAGAAAAAACCATCATTCAAGCCCCATCACATCCAACTCTACTACAAGATTGCAGTATGTATGATCAAGAATGAAATATGATGAACCATAACCTGACTCTTTTGAAACAATCTATGAAATGTTAAATTCATTGAATAAACTTTGAAAACATCATGAATTCCACTTATAATGATAATTCATCTTGAAATATCTTGATTATAGTCAACCATTATGGTTTTAAATACCAAACCCTTACCACTGTGAACTGGGAACTAACACTCAACTCTGTTAGACATATTTAGAACTATATGCATATCTTGAGATCTAAATCTCCTTCATCCTTTAGCCACATGATTCTTCATGAAAGGTAAAAAATTATATCATTTGAGCACTCAAACTTAAGTCTCCATCTATACGACTTCTTGGAGACTGTGTAAACCCAGTTAAGGCATTGAACTAGCATTGTTTGCATGCATTTAGCTCATAAAATATTCAAAATAATATTCACACCTTAGAAAAACACCTTTTATCTAGTAAGTCACCTCTTCAAATGATAATTTACCATAAACAACCATATCACATACATGTAGCTCTTATTTTGTCTTATATAACCCTCATTTTGAGCAAAGTAGAGTCACCGTGAGCCTTGTCTTCAAGATCGTTGATCAAGTGGACACTTGATCATATTCACAATCATATTGGGAGCATAACACCCTATTGTAGTTGCTTGAGGAGATATAATGTATAAACACAAGAGACCTTACCAGACCTATAACCATGCCCATACACTTAAGGACTAACACCATGTCTGATATGAATGCAAGACTCTCATTTTTCAATGTTATGACAAAATTTTAGATTCCACACACATGAAATACATATATATGAATTTTTTAGGATAATTTTCAGCTCATGATAACTTCACTAAAACATATTATGACTTGTTGGTCCGAAAATCTATCAGGTGGGTAGATCTATGGATAGACAGGCCAACAGTTTGCAGGGCATAGCCCCTCTTTGATACTGAAAAGAGAAACTGGTTTATTGCTATTCTACTAGTAAGAACTTGTGCAAGTCCTACAATATTCTGCCTTCAGGGGAGGTTTGGGATCTCATCCCAATAGAGTTAGTTCCGATGAAGAACATAAATGAATGAAGGAAGGAATGGAAGAAAGATGGATCTAAAGGGAGAAAAGAAATGAATTCTAAAGTAGAAAGGTCAGAGGTTTTTATGTTTTGGGCTGGTAGTAAACAAAGAAAAACTTACCTTCACATAAACGAATAAATAAATACTAATAAACAAAATGACAAAAGTAGATATGAATCTAACAGAATAAACACACAAGATTTGATGTAAGAAAGATCTAATGCATATAACACAAGAATTCAGCAAAAAGTCTCAATATTTGTATCAATGTTTTCATCTGTTACAAGAAAGCTCAAAGTATTTCTCTCCTCACTTCTAGATTTTCCATACAAGGTTGTCCACACTTTGAATAATACAAAGTATCCAAGTATTTATAGAAGGAGGAGGAGAAAGAAGAACAAAAAGAAGCCAACAAATTATTTACAAAAATATCTAAAATTCAAATGTTGACTTTTAGGGCAATTTTGTGGATGACAACATCCTATGGTGCAACATGAATGATGTCATCACGTGTGCCAACATACTTTTAAATACTAATACAAAATTGGTATTTATACCTAGTAGGAGGAAGCCTATTCATCATCATCCCTTTTCTCAAATGGAGTGTCTTGTTTCTGCTCTGGAGAGGCAATATGATACTGAGCTCGATACTCCATAAACTTGTTGATCATCTTCTGAAGTTGATCATGATCGGGACCCCTTTGTGTGGTCTCCTATGACTTCGCAAGTTTCTTGTTAATCGTCTGAGCCTATCAGGGAGCTTGAAGTATTTGTTGCCTGCCTCAATCAAGTACCTGATGAAATCGTCGGCAAGCCAAAAGGTTGTTGATAGATTCTCAGTCAAAAGTGACCTCTGGCGCCAAACCTTGTGATGTAATTCCATTGAAAAAGATGAATAGTATTGTTTTCTTCTCTCAAGGTGAACGATGCGCTAAGAAACCCTGGAAACATCCTCAAGACAATCTGTTCCATTTGATGTTTCGCGTATAAGTCTTCCTCATTTATTTTGTCTATCTTTTAAAGGAAAAAATCCATTTGATCAACCCGATAGTCTAAAGCGACAAGTGCTTTGTTGTGTGCTTGCGGGTGATCAATGACGCCGAATTTTAACAAGTCGTCGGTTCGAGTAGTCAACCATTTTCTAGAATGTCTTGTGTTGCAACTAGGCATCAGTCTAACTCTTTAGAGACGGGTCTTACTATTTCTTGGAGTTTATTTTTTCCCTTATCTATACTTTGATAGAGGTCTGTGAACTTCGTGATTTCTTCCTTACTATCTATGAGGATCTGCTCTCTCTAAGAGGAAATTGCTGCACCTTATTTGCCAATCTTGGCGTATTCATTTATCTTCTCATGACTAAGGACTTCAGGAGTTTCGGTGGTAACTATAGGAGGTGCATTGCCCATTCTTTGCAGAGCTTGGAGAAGATGTTAGTTTTGTTCCTTTAACATTCTCTTCTTCTCCTTTTCTTCTTGCAGTTTCTTGCAAAGGGCATCCACGGCTGACAAGGCCTCTCCTTGTAGGCTCTCTGATGATGTTCCCATTGTGACCTGGGTCACTGTAAAATCTGTAGGAGACATATCTTCTTTTCTTCTTTATGGGATCCGGGTAGGCTATCTCCATAACCCTTTGGCCTGAAGCACTTTTTGAGAAGCGAGTTATACTTTTTACTTCTTTGGTCCTTTAGCCGGGATGATGGAGAAGTCCATGGGTGCAATGGGGACTTTCCTCTTGTGTTGGCTTAGGTGGTCTGAGATCCATCTTGGACTTATGGGAGTGGGACCAGAGGACGAAGAAGAAACAGGGGTGGAAGGAAGAACAACTGCAGTGGACATGGGGAAGTGTGTCGAAGACAATTGGTGGCGGCATGGAGAAATGGGCCAACACACCAACGCTCATGGGATTAGGAGTCACTACAAGAGAGGAGGCCATGGGGGTGGAAGGGATCTATAAGATGAGGGAAGAAATGCTGGGGGACAGATCCACAAGGGAAGAGAAGATGGAGAAGAGGGTGAGGTGAAAGGAAGAAGACGAAGGAGAAGACACAACCAAAGGAGTGGTTGTTTGAGTGACATGAGGAGGGGAAGGAGGAGTGAGAGAGGGAATGGTTGGTACCTTGCTAGTTGTAGTTGTGACAACATCCTGAGTGGATGTGTCTGTTGGAGCACTTACCGCTTCTTCTTTTCCTAGGGACACTAAGTCCACAACTTGCTCTTCTGTCGGTAGTAGGAGGGATTTTAGGAGCTTTCTCTTGAACAGTGCTTGCCTCTCCCACTTTATCTTTCCCTTTGCCTTTAGGCAAGTGTTCTGGCCTTGTGGGTGCATTGCCCAGGGGAGATGTGGTAAAATCTACCCCAAGATAGATGATACCATTTTTCTTACACCAATGCTCAGTGCGTTGTAGAGTAGGTTAAACCCTTTCTTGGATGGTCTGGGGTGCTTTTTTCCTGTCAATATCTGTGAATGGCCAATCATCCCCATCCATGTCTAGGTAAACTTGATAAATTTATTGATCAGTTTCTAGGAAATCCTTTGGGATGATGGCCACGCCATATTGAATGATCTCTTTCAGGGCCAGCTGGGAGTGATCCTTTCGTCTGAGTTTGACTTCATGATTTAAGTCAATGTAGATATCCTCTGATCTGAGGAACATGGATAGGATTGATCTTTTCCCTCTGGAAGGCAACCACGAGGATCGAAGGTTGGCCTTGCCGGGAAATTATGCTTCAAATTGAGCAATTCAAGCTCTGCATACATCTCCTGAGCTTTACTTTGTGAGGGGCACGTGTACCTACCTACTGTGAGGGGGAATGGAGTTCCTCCCTTCTTCCTCTTCATACACTTCTCATGATAGGTGATAAGCTACCTTGACAGCTCCAGAAGGATTAGTTGGGGCCCCGCATATCTCGGCAATCTTGTGGGTTCTCCTAAGAAGTTGACAGCTCTGAGATAGGTAAAGGTGGGGAATTTCGTAAAAAACGCTCCCCACTTCATTGTGGTGGTGATCACGCTTTTGCTTGTCTGACCATGAGTCATGTTGGGCCTCAAGAGGCAGATGATGCCATAGAAGAAGACATCATTGATCTTGTTGAACTGAGCTATGATGTTCTCAAGCCTCAACTCTGGATAGTATTCGTATATTTTGACCTGGGGCCATACCCCATACTGATTCAACCCTGGGTAGTCTCTCTCTGAGGTAGCTACATATACTACATAGGAGTTCATATAGAACCTCCCAGTTGTTGAAAGTTGTTGAAGTTGTTCCGAGATTGTATCACTGATAATCTCGCCCCAGCCAAAACACTGATCAGGGCACATTCTTATTCATTGTTTCCAAATACCTGAGCATCCACTTGTGAAAGTAATGTGCATCAGGGATCCCATGTACTCTGCTTAGGAAGGTGATCGTGTCACTCAGCTCTTCTAAAAAATCACTGCGATGAATGACTTGGGGCCACCTGCTCGCCACCTTTTTATTCTTGAGGTATACCTCGTTCATCATCTGCATGCACTTGTCCTCATTATCGGTCCAAGTCTTCATGCAGTCTTCTTGACTTACTACCACAAAATGTCTGTGGTGGGGGATGCCCAAGATAATTTCAAAGTGTCAGGATGTGAGGTTGATTATCACTTTTCCCTCCTCATTTTCAACACATCTTGTGTCCTTGTTGTAACAACGACCCACCAACATGATGAATTCATTATTAATTGCTCACTGGAGCCCTGCAGCAAAGTGCAGACCACTGCCAACCAATTTATCCATCCATGGGCTGCCTGTGACCTTCTTGGTTCTAGCCCAAAATTCATCCATGTCAATATGCCCAAGTTCTGAATCTCTGATATCAAGATCACACTCTGTAAGTGAGTCAGGCATCCTGACCTTTTGGTATTTGTATTTCATCTCTTGCTCCGTCAACTTGGCTTTACCTTTGGACTTGGTTGGCTTCTTACTCGATGAAGACATAAGTGCACTCAAGGATTGTTGTTGCTCTGTAAGAAGAATCAGAGAGTTCCAACGTAGAAGGGCCATGTTAGCCATCAAGTTGTCCATAAAAGCTTTGCAGAATGAAAAATTATCAACTTATGAGCCTCTAGGTGTAAGGCGCAGCTTTACTGCAGGCTATGCAGGGGCTTTGAAAAGCAAGGTACACCTTTAGGGAGTGTTGCATGGGAGAAAGTAGTGCCAAAAGGGGCATAGGGCGCAGAAAGGCTACACACAACATTCAGATGTTGATGTCACAAACGTTGCACCAGTGCATAGGAAGTGCTTTAACTGGGCGTAGATTTGTTTGGTGTAGCAGGGTCTCAGGGTGTGCCATTGGCGCAGATGTGGTAGATGTTGCATGAGGGTGAGGTGCACCAAGCACATTTGCAAAAGGTGTAACACAAAGGTCAAGTGTGCCAAGGGGTTTAGTTTGTGCGGTGTGGAAAGGGTTTGCACAACATGCAGTGTTGTTGTAGTTGCTTTGGCACCATCGCTTGCACTTTGGGAATTTTGCAATGTTTTATAAGGCGCATGAAAGGCTTATGCTGCATGCAGGGACAGTGTGCCTATGTGCATGACTGTGTTTGATGTAACATGAATGAAGATTGCGCCGAATAAAAAAATAGTG
Organism: Taxus chinensis; assembly: GCA_019776745.2. Taxonomy (NCBI): domain Eukaryota; kingdom Viridiplantae; phylum Streptophyta; class Pinopsida; order Cupressales; family Taxaceae; genus Taxus; species Taxus chinensis. Next base: position 808,147,829 of record CM034150.1, read on the forward strand.
GGCTGTTTTCTCTATTTTATGATTTTCACTCTTTTGGCTTAGACTTTGATGTCTAGGAGGGAAAACCTAGCAAGGCAGGGAGTAAGGGACAAATGGGTTTTGGCTCATTTTGTGGCAGAGCCTTCCAGATTTGTAGATCTGGAAGGAGGAGAAGGGGATTTGCAGTTGAGTACTTGGGTTTGCAAATGGTGTTATCCCTTTCTTCTAGATTCATTTCCTTTATCACATAACCCTATTCACCTAGCCCAACATCCATAAAAACAACAACAAGGATGGTAGAAACCACTTACTCGGTATAAATAATGACGAAGGAAAGAAGTGGGGTCCACGAATCACGACGAATGGCATGCGTGGGCTGACAGGATAATGACAGGTGCAAAGGAATAATTTTCACGATTTTCAACTTGTGAAAATGACAGGTTCAATGCACATATATATAGAAAATTCCACATTTAATGTGCCAACCACTTTTTCCTTTGGCGCACTGGGAGAGACATCGACATGGAGGAGATTGTGCCTAGGCACGGGTTTGGATGTGTCGACATCACCTTTCCAGCACGCATGGAACAATTTGGAAGTGTAATCAGGATGATGGGTGCACTTTGGCACACCTTTGGGAGGCACAACATTTGGAGTGTTGACACTCTAGGAAGTGCGCCAAAGGCAAAGATGGGTGCAGTTTTGCAAGATGTTGCAACAATGGTTCTTGCACCCAACCCAAAAAGGTTGAAAATGACCAAGTTCTTAAAATTTGATTTTCTGGAAGGGATTTCTAGGCCATTCAGAACATTAATAGACCTTATCAGGGGACCGAAATGGAATTTTGGTATGGTTACCTGCAAAATTGCCCTTGTCAATTTTACAGGATAACAACTGGCTCTTTCTAGGGACTATCTTTGAGCGAAGCTTAAGGGTAGAGAATCCCATATTTTCATGTGCCTATCCATTGGGTTACAGAGTCAAAAACAAGGGTGATGAAAAAGAAAGGAAAACACACAACTAACAGAAAGCAAACACACGACAAAAACAAACACACAACTAAAGAAAACTGTACAAAGAAGAGAGAAAGCTCTACTTCCTGAATATTTTGAGATGTTTCCCGCTATAGGGAAGTGGGAGTTCAGTTCCATCTAGATATGAGAGATAGAAGCTACTCTCTCTGTTCAGCTGTCTGATCTTGAATGGCCCTCTCCAAAGAGAATCAAATTTCCCGTGCATGCCCTTTGGTTCTCTTCGCTTGTCCCATAGGAGGACAAGATCTCCCACCTGGAAATCTCTCTGCTTGGCCTTTTTATTGAACAATATTTTGACTTTATTCTAATGTTTGGTGATCCTGTCGACCACCCTTACCCTTTTTTCTTCAAGTTCTGTTAGACACATGATCCTCTTTTCAAGAGAATTCTGGAAAGTTTCATCTTCGATCGCTCGTGCCAAGCGTAGAGTAGGAGTTCCGTGGAGATAGGGATCTCAGCGATCAATTCCATATAACACTTGAAAAGGTGACATTCTGAGAGACCTCTTCGAGGTAATACGGTCTACCCACAAAGCATCATACAATGACTTGTGCCATGACTGCTGATTCTCATCGACTAGCTTCCGTATGATAGTCACTAGGTTTTTATTGCTGGATTCAGCCTGACCATTCCCTTGAGGGTAATAATCCAAGGCATGGGCCAAGGTTATTTTGTATCCATAGAAAAAACCAATAACTTCCCGTGAGGAGAAGTTGGAAGCATTATCAGCAACGATCTTGTGTGGGATGCCAAATCTCACAATGATATTTTCTTTGATGAAGTTGCAAACAACTTCAGAGGTGGCATTCTTAACAGGTATGGCCTCCACGCATTTGGTGAAGTAATCTGTTGCTGTTAGGACATAACTATGTCTGGCACTTGATTGGGGATGGAGTGCTCTGATAAATTCAATTCCCCATTTCCTGAATGGTTCATCAATAATGACGGGCCTGAGGGGAAAAGCAGCCAATTTTGGTTTACCAACGAACTGTTGGCAGAGCTCACATTTTGCTACCTAGGTGGCTGTATCCTGAAATAGCATTGGCCAGTAGTACCTGGCCCGAATGATCTTATGTGCTATCATAGAAGAGGAAAAGTGACCACCGCAGGCTGAATCATGAAAGCTTTCTAGTAACTTCACCTGATGTGGCTTGTCAACGCATCGTAAGAAGATGTCATCAATCCCACGCTTGTATAAACCGTCATCCCATATGACATATCTGGCTGCCCTGAGCTTTACTGTCCACTTCTCCTTTGAAGTTAGATGGGCTGGACACTCACCATAAGTGAGAAAGAAAGTGATGTCATAATACCACTCGTCGCTGGTCGCAACAAATAGAACCATAGGTAGAGAATCAGTCTTTCTCCAGTTCACCCTGTGCTCCGTCGATGCAATCAACTTTCTCTTCAGGATCTCCTGAATCTTTATTTTCAGCCATAAGCTGACATAGGCCTCTACCCCTTACCAACTTGGTTGGTTTGATGTCTAGATCATACTCTTGGACCTTTGTGATCCAATTCCCTCGTAAGCTCCCTAACTCCTGTTGAGTTAGGATAGACTTAACTGCCATGTCAGGAACCAGCACTACCGTATGAGAGTTTAGGATGTAGTACCGGAAGTTCTTGACTGCTTTGACTACTGTGAAGGCATGTTTTTCTAACTGAGACATCTTCAATTCATGAAGCTTGAGAGGGGAGCTCATGAATGCGATTGGGGATTCAACATCCTCAGAGTTCTTCTGCATTAAGATGGTAGATACAGTATGCGTGGATGCATAACTGTACATGATGAAATATTTGGAGAAGTCTAGGCATACTAGAACTGGTGCATGAGCAATAGAGGCTTTTATATCCTTGAATGACATCTTTCCTTCTTCACTCCACCGGAAATTTTTTGACCCCTTCATCATATTTGATATGTGACGAGTCTTTTCAGTGAAGTCTGGAACAAAGCGTCTGAGAAAATTCACCTTTCTGAAGAAGGAGTGAACACCGGTCTTGCTTGTGGGCAAGGTAAGGCTCTGAATAGCCTTGACTCTTTCGATGTCTATTTTTGTTCCTTCCTTGCTGACAACGTGTCCCAGCAACTTTCCTTCAGTGACCCCGAAAATAGACTTTTTTGGATTTAGGGAAATCTCTGTGTTCTCGGCATCTAATCAATACTTGCTCCAAATGATCACAGTGATCACTTCACTTTTTAGAGAACACAGTTAAGTCATCTAGATAAACTATGATGACCTTCCCCATCATACCTTTGAATGTGAAGTCCATAGCTTGCTGAAAGGTGGCACTGGCATTGGTCAAGCCGAAAGGCATCCTGCTGTAGGTGAATGTGCCCCAGGGAGTAGTGAACGTTGTTTTGAATTGGTCTTCAGGTGAGACCTCAATTTGATTATAGCCTGAAAAACCATCGAGCATGGACAACATCTCTGAACTAGTTACTGCTTGCAGAACTTGATCCATTATGGGCAGTGGATAATTTTCCTTCAGGGACGCCTGGTTCAGGTTGTGAAAATCTACGCATATGCGTATTTTGCCATTCTTCTTTCACACGGGCACAATGTTTGCATGACCCAGGTACTATGATGGATAGGAAAGATAATTCTTGCATCAAGCATCTTCTATATTTCTCACCTAGATGGTACCCGAGATCTTAGGATTGTAGTGCCTCTATTTCTGGTGAAAGGGTTTGACGTCGTCCTTTAACGGGATGTCATGTTGAACATCCTTAGGCTTGAATGACTTTAGATCGGCATAAGACCATGCCAATACGTCCATATATTTCTTCAACAGCTTGACAAATTTCTATTTTTTCCTTAGGTGTACAACACTTCCCGATGTTCACAAACTGTGGATGCTCTGTAGAGCTTAGATTAACAGATTCGGTCTCTGGAGAAGAGCTAGGGTCATTCTGTCACTTTTTCTTGATGAAGCGGTCATGCTTGTCAAAAAATCATTCTAGGGAGACTAAACCTTTCAGAATTTTTTTCCCCTTGAGCTGACAGATGCCTCCACCTTCTATTGATTCATTTGCTTGACCAGTGACAGACTCACGACATACCGAAGTAGATCCTTTGAAATGAAGCTCATTGAAATTGTCTACTTTCTCTAGGAAAGCAATAAGCTGATTGTCATCGTTGAATACCTGCCAGTGGTGAGAATTGTCTGGCATGCTTGGGTGAAAGACTACCTCAATGGTATATGTGTCTATTTTCAGCCCTAGGTGAGGGAGCATAAGCGAGGCAGAGACAGCCAATGAATCGGCCATGTCATTTTGGGCTTGTGGAACCACTTTGATTGAGAAGGCATTGAACTCCTCAATGTTGTCCCATACTGCATTGTGGTAGTGCCTGAGTCTGTCATTTTTTACCTGGTATACTCCCTTTACCTGATTGACAATCAGTTCGGCATCACCCTGTACTTTTAGGTTCTTGATTCCTCTTTCCTTTGCAGCTTACATGCCGAGTAGCAAAGATTCATACTCAACAGTATTGTTTGTATTGAAAAATTGCAATTTGAAAGAAAGAGGGAAAATCTCCTCTTCAGGAGATATCAGGATGGCTCCAGCACCACATCCACTTGTTGCACAACTGCCATCAAACTGCAGCATCCATATCTTGTTAAGGTCCTCCTCTTGGACGAGAATGTCCATTCTATCAGACTCAAGTGGATAAGAAGTAGTTCCCCATCCCTGATGATTCGAAGAGAATCTAGGCCTTGGGGTCATCAGAGTTGGTGACCAGGTACTTCTTTTGTGATTCAGGCTCTAATGTCTACATTACTCCTTTGACGGGGATTCTGGCTTTGGACCAGTCCATATGAATCTCTCCACCGACTTCCCTACAAAAAATTCTCCCTAGTAAAATTCCATATGCTGCTAGAATATCAGCAACGAGGATGGTCATCTTTACCCTTTTCTCTAGGAATGCTGCAAATGTGAACTGTGCGTCTTTGATCTGACCAATTAATGGAACCTGTTTGGTTTCCATGGAGTAACATCTACCGAAAGGCTTGGTAAGAGTGAGGCCCAAAGCATGGGCGACCTTTACCGGCATGACATTATCAGAAGCCCCAGAATCAATTATGCAGTTACTTAGTTTGTGACCATTGATTAGGAGGGAGAGATAAAAAGGTTCAATTTTTCCTGATGTGGAAGTCGAGGCAACATTTATGCGAGATGCAGGAGGAGTGGAAAGGATTCCTTTCAGGGAGACAGGAGAGGGGATGACAGCTTGGCTTTGGATATATTCGGTTAATCTTACAAGCTGCTCAGGGTTAGACTGAAGATATTCAGCCTCAGACATTTGAATCTTGGTCTTTTTAGCATGATCGACTATGTCAAATGTGACCAAGGGTTGCGTTGACGAAGGAATGAGTCCTTCATTTCGTGATGGTAGGGGAGGGTTACTGGTCTTTATGGAACTGGAGGGAGATTGATTTGGAGGAGAGATAGGAGGAAAATATTTCTTCACAAAAGGTTTAATAGGAGGTTGAGCAGGAAGAGGATTACCTCTTTTAGCAATTGTTGGAGGCGTGTTCGACATAGCCTTTTCCTTTTGTATCTTAGCAGCAACTTCTACTTCTTTTCCTTGTGAGTGGGTGAAAACAACATATGACTATCCACTTGCATACCCTTGGGTACCTTCCTCTTCATCAGATTCCTCATCTTCAAATTCCATATACCCGATCGTAGAGTCGTCAGTCGGTTCACCGACATCTTGATCATCTTCACCTTGCGACGAAGGTTCTTCATAAATTTTCTCATCTTCTTCGATCTCGACCAAGGCATTAACCGGAGGGGCCTCAAGTGCTAACCTTGGAGCAGTAGCAGGAAAACATGGCCTTTGTGGGGCGTTGTTGGGAGTGAAGTTCCTCCGTGGGATATCCCGGTATTGAGTGCTAGACGAAGCTTGAGCTAATTGCTTCTTTAATGTGAGCAAGTCATTTGCCATCTTCTGGAATGCCAGATCTGATGAAGTGGCTTGAGAAGGAGTCGAAGCCTTTGATTTGGATGGCTCTCATTTTAACTCGCCAGATATAAGCAGGTTATCCTCTATCTGAATGGCCGCAGCTTGAGCGAGGACCAAGGTGGTGATTTGTTCTTGTAAAAGTAAGAAACTTACTCTTGAACTCATGGCATTCACAAAGAAACACTTTTGATTTTCTGGTGTTGGCAACATGGCAGGTGGCACATGGTTAATCAGCGAATTGAAATGGGTGATAAAATCATGCATGGTTTCATTGGCCTCCTTCTTCAAGTGAGTAATCTTTGACAGTAATGCAAATGCATCTTCTGAAGGCTTATACCTATCTTCAAATGTAGTTCGTAATGTGGCCCAACTGGTGATAGATCCGGTTGGCAAGTGTTGGAACCACTCTGCTGCAGGCCCTTGCAAGGTCTCTAGAAAGAGGCGTACTGACACGTCTTCATGGGTCACATCTAGGATGCTGCATGACATAATGAATGCAGATATATGTGCATCCGTGCTTTGATTTCCACTCCCATCAAATCTTGGGAAATTCTTGCGGTTTCCATGAGGGAGTGCGTGAACTGGATGCGGCAATGCAAGAGGACCCATAGCGTTTCCCCATGGTACTGCCATTTGAAAAGTTAGAAAGAGGACATGAGCTGGGAGTGTGGTTCCACTTAGTAACAAGGCACTGCAAATTGATGTGGAAGCTCCTTGTGAAAACCTGGTTCTTTCATGGAGGCGAGGCACTTCTTGCTGACCGATCAGCTGAACTCAGTGATGAGAAACATGCTGGTGTAATACTGAAATTGTGCCTCTGAAGTAGATCAAAAATAGGATTGACTTCTCCATGAGCTCTTCTGCTACGGGTAAATGGTTCACCCGCCAGTGTATCTACTCAGATCGCAATAATTTGGAGCAGATTTATAATAATCTTTTTGTTTGTACTTGCTGATTTTCTGATTTTTCTGGAAAAAATCAGCAGCATGCACTTTTCTAAATACTTAAATTTATCCCTTTTTTAAACAACCGATTGTGGTTTAATGACAAGGATTAGTAGGGATAAAAAGTGGGATAATTTCAGTAAGCTGATTTTTGGATCTTAGATTTGATTTTTGCAAGGGTTTGAAAATATTTGTAAAAATATCAAGATCTCAGATCTACGGAAATATACGGGTTTTTATAAAAACTCAGCGAACTAAAGGTTTCTAACTGGTCCAGATCTATAGATATGCTAAGAAAATTTTCAGTTTGGGTCACTTTTGTAAAAATTTCAGATTTTAACAAAGGGTTAAAATTTTCAAACTGGTAGTGACTTTGACAGTTTTTTATTTATTTTCTTAGTTCGATCCCCAGTGGAGTCGCCAAAAACTATTGGTCCGAAAATCTGTTCGGGTGGGTAGATCTATGGATAGACAGGCCAACAGTGTGTAGGGCATAGCCCCTCTTTGAGACAGCAAAGTGAAACTGGTTTATTGCTATTCTACCAGCAGGAACCTGTGCAAGTCCTATAGTATTCTGCCTTCAGGGGGGTTTGGGATCTCATCCCAGTAGAGTTAGTTCCGATGAAGAACAGAAAGGAATGAAGGAAGGAATGGAAGAAAGATGGATCTGAAGGGAGAAAAGAAATGAATTCCAAAGTAGAAAGGTCAGAGGGTTTATGTTTTGGGCCGGTAGTAAACAGAGCCAAACTTACTCACATAAACAAATAAAGCAATACTGATAAACAAAATGACAAAAGTAGATATGAATCTAACAGAATAAACACACAGATCTGACGTAAGAAAGATCTAATGCATATAACACATGAATTCAGCACAAAGTCTCAATATTTGTATTAATGTTTTCTTCTGTTACAAGAAAGCTCAAAGTCTTTCTCTCCTCACTTCTATTTTTCATACAAGATTGTCCACACTTGAATACTACAAGTATCCAAGTATTTATAGAAGGAGAAGGAGAAAGAAGACAAAAAGGAGCCAACAACTTATTTACAAAATATCTACAAAATATCTAAAAGTCAAATGTTGACTTTGGGGCAATTTTGTGGATGACAACATCCCATGGTGCAACATGGATGATGTCATCGCGTGTGCCAACATACTTTTAAATATTTTTACAAAAATGGGATTTATCCCAGGAGGAGGAAGCTTATTCATCATCATCCCTTTGCTTGAATGGAGTGTCTTGTTTCTGCTCTGGAGAGGTGATATGATACTGAGCTCGATACTCCACAAACTTGCTGATCATCTTCTGAAGTTGATCATGATCAGGACCCTTTGTGTGATCTCTGATGACTTCACAAGTTTCTTTTTCATCTCTGAGCCTATCAAGGAGCTTGAAGTATTCATTACCTACCTCTATCAAGTACCCGACGAAATTGTGGCAAGCCAGAAGGTTGTTAATAGATTCTCGGTCAAAAGTGACCTCTGGTGTCAAACCTTGTGATGCAATTCCCTTGAAAAGATGAATAGTATCGTTTGCTTCTCTCAAGGTGAACGATGCGCTAAGCAACCCTGGAGACATCCTCAAGACAATCTGCTCCATTTGATGTTTTACGTCTAGGGCTTCCTCCTTGATTTTGTCTATCTTTTCTAGGACAAACTCCATTTGATCAACCCGATAGTCTAAAGTGACAAGTGCTTTGTTGTGTGCTCGCGGGTGATCAATGATGCCGAATTTTAACAAGTCATCAGTCGGGCAGTTGACCATTTTCTGGAATGTCTCGTGTTGCAACCTGGCATGGTCCAACTCTTCGGAGATGGGTCCTGTTATTTCCTGGAGTTCATTGTTTTCCTTATCTATACTTTGGTAGAGGCCTGTGAACTTCTTGATTACTTCCTCACTGTCTCTGAGGATCTGCTCTCTCCAGGAGGACACTGCTGCACCTTGTTCACCAATCTTGTTGTATTCATTTATCTTCTCCTGACTAAGGACTTTAGGAGTTTCGGTGGCAGCTATAGGAGGTGCATTGCCCATTCTTTGCAGAGCTTGGAGAAGATGTTTGTTTTGTTCCTTTAACATTCTCTTCTTCTCCTTTGCTTCTTGCAGTTTCTTGCAAAGGGCATCCACGGCTGACAAGGCCTCTCCTTGTAGGCTCTCTGATGATGTTCCCATTGTGACCTGGGTCACTGTAAAATCTGTAGGAGATAGATCTTCTTTCTTCTTTATGGGATCTAGGTAGGCTATCTACATAACCCTTTCGCCTGAAGCACTTTTTGAGAAGTGAGTTATCACTTTTTACTTCTTTGGTCCCTTAGCCAGGATGATGGAGAAGTCCATGGGTGCAATGGGGACTTTCCTCTTGTGTTGGCTTAGGTGGTCTGAGATCCAGCTTGGACTTATGGGAGTGGGACTAGAGGATGAAGAAGAAACAAGGGTGGAAGGAAGAACAACTGTAGTGGACACGGGGAAGTGTGTTGAAACACTTGGTGGTGGCATGGAGAAAGGGGTCGACACACCAACGCTCATGGGATTAGGAGTCACTACAAGAGAGGAGGCCATGGGGGTGGAAGGGATTTGCAAGATGAGGGAAGAAATTCTAGGGGATAGATCCACAAGGGAAGAGAAGATGGAGGAAGAGGGAGGGGGAAAGGAAGAAGACATAGGAGAAGACACAACCAAAGGAGTGGTTGTTTAAGAGACATGAGGAGAGGAAGGAGGAGTGAGAGAGGGAATGGTTGGTACCTCGCCAGTTGTAGTTGTGACAACATCCTAAGTGGAGGTGTCCGTTGGAGCACTTACCGATTCTTCTTTTCTTGGGGACACTAAGTCCACAACTTGCTCTTCTGCGGTAGTAGGAGGGCTTTCAGGAGCTTTCTCTTGAGCAGTGCTTGCCTCTCCCACTTTATCTTTCACTTTTCCTTTAGGCAAGTGTTCTGGCCTGGTGGGTGCATTACCCAGGGGAGATGTTGTAAAATCTACCCCAAGATAGATGATACCATTTTTCTTACACCAATGCTCGGTGTGTTGCAGAGTAGGTTGAACCCTTTCTTGGATGGTCTGGGGTGCTTTGTTCCTGTCAATATCTGTGAATGACCAATCATCCCCTTCTGTGTCTAGGTAAACTTGATCAATTTCCTGATCAATTTCTAGGAAATCCTTTGGGATGATGGCCACGCCATATTGAATGATTTCTGCCAGGGCCAACCGGGAGTGATCTTTTCATCTGAGTTTGAATTCATGATTTAAGTCAATGTAGATATCCTCGATCTGAGGAATGTGGATAGGATCGATCTTTTCCCCTAGAAGGAAACCATGAGGATCGAAGGTTGGCCTTGCCAGGAAATTATGCTTCAAATTGAGTAATTCAAGCTCTGCATACATCTCCCAAGCTTTACTTTGTGAGGGGCACGTGTACCTACCTACTATGAGGGGGAATGGAGTTACTCCCTTCTTCCTCTTCATACACTTCTCGTGATAGGTGATAAGCTACCTTGACAGCTCCAGAAGGATTAGTTTAGGCCCCACATATCTCGGCAATCTTGTGGGTTCTCCCAAGAAGTTGGCAGCTCTGAGATAGGTAAAGGTGGGGAATTGTGTAAACAACACTCCCCAATTCATTGTGGTGGTGATCACACTTTTGCTTGTCTGACCGTGAGTCATATTGGGCCTCAAGAGGTAGATGATGCCATAGAAGAAGACATCATTGATCTTGTTGAATTGAGCTATGCTATTCTCGAGCGTCAACTCTTGATAGTATTCATATATTTTGACCTGGGGCCATACCCCATACTGATTCAACCCTGGGTAGTCTCTCTCTGAGGAAGCTGCATATACTACATAGGAGTTCATATAGAACCTCCCAGTTGTTTAAAGTTGTTGAAGTTGTTCCGAGATTGTATCACTGATAATCTCGCCCCAGCTAAAATGCTGATCGGGCACATTCTTATTCATTGTTTCCAAATACCTGAGCATCCACTTATGAAAGTAATGGGCATCAAGGAGCCCATGTACTCTGCTTAGGAAGGTGATCGTGTCACTCAGCTCTTCTAAAAAATCACTACGACGAATGACTTGAGGCCACCTGCTTGCCACCTTTTTATTCTTGAGGTACACCTAGTTCATCATCTGCATGCACTTGTCTTGATTATCGGTCCAAGTCTTCATGCAGTCTTCTTGACTTACTACCACAAAATGTCTGTGGTGGGGGATGCCCAAGATAATTTCAAAGTGTCAGGATGTGAGGTTGATTATCACTTTACCCTCCTCATTTTCGACACATCTTGTGTCCTTGTTGTAACAACGACCCACCAACATGATGAATTCATTATTAATTGTGCTCACTGGGGAGCCCTGCAGCAAAGTGGAGACCACTACCAACCAATTTATCCATCCACGGGCTTCCTGTGACCTTCTTGGTTCTGGCCCAAAAGTCATCCATGTCAATATGCCCAAGTTCTGAATCTCTTATATTGAGATCACACTCTACAAGTTAGTCAGGAATCCTGACCTTTTGGTATTTATACTTCATTTCTTGCTCCGTCAACTTGTCTTTTCCTTTGGATTTGGTTGGCTTCTTACTCAATGAAGACATAAGTGCACTCAAGGATTGTTGTTCCTCTGCAAGAAGAATGAGAGAGTTCCAACGTAGAAGGGCCATGTTAGCCATCAAGTTGTCCATAAAAGCTTTGTAGAGTGAGAAATTATCAACTTATGAGCATCAGGGCGCAAGGCGCATCTTTACTGCAGGCTGCAGGGGCTTTGAAAAGTAAGGCACACATTTAGGGAGTGTTGCATGAGAGAAATTAGTTCCAAAACGGGGTGCGGGGTGTGGAAAGGCTACACACAACATTCAGATGTTGATGTCATGGACGTTACGCCAACGCATAGGAAGTTCTTTAAATGGGCGTAGATTTGTTTGGTGTAACAGGGTCTCAGGGTGTGCCATTGGTGTAGATGTGGTAGATGATGCATGAAGGTGACGTGTTCCAAGCACATTTGCAGAAGGTGTAACACAAAGGTCAAGTGCGCCAAGGTGTTTAGTTTGCGCGGCGTGGAAAGGGTTTATACAACATGCAGTGTTGTTGTAGTTGCTTTGGCACCAGCGCTTGCACCTTACGAATTTTTCAAAGTTTTATAAGGCACAGGAAAGGATTATGCTGCATGCAGGGAAAGTGCACCTATGACGTGACTGTGTTTGATTTAACATGAATGAAGATCGCGCCGAAGAAAAATAGTGGGTTGTTTTCTCTATTTTATGATTTTCACTCGTTTGGCTTAGACTTTGATGTCTAGGAGGGAAAACCTAGTAAGGCAGGGAGTAAGGGACAAATGGGTTTTGGCTCATTTCGTGGTAAAGCCTTCCAAATTTGTAGATCTGGAAGGAGGAGAAGGGGACTTGCAGTTGAGTACTCAGGTTTGCAAATGGTGTTATCCCTTTCTTCTAGATTCATTTCCTTTATCACATAACCCTATTTACCTAGCCCAACATCCATAAAAACAACAACAAGGATGGTAGAAATCACTTACTCGGTATAAATAATGATGAAGGAAAGAAGTGGGGTCCACGATCACGACGAATGGCACGCACGAGCTAACAGGATAACGATAGGTGTAAAGGAATATTTTTCATGATTTTCAACTTGTGAAAATGACAGGTTCAATGTGCATATATATAGAAAATTCCACATTTAATGTGCCAACCAATTTTTACTTTGGCGCACTGGGAGAGACGTGGACATGGAGGAGATTGCACTTAGGCGCGGGTTTGGATGTGTCAACATCACCTTTCCAGTGCGCATGGTGTAATTTGGGAAGTGTAATTAGGATGATGGGTGTGCTTTGGCGCACCTTTGGGAGGCACAACATTTGGAGTGTTGACACTCCAGGAAGTGCGCCAAAGGAAAAGATGGGCATAGTTTTGTAAGATGTTGCAAGAATGGTTCTTGCACCCAACCCAAAAAGGTTGAAAATGACCAAGTTCTTAAAAGTTGATTTTCTGGAAGGGAGTTCTAGGCCATTCAGAACATTAATAGACCTTATCAGGGGACTGAAATAGAATTTTTGTATGGTTACCTGCAAAATTTTCCTTGTCAATTTTACATGATAACATGACTCAGATAGGGCAGAGAGGTTCTTCACATATCAGTGACACTCCTAAGACCAACACATGCATTCAAATGACCTGATCATGAAACTTAAGATTAGTGACAATTTTAGACTCACATGGAAACATTTCCAGATGATAATAAACTATTCAAGACTTGTCATGGATAGACTACATAGCTTGAGAACTCATGCACAAGTCTCATAGACTACTTGTAAGCTTAACACAAGTATCTAAGACACAATGAAAAAATAGTTGCATAAGACCCATTATTATGACTCAAAACAAGACTAAGAGGAGCAAGTACACTCATACCTTGAATTTGTAGAGATAACACACATGACACAAACATCTCCCCCTCGCCTAGATGCTTCATTTTCAATGGTATACCTTCAATAATAATAGTGAAGGTATACTTGATCCATAGTAACCCAAAAGAAGGTCTTGAAGAGGTCCCAAACCTTCTTGGGCACCTGCAATACTCCATCTTCCTCTCTCCTCTACTCTAAACACTTTGTTACAACTCTCTTCTCAGTTTCAATTGTCTTTGTTGAGACAACATTATACCTTTTTGGCCCCCATGCTCTTATATAATTAATACCTTGCATTCTAGCACCTTGGAAGTTGTTCTCATACACTCTAGGTATTTGATTTATCTTCTCTTGTCTTTAATGAAAACATACTCTCGCAATGTGACCAATATCATTATAGTAGTAGCAAACAACTGAGTTCTTCTTTTTAAAACATTCATTTTGACTAGGTATATCATGGAAACAATGCCTAGTTTTGTGTCCTTGTTCATTTCAATTGTAGCATAAAATCCTCTTAGAAAACTCACTTATATTGTCTCTCCAAGGGTGATCATCTCGAGGATATCTTCTACATTCTTTAGATCTATGACCAAAAGTATTACAAGTAAAACAATGACAATTGAAATTTATTTCATACCTTGAAGCTTGGGGTTGTCTAATTAACCTTGGTCTTTAATTTTTCTTGATAGGAGGCACCTTCCTTTCCTCTTTCATAGTGAGTTTATTTGATTCCTTTCTTGGAACACTAGCTTCTAGCTCAAATTATTTGTCCTAAGACTCTTGTTTGAAGCCCAAACCAATCCTATCATCTACAACCCTTTATTTGCTAAGTAGGTCATCTAGATCTTTAGTACTCTTTCCAAACTTTTGCAAGGATATAGTATTCTTACTGATTTCTAGCAGCTTAGCCCTCAAAAAATCTATATCTTTCACATATTTGGTGCAAAAATTCTCCTTATCCTGTAGATTAGAGACAAGAAACTTTACCTTATCCTCTAGCACCTTGTTTTCCTCAATTAGTTTTGTAGACTCAATCACATATTTCTCATCCATCTTATGAAACTGATTTTCATTTCCTTAATCTACAAGGTCAGTTTTTTATTCTCTCTTTTAGCTTTCTTAAGTTCCCTTTTTATACTTTGAAGATCACGTATGTCCTCTTCAGATTCATTATCAAAAAATTTACCATAGCCATAAATGAAATCACCTAGAAGTTAAGAACCGTCACCTAAAGATCTCATGGCTTCTTTAGTCATGAAAAAAGCTTCATTACCTAAGATGTTATACTCATTTTCAGATTCATAATCTGATACACCACTACGAGCATCTTAAAAATCATCATCTTGATTTGAGTAAAAAAATTGTTTCTTCTTTTTGTAATTAGGATTCTTAAAAATTTCTTACCTTTTCCAAACTTTTAGTTCTTCTTCTTGGATTCTTCCTCTTGTCCTTCATCATCATCATTTTCTTTCTCATGCCTATGAGGACACTTAGCAGTAAAATGACCTGCTTCTCCAAAAGTGAAACATTTGAAAGAGATTTTACCTTTATACTTACTAGAACCTTGCTTCATTCTTCTAGCTAACATAGCAAATAACTCTTCATATTCAATATCTAGGGTGGTGTTAACCTTCTTTACCTCCTTTTCCTTTTTCTTCATTTCAGATTTGAAATCAATATCCTTCTTGGCTGATTTTGAGTCACATATCCTCATCTCATAAGCAGTCAAAGTACTATGCAACTCATCTAATGCAAAAGTGGTTAGATCTTTAACTTCTTTTATAGAAAACACTTTAGAATAAAACTTAGAGATTAAGAAATTAGAAATTTCTGAACTAAAACTTCTTCTTTTACTTCTTAACCTAAGCCTTTCATGTTATTCACAATTTTTTCAACTCTAAGAAGATATGCAAAAATAGCCTCATTATCATTCATTTTTAGACTTTCAAACTGATTTCTAAAAGTTTGAAGTTTTGCTATTTTTACCTTTGTGTCACCTTCATAGAGAAATTTAAGTTTTTCCCATGCCTCCTTTGAATTATTACAATGCATTATCTTCCCAATTTTTTATCCATAGGGATCCAAAATGAATCTACTTCATCAAAACAACCAACACGAAGAAGGAAAAATGATACGCAAAGGTTATGTCTTTTTAGTAACGTGGTTGCTACTCTGTGCAAAGTGGCGGTTACAGAACTTCCACCCAACCAGGGCGGCGGTCCTGGATCTTTCAGACAGAAAACAAAAATAGGAAATGAACAATGTAGAATTTGGATGGTTGTTCATGTCTCTTCTCCACCATGACATTTCCCATTCTCCAGTGCATGGGAGGACATGGGAGAGGCTATAAATACATGTTTTTAGAAGAGAATAGGATCATCGAAGCATGAAAGAAAGTGAGAAAGAAGTTCTTAGTGCTGAATCATGTTTTGTAGAAGAAAGGAGTGTTGAGATAGAGAAAACAAGTATTTGGGAGGAAGTGTGAGATATTATCCAATTCTCTTTCATACTTATTGTAAATTTTGTACTTGTTATTTTGAATTGGCCAATAAAAGTGGGAAGAAAGAATAATTTCCCTTCTCAACTGGTTTTTCCTCCTCTGGAGGTTTCCAGGATAAATTTTTTTGGTGTTTACGAGATTAAATTATTTCCTTTCCTGCATTTGTGGATTCTAAGCATAAGCATAATTCATTCACTAGCTATCTCTATCATTTTTTAGTAGAAAGTAGAACATCAACGTTTATTTGTGTTTCTATGGATAATTCCAAAGTTAAAGAGTTTACAGATCATTTAGGTATCAGAGCTAACAATTATCTAGGACTGTAGTATACGTTCTTGGATTTGTATGACAGTGATGAGATCTAAAGGTGAAGAGGATTTACCTTGCGATCCAAAAATTTCTACAAAGAAGTGGAAACAGAGAATTTGGGGACAAATGGAGAAGAGAACTTGGTTTATAGAATCGAGATGCTGGAGACCATGATGGATAGGATGTTTAGAAGGCAAGAAGAGCTTGTTGATTTACAGAAGACAACTTCTATCAAACAAGATTCCATGGACTCAGTGGTTCGGGACTTAGCTAAAAATTTTGGAATAGGAATGAGCCACCATGAGGAAAGTTATGGGGAAGAGCATGAAGAAGAGACTTCAAACACAAGATAAAAGGTAAAATCTGATCATAATCCTTTTAAAGTTGAGATGAAAGTTGATATTAAAATCTTTAAAGGACAAGTAGATGCAGAGTTGCTTGATAAATGGTTAAAATAATTAGAAGTCTACTTTAGCATCCATAATGTCATTGATGCATAGAGGATCACCTTTGCATGTCTCAAAATGGAGGGACACACTCTGGTTTGGTGGGAAACCCATCTAACCACTTGTGAAAAGAAGAAGTGTCCTATTGTGAAATCTTGGCAAGAATTTAAAGAATTACTTAGAGCTAACTTCTATCCTATTGGCCACAAGACTGACCAAATGATTAAATGGAAGTATTTTAGATAAGGTAGTGGTTAAAGTGTGTGGGACTATATTACGAAGTTTCAGAGGCATGCCATGTTGATAAACATGGACTTGGAGGATGAGGATATTCTAAATAAGTACTTGGGAGGACTTCACACTCACCTTCGAAGAAAATTCATCTCCACCAAGCCCAAAGATCTCAACGAGGTGTGTGTACAAGCATACTACATAGATGATGAAAAGAAGCAAGGAGAAGTAAATCCTAGGGAAAATCAGTCAACAAATCAATAGAAAAAAAGAGTATGGGAAAATAAGTAACAAGGGTAAGTGGAAAGGGAAAGGTAAACAAGCTGCCACTACTTTAAATAATTGTAAAGATCCCAAGAATTTTTGCAAGAACTATGATATTAATGGTCATACTGACGCTACATGTTGGAAGTTGCATCCGAAGCTGCATCTAAAGAACCAAACCAAGGACTCAAAGAAGTCCATGAAAACTGTAAGAACAGAAGGGGAGGTGGAAATTGAAGATGACTTTGATGTAGATGAAAGGATTGGATGCACGTCTACCAACATGGACAGCCAAGAAGAGGAGATGAGTAGACTATTCCATATCAAAATCCAGATCAAGAGAACTAAGGTAAATGCTTTGGTGGATATCGGTTCTTAGTCTAACTTGATTTCTGAAGCAGTTGTAAAGAAGCTTGGTCTTGAGACTTACGAGCATCCACACCCTTATCCTTTGGGTTGGGTGAAGAAGGGTGTTGAAATTCAGGTAACAAGAAGATGTAAGGTCAATTTTGGGATAAATTCCTAGTATATTGATGTTTTAGAAGCTGACGTTATTCCACTTAATGCTTTTGATGTTGTATTCAAGAGTCCTTACTTGTATATCAGGGATGTTATATTTATGAGAAGGGAAAACCAGTACAGATGGGTGAATGAAGGGATTAGCTACAACATCTAGGCACACTAGGATAAGATATGGGTTACTATGGTGAGTGCTAACCAAGAAAAATGACTTATTCAGGAAAATCATAATCAATTTTGTTTACTTTTTTTAAAGGATAAACAAGATGGGGTAGAAGTTTCAGAGATTTCTAACAAGGGAAAGCATGATTTGGATAGTATTATTTAGTTCTTTCAGGAAGTTTTTTAGGCTTCCAGTGGACTACCACCAATACAGGAAGTAGAGCATGAGATTCAGCTATTTCCAGAGTCCCCTCTACAGAACATCGGGTTGTATAGGTAATCCTTGCTTGAGAGTATTAAAGTAAAGAAACAACTCTAGCAAATAATAGACCAAGCGGTGATATGTTTGAGCACCTCACCATGTGGTTCACCTATTGTGATGGTGCCAAAGAAGGATGGTTCTTTAAGAATGTGCATCGACTACCACACTTTGAACAAGATCACCATAAAGAATAGATATCCACTTTCCTGCATAGATGATCTCTTGGACCAGCTTCAGCATGTAAAATTCTTCACGAAGTTGGATCTCAAGTCCGGTTACCACCAAGTTAGAATGAAGGAGGGGGATATATGGAAGACTGCCTTCAAAACAAAATAGGGTTTGTATGAATGGTTAGTACTTCCTTTTTGGTTATGCAATACACCCACTACATTTATCATATTGATGAAGAATGTATTGTGGGATTTCATAGATTCATGTGACATTGTATATCTAGATGATATTTTGATTTTTAGTGCCACATGGGAGGAGCATCTAACCCATTTACAACAAGTCTTACAAGTTCTCAAGGAGAAACAATTGTTTTGTAATTTGAAGAAATGTGATTTTTCCAAACAATCACTTGTCTATCTTGGGCACGTGATTGGAGGAGGAGAGCTACGAGTGGATCTAAAGAAAGTGGAAACCATCACTAACTGGCCAACACCAACAAGAGCCACAGAGACTAGTATTTTTGTGGGAGCAGTACAGTACATGCGGAAGTTCATTCCAGGTTTCCCTGCACTTGCAACACCTCTACACACAGTGGCCGTAAAGAGTAAGGGTTTTGACTAGGGTAAGGAACAAGATAAATCATTTGAGTTATTGAAATACAAGATTAGTCATGCTCCAGTACTTGCTCTTCCTAATTTGTAGCAGCCTTTTGAAGTAGAGACATATGTCAGTGATTACGCCATGGGTGTAGTGTTGCTTTAAGGAGGTAAACCCGTATGTTATCATTCTAAAACTTTCACTTCAGCAGTTAAAGGATATTCAGTATATGATAAGGAAATGTATGCACAAGTTTAGGAAATTAAAAAATGGAAGCATTATTTGTTGGGTAAGGAAACTATTATGCACACTAACCACAAACCTCTCCAGTATTTACAAGCACAGTCTAAATTGTAACAGGAAAGGCACTACAAATGGATGGGGTTCCTTCAATAGTTCCATCTGGTGATCAAATACAAGAAGGGTAGTACAAAATTTGTGGCAGACATGTTGTCTAGGCCACCCACACAGGAGAATTTTTCCTGTTTGGCCACTATCTCTCAGATCGATCCCTTCAGAAAGGAAGCTTACGGATAGGCATATGCCCAAGACAAAGACTTTGGGGTGAAATTTTAGTAGTTGCAGTCCTAAGGGACTAAAAGGATAGGGATCAAAGATTGTTATCTCAAGGATGGGTTGCTCTATCGATGGGGGAAGCTTTGCATGCCAAAAGAAGAAATAATTCTATTGAAGAGGGAAGCACATGCCTCTAAATTAGTGGGACATTTTAGTGTTGGTAAGACCCTAGCCCACTTGCAAAGGTACATGTATTGGCCCAATATGCAAGAAGAAGTATCAAAATTTATACATGGATGTAATCTTTGTTGTACTAGCAAGCGTAAGACTGGAAGGAGGGTTTTTATATGCCTTTTCCAATACCTACTCATCCGTGGGAGGAAATTTCTATGGATTTTGTAGGAGGATTACCTATGTCTAAACATGGCCATGACTATCTATATGTTGTTGTTGATAGATTCAGTAAGATGTGTATTCTTATGGAATGTAAAAATACAGTAAAACCACATGAGGTAGTAGATATTTTCTTTGCTAATGTATGGGTGCATTTTGGTTTGCCAAAGTCTATTGTTTCTAATAGGGATTCCAGGTTCTTGGGGAAGTTTTGGACTACTTTGTGGGAAAATATGGATACTAGGTTATAGAGGAGCACAACTTTCCATCCACGTAGAGATGGACATATAAAGGTGGTAAATAGGACTTTGGTACAATTGATCAGAGGGTATAATAGAAAATATCCAAGGACTTGGGATGATTCCTTAGCCTACATTAAACATTCCTATAACTGGGAAGTACACACATCCAGTATGAAGTCGTCATTTGAAGCATGCTTGGGATATCTACCTATAAGTCTGCTGGACATAGTAGTTGGGCAGCAGGATGAGGAGGAGACAGGAGACACAGAGGTGACTAGAGAAAAAAAAATCATTGAGAGGATCCGGTAAGACCATCTCAAATTCAAAGAATAGCTAGAGAAATATCAATCCAAGTACAAAGCTAGGCATGATCAGCATAGGAGAGAACATAAGTTGCATGTTGGAGATAGAATTTGACTTTACTTGAGCAAGGAGAGATTACAAGGTCAAGCACAGAAACTCAAGCCACTACGATATGGGCCCTTCACCATATTGGAGCAGGTTGGAGAAAATGCTTTTCAACTTGACTTGCCACCATTTATGAGGATGTACTATATAGTAAACTGTGAGAGCTTACACCTATATGAGCCATCCATGCTAGATGAATATGAAGAACTACAATTTCTACCTTCCATTGAGGATTACATATTAGACTCACGAGGTGAATTGGAGGAGGATGTAGTGTTGTAGCAGAAGGTAAGAGAGACTGGGAGAGGCCCACAGGAGTCTTGGTAGATTGGACTAAAAGGGAAGACACCAAGGCAGGCCCGGTGGTACTCAAAGGAGCAAGTGAGGGAATTATTTCCTCATTTACTCCCCCACTAAGATTTTTTGGGACCAAAAGCCTCCTAAGCAGGGGAGGTATGATCCATAGGGATCCAAAATGAATCTACTTCATCAAAAAAAACCAGCACGAAGAAGGAAAAATGATACACGGATGTTTTTTCTTTTTAGTAATAGGACCGGTTACAAAACTGCCACCCAACTAGAGTGGCGGTCCTGGCTCTTTTGGAAAAAAAAAAAATGAAACGAACAGCCTAGAATTTGGATGGTTTTTCATGTCTCTTCTCCACCATGACCTTTCCCATTCTCCATTGCACGGGAGGACATGGGAGAGGCTATAAATACATGTTTTTAGAAGAGAATAGGATCATCAAAGCATAAAAGCAAGTGAGCATGAATTTCTTAGTGTTGGAATTGTGTTTTGTATAAGAAAGGAGTGTTAAGACAGAGCGAGCAAGTATTTGGGAGGAAGTGTGAGATATTATCCACTTCTCTTTCATACTTATTGTAAATTATGTACTTGTTATTTTGAATTGGCCAATAAAAGTGGGAAGAAAGAGAAATTGCTCTTCCTGATTGGTTTTTCCTCCTCTAGAGGTTTTCATGATAAAATTTGTTGGTGTTTATGAGCTTAAATTCTTTCCTTTCCTACAATTGTGGATTCTAAATATAAGCATAATTCATTCACTAGCTATCTCTATCATTTTCTAGTAGAAAGCAGAACAACAACATTTATTTTTGTTTCTCTAGATAATTCCAAAGTTAAAGATTTTACAAATCAATTTTTTATTCTCCAATTCCACTTAGAATGGCACTAAAAGCCTTTGAGTTGTTGGTATAATTAACCTTCTCTTTTTCAGACCTTGGAGGAGTGGCAGGAGGATTATATGTAATTTCAACTGTTGCCCAAACATCAAAACCTTGTGCCATAATTAAGTTATACATTCTCAATTTACAGAAGTAGTAATTTACTCCATTAAACATAGGTGGCTTTCCAATAACAGTGTTGCTTTCTATTTTTTGCTTCAAGGATCTCCTTTCAAGTTGTCAAACTTCTGCAAAAGGGTTTACATTGATACCAATTATTAGATGCAAAATGGACTAAGAGGGCGATGAATCATTCCTTATAAAAATTTTAAATTAAACTTTCAGATATGAAATTTAAATTTCAATATTCAAACAACCACAATAACCACTTATTCAACTTTTAATGTCTGCACACCATAAACCATCAACAATGCATGAAACTATGAAAACATAAGAACACCATGAGAACACAAGATGTAAGTGGGAAAACCTCAAGGGGAAGAAAACCCACTAAAACACAATCTTATATTCATATGTTTGAAATTTAGTTAGGAACCAACCCCACAATGAGCATCAACCACTAGTTTAGTAGAGCACCAACCCTACAAGGAGCACCAACCCCTAATTTTGTGAAGCACCAACTCAACAAAGAGGCTAAAAACCCCCAATATGATAAATCACCCACTCAACCACCTTATGATGTGTATATATCTGATTTTTTTCTTCCACAATTCATGGAGATCCAATTTCCATCTCACACTTCTTCACTCAAACCCTAGGTGACAAATCTTCACAAAGCAAGCTTCACAATCACTCTAAAATACATCAAACCCTTACTCTCATGTTATATAATTTTTCTCCACCTGAAACACACTTGGATATGCCTCAATTCATGCTCAAAAACCTTCAATCACACTTCACCTAGGTCACTCCACTTTGCACACACTCCACTAGTCAAAAAAAGCACCTAAAACATGCTTTATATATGTAATTCATCTCTCAAACTTAGGACCAAACTTTCCCTCCAATTTTTTTGACCAATAAATCAAGGAAACATTTCAAATTTTAAATAAAACAGCTACATATGACCCAATTAAATCATTCTAGCCAAAAACCTCATTATATGTTCCAAAAATGGCTCAAAACCCCATGGGCACATTCTTAAAATTGTCTTAACATGAGTACCATACTTTTTCATGACTCGTGAACCCTTAAATATGAATTAAATATCATAAAATATTCATACATGGTCACAAATAATATCAACCAATCAAATTATTTCATTTACTGGGCCCAACTCCCTTTACAATTCTCAAAACAGTTGTTTCCTTCACCCTTAAACACCCTGGAAACTTCATAATGTCACAAAATTAATTCTACCAAATGAAAAAATTCCATGTGACAAATCAAAAAAAAATTCATAGCTTGTAAAAAAATTCTAATCATTTCTTAAGTCATGAAACATCCTTAACCTCAAACCACAACAAGATTTGCCTTCACCAAATCAACCTGCCAAAAACATTGTTTCCAAAGGTTAGCTCATAAAATCAAATATACATTTATTGAATACCTCCAAGTGGATTAATTTCATGTAAAATTAATCACTATTAACATTACAGTTTATATGAAGCATCACCGAATCCATCTCATGCTTCAAACAACATCAAACTTCCACAAAATTAGATGTTCTGAACTGCCAAAAATATTATTGCTGAAATATTACCCTAGAAATCCTCCCAAATATCACTAGAATCAAGAGAAAATCCATATATCACTGGAAATATATTTTAATATACTTTATAAAACAACTTTAATCTCCTCACAATTCCACATGTAGCTCAAGTTATGGCCAAAACATTGAACCCTGCTATTTGAGATCCCAAAAATACCCTTTGACCAGTCAACCTATTTGGACCTCAAAACTTCATGAACCTATATTAATATGATCTAAAACCTCCATGGAAATCTATACAAACTCACATAAATAACATAATGGCAATTACTCCATACTGCATTTGGAAACTTTCTCTTGAATCTATAACTCTTCAGAAACTATTATTTTCAGGTGGGGACCACTCATCATAAAGACCTAAAAATTTATTTGATAGAAATCTATCAAAGTCCTATACAACATCCAATCATCACATTTTATGAAGCAATCAAAACTGGGTCACAATTCACCTTCATCTGACAACTGCTCCTAGCTAGGCTTTAACTAGAGTTTTTGCCCTGAACTTACCTTCTTAACATTTGTTCAGAAAACGCTGACGATGAAACAACCTAATTGTTTTTATGAAATATTATATAATAACCTTAGAAACATCCCTGAAATCCACAAGGTCACATGAAAATTGCATCATTCACAACGAGCATCTGAAGTTACACTTCAAGTTGGATTTTTCAAATGTTTTCTCCATGTCTCACCAAAATAGTCATATGTTGCAAAATTCACATCATGGTCACCTAAATTTTTTCTGATAGCATCATCACTAATCCCTCTAACATATCCACTCATCATAACATAAATTCCATGGCTCAATATCTCCAGTAACTAAGACTTACCTATGTTTGCATGTTAGATTCTCATTGTAACAACTAGGGTCAATTGAAATAGTGCAAGAACTAAACATATAACCTCTAAAAATTACCCACACATACCTCATGAGCCATGATATACCTATTTTTATGCTTCCTTTTTCAGTGACACATGTCATGATCTGATTGGCCCTCGGGTTTCCCGGCTATCCACGTCTCACGCGTCCATTTGTCCCAACTGTCCCAGTGTTGTTGTTCCTCGTTTCGGCCGGATCGGCCGGTTCGCGTCCTTCGCATACATTTGTTCCAACTGTCCCAGACCGTCTGGGACAAATTCTTCCAAACCACCCGAAATGGGCTTCCTTTGCTCTCGGCCGCTTCGCCTTTTCGCATCCTCGCGACCCAGATTTCCCAGCTACTTAGTGCGAAAGTTCTCCCTTTCGGCCGAACCAGGTAGTTCGCGGGTTTCCTCAAGGTCCCAAGTAGTTATGTCCCGAGCAGTTAGTCGAAATTTTCTTCTCCTTCGGCCGAAACCGCCTTTCTCATGGCGTCCCGCACATCCCGAACGGTCTTATTAAACCTTGTGTTGAAATCATGTACGGCCTGGTTGTCCCTTTGCTAAAATTTTCCTTTTCGGCCGAACCTGCCGGTTCGCGCCCTTCGCGTCCTCGCGGCCCAGATGTCCCTTTGCTTCGCGGGCTGCCTGGAGGATTTTTGGCCGATCCACACCTTGATGTCCCAACTGTCCCAAAGGCGGCCTGGAGTAGGACTTAGCCAATTTCACAATTTTTTCCTGAATCGACCTACTTGCTTGGAACTGAAAACTCTGATGCATGTTATCAAAAATTACCCTGGGGGGGTGAACTTTGGATAACAATTTGGTGACTTTTCGGGGTCACCTGCCTGCTAGGTGAAAAGATCAGTAGCTAGAAGCAGTCCATTGGGCATGGAGTTATCAAATATTCTTTTCAGAACCCAACTGACTCAGAATGTGCAAGGAGGAAGATGGAATGTCACCTGACGAAAGCAAGGACTTCTAAACATCTCCATGGACAGCAAGCTGTGCCAAAGCACTTAGGGAAAATAAAACTAACCTATAACAAAACAATGTGGACAAGCACTTGGAGGAAAGAAAATCTAATCTAATATTTACAGAGGTAGTGAACTTCCCTCTAGAAGTAACGCTTGAGATAGATTCCATTGACTGGAATCTACAGTTCTTCAACATCCAATGAGGCTAATTGGAAAGCATTGCTATTCTTACACTTTGTGACCATGTATGGGCCACTCCAAATGGCATCAAATTTTGAATGCCTTCCCGGTTTTTCTCTGTCTACATCCCATTTCAATACTAGATCTCCAACTTGAAAAGATCTATCCTTGGCCTTTCTATCAAAGGTCTTCTTGATCAAAGCTTAATCCTTTTCCATTGCTTGGGATGCCTAATTTCTGATCTCTTGCAGCTCCATCAGCTCTGCATACCTTACCTCCATGGGCCCAAACTCTAGCAACTCCAGCTGCTTCATGAGTTCCAATGTTGGCAACTCCAGTGACATGGGTAAGATTGCTTCCTTTCCATAGACAAGCCTGAATGGAGAATTACCTGTGGATCTTTTGGGAGTGATCCTATCAGCCCATAAGGCTGATTTCAGTTTGGTATGCCAAGACCTCTGATTCTCATCAAGAGTCCTCCTAATGATCCTCAACAAGTTCTTGTTTGTAGACTCGGCCTGAGCCATTACCCTGAGGGTAATAGTTCGATGAAGTGCTTAGGTAAATACCGTTCTTGACAGCCCACTCAGTCACCTTGGATCTAATGAATGCCAATGCATTATCAGAGATTATTGTGGTAGGTACACCAAATCTGGTTGTTATCCCCTCGTAAAATTCTAAGATGTTAGACTCATTCGCCTCTTTGAGTGCTACTGCTTCTGTCCATTTGGTGAAGTAGTTTGTGGCTGTCAAAATCCATTTGTGCCCTTGGCTTGCATTGGGATTAATGACTCCAATGAAGTCCAAACCCCATTGCAAGAATGGCTAGTCAACTGAGATTGGATGCAATGGAAGGGCAGCAACTCTCTCTTTTCCTGTGAAGAATGCACAATTCTTACACCTCTTGATCCATGCATAGCAATCACTGAAGATTTTAGGCCAATAATAACCAGCCTTCACGATTTTTAGAGCTGTCACTCTTGGTGCAAAATGGCCACCAGCTGGTCCATCATGGCACTCTTCTAATACCCTTTGAATCTGATTTGTGCTAATGCATCTCAGCAGCACTCCATTTATATCTTTCTTGAACAAAACTCCATCAAACAATGGCATACGGGACAGCCTGCAATCTGAAGTGTCTCCTTTGGGTCTTGTTCATCTCTGGAGGGCATAGGCCTGTTCCTAGGAAGTGCATAATACCTTGGGTCCAGCAAGGAGTCAGGGCAGCATTGTCTTCTTCTTGCCTGCCACTCAGCTCATGGCTGTCTTGGACTGTCAAAACAGTTTCTTCTTTATTGCATACTTCTTTTTGCTTCCCCAAAACCAGCTACTCACACAGTCCTTTCCCTCTTACCAGCTTGGTGATCTTGATATCAATGTCATATTCCATGACACGAGTGATCCAACCTGCTCTTTTCTCATTCAAATCCTTGTTGAGGAGGAAGTCCTTAACTCCAGCATGTGAGACCAGCAACTGGACCCTGTTGTTTGAGACTAAATGCTTGAATTTCTTCAAGCTTCTGATTACTGCAAGCACATGCTTCTCAATAAAAGAGTACCTCACCTCATAGTCATCTAGGCTCTAGCTGAAGAAGGCAACCGGCTGCTCATCATTATCTTTGTTCTGTTGTACTAGAATGGCAGAAATAGTGTCATCACCTCCAAATGCATAGAGGATGAAATCCTTGGAGAAGTCTGGGTTGATGAGAGTTGGTGCTTGAGAGATAGCTTCTTTGATTGCCTCAAAACTCTCCTTGCCTTCTGCTGTCCATTTGAAAGCCATGCTCTTCTTCAGCATTTTGGTGATGGGCTTGACAAGGGCTGCAAAATCTGGGACAAACCTCCGAACAAAGTTTATCCTTCCCAAGAAGCTTTGAAGAGCCTTCTTGTGACTTGGCAATGGTAGTGCTCTTATGGCTTCAATTCTCTCTGGATCAATTGCCAGTCCCTCTTTCGAGACAATATGACCTAGAAGTTTCCCCTCGTGAGCCAGGAATATGCATTTTTTGGGATTCAATGATACCCCAAATTTTCTACACCTCTAAAATACCTGCCTCAGATGAAAAAGGTGATCCACTGCATTTTTGGAGAATACAGTGATGTCATCAAGATATATCAAAACTATTTTGTTGATAAACCCCTTGAATGCCATATCCATTGCCCTTTGGAAAGTGGCCCCAGCATTTGATAGCCCAAATGGCATCTTCTTGTAGGCATAGGTCCCCCATTTGGTGGTGAAGGCCGTCTTGAATTAGTCATCTTCTTTCACCATCACCTGATTATACCCTGAGTAACCATCTAGGAGAGAGAATCTCTCTGAACCTAATACTACTTGCAATATTTGTTCCATTGAAGGAAGCGGGTAATGATCTTTGAGAGATGCCCTATTGAGGTCTCGGAAGTCCACACACAACCTGATTTCTCCGCTCTTCTTCCTGACCGTAACCAAGTTAGCAACCCAACTTGAGTGCTTGATGGGGAAGATGATGCTTGCTTCTATTAGTTTATTTAGCTCTTTCTTCATTAGAGGCTCAATGTGAGGGTTAACAGGTCTCTGCTTCTGCCTGATGGGCTTAGCATCTGGATCCAATTCTATGGTATGTTGTGCCAAATTTGGATTGAATCCTCTTAAGTCTTCATAGCTCCAAGTGAAGACATCTGGAAATTCTTGGCAAAGCTGTATGAAATCTCGATTTCTCCTACTCAGTGGCCACTTTACCAATTTGAAGTGTTTTGCCTTCCCCAACCAGAATTGGCTCTGAATCTTCTCTCATTGACCTGTATGTTAGCCTTTTCCTCATGGAACTGGTCATTAGGGTTGAAGATAGACTCCAACGTTACTAAACCCTTGGGAAGCTTGTTTGTCCGTAGCTACACTACTTGATTCCCATACTACTCTGCTCCTAGTCTGTCCTGATTCCTAGCTGAGAATTCAGCCTCTTCTTGGTAAAAAATTGACGATCTGTTTGATCGTTCTCAAACACCTGCCAGCTTATATTATTATCTGGAATTTCTGGCCTCACAATCACATGGATATGTGGCTGTGTTTTTTTTTCCCTTTTGATGTTGTCAACCACATCAAACATTGCTCCAACTACTGCGAGCCTATCCGCGGCTTCATTTTTCTTCCTGGATATGAACACGATGTTGACCCAAAGCTTCGAAATCCTCAATGAGGTCCCATACCCTATTTCTTGTAGTTCTTCAGCAGGTCATTCTTTGTAGCATGTTGTCCCCCTGACTTGATTGATGATCAGCTCACTATCCCCGAACACCTGCAAGTTATTTATGCCCCTTTTCTCCTAGCCCAATGAAGTCCATGAATCAAGGCCTCATATTCAGCTGTGTTGTTTGAACAAGAAAACTGGAAACGCAAAAGCTGAATAATATTTGATGCCTTGAGGTGTGTTATCCCGTAAAATTGACAAGGGCAATTTTACCGATGACCATACGAAAATTTTGTTCTGATCCCTCGTTAGGGATCCCTTGTGCTCGAAATGTTGTAAAAACCCTTCCCGGGAAATCTAGTTTTCGAACTTAATCTTTTTGAGCCTTTTTTGGCTGGGCGCATGAAATTGCTTTGCAACACTAACTTTTGATGCGCCCCCCTTAAAATCCTTTGGCACATGGTTTTCAATGTCAAACACAACTTTTCATGCGCCAAAGAATGTTGAACCTTCCCTACGTGCGCCAAGGCGCATGCGCTTGTGTTGGTACATTACTTTTTGTTGCGCCACTCTTTGGTGCGCCGAAGGGTGCACATAATATTAGTGCAACAAAAAATTTTGGTGCGCCAAAGGGCACACATAACTTCATGTCGAAAATTCTTTTGGTGCGCCAAAGGCACACTTTTTCTCCTGTTGGTCAAATACTTTCGTGCGCCAAAGGGCGCACGCTTTCTCCTGTCGACAGCAACTCTCATGCGCCTTTTAAAAAAGTGGGTGGCGCATTTATGACCAGCTTGCCTATATATATAGGTGTTTTTGCGCACCCAAATGTCATTTTCACTTTTTCACTGAGCACGTGATCTTTCTGAGCCTGTCAGCCCCTGCCTCGTCGTTTTCATCACCTTGTGGACCCGTTCCCGAGCTTTTGCTATTTATCCAGGTATGAGGTGTCTTTCTCTCTCGTGCGTTTTGTGTTTTCAGTTCTTGGTATGTTCTTGGTCTGGTTTTAGCTTGCTAGTTGGTTTTGAAATATAAATGTGTTGGCCTAGCCTCCTCCGTTTGCTATCTGCCCCCCCCCATGCTATCCTTCCTCTTTCCATATCTGCTGGAGAAGGACGTTTTCTTGAAACAGTGGTTGTGGCCCTCCTGATCTAGATCATTTTATCTACCCCACTGAGCCTTTCAAATAGGAACGAAGGAGTAGAAGGAACCTACATCATGTAAAACCCCCTTTGAGAGTTTAGTTCTCTGTTTTCCTCCTTGGCGCATCTGTCACCCCTGCAACATCATGAACATTTGCGCCCCTTTGGCGCATCTGACCGCCTTGTAATCTGTAACATCCCTGCGTAAGAGGCGCACACCCAGCCTGCTTGTTGCATCATTAACCTCTGTGCCCTTTGGCGCGCCATCCTTTTGTGCTGCATCACGTTTCCATGCGCCCATGGCACACCCAGCTTCCATGCAACACAAGCTTTATCTGCGCAAGTATGAAGCTATAAAGGCGCAGGCGCATCCCCGATTGTAATAACATTATGTTGTGTAAACTCTTCGTGCGCCGTGCCATATCCCTTTGGCGCACGAAAATTCAATGTTACACGATCCATCCATGCGCCGAAGGGCGCACCAAATCCCAATGCAACATGAAAATTCCATGCGCCCTTTATAAAATGCAACCTGCAACATCCATGCGCCATGTGCCTTATCTATTTGGCCTACAAATTACAATTTTCATGCGCCCTGCGCCCTGAGCCTTAAAATCTCTAACTCTTTCTTCTGCTGACATTCCAATGGAAGATCAAATGGCTAATTCAACCTTTTTGGATTGGGTCTCGCTTCTTCTTCATGCAGATCAACAACTGAGTTCGAAAGAACATATGTCTACATCCAGCAAGAAACCCACCAAACCAAGAGGAAAGGCTAAGCTTACAGAGGAAGAGATGAAGTACAAATATCAAAGGGTCAGGATGCCCGAATCACAGGCTGAATGCAGTATGGATGTCAGAGACTCAGAATTGGGTCACATTGACATGGAAGAATTCTGGGTTAGAACTCAGAAGGTTACAAGAAGTCCGTGGATGGACAAATTAATAGGCAGTGCCCTGCACTTCGCCGGAGGAATCCCCGTCAGTGCCGTCAACAATGAATTCATGATGGTGATTGCACAATCTTACAACAAGGACACAAGATGTGTCGAAAATAGCAAGGGCGAGGTAGTCATAAACCTCACTGCCCGTCATTTTGAGATAATGCTCGGCATCCCTCACCATCGGCACTTTGTGGCCGTCAGCCAAGAAGAGTGCATCAAGGCCTGGGAAGATAATGAAGACCAATGCATGCAACTAATGAACGAAGTCTACTTGAAAAACAAGAAGGTGGTAACCCGGTGGCCCCAGATTATCCACCGCAGTGATTTCTCAGAAGAGGTCAGTGATACTATTACTTTCCTGAGCAGAGTCTTCGGGCTTTCTGACGCCCACTACTTCCATAAATGGATGCTGAGGTACTTGGAGACAATGAATAAAAATTTGCCCGATCAGCACTTTTGCTGGGGAGAAATAATAAACAGCACCATCTCTGAGCAGCTACAATAATTCGCCACAACGGGAGTGTTCCATATGAACTCCTACGTAGTCTACGCTGCAGCATCAGAGAGGGATTATCCAGGGCTAAACCGAAGTGGAATTTGGCCTCAGGTCAAAATATATGAATATTATCCAGAACTAAGGCTGGAGAATAGCATCCCTCAATTCGCCAAAATTAATGATGCTTTCTTCTATCACATCATTTTCCTGTTGAGGCCAAATCTAACTCATGGTCACACGACCAAAAACATTGTGTCAACCGTAGAGAAGTGGGGGGCCCTGTTCACCCAGTTTCCCACATTTACCTATCTGAGGGCGGTCAACTTCTTGGGCGAGCCAACCAGGCTACCGAGGTATGCTGGACCTAAGCTGATTCTACTAGAGCTATCAAGACAGCTGGTCACATACCATGAGAAATGCCTCAAAAGAAAGAAGGGCGGAACTCCTTTCCCCCTCACAGTGGGCCGATACACATGCTCCACCCATCACAAGGCGAAGGAAATGTTCACAGAGCTGGAGTTGCTCAATTTGAAACATGACTTCCCAGCCAGGCCTACCTTTGACCCAAGGGGCTGCCTGCCAAGAGCTAAGCTTGATCCGATCCATGTCCCTCAAATTGAGGATATTTACATTGACGTCATCCACGAGGTGGAACTCAGAAGAAAGGATCATTCTCACTTAGCATTGGCGGAAATTATCCAATACGGAGTGGCCATTGTCCCCAAAGGCTTCCAAACAACAGAAGATGAAGTGGACAAGGTGTATAATGACACGGAAGGGGATGATTGGCCCTTCCCGGCCATTGACAGAAGCAAGGCTCCTCAAACAATTGAGGAGAGGGTCAAGGAGACTATGCGCAGAACAGAGCACTGGTGCCGCATGAACGGGCTGATCTACCTCGGGGTAGATTTCACAAACCTCCCCATTGGGCAATGCACCTCCAAGGTCCAAGAAGCAGCTAAAAGGCAAAGGTGTGGAAGGTGAATCTAGCACCATTCAGGAAGAAGCCCCTGAAAGTCCTCTTTCCACAGCGCCTGAACAAGTAATAACTCTGGATTCGCCAGAGAAAGAAGCAGCAGGGGATAGTCCCATACGCCCATCCACTCAGGATGTCGGCATTGCTACAACCACAGAAGTCCCTTCTATCCCTTCTTCTTCTCTTCCTTCCCCTCCTCAAGTGACTCAAGTGACCATCCCTTTGGTCGTGTCCTCCGCCCCTTTCTTCTACTCTTTCCCCTGCTTCCTCGTCTATCTTCTCTTCCCTCACTGATCTTTCCTCCTCCATTTCTTCCCTCATCCTCCGAGCTCCCTTCCCTTCCTATGTCTTCCGCAGCTGCAGTTTCCCTTCCTCCCGTGGACACTTCTTCGGCTATTCTCTCAATGCCACCTCCGCGTGTCTCCACGTTTTTCCCCTCTTCTACTGCAGCTGCCCCCCTCCTCCGTTTCTGGTCCTTCTTCCATAGGACCAGCCTGGATCTCTCAGCAGCTGAGCCAGCAAAAGAGGAAAGTTCCCATCGCTCCGATGGACTTTTCAGTGATTCCAGCCAAAGGGGCAAAGAAGCAAAAGCCTGTAACACGCTTCTCTCAAAGTGCTGCAGGTGAGAGAGTTATGGAAATAGCATACCCTGATCCCCTCAAGGAGAAAAAAGATCTGTCTCCGACAGATTTTACTGTGACTCAAGTCACAATGGGGACGTCTTCTGAAAGTCTCTAGGGGGAAGCTCTTTCCACAGTCGATGCCCTCTGCAAAAAGCTTCAAGAAATAAAAGAAGAGAAAAGGCTACTGAAGGAGCAGAACAAATATCTGCTTCAAGCCTTACAGAAGATGGGTAGTGCACCTCCCACGACTGCCGCTGAGACTTCTGAGCTTCTCAGCCAGGAGAAAATCAATGAATATTCAAAGATTGGCGAGCAGGGTATGGCCGTTTCTACTTGGAGGAGCCAGATCCTCAAGGACAGTGAAAGAGTGATCGCCGAGTATGTCAATTCATATCTAAACATCAGAAAGGTGAACAAGGAACTCCAAGCATTAGCGGGTCCCATATCAGAAGAGCTAGAACATGCTGGACTCCAACATGAGACCTTTCAACAAATGTTTGACTGTTCAGTCGAAGATCTGGTCAAGTTCAGAGTTTTCGGCCATCCAAGGGCCCTCAACAAAACCATGTCCACTCTGGACTATCGGATAGATCAGCTGGAATTTGTTCTGGAAAAGATAGACAAGGTGAAGGAAGAGGCCCTGGATGCGATGCATCAAATGGAGTGAATTGTTCTTAACATGTCTCCAGGGCTGCTCACTCCTTCCTTTATCATGAGATCAGCTGATGAAACTATCCGGATCTTCAAGGAGATCGCTTCTCAAGGAACGGGGCCAGAGGTCACATTTGACACTGAATCTATCAACAACCTGCTGGCCTGTAGGGACTTCATCGGGTTCCTCATCGAGGCGGAGAAAGATTATTCTAAACTCCCAAAAAAGCTCATAGACGAGTGGGAGACTTGCGAAGCAATCAGCGAACGGCACAAGGATCCATCACAGGATCAATTTGGGCCCATGATTAACAAGTTTTTGGAATACCGCGCTCAGTTCCACATATCATCTCCCGAGCAGCATCAGAAGCAGGCAACCCCCTTTCGGCCGCAGGATGACGATGACGAGTAGCTGCTTTTTCTTCTTCTTCTTCTTCTTCTTCTTCTTCTTCTCTCTATTCTCCGACTTTCTTGTTGAAATGTCTAAAGTGTGTTGGCACAAATGATGACATCATCCATGTTGCATCATGGGATGATGTCATCCATCAAGTTGTCAAAAGTCAACATGACTTTTATATATTTTGTAAATATCTTTGTAAATAGGTGGTTGGCTCCTTTTTGCCTTCTTTCCTTCTCCTCTCTTCTATAAATACTGGAATACTTGTTGTATTCGAGGCTGAACATTTTTTAGATGAAAATAGAAGTGAGGAGAGAAAGACTTTGAGCTTTCTTGTAACAGAAGAAAACAGTAATACAAATATTAAGACTTTGTGCTCAATAGCTGTGTTATGCATTAGATCTTCCTTACGTTAGATCTGTATGTGTTTAATCTGTTGGATTCATACCTACTTTTCTGTCATTTGCTCATCAGTATTGCTTTGTTTATTTATGCAAGTAGGTTTGGCTCTGTTTACTACCAACCCAAAAACATAAATCTTCTGACCTTTCTGCTTTGGAATTCATTTCTTTTCTTCCTTCGGATCTGTTCTTTCTCTTTTCTCCCTTTCATTCCTTTCTTTTCGCAGCCTGAAACACTCTACTGGGATGAGATCCCAAACCCCCAAAGGCAGAATCTGTGAGACTTGCATAGATTCCTGCTGGTAGAATAGCAATAAACCAGTTTCGCTTTGCTGACTCAAAGAGGGGCTAAGCCCTGCACACTGTTGGCTCGTCTATCCATAGATCTGTCCAGGCGACAGATTTTTGGCCCAACAAGGTGAAACAAGCATAGCTCCTCCTCCTACACCTTGCCTACTCCTTGATCCATCGAAAAATAATTTCCATACCTCATTGTCATCCTTATGGTTTGGTTTGGTGATGCTAGGAATAGACTGGCTTTCTTCATGTATGCAATAGACTCCTAGTTCAGATTCTTCTACTTCTTGGTAGGGATCAAAAGCATGTACCTTGCTTGCCCATTCATCAAGAGTCAAATCTAAAAATGCTTCCGACTTTAGTGTCAGCTTCATCAGTGCTAGGGTGATCTTCTTGATCAAATGCTGAGCAATTGGCATTAATTTGACTTAGAGTGTAAGGCTCAATATGGAAGTTTGCAATAGGTTCGGATCTGATTGTGGCCTTAGTTCCATATCTTGTTCTGAATAGCATGTGTGACCAATCAACAGACAAATACCCCCCAATCTTGGCTGTGAAGTCCCTTGACAAGCAAAGGGAAAAGAGTGGTGGAAGGTCTATGATTGATACATCTTGTAAAACAACAACATTTGGACATGCATGCAAGGTAAGGCTCAAGTTTTCTAATCACTCCAACTATTGCTACTGCTGTTCCATCTAACTGCACTACCCCTTTGGATGTTATTTCATACTGGAGCCCTAGCTGATCAGCTATTTGTTTGGGAATGACAGAACTACTTACCCCGGAATCAATCATGCAATTGTGTACTAGCTGATTTCCAATGATCAACGAAACATAGAAAGGAGGGGGCTTCAACATCTTACCTTGTTATCCTCCATGACTTCCTTAAGGCTGGGCAGCATTTGTAAGCACTTTGTCTTGCATCTGAACCTGCTGATTTGAAGTTGGCCAATCCTTCATGGCAGCTTGCAGCAGATCTCTTTGTCCTGGGATGGATAGGGATTCCCACATTGATATATTGACATTAGTCTTCTTCATCTGTTCAATGATACTGAACGGGGATGAAGTATCCTTTTGTTGTCCCTTGGTTTGCACATTTACTCCTTGCACATGGACAACAACAGCTGGCATTTGAGTTGGCCTAGGGGATGTTCTTGGCTGCCCTTGTGTATTTGAAACTGGACTTTGCTTGCCAATCATTTGTGGAGCCGTAGAAGGTTGTGGATTGGCTGGGGTTAATGGCTATTCTTCACCCAAGTTTCTCCTCTTTGACCTTGTGTTGGCCGCAACACCTTGAGAAACTGCTTGATCCATGCCACAGAAATCTTCTGCTTGCCAGTTCACCAATGTGGTGTCATTTGGGGCTGATTGCTTTTGGAATGTTTCTTGTTGTTGACTGTTTCCTTGACTGCCCTCGCCCTCCACACCAGTATTTGTCACCATCAATGCTTGATTGAGAGCACCATTGAAACACATGGATTGGTTATGAGGCTTGTTGCATGGAAAGCACCAATCGTATTCTTGAGCAATGTTATTTTGGACTGGCACTAATGCTTTAGAGGTAGATATGGCATTTGGATTATAGGGTTAGAATGGTCTATTGGTAGGGGGGCTTGTTTGATTCACATTTGCAGCTGGATTAGGTGGTCTTTGTGGTTGGTATGGCTGCCTATTAGGCTGAGCTTGGGGGTGATAGGGAGGTATGAAACCTTGGGCTTGTTGCCTCTTGAGAGTAACTAGCTCATTGCCTAGGTTTTGCAATTGCTTCATGACCTCTTGAAGCTCATTTGAAGCACTAGAGGATGAAGTAGAAGTTTCACTTGAACTTTGATTTCTAGGGGTGGAACAGGAGCCAAATTGGGTGCTTGACTAGTGCTTGGATTTTCTAAGTTTGGATACAAGGGTATGGGAGGCCAAGGAGCCAGTTTACCAGCTTGAATAAGACAGTTTTCGGCTCTAATGGCAATGCTATAAGCAGCATGTAAGGTTGTGCCTCCCATAGATTGAATTAACATAGAAATATCAGAATTCAAAGCTTTAAGGTAATATAGAAAAGCACCTTCTGCTATTGGCCTGACTGCCACTGGAATCCTATCCCAAGACCTTTGAAATCTGAAGTTGAAGTTAGTCAGCTGCTCGTTGGGGGCTCTCTTGATAGTTGTCAGCTGCTCCAAAAGAGACAAGTTTTCTCCCTTCTCTCCAAATTGCTCATGAAGTGCAATACACAGTTGGTTCCAGTTTGTGATAGAACCCGCTCCAAGGCTCCTAAACCATTGCAATGCTTTACACTTGAATGAAGATGCCAGTAACTTGATAGCCACTTACATTTCATTGATTTCATGAATTTCACAAAGGTTAGCAATATCTTTAACATGATCACCTGGAGTAGTTTGATTTTCTCCAGTGAAGTAGGGAATGTTCTTTAAGGCTGCAATAGGAACTGGATGTTGTGCATTGAGAGCAAGTGGGCTGTTGCCTATGAAGTTGACGTAGGGGTTGTTCTGAGCCATTCTGATTGGTCTTAAAACCCTTGTTGACTGAATGAAAGGCCTGTCAGGTGGAGGAGTTGAGAGAGTTCTATTTGGTGGAGATGGAGACCTTTGAATCCTTCTTCCTCTTTGCCTTCTTTTTGGAGATAATTGCAGGTATTCAAACAACACTTCTTCTTCTCCAACTCTTGACCTTCTGGTGATTCTTCTCATGAGTTTTCAGGCGTGCACTTGGAACCAATCGATTCTTCCCCTGGGAGTCACCAAATATGTAGATAATAGCTCTTTTTAAGAAAGAAAATGCAGAAGATGCACATCAACCCTGCTGTAATAAAAATGATACCTCTCGAGTCCCACCGGGCGTGCCAAAAATGTTGTTGCAGACTCACAGCACCCCTGGATGCAGATCAGGCTTCTAGGTTAATCACTCTAGCATCTAGTGTGGTTGCACAACATGGAAACCTCTCTCCAAGTGTGGGGACTTATGAAACTGAGAGAGGAATCTCCAGATTAGAGGCTGGTTCCTCAAACTCCTCTGATTTAGATCTATATTTTGCAAAACTACAGAGGTTTGAAACCTAATCCTACTCTAAAATCCAAGGAGACAGAGATAGAAAGTGCAAAAATGAAACTAAACTAACAGGTGATACACCAAAGGAGGAGTGGTGAACACTTCTTCTTCTGCAGATAGACATAGATCATAAAAAATGCAACACAAAACATCATGCACAAGCTGATAAGATGTAATCAGAGGTCTGAAATGAAACAAGCAACACAAACAGAGGACTGAAAACTGATCACAAAGCCTGTATTGTCATTTCCACTGTCAAAATCCTTGTATTACAACATCAAAAGGGCAGTAAACCTGTTACAATTTTAGAAGAGGTCTGATACTTGCAAAAATCACTTGTTACAAGTGAAAGAAGAAGCCTGGTATCCAAAGAAATGTTCCCCCCTTTAGAAATGAGCCAAATCTGGCTTTTATAGTGGTCGAGCCCCAGGGGACAGAAAACGTACAAAACATGGGAGCCCATCCCTCCTTGACTACAGGTGCATTAAAATAGCATGGGGGACCTTACAAACCCATACCCTATCATTTTGACCGGATTACAGGAGAATGCGACCCATTCTGCATTAAATCTTGTTGTTGGAATGTCACTTCTGGCCATGAACATGCGTCAGATCTGTTTCTCAATTTTCTCTCTCCAGACTACACCAAAACTCAAGATTAACCCCGAAATCATGTAGAGAATTTCACAAGCTTTCCGTTGATATAAAGAACGTGCAAATCTGAGCTCTGGATGGAAAGATATGTCGATCTGAATATCTAGGGCACACAACAGGTGAAAACAGATTTTTAAATTTCTTCCCGCGCTCTGCCACCTGGATGACACGTGGCATGTATTGATTGGTCACGTGATTCTCTCTCCTTCTCTGCTTCATTGGACACGTGTCCTAATTTTATTGGCTCGGGTCAGTGCTTGAAACCTCACCCTTTGACCTTTTGGACTTTTCTCCTTATGACACGTGTCATGATTTGGTTGGTTCGCGGGTCTGCCGGCTCCTCGCGCCCTTTGCATCTTTCTGTCCCGGATGTCCCAACTGTTTGGGACAAAAAACTCCTGATCCGCCCAAAATGGGCTTCCTTGTCCCTCATGTGCCAGTGACACGTGTCATGATCTGATTGGCCCTCGGGTTTCCCGGCTATCTGCGTCCCGCGCATCCCATTTGTCCCAACTGTCCCAGTGCTGTTGTTCCTCATTTCGGCCGGACCGGCTGGTTCGCATCCTTTGCGTACATTTGTTCCAACTGTCCCGGACCATCTAGGAAAAAATCTTCCGAACCGCCCGAAATGGGCTTCCTTTGCTCTCGGCCGCTTCGCCTTTTCGCGTCCTCGCGGCCCAGATGTCCCAGCTACTTAGTGTGAAAGTTCTCCCTTTCGGCCGAACCGGGCGGTTCGTGTCCTCAAGGCTCAAATGTCCCGAGCAGTTAGTCAATTTTTCTTCTCCTTCAACCGAACCGCCTTTCCGCATCCCGCGCGTCCCGACGGCGCGGTTGTCCCTTTGCTAAAATTTTCCTTTTCGGCCAAACCGACCGGTTCACGCCCTTCACATCCTTGCAGCCCAGATGTCCCTTTGCTTCGTGGGCTGCCTGGAGGATTTTCGGCTGATCCGCGCCTTGATGTCCCAACTATCCCAAAGGCGGCCTGGAGTAGGACTTAGCCAATTTCGTGATTTTTTCCTGAATCGACCTACTTGCTTGGAACTAAAAACTCTGATGCATGTTATTGAAATTTACCCTGGGGGGGTGAACTTTGGATAACAATAACTATTTTAATGCTTCCATGAGCTTATATAGATCCAAAACACTTTGTCACACCTCCAAGTTTCCCTACCTGCTCCCAATGAGCACCTGTAACATTGTGAACCACCTGCACCTACATTATACCACTACCGTGAGTGCTCAAGGACCCTAAAAACCTACTATCCAACGTGTCATCATTCTTCCCAATCATTCAAGAGGCTCACACTATCGATCTACACCTCCTAAGCACCTGTATGGTCTTGCTAGAACAAGCATGCATCATTGAGTCTCCCTGTAGCATCTCATAATCATCTGAACAAATTTGTTAGCACCTCATCATCATGACATCATCCTACAATATCCAATTTTTCATTAATGTGATTTTTCATCAATTAAAACACCTATTAGGCCTACATGCCAACACAAATTAAAGTAAACGCACATGTGTTTATGATAAAGAAAATGACATACAAGATGTCTATCTAGCATGTGTAATATAGTTTGCATGTAACAAATAAATGTAAACAAGATGAAATTTGACCAAGATATACAATATGTTGTGGATGAGATGGAATGGAATGTAGAGTGAATGATAGGAATAGCATGCCCCCTGAGTGGATGTGTATGCATGCAATGAGGCTCATTTGTATATGCCCCCTCAATAGTCAAGAATGAACATTAAATGAGAGTGCATCATCGGGAAATGGTTTGAGTTGTGTGTATTATAAAAATATGATTGTCAAAGTGCAACATGTAGAGTGTAAGTGAATGAATGATGAAATGCATGAATGTGGTGAGGTCTATTTTATATATAGACCCTTAGCAGTTGAGTACGGACAATGGAACTAGAGTGCATCATAGGTAGTGAATGCAGTGCATAAAAATAGATGTGTGAAAGATATGTCACAAATGTGTAGATTAGATGTTGCATAGAATGATGTGAATGTGTGAGATGAGAAGTATGTAATGTGATGCGTAGTATGTAGTATGTAGTATGTAGTATGTAGTATGTAGTATGTAGTATGTAGTATGTAGTATGTAGTATGTAGTATGTAGTATGTAGTACGTAGTGTGTAGTATGTAGTACGTAGTATGTAGTATGTAGTGTGGTGTGTGAGGTTCATGTGTATAGGATGCCCTCAACAGTCAACTATGAACTATAGCACAAGAGTTGTATCACTTTGGGTAATAACAATACGTGCATGTGTCAAGATGTATATGTAAAAATATAGATGTGAAATGATGTGAATATAAGATGCATGTCGATGCTAGGGGAATAAATAGGTTTGATGCCCCCCCAAGTGTGTGGTGATGAATGTGTTATGCAATAAAATTGAAAGATAAGGATTATCCACCCAATGCATGTGATTGATGAATATACTACGGAGGTGATGGGTTCCTACATGAAACAAAATGTGGAGGTGATGAACACCTATGTGAAGGAAAGCACGGAGGTGATGGACACCTACATGGAGTAAATTGATGTGGTGAAGTGTGCTTAGATATAGGAGTTTTCCTAGTGATGGAACTAGACTGATGTGTTGGAATAGCAGAGTGATGAGACCACACAAATCGTGTGTGAATAGGTGAGCTAAGAGTAGATGGTGCTTTAGGTTTAATAGTCCATGGGGAACTAGATGGGCTAGGTGATGCAAAGAAAACCTCAAGAGGAGGTTGTTACCATGGAGTATATGGAGGCACACCATTGATAGAGATGACTTGATTTTTGTGAATGAACTTCATATGTAAGTGATTCATGGAGATGATAGACTAATACCTACAAATTCGATTGATACCTAAGAGCATGTCACACCCTTTGATTGATTGTGCTATAAGAAAGGGCACAAGCATGGTGAGAGGATCAATAATAACTTTAATATTGATGACCCCATATGAGTTATCCATTAGATATGAAATTTACAAGAGTGGATAGATAATAACAACAAGAATTGGAATAGAACATGCACTGATATGCCATAATGGATTAACTTTTGTGTTATTAATAGGGATGGATCCGATAGAAGTGTTGACATACAAGTAATCATAAGAGAATCTAGCATGATAATCATGATCAGAGAAATAAATTATTGGTGGAAAAATGCCAGCATGAGCAACTAGAAAATCAAGAGCCCCCGATGCAGGAGGAGCTATTGCATGATATGTATGATTTACCGAGGAATCTACCACTTTCTTGTCATGTTTAAGGAGCGACCTTGAATATTTTGAGCTTATGATTTTCATTAATTTGTGTAGAGTTTTTAGGCTCTCAAATCTTGAGTTTTTTATCATCGATAAGATCTTGTATGATAGTGTGGAGTTTGAAACACATATCTGTAGAGTGTATGACACATTGATGATAGTCGCATCAAAATTTCTCAGTATAATTTTGACCTTTAGGGCGATATGGATCCAATTTGAGTGGAGGAAGTGTGATAAGATTACTCTCAAGAATTTGTTGTAATATAAGATGTGGATCAATAGTTAACTTTGTATATGTATGTTTAGGTGGTTTCCATTGGAGTTATTTAGTGTTGGATACAATGCTAACAGTGATTTTTTCTTCAATAGATTTTGTTGATGGCTTAAAAGTGGATTTATGTTGGGTTCACCAAAATTATTAAGCTAAATGTGAATAATATATGCCTAATCTGATTGATATTGCAGCAGTAAACGAATAAACAATTAAGTACACAAATTAAGCCAAGTAAACCAAGAAAGAAAGTATGAAACCCTAAGTGCAAAGAGGGGGTAAAAAATCTTTGTTGATTCACAGAGATCCTGAAGGTGAACAGAGTTGAAAAAATAAAAAATCCAAAGCACTAACTGTCACAATGAAGCTTAATAAAATGCAGAGATGGGGGAATTTGTTAGACTAGGGCACTCAGAAAGGGACATGGGCTCCTGTGGGTTCCCTAGGTCTGTTTTTGGGTTCCTGTGTCTAATGAAATGATTAGAAACCCTCCTCTTATTAGTCACGAGGTATTTGTTTTTGTTTGCATTTGGTCACTATGAGGTCATACAATAATCACCGAAATTTCCAGAAACCTGTAATGAAATAATGACCTGCAAACCCTCAAAGAGACATCAAATCCTAAAAATGAAAGATGCAGAATGAGGGGTCGAACTATCCTCAAATGTCACAATAGTGATCTTACGAATGATTGTTGCACTACATCTCAGACCCAATATAGTTTTGTGTATGTTCGGAATCATTCCCTAGGTTTCTCTTGTGTGTGTCACACTTGATAGCGAGTAAGTAAGCTAGATGTAAAACAATATAATAGATGTGTGCATGGAATAGGATGAACTTCCCTCATATGAAGTGTATGCAGAATAACTAGGCTTTGCGTCCCTTGGATGATGTTAGATGGATGCAATAGAGCTCTTATATGCTTGATGGGTGCAACCTTAGGTAGTGATTGCTAGTGCTTAGTGTTTGGTCCTTTATTATGGTCACATAACTTTATATTTATATAATTCCTTTGCTTGAATTTTGTAACTAACCTCGAAAATGTTGAGTACTAAAAATATAAGATGCTCAAATGACTAGAAAGTACCCAAAAGATGTAAACAAAGTACAAAGGGGTCAGGGTGCGTAAAGGGGATGAAGGCACCTGACACTAGCGTCTTGGTTGGGTGCTAATGTCTAGGGTGATACATACCAAAGTATAAAAAGGTAGACTGAGCAAGTAAGCGTGTAAGACCAAAAGTGGAAACATAAAGCAAAGAAAGGTGGCCAAATACATGGGTTGATTAGTACTTTTATTACTTAGGAATCATATGAATAGTAGTATGCAATCAAGACTAAATAGATACCCAGGGTGTGTGATTTTGTGTCTAAAGATTTAGGCTGAATGCTGAAATCCTAAAACTTACCTATGTACTAATCATTTTAGATTATAAAAAACCATCTCCTAAATCGTGACTCTTGGAGCTGTGAGACTAGTTACATAAGGTG
The DNA here is from genome assembly GCA_019776745.2 of Taxus chinensis. NCBI lineage: Eukaryota > Viridiplantae > Streptophyta > Pinopsida > Cupressales > Taxaceae > Taxus > Taxus chinensis. Next base: position 808,190,963 of record CM034150.1, read on the forward strand.
CAGAGTGACCCTAATTTCTTATATTTACTAAAATAAATTTAAAGTATAAGATTTTCATTTATTATTATTTATATGTTATTATTTTCATTTATTATTAAAATATTAACAATAAATGAAAATAATAACATATAAATAATAATAAATGAAAATCTTATACTTAAACATTTATTTTGGTACATAGAATCCTACCACAAGCACATCTAATAGCTATACTCTAAGGAACGTGAGTGTGTTATAATGCGATTGCATTCCCTACAATTATGCCCCCAAACCAAGATTTTGTAGGCTTGGAATTGTTTTGGTTTCCAAAACCTACGCCTTCGACTTGTAACAACACAGCAACCTACTCATTTTTGACAAAATATGCAAAAAATCACATTCCACCATGTTAAATCCTATAAAAATGTTTTTTATCTTTCTTAAAACTTTTCCAACAACGTCAAGAAAACTATCATCTTTCTAAATATATACTTTTTTATATTTTTCTGACTATTCTAAGGTTTCCATTTATATTTATTTCAAACTATGTATTTTATACCTCTATTTTAAGGGATTATAAACACTTATCTTTTCACATGTATCTTTTGATTCACTCTTTGAAATTGAATAAAAATTATACAGTCACAAACTAGGACTAATTCTATACATATTCAAAAAAAAAAATCTAAATTTCAATTTTTTTAGGTAGTTAGGGGGGGCATGGTTGGCTATCCATTATTTTTCAAAATTTAAAATTGTTTTACTTAAAAAAACATAAAAAAATTAAATACTCACTTAAAAAATCTAAAAAAAATCTATCACAAACTAGATATTCCTATCTATCTTTGTACTAAAGGGTTTTCAAAAATACTAAATAGTTCTCAACTAATAGGGGGCATGACCGACTGTCTACTATATTTTTTAACAAAAACAAGTGCACCTGTTGGTATTTTATTTCATTAACCCACTTACACTCAACCATTTAAAAAAAAAACAATAGTAGCTTAGTAATTAGACTCAAACTGCTATGATTCATATTCTTATAACATCTTCCAATTTTGAGTTTAATTATTTCAAATAACTTGTAGAAGTTGAAGATTTTTATTTTTCAGAAAAAAAAATGTCCACTTAATACCCCATTTTGGCCCCCCATTTCCATGCACTTACCCCATAAGAAAATAAGATTCCCAAAACATAGAAGATGCCGAAAAGGGGCGAGTAATATATAAAGAGGTTGGGTGCACCCAGAGGGGATGAGGGCGTCTAGGTGCTAGTGTCATGGCTAGGCGTTGGTTTCTAGAGTCAATAAAGATAAATCTGTGAAGATCGTATTGGGTTGTGGGGTGTAGGAGGCTAAATAGCAAATAAAAAACACAGACAATTTAGGCCAAAGGTAGCTAGTAATTGCTAATTTTCTCGCTTATGAATCATATGAATAGTGGTATGTGATTAGGACCTAGAAATGCACCCGAGTGCATGATTTTGTGTCTATATTTTCCCCCACTTTATGTTGTTGAGTGAATAATGGAGAACATAAAGTAGATAAGAGATGCATACATGCTAACCATGTAGATTTATGGGAAAAGTGTGTCGAAGAGATAAGAAAAAAGTGTGGGGTGATAAAAATGAAGTGTGGAAGCTAAGGAAGAGGAAATAACCCTAGGGGTGAAGTGTATGTGTCGTACCATGTTGTACTTATTGTTGTTGTCACTTGTGCTTGCTGATGTGAGGGTTCTTCTTGTTGTGTATTAAATACGGACCTATAAAATAAGAACGGAAGAGCAATCAAATTCATGTATTATGAAAACTCTATGAAAAGCATGTAAAAGTATGTAAAAATATGAAAAAGTAGTAAAAAAGAACTGTTAGTGAAAAATCACAACACCCCCAAATGAGTCGTCAGATCTACTTTTCTAAGGCAAATTCATTTGGTGTGATTCACATAACATTTAGTTTTCCCAAAAGTGTGGGACTTTACAAATGGGAAAACTCTCCAGATTAAAGGTTGGTTCCTATTCCTCTGTTTAGGTGCATGCATGGAAACTTGTAGAGGACCTATTCCTAAACCTAATCTAAGTTTTACCAAGGAGACAGGGATAAAAGAAATATAGGAAATCAAAACTAAGCTATAAGGTAATGCATCGGAGGAATGATGAACATTAGTTTTGCTAATAGACACAAACCAACAAAATGCATACAATAATTGAGCATAGCTAACCAGATTTATAATGAAAAGACTAGATGAGAGAAAAGGAGACAAGAAAGGATCTAAAATCAATCACAAACGTGTTTTATTGCTCTGCATATTGATACAATGCATTATAAATGGCCAGAAGGAAGGAAACGTAGTGTAATTTTAATGGAAGGTCTGAACTCCATGAATTCCTTTGCCATAGAAAAGGGGAGCCTACAAAAGAATGTCCAACCCTTTACAATGTGTTTCGACCCTACTTTTGTAGATTCAACACAAAGGGGAGAAAGAGAAAGAAGTGGGAAAAATATTCCAAAGCTCAACCACCACTATTAATGCCTCCCACAAAATCTACCCCAAAATTTGTCTTGACTGCATCGATTTCTTATCCGACACCTCGAACGAGGAGGAAACGGCAGATCAAATCAAATACGATCTAGTTATTGGGGGAAAATAGATCTTGAATTAATGGCCTTGAAGATGTTTCTCCATTTTTCTCCCACCTAACCTCCCCAAACTTAAATTTCCATATCTCCATGGCATAGATGAGGCTGAGATATTTCCAATGGTGCCAAATTTTCTAGATGTTGAGGCCCGAGTCAAAAGATATGCCCCTTAGAAATTTGTATCGGGTCCGTACAAAAAGGTGGGAAAACCAGTTCAAAAAATAGACCCATTTTTTAATATGGGACACGTGGAGGGCTAGCGCATGTATGAGGGCAGCCTCTATATTTTTCTTTTGGAATAGTGCAGGGCTGACACATGGTTTCTTTCGTGACCTACTCAATTTCTATGTTTTTGCTAAGTCCTTTGTTTGGCGGGGTCATATTTCTAACCGGGGACATGCGGAAGTCTGGCACTTGCTTCAAAACCTTCTCTTTATTCGACCCTTGAGTTAGCACCATTTGGACACTTGACACTCTCCGTCGGCCTACCACCATGCATTAACTATTCAACCTGACTCTGTCCCCTTTTTTAGACTGGATGTGTGGAGGCTCCACAGTCGCTTAAAAGATCGATCAAGATTTGCCTTTAAAGGAGCATCAGGTTTACACTTGGAAGCCTCCGCAAGTCTTTGGACTTTTCAATGACCTCCCTCTTACCTTTTTAGATCTTGGACTACGTGGCAAACTGGCACTTGTTTGAGTCTCCACTTTTGGATTTACCCTTCGAGATGCACCGCTTGGACACGTGGCAATCTCTGCCAGCACTTATATACTTAGCCCTTTTTTGAGGCCCACCATATCCTCCTTTTGACCTCTATTGACTATTTGCTACGTGGAGGGCTGGCACAAGCTTGAGTCTCCACCTTGGGCTCCTATTTTAGAATTACGATGAGCCGACTCTTGGCCCCTTCTGTCGAGTCGGAGACTTTTTCAACGGCCATGCAACTTTTTGGGGCTCTAGACACATGGAAGCCTGGTGCTCATTTGAGCTTCCCTTTTTGGATTCAACTTTGGAGAAGCATTGTGCCAACATGTGGCTCTCTCTGCTATCTCCTCCATACTTAGTCAATTTTTGGACTCGTTCTTAACTGTTTTGAACTCGAAGACTTCGGATCTTCACCATTTCTTCTCTTTCTTGCTCTTAGATTCTCTATGACACTACTCCTCCTTCTCTGACCTTGCTATTCTATTTCTGATCCCACCTGTAACCTGTCAAATAGATTTAAGACACAGATTCGCTTGACAGAGTTGTTTCTTCTCTTTCTTCTTGCATAGGGTCGTTTAGTCTTTCGCAGGCCATGCCACTCCATTGTTGAGTCCGTTTGTGACCTGTTTGCAATATTTAAACATGTTTTCTCTGGTTCTTTCTATGTGGGGTCGTGGCTGATCCAATACTTTTCCCAAGGGATGAAATATGGATAATAATTTGGAAACTCATAGGGGCATCTGCTTTCTAGATGAAAAGACCAATTGCTTTGTCATATCTGTTGGGCATGGATTCGAGGACGACGGTCTGATATTGATCCTTCCTCTAATTATCAAACCTGACTGTTTGCACTCTCAATTCTCATAAGAAATCTTAAAATGATGGTTTCTAAGAGTAGAAAATTGCTTTGACCTAGGGTTTCATCTGTCTCTGAATGGGTTGTGCAAGAGCAACAAAAAAATACCACAACTATATACAAAATTTGAAATCATACATACTCCAAGTAGAACATGTAGAGCATGCAAAGCACTTAGGATAAAAGTAACCTAAACTACAACAAGACAATGTGCACAAGAACTTAGAGGAATGAGAAACTAAACTAGTATGTACAAAGTGAGAACTTTCCTTCTATTAGCAGTGTTTAAGATAGATTCCATTCACTGGAATTTGTAACTCTTCACCATCTAATGTAGATAATTTGAAAACATTGCTACTTTTACATTCTTTTACCATGTAAGGGCTACTCCAAATGGCATCAAACTTGGAAGGTCTACATCCCATTTCAAAACTAGGTCTCCTTCCTGGAAGGTCCTTATTCTTGCCTTCTTATTAAAGCATCTCTTGATTGAGACCTGATCCTTCTCCATCATTTGAAGTGCATGTTCTCTTGTTTCTTTGAACTCCATCAGATCTGTATTTCTGGCCTCCATTGGTCCAAACTCAGACATCTACAGCTGCTTCATGAGTTCCAATGCTGGAAACTCAAGTGATATAGGCAACACTACCTCTTTCCCATAGACAAATTTTAATGGAGAGCTGCGCGTAGATCTCTTGGGTGTTGTCCTATAAGCCCATAAGGCTGATTTGATTTTTGTGTGCCAGGTTCTCTAATCTTCTTCTAGATTTCTTCTGACAATCTATAGTAGGTTCTTGTTTGTGGACTTAGCTTGGCCATTACCTTGAGGGTAATAGTTTGATGAAGTGCTCAAGTAAATATCGTTCCTAACGGCCCATTCTATGATTTTGGAACCTATGAATGCCAATGCATTGTCTGATATAATGGTGGCTGGCACTCCAAACCTGGTCACTATCCCTTCATATAAATCTAATATGCTAGACTCATTAGCTTCTTTGAGTGCCACTACCTCGGTCCCACTTGGTGAAATAGTATGTTGCCGTTAGAATCCATTTGTGGCATTGGCTCAAATTTGGATTGATGACCCTGATGAAATCTAATCCCCATTACATGAATGTCTGGTCAACTAAAATAGGGTGCAATGGAAGTGTTGCTAGCCTTTCTTTTCCTCTAAATAACACATAGTTCTTGCAATTTTTGATCCATGAATATCAGTCACTAAACACCCTGGGCCAGTAATAACCTACCTTCATGATTTTGAGTGTTATTACCCATGGAGAAAAATGGCCTCCAGCTGCTTCATCATGGAACTCTTGTAACACTCTATCAATATGTTCTATCCCAATGTATCTTAACATAATGCCATTGATGTCTCTTTTGAACAAGACACCATCAATAAGCACGTATGGGATGGCCTGTAGTTTGAAGTGTCTCCTTTTTGTTTTACTCATTTTTAGAGGACACTGGCCTATTTGTAAGAAGTGCATAATACTCTAAGTCCAACAAGGAGTGGGTACTTCATCATTTTCTCCCTCTTGACTATTTTGCAAAACAAAAACAACTTCCTCTTTACCGCTTGCTTCATCTTGTTGACTCGAGGCCAGTTGTTCACATAATCCCTTCCCACGTACCAGCTTAGTAACCTTGATTTCAATGTCATACTCTATGACACGAGTGATCCATCCTGCGCATTTTTCATTCAGATCCTTGCTGAGAAGGAAGTCTTTAAGTCCTGCATGGGAGACTAATAGTTGGATTTTATTGTTTGAAACCATATGCTTAAACTTCTTTAACCCTATGATCACTACCAGGACTTTCTTTTTGATGAAGGAATATCTCACTTCATAATCCTATAGACCTTGGCTGAAGAAGGCAATTGGTTGTTATGTACCTTATTTGTTCTGTTGTACTAAGATTGCAAAAATTGTATCATTTCCACCAAAGGCATATAATATGAAGTCGTTAGAAAAATCTGGATTCATGAGAGTTAGGGCTTGTGATATAGCTTCTTTGATGGCCTCAAAACTTGCTCTTCCTTCAGTTTTCCACCTAAATGCTAAGAGCTTCTTCAACATTAATGACAAGGGCAGCAATGTTTGGTACAAACTTGCGGAAAAAATTGATTTTTCCTAAGAAGCTTTAAAGATATTTCTTATGGCTTGGCAATGGCAATGCTCTTATTGCTTCAACTCTCTCTGGGTCAGTTTTTAAACCTTCCTTTGACACAATATGGCCTAGAAGCCTACCCTCATGGGCCAATAATATGCATTTTTTAGGGTTCAATGATACCCCAAATCTCCTACACCTTTGAAACACCTGTCCTACGTGAAAAAGGTGGTTTGCTACATTTTTGGAGAACATAGTGATGTCATCTAGATAGATCAGTACTATTTTTTTTATCAGCCCTTTGAATGCCATATCCATTTCCCTTTGGAAAGTGGCTCCAGCATTAGACAATCCAAATGGAATTTTTCTATAGGAATAGGTTTCCCATTTGGTGGTGAAAGTCATTTTGTACTGATAATATTCTTTCACCATTATCTGGTTGTGCCCTGAGTAGCCATTGAAGAGAGAGAATCTCTCTGATCTAGACACCACTTGTGAAATTTTCTCCATTGAGGGGAGTGGGTAGTGTTCTTTAAGGGATGCTCTGTTCAAGTCACAAAAGTCAACACACAACTTAATCTCTCCATTATTCTTCCTGGCTGGGACCAAATTTGTAACCCAACTTGAGTGTTTGATTGGAAATATAATACTTGCCTCTATCAGCTTGATTATCTCTTTCTTCATCAAAGGTTCAATGTGTGGATTGATTGGTCTCTGCTTTTTCCTGATGGGCTTAGTAGCTAGATCTATTTCAATTGTGTGTTGTGCTAACTTCATATTGAACCCTCTTAGGTCTTCATAGCTCCAAGAAAATACATCTGGAAATTCTTGGCAAAGTTGCATGAATTTATACATTTCTTGCTCGATGGCCACTTTTCCAATTTGAAGCGTTTTGCCTTCTCCACCTAGAATTGACTCTGAATCTTCTCCTTTGATCTGTATATTAGCCTTCTCTTTTCAAAAATAATCATTAGGATTGAAGATAGATTCTAATGTCACCAAACCTTTGAGAAGCATGTTTGTATGTAACTGCACTACTTGATTTCCATATTTCTTCTCTAACATTTTTTTATTCCTAGCTAAGAATTCAACTTCCTCTTGCAAAACATTGATGATCTACTGATCATTCTTAAACACCTTCCAACATGTTTTGTTATCTGGCATTGCTAGCCTCATAATCACATGGATATGTGGTTGTCCTTAATCCCTCTTGATGTTGTCAACCACATCAAATGTTGCTCAACTACTGCAAGCCTATCAGTAGCTTCATTCTCCTTCCTAGGGAATGGAAACAATGTTGAAGGCTTTGAAATCCTCAATGAGATCCCATACCCTATTCTTATAACTTTTGATCGGGCCATTCTTGACAGAATTTTGTCCTTTGACTTGATTGGAAACCAGTTCACTGTCACCAAACACTTACAGGTTCTTGATTCCTCATCTTCTAGCCCAATGCAATCCATGAACCAAAGCCTCATATTCTATTGTATTATTTGAACAAGAAAATTAGAAATGGAAAGCTGATTAATATTTCATACCTTGGGGTGACATAATCATAGACCCTCCTCCAACTCCTTGCCTAATTCTCGAGCCATCAAAGAATAATTTCCATACTTCATTATCATCTTTGTGTTTTGGCTTAATGATGTCAAGAAGAGGATGATTCTCCTCATGCAGGCAGTAGACTCCTAGGTCAGATTCTTCCATCTCCTTATAGGGATCAAAATCATGTCTTTTAACCACCCATTCATCGAGAGTTAGGTCCGGGATACACCCCACCTTGATATCCACTTCACAAGTTTTTAGGAGGTCCTCCTAATCAAAAGCTGAAAAATTTGCATTGATTGGGCTAGGTAAATAAGACTCAATGTGATAATCCACTATGGGCTCAGATCTGATTGTGGCCTTCACTCCATACCTTGTTTTAAAGAGCATATGCAACTAGTCGATAGAAAAATAGCCTCCAATTTTGGCAGTGAAGTCCCTAGACAAACACAATGCAAAATGTGGTGCCAAGTCTATGACTGATACATTTTGCAATACAGTCACATTGGGGTAAGAATGTAGAGTGAGGCTCAGATCCTTAATGATTCCAATAGTTGTCACTATTGTCCCATCCAATTGTACTACCCCTCTAGAGATGACTTCATACTGGAGACCTAGTTGACTAGCTATTCATTTGGGCATTACAGAACTACTTTCCCCCGAATCAATCATGAAATTATGCACCAGTTTGTCCCCAATTATTAATGAAACATAAAATGGAGGAGGTCTTAGGTTCTTACCTTGTTTCTCTTGATGGTTTCCCCTAGGTTGAGCTGTATTGGTAAACACTTTCTCTTTCTAGTTGGGGGGTTAATTTGAGCTTGACCAATTGGCCATAGCACTCTGCAATAGATCCCTCTAGCCTGGAATGGCCAGTGACTCCCATAGTGAAATTTTCACACTTGTCTTCTTCATTTACTCAATGATATTAAATGAGTTATCCTTCTGTTGCCCCTTCCCTAGCACATTTTTTTCTTGCACACGGGTTGTTACAACTGGTGCCTGAGTGGGTTTGGAAGGTGGCTTGGATTGGCTCTGCATATTGGGAATTGTATTTTGAACGCCAATACCTTATAGAGCAATGGAGGATTGAGGATCACCTGAGTTTGGTGAATATCCTTCTCCAATATTTCTCTTCTTGGACCATGTATTGGCAGATATACTTTGAGAAGGAGCCTGATTCATTCCACAGAAATCTTCAACTTTCCAATTAACAAGCATCATTTCACTTGGGGGGTCCCTCTTACTGAGCTCCTTGCTGTTGATTTTCTTCTTGGCAAGGTTTTTGTGACACACCAATGGTTTGCACCATCAAATCCTGATTTAGTGCACCATTGAAGAACATCAACTGATTATGTGGCTGATTGCATGGGAAACACCAATCGTATTCTTGTGCCATGTTATTTTGTGCTGGAACCAATGCCCTTGATGTTGAAGTTGTGTTTGGATAATATGACCTGAAAGGTTTAGCATCTTGAGGTTTTACTTTGTGTTGACTCTAATTTACATCCTGAGAACACTTGGATATGCCTCAATTTATGCTCAAAAACCTTCAATCACACTTCTCCTAGGTCACTCCACTTTGCACACACTCCACTAGTCAATAAAAGCACCCAAAACATGATTTATATATGTAATTCATCTCTCAAACTTAGGACCAAACTTTCCCTTCAATTTTTTTGACCAATACATCAAGGAAACATTTCAAATTTGAAATAAAATAGCTACATATGACCTAATTAAGTCATTCCATCCAAAAACCACATTATATGTTCCAAAAATGGCTCAAAACCTCATGGGCACATTCTTAAAATTGTCTTAACATGAGTACCATACTTTGTCATGACCCATGAACCCTTAAATGTGATTTAAATATCATAAAATATTTATATATGGTCGAAAATAATATCAACCAATCAAAGTATTTCATTTACTGGGCTCAGCTCCCTTTATAATTCTCAAAATAGTTGTTTCCTTCACCCTTAAACACCCTGGAAACTTCATAATGCCACAAAATGAATTCTACCAAATGAAAAAATTCCATGTGACAAATCAAAAACAATTTTAGATTATGTAAAAAAAATTCTAATCATTTCTTAAGTCATGAAACATCCTTAACCTCAAACCATAACAAGATTTGCCTTCACCAAATCAACCTACCAAAAAAGTTGTTTCCAAAGGTTAGCTCATAAAATAAAATATACATTTAAGAAAGACCTCCAAGTGGATTAATTTCATGTAAAATTAATCACTATTAACATTACAGGTTAGATGAAGCATCACCCAATCCATCTCATGCTTCAAACAACATCAAACTTCAACAAAATTAGATATTCTCCTGAACTGCCAAAAATATTATTGCTGAAAGATTACCCTAGAAATCTTGCCAAATATCACTGGAATCAAGATACAATCCATATATCACTGAAAATATATTTGAATATACTTTATAAAACAACTTTAATCTTCTCACTATTCCACATGTAGCTCAAGTTATGGCCAAAACAATGAACCCTACTATTTGAGATCCCAAAACTACCCTTTGACCAGTCAACTTGTTTGGACCTCAAAACTTCATGAACCTGTATTAACATGATCTAAAACCTCCATGTAAATCTATAAAAACTCACATAAATAACATAATGGCAATATACTCCATACCTCATTTGGAAACTTTCTCTTCAATCTATAACTCTTCAGAAACTATTGTTTTCAAGTGGGGCCCACTCATCATAAAGACCTAAAAACTAATTTTATAGAAATATATCAAAGTCCTATACAACATCCAATCATCAAATTTTATGAAGCAATCAAAACTGGGTCACAATTCATCTTCTTCTGACAACTCCTCCTAGTTAGGCTTTAATTAGGATTTTTGACATTCTTAGCTTCTTAGCATTCATTCATAAAACCCTGACGATGTAACAACCTCATTATTTTTATGAAATATTCTATAATGACTTTAGGAACATCCCTGAAATCCATAAGGTCACATAAAAATCACATCATTCACAACGAGCATCTGAAGTTACACTTCAAGTTGGATTTTTCAAAAAATTTCACCCTGTCTCACCAAAACAGTCATATCTTGCAAAATTCACATCATGGTCACCTGAAGTTTTTCTGATAGCATGATCACTCATCCCTCTAACATATCCAATCATCATAACATAAATTTCATGGCTCAATCTCTCCAGTAACTAAGACTTACATATGGTTGCATGTTAGTTCTCACTGTAACAACTAGGGCCAATTGAAATAGTGCAAGAACTAAACATATAACCTCTAAAAATTACCCACACATACCTCATGATCCATGATATACCTATTTTTATGCTTCCATAAACTCATATAGATACAAAACACTTTTTCACACCTCCAAGTTGCTCTACCTACTCCCAATGAGCACCAGTAACATGGTGAACCACATGTACCTACATTATACCACTACTATGAGTGCTCAAGGACACTCAAAACCTGATATCCAACAAGTCATCATTCTTCCCAATCATTTAAGAGGCTCACACTATCAATCTACACCTCCTAAGCACATGTATGGTCTTGCTATAGCAAGCATGCATCATTGAATCTCCTTGTAGCATCTCATAACCATCTAAACCAATTTGTTAGCACCTCATTCGACATCATGACATCATCCTACAATATCCACTTTTTCATTCATGTGGTTTTTCATCAATGACAACACCTATTAAGCCTACATGCCAACATAAAGTAAAGTAAACGTGCATGTGTGTATGATAAAGAAAATGACATACAAGATATCTATATAGCATGTGTAATATAGTTTGCATGTAACAAATAAATGTAAGCAAGATGAAATGATTATGTGACCAAGATATACAATATGTTGTGGATGATATGGAATGGAATGTTGAGTGATTGATAGGAGTAGTGTGCCCCATGATTGGATGTGTATGCATGCAGTGAGGCTCATTTGTATATGCCCCCTCAATAGTCAAGAATGAACATTAAACGAGAGCGTGTCATCGGGAAATGGTTTGATTTGTGTGTATTATAAAAATATGATCATCGAAGTGCAACATGCAGAGTGTAAGTGAATGAATTATGAAATGCATGAATGTGGTGAGGTCTATTTTATATATAGACCCTTAGCAGTTGAGTATGGACCATGGAACAAGAGTGCATCATAGGTAGTGAGTGTAGTGCTTAAAAATAGATGTGTGAAAGATATGTCACAAATGTGTAGATTAAATGTTACATAGAATGATGTGAATGTGTGAGATGGGAAGTATGTAATGTGATGTGTAGTATGTAGTATGTAGTATGTAGTATGTAGTATGTAGTATGTAGTATGTAGTATGTAGTATGTAGTATGTAGTATGTAGTATGTAGTGTGGTGTGTGAGGTTCATGTGTATAGGATTCCCTCAACAGTCAACTGTGAACTATATCACAAGAGTGTGTCATTGGGTAATAACGATATGAGCATGTGTCAAGATGTATATGTAAAAATCTAGATGTGAAATGATGTGAATATAATATGCATGTGGATGCTAGGGGAAGAAATAGGTTTGATTCCCCCCCAAGTGTGTGGTGATGAATATGTTATCCAATAAAAGTGAAAGAGGAGGGTTCTCCACCTGATGCATGTGATCGATGAATATACTGCAGAGGTGATGGGTGCCTACATGAAACAGAACACGGAGGTGATGAACACCTATGTGAAGTAAAGTGCGGAAGTGATGGAAACCTATGTGAAGGAAAGCATGGAGGTGATGGACACCTACATGGAGTAAATGAGGTGGTGAAGTGTGCTTAGATATAGGAGTTATCCTAGTGATGGAACTAGACTGTTGTGTTGGAATAGAAGAGTGATGAGACCACACAGGTCGTGTGTGAATAGTTGAGCTAGGAGAATATGGTGCTTTAGTTTTGATAGTCCATGGGGAAATAGATGGACTAGGTGATGCAATGGCTACCTCAAGAGGACATTGCAACCATGGAGTATATGGAGGCACACCATTAATAGAGATGACTTGATTTTTGTGAATTACCTTCAGATGCAAGTGATTCATGGAGATGATAGACTGATACCTGCAAATTCAATTGATACCTAAGAGTATGTCACACCCTTTGATTGATTGTGCTACAAGAAAGGGGACAAGCATGGTGAGAGGATCGATAATAACTTGAAGATTGATGACCCCATATGAGTTATCCATTAGATAAGAAATTTACAAGAGTGGATATACAATAACAACAAGAATTGGAATAGAACATGCACTGATATGCCATAATGGATTAACTTTTGTGTTATTGATAGGGATGTATCCGATAGAAGTGTTGATGTGAAAGTAATCATAAGAGAATCTAGCATGCTAATCATGATTAGAGAAAGAAAATATTGGTGGAAAAATGTTAGCATGAACAACTAGGAAATCAAGAGCCCTCAATGTAGGAGGAGCCATTGCTCGATATGTATGATTTACCCAGGAATCTACCACTTTCTTCTCATGTTTTGGGAGTGGCCTTGATTATTTTGAGCTTATGATTTTCATTAATTGGTGCAGAGGTTGTAGGCTCTAGAATCTCAAGTTTGTTATCATCAATAAGATCTTGTATGATAGTGCGTAGTTTGAAACACTTATCTATAGAGTGTCTGACTCATTGATGATAGTCGCATAAAAATTTCTCATTATTATTTTGACCTATAGGGCAAGATGGATCCAATTTGAGTGGAGGAGGAAGTGTGATAAGATTACTCTCAATAATTTTTTGTAATATAAGATGTGGATCAATAGTTAACTTTGTATATGTATGTTTAGGTGGTTTCCGTTGGAGTTATTTAGTGTTGGATACAATGCTAACAGTGATTTTTTCTTCAGTAGGTTTTGTTGATGGCTTAAAAGTGGATTTATGTTAGGTTCACCAAAATTATTAAGCTAAATTTGAATAATATATGCCTAATCTGATTGATATTGCAGCAGTAAAAGAATAAACAATTAAGTACACAAATTAAGCCAAGTAAACTAAGAAAGAAAGTATGAAACCCTAAGTGCAAAGAGGGGGTAAAAAAACTTAGTTGATTTACAAAGATCCTGAAGGTGAACAGAGTTGGAAAAATAAAAAATCCAAAGCAATGACTATCGCAATGAGGCTTGATAAAATGTAGAGATTGAGGAATTTGTTAGACTAGGGCACTTAGAGAGGGACAAGGGCTCCTGTGGGTGCCCTAGGCCTGTTTCTTGGTTCCTGTGTCTGATGAAATGATTAGAAACACTCATCTTATTGGTTGCGAGGTATTCATTTTTGTTTGCATTTGGTCACTATGAGGTCGCACAATAATCGTTGAAGTCTCCAGAAACCTATAATGAAATAATGACCTGCAAACCCTCAAAGAGACATCAAATCTGCTATGTACCTTGGGATATAATATTATAATGTATATGGGTTGATGGAGATGTCAACATGTGGCACACATCCCCTTAGTTATATGTATGGATTCATATGGGATATAATATTATAATGTATATGGGTTGACGGAGATGCCGACATGTGGCACACATCCCCTTAGTTATATGTATGGGTTCACATGGGATATAATGTTATGATGTATATGTATTGATGTGTGCCACATGTCAGCATCTCCATCAACCCATATACATTATAATATTATATCCCATGTGAACCCATACATATAACTAAGGGGATGTGTGCCACATGTCGGCATCTCCATCAACCCATAAACATTATAATATTATATCAAAAGGTACATACCAAAATCCTAAAAATGAAAGATGCAGAATGAGGGGTCGAGCTTTCCTCAGATGTCACAATAGTGATCTTACGACTGATTATTGCACTACATCTCAGACCTAATGTATTTCTGTGTATGTGCAGAATCATTCCCTAAGTTGCTCTTTTTTGTGTCACACTCGATAACAAGCAAGTAAGCTAGATGTAAAACAATGTAATAGATGTGTGCATGGAATAGAAGGAACTTCCCTCATATGAAGTGTATGCAGAATAACTAGGCTTTGTGTCCCTTGGATGATGTTATATAGATGCAATAGAGCTCTTATATGCTTGATGGGTGCAACCTTAGGTAGTGATTGATAGTGCTTAGTGTTTGGTCCTTTATTATGGTCACATAACTTTATATTATAAAAAACCATCTCCTAAACCATGACTCTTGGAGCTGTGAGACTAGTTGCATAAGGTGCAGAGTGACCCTAATTTATTATATTTACTAAAATAAATTTGAAGTATAAGATTTTCATTTATTATTAAAATATTAATAATAACATATAAATAATAATAAATGAAAATCTTATAATTAAACATTTATTTTGGTACATAGAATCCTACCACAAGCACATCCAATAGCTATACTCTAAGGAAGGTGAGTGCGTTATAATGTGCTCGTATTCCATACAATTATGCCCCCAAACCAAGATTTTGTAGGCTTGGAATTGCTTTGGTTTCCCAAACCTGTGCCTTCGACCTGTAACAACACAACCTGCTCATTTTTTAAAAATATGCAAAAAATCACATTCCACGATGTTAAATCCTACAAAAACATTTTCTATCTTTCTTAAAACTTTTCCAACAATGTCAAGAAAACTATCATCTTTCTAAATATATACTTTTTTATATTTTTCTGACTATTCTAAGGTTTCCATTTATATTTATTTCAAACTATGTCTTTTATACCTCTATTTTGAGGGATTGTAAAAACTTATCTTTTGACATGTATGTTTTGATTCACTCTTCCAAACTGAATAAAAATTATACAGTCAAAAACTAGGACTAATTCTATAAATACTCAAAAAAAAATATAAATTACAATTTGTTTAGGTAGTTAGGGGGGCACAGTTGGCTATCCATTATTTTTCAAAATTTAAAATCGTTGTACTTGAAAAAACATTTAAAAATTTAAATACTCACTAAAAAAATCTAAAACAAATTCTGTCACAAACTAAATATTCCTATTTATCTTTGTACCAAAGGGTTTTCAAAAATACTAAATAGTTCTAAAAAAATAGGGGGCATGATCGACTATCTACTATGTTTTTTAACAAAAACAAGAGTACCTATTGGTATTTTATTTTGTTAACCCACTTACACTTAACCATTTAAAAAAAACATTAGTAGCTTAGTAATTAGACTCAAATTGCTACGATTCATATTCTTATAACATCTTCCAATTTTGAGTTTAATTATTTCAAATAACTCATAGAAGTTAAAGATTTTTTATTTTTTAGAAAAAAAATGTTCACTTAATACCCCATTTTGGCCCCCCATTTCCATGCACTTACCCCATAAGAAAATAAGATTCCCAAAAGATAAAAGAGGACCAAAATGGGAAAGTAAGATACAAAGAGGTTAGGGTCGCACAGAGGGGATGAGGGCGTCTAGGTGCTAGCGTCCTGGCTAGGCGTTGGTTTCTAGAGTCAATAAAGATAAATCTATGAAGATCGTACTGGGTTGTGGGGTGTAGGAGGCCAAATAGAAAATAAAAAACATAGACAATTGAGGCAAAATGTAGCTAGTAATTGCTAACTTTCTCTCTTAGGAATCATATGAATAGTGGTATGTGATTAGGACCTAGAAATACACCCAAATGCATGATTTTGTGTCTATATTTTCCCCCACTTTTTGTTGTTGAGTGAATAATGGATAACATAAAGTAGATAAGAGATGCGTACATGTTAACCATGTATATTGATGGCAAAATTGTGCCGAAGAGATAAGAAAAAAGTGTGGAGGGATAAAAATGAAGTGTGGAAGCTAAGGAAGAGCAAATAACCCTAGAGGTGAAGTTTATGTGTCGTACCGTGTTGTACTTGTTGTTGTTGTCACTTGTGCTGATGTGAGGATGCTTCTTGTTGTGTATTAAATACAGACCTATAAAATAAGAGTGGAAGAGAAGTCAAAGTCATGTATTATAAAAACTCTATGAAAATCATGTAAAAGCATGTAAAAGTATGTAAAAATATGAAAAAGTAGTAAAAAGGAACTGTTAGTGAAAAATCACAGCACCCCCAAATGATTCGTCAGATCTACTTTTCTAAGGCATATTCATTTGGTGTGATTCACATAACATTGAGTTTTCCCCAAAGTGTGGGGCTTTGCAAATTGGAAAAATCTCCAGATTAAAGGTTGGTTCCTATTCATCTGTTTAGGTGCATGCATGGAAACTTGCAGAGGACCTATTCCTAAACCTAATCTAAGTTTTACTAAGGAGACAGGGATAAAAGGAATATAGGAAATCAAAACTAAGCTAAAGGTGATGCACCAGAGGAATGATGAACATTAGTTTTGTTGATAGACACAAACCAACAAAATGCATACAATAATCGAACACAGATAACCAGATTTATAATGAAAGACTAGATGAGAGCAAAGGAGACAAGAAAGGATCTAAAATCAATCACAAACGTGTTTTATTGCTCTGTAGATCGATACAATGCATTAAAAATGGCCAGAAGGTAGGAAATGTATTGTAATTTAAATGGAAGGTCTGAACTCCACAAATTTCTTTGCCAGAGAAAAAGGGAGCCTGCAAAAACAAAAGAATGTCCAACCCTTTACAATGAGTTTTGACCCTGCTTTTATAGATTCAACACAGAGGGGAGAAATAAAGAGAAGCAGGAAAAATAGTCCGAAGCTCAACCACCACTATTAATGCCTCCCACAAAATTTGCCCCAAAATTTTTCTTAACTGCATCAATTTCTTATCCGACGCCTCTAAAGAGGAGGAAACGGTAGATCAGATTGAATTCGATCTAATTGTTGGGGAAAAATAGATCCTGAATTAATGGCCCTTAATAAATTTCTCCATTTTTCTCCCACCTAACCTCCCCAAACTTAAATTTTCATATCTCCGCGGCATTGACGGGGCTGAGATCTTTCCAATGGTGCCAAATTTTCTATATTTTGAGGCCCGAGTCGAAAGATATGCCCCTTCGAAATTTGTATCGGGTTCTTACAAAAAGGCGGGAAAAACAGTTAAAAAAACATACCCCTTTTTAATATGGGACATGTGGAGGGCTTGCACATGTCTGAAGGGCTACCTCTGTATTTTGCTTTTGGAATAGCGTTTGGCTGACACGTGGTTTATTTCGTGACCTGCTCAATTTCTATGATTTTGGGCTAAGTCCTTTGCTCAGTGGGGTCATATTTCTAACTGGGGACACATAGCAGTCTGGTACTTTCTTGGAAACCTTCTCTTTATTCAACCCTTGAGTTAGCACTGTTTGGATACTTAGCACTCTCCACCGGCCTACCACCATGTATTGACTATTTTACCTGACTTTGTCCCCTTTTTTAGACTGGACGCGTGGAAGCTCTGCGCTCGCTTAAAAGCTCGATCAAGATTTTCCTTTGAAGGAGCATCGGGTTGACACTTGGAAGCCTCCACAGGTATTTGGAATTTTCAATGACCTCCCTCTTACTTTTTCAGACCTTGGACTACGTGGCAAACTTGTGCTCGTTTGAGTCTCCACATTTGGATTTACCCTTCAAGATCCGCCGTTTGGACATGTGGCAGTCTCCGCCAGCACTTATATGATTAGCCCTTTTTTTAGGCAATCCTTTTCCACCTTTTGACCTATGTTGACTATTTTATACGAGTAGGGTTGGTGCAAGCTTGAGTCTCCTCCTTGGGCTCCCATTTTGGAATTACGTTGAGCTCACACTTGGCCCCTTCCGCTAAGTCGAAGACTTTTTCAACGGCTGTGCAACTTTTTGGGGCTCTAGACGCATGGAAGCCTGGCACTTGTTTGAGATTCCCTTTTTGGATTCAACTTTAGAGAAGCATGGTTCCAACACATGGCTCTCTCCATTGTCTACTCCATACTTAGTCAATTTGTGGACTCGTTCTGAACTGTTTTGAGCCTGAAGACTTCATATCTTTGTCGTTTCTTCTCTTTCTTACTCCTAGCTTCTTTGTGACACTGCTCCTCTTTCTCTGACCTTGTTATTCTATTTCTGAGCCCACCTGTACTGTGTGAAATAGATTTAAGTCATAGATTCGCATGATAGATCCGTTTCTTCTCTTTCTTCTTGCATAGGGTTGTTTCATCTTTCACAGGCCCTGCCACTCCATTGTTGAGTCCTTATGCAACCTGTTTGCAAGATTTAAACGTGTTTTCTCCGGTTCTTTTTGTGCAAGGTCGTGGCTGATCCAATAATTTTCATGGGGGGTGAAATATGGATAACAAGAACCTGTGTGCCTGATCCATGATGAGTAAAAAGGATAGACAATGTCCTGAGAATTTTGTAGAAGATCATTTTTTTGGGCCATCCTACACCGGGAGCGAGTTTTTTGGATGATCTCACACCAAGAATGATTTTTTTGTGTGATCTCACGTCGTGACAGAAGAGTGTTGGGGAGAAATCTCTAGTGTTATTCTCCATCCCTGGCTACTTCTTAAATTTATACACCACTACAGATGGTGTGATCCTTATTTTTTTAGCGTTCAATCCAAGTAGAAAAAGAAGATAAAATGCATTCTACTTGTTGGAGGATTATACCTGTACTAAGAAAACTAATCTTTAAACTGTAGAAAATTGTGCTAATCTAAATAATTAAATGTAACTACCCCTGGTCAAAGGTTCCTAGGAAATTTCATGAGCACCTAGGAGCTCATGTCTGTATATGGGCACTGACGTCTATGTTGAACTGTAGACCTAAGTTAGAATCTAGGTGGTTTCTGTAACTATAGAATTTTCTATTCCTATATTGTTCATGTATGTAATGAAGCCATGAAATGTTTTATGGGGTGACTAATTCACCCAATGTATCTCCCCCCTTGTTTGAGGTGCATGTGACATCACTAGGAGGATGTAGCCCAAAGGAGAGGACTAAATGTTGATCTGAAACTGATGCCCTGCATGGGGGAGAGAATGTGATTTGTAACACATGCAAACAAAGTGGCTAGAAACATGTGTGAGTGCAATCAAGACAAATACACTTATAGAATACAATGTGTAATATAGAAAGCAAGAAGAAAATGTAGACCATGAAAAGCGAGTTCAAACATGGGACATCGCTCATAATGTTGCAATATAATCAGGGCCGAAGTGGCTAGAAACATGTGTGAGTGCAATCAAGACAAATACACTTATAGAATACAATGTGTAATATAGAAAGCAAGAAGAAAATGTAGACCATGAAAAGCGAGTTCAAACATGGGACATCGCTCATAATGTTGCAATATAATCAGGGCCGAAGTGGCCAAAAGCAAGCAATGAATAAGAAAGACATAGGGCATAGCCCGCAAAAAATGAAATATAATAAAAAATAATGGAAAACAAAATCAAGCAAAGTATCAGACAACCATGGTAGAAAATAGTTCCTACAAAGAAACTGTTGTACATGAATCACCCATTATCATGTTAGAAAGATAAAATGTATGTCAAGATGTGTATATATTGCTAGAGTGGTGTGCTTGTAAGAATAAGAAGAAGTATAAAATGAAACAATGAAACTCATAGTGTGGACGAAAGTAGATGCCCCTAGGAGCCTCGGTGGGACTGGAAAGATGTATAGTGCCAAGCATCCATGTTGCATGTAAATATATGTGTAAATTATGCATTCATGACTAGATAAAAAGTGAGCACGCATGTCTATATATAAAATAAAATGACGTGCAAAGTATTTGTCTAATATGTGAAATAAAGTGTGCATGTAACTAGTATAAGAAAGAAAGAATAGATGAAACCAAGATATGTAGTATGATGTGAATGATTGAGATGGAATGATATGCAACATGAGTTTGATAGGGGCAGCATGCCCCCTAAGTCTATGTGGATGAATATGCATGAGATGAGGTTCATTTATAAAATACCCCTCGACAGTCAAGAATGAACCATAGAACTAGAGTGTGTCATCAAGAAATGGCTTGAACATGTGCGCTAGAAATATTGATCATGAAGCATAGAGCGTAAAGAGTGTGAATGTGGGTGGGGTTCATTTAATATTCATACCATCAATAGACGAGTATGAACCATGGAACTAGAGTGCATCATAGAAAAGTGTGATGTATGAGAATATAATACGAGAAAGATGTATCGTAAAGCGCAGAGTGTGAAATGTGCAGTGTGTGAGGTTCATGGATGTAGTGAGCCCTCAACAGTCAAGTGTGAACCATAGCACAATATTTTTTCATATGGTGATGATGATACAAGTCGTGTGTATCAATTTGTGGGAAATACTAGATGTGAAGCATGAATCGTAATAGTTAAAATGTGAGACACCTGATAATGCTGAGAGGGGGGAAGAATAAGCATGATGCTCCTCCAAAGTGTGTTAATGATGGAGATCTGTGTGGTGACACGAGAAATACCATGCCATTATGGGAGAGCATTATATATTTCATGATAAGAGATAGATCCAGTACAATGTTAGGTAGAAGCAACAGTAGGACAATGCCATGGTGGCGGAGTTTGAAATGTGTCTTGGCCATTAGTATAAGGAGTAGTTTCTTTGAAAAAAGTTATTGGTTGGAGCTTATGTGGGATTTATGATGCTACAGAAGAATTTACAGGAGAAGAGGGTTGACTAATTTAGGGAGGAGGTTTCTTAGTTTGAATTGGTAGTGCCATAGATGACTTGAGAGGAGGAGGTGTTAGACTGATTTTGAGAGGCAGTTGCTTAGTTGGAATGGGTTGAATAAGAAGCTCCTGATTGACTAAATAAGGAACATTATAATTTATACCATGATGCTCAGTAGACATGAATGAATCAAATTTAGGAACCCATTTGGATGGATAATTTGGAGATGGGCATGTAGTAGAATTTTGTGCAGTGAATGAGATAAAACCTTGATGCTCAAGGCGCTTGATTCTTTGTTATAAAGCATAGAAATCATTATCATTATGACCATTAATTAGATAATAATTGTAATATGGATGACCTTGATATTTTTCAAACTGATAAGGAGGATAGAAATGAGTAGATGATAAGATGATCAATTGACAAATGAGGAGTCTTGGAAAAATATCTTGTTCCTTAGTATTGAGAACAAATTTGAGAGGTGATGGTAATGGTAAGACATAAGGTTCACTGATGTGAGCACATGTAGAGGACACTGAATGAGTATGAGGAGTAGAAGAATAACTAACATGAGCCTTAAAATCATCCTTAAGATGTTGGATTTCATATTTAAGAGATGTAATCGTGGATTCCATATCCTGAAATTTATCTTGAAATATAGAATGTAAAGATTAAATGGATTTACAAATAGATTGATTGGAATTAGGACCAAGAGATTCATCAGAAAGATGATCGAAGATACTATCATTGACTTTAATAGGTGGTTTATAAAGAGGGGGACATATAGAGTGTGTGAATTTTTGGAGAGAATCTTTGCAAGATGGGTGCATTTGAAGTAATTGATATAATGGGACTTGAGGAGCTTTAGAAGACATGAAAGAAGACTAGATAGTATGATAACAATGAATATCTTAGTGTTAAAAAGTTTCTTCACCAAATTATTTAACAAAATAAATGTTTTATAAAACCCTAATTACAGAGTCAAATATAATAAATAATCAATGAAGCATTGATTTGACACAAGCAATAAGAAAAATGAAATTGAAACCATGAGTGCAAGAGAGATAGTAGAGGAATTAGTTTATTTATGCTTGATTTGAAAGTGATTTGGACTAGGAAAACTTATAAACATGACTTGAACAGTGTCGCAAATGGTCAGTATAAATTATGGAATGTGAGAATGAGGGCAGACACTAGCACCCATGGAAGGATAGGAGCACTTAGGTGCTAGTGACCGACTCTAGGCTCTAGTGTCTGAATAGGCACTCAGGTTCTAGATTTTTCTTGGCTAGAAGGGTGTCAAAAATATTTGTTGTTGGTCACCTGTATGTCGTAATATTATGACCAAGTATGCTTGTAACCTACAAAGATATGTTCACCTACAAAAACTCAAACTACATCAAATCCTAAAAATAAAAATATGCAAATGGGGAGTCGTACTGACCCCGAAGGTCACCTGAAAGATTGAACTTACAACCAAGTGTTGTTGATTAACTAAATTGTGGAATAATGGTAGTTAATATAACTAGGAACAACGGTAAATAATAGTAAATAAAATTAGTAAATAAATATAGAAAACGGGTTAAGAAACTAGGCTAATAAAAATGGAAACCCTAATGTGTAAGAAGAGTAAGGAAATGACTTAGCTGATCCAGAGGATGAACTAGATTGTGTCGTAAAATAAATTAAATATTCTGGAAGTAGGAACTCACATGCAGAGGTCACGAAAAGCACAGATCTGATTTGTTTGGTTGGACAAGGGCACTTGGGATAGGATTAAGACACCTATGGGCACCCTAGTCTAAATTCTAGGTGCCCTGGTCTATACAAGAGGTCCAAAAAACAAATTTACAAGGTTGGATGATGATGTGAAGCCTTCACTGTCTGTCGCATGTAATTATCTACTTTGTGTCGAGTGTCGTTAATGATCAATGATGAAAGATAGACCTGTAAACCCTAAAAACAAGCATCAAATCCTAAAAAATAAAAATGCAAATGAAAGGGTTGGACTGTCCTCAGTGGCCACAATGGCAGACTTACTAACTAAGCATTACACTACATCTCAGACCCAATGTAGTTCTATGTGCTTGTGAAGTAGCGAGCTATAACTATGTGTAGAAAATGTAATAAATGGTGGATGGAATAGAAGATACTTCCCTCCTATGCTTATGTGATGTAGATGAACCAACCTTGTCCCTTGTGATGGAGCTAGATGGATGTAAATGAGATCTAGATGCCTTAGATGGATGCAACTCCATGTGGATGATAGTGACTAGTTCTTAGTCCCTCTTTATGATCTCACAACTTTATATTTATATGGTTCTCTTGATCTAATTTTTTAATTAACCCCGAAAAGGCCAACGACCAAAAATATAAAAAGCTCAAATAGCTAGAAAGTGCCCAAAAATTGGCAGGAAAGGTAAAAAGGATCAAGGTGCCTCGATTGGGACCAGGGCATCTGGCACCCGATTACTAGCATGGGTGCCCTATTCAAGTGCAAAATAACACAGAATGACAGAAACAAACTGGGAAAGTATGCGGTGAAGGTCGGGAATGATGACATAAATCAAAGTAAAATGGCCAAAAGATGGGGGTTAATTAGTACTTTCTTCACTCAAAAACCATATGAATCAAGGATGAGACTGAGACTAAATAATACCCAAAATACATGATTTAGTGTCTACATTGCCCCCAATTTATGTTGGTGAGAAGAACACTCGGTAACATAAAGTAGATAGAGATGTGTACCTAATGTCTATGTAGAGTAATGCAGAAGATGCGCCAAATGACTAGACAAAGCGTGGAGTGACAAAAAGATGATGGAGCGTGGAAATTAAAGATGTAAAAGAACAAAAAATTGATGAGGGTGAACCTAGGGTAGAAACACGTGTGTAGTTGCTAATGTGTGCGATGTACCTACATGTTAGTATAAGGTGTGTACTGCCACAAAATGTTATTGTTGGCATTGTTGTTGTTAACTACTTGCTTCTCATACGATCATACCTGCAATGAGAATACGATCAAGAAGTCAAATTTGCATGTATATATGTAAGTGTTAGGAATAATATTTGGATTAGTGCTCACATTATTGTTTGTAATAATTAAATGTAATATTCTTATATTACATTAGTAAGTTTGAGTGATATTAGAATTTGTGTGAATGATGAGTTGTATTTACAACTCATATATATTTTTAATATTATTATTAATAGAGTTGTCAGGATAATACAACTCATTGATAATAATATAGGTTAGAATTATATATGTGTGTACGTGAGTTTATCTCACCATAGAATAGGGGTTTGTTAAGTGAGATATT
The DNA here is from genome assembly GCA_019776745.2 of Taxus chinensis. NCBI lineage: Eukaryota > Viridiplantae > Streptophyta > Pinopsida > Cupressales > Taxaceae > Taxus > Taxus chinensis. The sequence continues at coordinate 808,215,653 of CM034150.1, forward strand.
GGTGGGGTATGTGAGAGAATAATGGGAGTGATTAAAGGAGATATATGTGAGGATATTGTGGGATTAAAGATTGGATTTGAATCCTTATTTTAAGGAGTTAATTAATCAACTCATTAATAATAATATAGGTTAGAATTATATATGTGTTTACGTGACTTTATCTCACCATAGAATAGGGGTTTGTTAAGTGAGATATTGGTGGGATATGTGAGATAATAATGGGAGTGATTATAGGAGAGATATGTGAGGATATTGTGGGATTAAAGATTGGAGTTGAATCCTTATTTTAAGAAGTCATATAATGCTATGTACCTTGGGATATGATAATATAATATATATGGGTTGATGAAGATGCCGACATGTGGCACACATCCCCTTAGTTAGTTATATGGGCTCACATAGGAATTAATTATACTGGGTAATGGGTTGGCCTACATTGGGATTAAGTGTTACCCATCCTATTTAAAGGATGTGAGTATCATTATGAGGAGGTCATATATGTATGAGTTGAGTCTTCTACTTGGTAGAGGTATATTGGAGGTGTCCCCCTCGAAGTGGATTCCCATCTTGGGATATTATGGAGTTACTCATTCCTTAAGGAGCATTATATGGTGTTGCCCTACCTTAAGGGTATTATTTTGAATATATTACATACTAGGGAATATTTTCCTCCCATATATCTTGTGTTGAGTTATCTTCTACAATTTATTGATTTATTATATGCAAGGTTCTTATCAAGTGGTATCAGAGCAATGATCCGGGTAATTTGTGGGATGAAACCCTGATGTTGGTGATTCGTCTATATCTTGAGATAGAATTATAATTTTTTAGATTATTTTTGTGGGGAGTGGATACATAGTTCAAGTGATCGCCCCTCCGAATTTCAGATTTTTTGGAGCTATTTTGCAAAAGTTGTGTCCGTTTTAGGGTTAAAACCCTAATTCTAAGGTTTCATCTATATCTTTTGAATAATGACGAATTAGGAAATAATTTTTTTTGGTTATTGGTAATATATTAAACGGTGATACCACTGAAATTTCAGAATTAGTGGATCTATTTTGACAAAGTTATTTCAATTTGATTTTTTTCACTATTTTGCTCCACATGCCACAATTTGAGGAATTTTCCTGAATTTCTTACATTTTTAGAAATATCTCAAAAATTTAGCAGGGGTTACTTCTTTGCGGTTTCAGATTTGAGGCTAAATGATTGACGAAATCATCAGGTAAAATATTGGTCAAAGGAGTAAGTTTGTGAAACCCTAATTTTTATGCATCATGGATATACCAATTTTCTATGGTAATGGGGAAATTTATGCAAAAAAATGGTGGATACAATTTAAACAAATTTATTTTGAAGAATGTTTAGTATGGGTTAGTTTTTATCTTCATCTTGGTGGGAAAGCGCAACATTGGTATTATTACTTGGATATAGATCTATTGGATTATGATTGGGAGGAAATGAATGATATTTTCTTAGCTATATGGGAAACAAAAAAGAAACACAATTTTGTTGAAGAAGAAGAAGAAGAAGAAGAAGAAGAAGAAGAAGAAGAATAAAATGTTGATGGTGCAAAAGAAGAAAATGTTGATGATGAAGCTGCTACACAGGATAGTGCATCTCCAAGGAAGGAAGCTTCAATATTTCAGTTTGAAGGGTGCATTCAAAGAAAAAAGGTAATTGTTTCCATAAACCCTAGCAGCAAATATAAGTTCATTAATATTGATGTAGCTTAAAATCTACATGTGCAAATAAAGCATATCAAGGAATATCAAATGAATGGTAAGCATATTCAAGTTTTTGAAGATTTAAAGCTTTCTATGGATAAATATGTTTTACATTCAGATTTTTATGCTTTAGATATGGATGGTATGGATATTGTTCTCGGATATCCTTGGTTAGAGACATTTGGAACAATTAATATTAATGTGCAAAAGAAATTCATGAAATTATGGTACAAGAGAGAGAAAATTACATTGCAAGATATCACACTTAGCAAGGAAAAAAGTAATGTAAAATTGGATCATGAAGATGAATTTGAAGATGGTGAAGAAGGTAATAAGGATGAATCAGAAGGAGAGGATGAAGAACATAAAGTCACAAATAATTTATCTACTCAAGAAAAAAAAGAAGTAACAAACAAGGTGGAAGAGGACAAGAAATTTGAAGAAAATGTTGATAAGGTTGAGTATACGAAGGTGGCACCATATCGACACCCACACCATCATGAGAGGAAAAAATCATGGAGACATGTTATGACACATGAGGATAAAAATCCATATGGATATACAGGGAATCACGGGAATACTTTTGGCTATACATGGAATCAATGGAACAATAATTATATGACATGGAATCACAGGAATAATAATTATGGATATACATGGATGCCGAGGAGGAACACATATGGACCAAGATGGAATAAGATGAGCACAAGGGAATATGGAATCAGGTTTGGAGTAGCATCACCCCCTAGGATTTCATATGGGTGGTTGGATGATCGAGCATGGTGACAAGTGTGCAATAATTTAAAGTGCACTCATTATATGGCTTCTTCTTATGTTTCAGGGATGAAACATGTTAAAGAGGGAGGAAATGATATGTACCTTGGGATATGATAATATAATATATATATGGGTTGATGGAGATGCCGACATGTGGTACACATCCCCTTAGTTATATGTATGGGTTAACATGGGATATGATAATATAATGTATATGGGTTGATGGAGATGCCGACATGTGGCACACATCCCCTTAGTTAGTTATATGGGCTCACATAGGAATTAATTATATTGGGTAATGGGTCTGCCTACATTGGGATTAGGTGTTACCCATCCTATTTAAAGGATGTGAGTATCATTATGAGGAGGTCATGGATGTATGAGTTGAGTATTCTACTTGGTAGAGGTATATTGGAGGTGTCCCCCTCGAAGTGGATTCCCATCTTGGGAGATTGTGGAGTTACTCCTTCCTTAAGGAGAATTGTATGGTGTTACCCTAAGGGTATTATTCTGAATATATTGCATATTAGGGCATCTTGGCCCCACATATATCTGGTGTTGTGTTATATTCTACAATTTATTGATTTATTATATGCAAAGTTCTTATCAAACTCATTGATAATAATATAGGTTAGAATTATATATGTGTGTACGTGAGTTTATCTCACCATAGAATAGGGGTTTGTTAAGTGAGATACTGGTGGGATATGTGAGAGAATAATGAGAGTGATTATAGGAGAGATATGTGAGGATATTGTGGGATTAAATATTGGAGTTGAATCCTTATTTTAAGGAGTTAATTCTCTTATATATTGTAAGCACTCTCATTATGTAATTTCTTGAGTTTTAATCTATCAATAATATATGGTATTTTTGTTATAATTTGTCCTCTACAATTTTAGTCTTGTATTCTGCAACTTTCCTCCATTATTAATGTGATTGTTCTTTATGTAGATTAGTTATACTATCAATTTAACATCATTTGGTATTAGAGAAGGAAAGGAAAATCTATGAGAGTGATTGTAGGAAAAAACCACAGCCTCTAGGATGCAGATCTGAGAGTTGTGAAGCTTCCGTCACCATTTTCTCGATTATGATCTTCCAAAAATATGATTGGTGAATCATGTTTTTATTAAAATCCCAGATTCATAATTTTGTGAAATGTTTTAGGTTTTTTATTTGTATTATGAGAAACTACTATCAAAAAATTACACAAACCCAGTTCATATTTTAAGATAAATCGTGGAAACAATTCTGACATTTCTGATTATTCTGTAAAGAAAATAGTGAGAGATTTCCAACAATAAAAATATGATATGCTTTATTATTCTAGTTAAATATAAATTTGATTATTATTGTAAGGGTGCATTATCAGTTGAAACCGACACCTAATAGAATTTTAAAATGAGACTCAAAGACAAATTCGGCTGAGTTAGCATCATCACGATGGAGGAAGGAGGCAACAGAGGAAGGAGGTTAATCAATGACCTCTCGCCATCCGCAAGCGAAGGGGCCACACAATGAATTTGTGGCATTTATTTTTTCTTTGTTTAATTTTCATTTTGTATTGTAATAATAACATATGATTTATTCATGTTCGATATTGTAATAAATGAGCTTCTGCGTGAGCAATATTTCTTGTATTTTCCCTTAAATGTAAGGATGGGGGTGGGGAAACATGTACGCTACTATGAAAGTGGTTGGTGGTCCACTAGGAAACCAATTTGAGATTTTTTCAATCTCTTAGAAAACCACATACAAAGTGGTTAATGGTTCCACTAGAAAACCTATTGGAGTTGATTGTACTCTTTAAAAACCATCGGATTGTAGAACATGAGCAGGTATTAGACAAAACTCACCCATGTTTGCACTAAGGGAGGAAATGTTAGGAATAATCTTTGGATTAGTGCTCACATTATTATTTGTAATAGTTAAATGTAATATTCTTATATTACATTAGTAAGTTTGAGTGATATTAGAATTTGTGTGAATCATGAGTTGTATTTACAACTCATATATATTTTTAATATTATTATTAATAGAGTTGTCATGATAATACAAATCATTGATAATAATATAGGTTAGAATTATATATGTGTGTACATGAGTTTATCTCACCATAGAATAGGGGTTTGTTAAGTGAGATATTGGTGGGATATGTGAGAGAATAGTGGAAGTGATTATAGGAGAGATATGTGAGGATATTGTGGGACTAAAGATTGGAGTTGAAGCCTTGTTTTAAGGAGTTCATTCTCTTATATATTGTAATCTCTCTCATCATGTAATTGCTTGAGTTTTATTCTATCAATAATATATGGTATAAAATCCATTATATACAGGTTTTGTAAATTGGTCTGAACCCACTCATTATATAACCCACAATGCTAAGGGTGGAAACTTAACTAAACTGAACCGGTGTAGAAGCGTTGTATAATATGTAAACCAAAAATGATGCCCCCCCTCTTTGGGGGCACATGCGACATCACTGATAGGAGAATGTGGCCCCAAAAGAGGATCAGCCACATGATCTCTACCCTGCAGGGGAAAGGAATACATTTGGCAAAAACCAAGGTGCGCACAAGCAAGTGGCTAGAAAAAAAGTGTAAGTATGAACAAGCATGCATGTCAAGGACAAGTGTATGCTATGAAAACAATGTAGAAGCTGAGAAAGTAAATAAACACACAAGAAGACAATCATAGACTACCAAAGAAGGTTATAAACATGGGACATCACTCACAATGGCACAAGAAACTCAAGGACATAATGGCTGCATACAAAAAAACATGTGTGAACACCAAACAAAGAGCAAGGCCCGCATAAAATAGAAAAATAAAATAAATAGCCATGGAAATAAACAATCTTGTAAACAAATGTTGCACAAGAAGCACCTGTTAGCATGTTAGAAAGATAACCCATATATCAAAAGCGTGTATGAGAAAGTAATGTAAATTTCTAAGTAAAAAATGAAACAATAGCACTTGTATGAGACGAATTTGGATGTCCCCAGTGACCAATGTAGAATGGGAAGAAGGAGAGCATCTGTACTGCATGAAAAAGACCTGTATCTATGATTACAACGAAGAAAAGTCATGAATGTGCATGTGGGTATGGTATAGATAAATGACATATAAGAGATCTAACTAGCATGTGTAATAAGAAGACCATATATAAGCAAATGTAAACAAGAATAAAAGTAACCAAGATATGAAGTATGTTTTGGATGGGTGGAATGGAATGATAGGAGTTGTGTGCCCCCAGAGTGAATAGAAATGTATGCAGTGAGGTTCATTTGGTTTTCCCCCTCAGTAGTCAAGAATGAACTGCAAATGAGAGTGTGTCATCAGTAAATGGTCTAAATATGTGTTGTGTCTAGCGCATTGTGATGAGTTTGTATGTATGTTGATGATATGCAACCTAGAAATGATGTGTGCATGAGCCTTATAGCCGAAGTGTATATCACGATAAGTTGAATGAAGGAGTGATGATTTATCCTAAAGTGTATATCACTACAAGATGAATAGAGGGAGTGGTGATGTAGCCTAAAGTGTGTTCCACTACAAGATGAAGGAATGGGTGACCATTTAGCCTATAGTGTATGTCACTAACCTAGTAATTTTTCATGATAGAAGGTCGAATGATAAACGTGTATGTATGATAAGGTCCATTTTATTTGTAAACCCTCGATAGTTAAGTATGGACTGAGGAACTAAAGTGCGTCATAGGGTGGTGAGTGCAGCACGTAGAAGATGATGTAGTGTACGTAATAATAGATGACCATATGATGTATAGAAATTTGTAATACATGATGAATAGTATGCAATACAATGTGTGTAGGTAGACTAGTAATGTAGAGATGTGTGTTATGTAGTATGTAGTATGTAGGTTGAGTAGTATGTAATTCTAGTCTCATAGATGATATGAGTATGACACTAGTATGATGTGTGGTGTGTGGTGTGTGGTGTGTGGTGTGTGGTGTGTGGTGTGTGGTGTGTGGTGTGTGATGTATAATGTATTGATGTAAAAATGTCAAAATTATATAGACTAAATGTAGATTTATGATGTAAGATGTAAGACATACAACGTGAGATATGTGAAGAGACGCACTGTGTAATACCTATTGTGCAGTGTGTGGGGTTCATGTATAGTAAGCCCTCAATATTCGAGTGTGAACCAAAGCACAAGAGTGTGTCATCAGGAAATTACGATGCTAAAACGTGTGATGAATATGCCTATACAAGGATATGAACATACGATAATGCAAATATGAGAGATAAACTTATGCTAATATGAGGGGGATGTGTTAGACTTTATACCCCCAAGCATGTAAGATAAATATCGCAATCATGTAATGTCATCTAAAATATCATCGCTTTCAGGGTCATTGTCAAATGGATAAGCATTAGTTATTTGATAAGCAATAGTGTTTGGTTGATCATGTAGTGATCCATTGAGGCATAAGTTGTACGTACCCATGGCATATTCCTCATCAATAAATGGCAGAAGTGGGCAACTGTGTGTATACCAACAAGTGAGATTATGCATATAGCCAAGAAAGAAACTATTACAAATGAATATTCAACCAAAGGGGATGGGAAATGAGATATCAATATGATCAGGATCTAATGTGCCCCTAGATAAGTAAGCCAAGACTCACTTAATGTTAGTGGAGTAGAGCAAGGAGTGCATGATAGGTAGATTGTAAGATGAAAGACACATAAATCATAAGCAGTGGTAATAGTGATGAATCCATAATATAGATGTGAATCATGAGTAGGAGGATAAAGACCCTTGAAATAAAAACTAAGTCAAGCTAGGTGGTCATGTGAATAGATAGTGACATCGTAAGTAGAATCAAATGGAATATGTTACCAATATGAATCATTCATGAAAAGTGTGCAAGTAAATGGTGGGCGTGCTAATGGAGGCGATACATGTGAAGGTGTAGGTGATATAGTGATGTCCATAGAATGGACATGCCCCTAATAAGTAACCATAGCAGTAGCAGTAGTAGGTAGTGTAGAAGAGACCACATCTATCACACAAACGGCCCCTTCAAGTGGTGGGAGGTGAGGTGGTTTGTCCATAGGTTGAGGATCATCTATAGTATCAGTGTGTGGAATAGGAAGGATACTATTAGGATCTTAGTCACAATATTGGAAGGCATCACGGTTTCCAAGCACAGTATATTAAATACCTTCATGTATGAATTTGACACAATGATGTACGCTAGAAGCAACAACTTGCATGACATGGATCCATGGTCTACCAAGAAAATACTTATACGAGACTAGAAAATCAATGACAAAGAAAATGGTGTTGAGGGTTTTTGGTCCTAGAGGAATTGGAAGAACAATGTGACCTACACATGGGCGGATTGAACCATCATATGCATGGAGTGAGATGGATGATGGACTGACATTACGAGTAGAAAGACCTAACTTTTCAGGAATGACATAGGACATAGATTAAGTGTGGATCCATTATCAATTAAAGTGTGCTTAATACTCATATTGAGAATGCAGATCATAATATGCAAGGGTGGGTCATTATCAAAAGTGTTTAAATCAGCGGGAAGATTATATTTGAATGATAAGTGTTGAGAAAATGCATCAACACAAATTTGATATATTGAGTCAGGATGCATATCAGCACGAATGTGGGTAGTATCTAGAATAGGTTGGAATTTATACCTTACATCAAGATGTGCCAGAAAATAATCATTGATTGAGATATTCATGATGACTAGACATTAGGATGACAAAGAGTGAGGTTCCTATAGGCATGATGATTGAGGTTCACCAAAATGATTAAATAAAAAGTGGAATAATGGTAGTTAATATAACTAGGAACAACATTAAATAATAGTAAATAAATATAGAAAATGACTCAAGTAACTATGCTAATGAAAATAGAAACCCTAATGTGCAAGAAGAGTAAGAAAATGACTTAGCTGATCCGGAGGCTGATCTAGACTATGTCGTAAAATAAACGGAATCTTATGGAAGCAGGAACGAACGTGTAGAGGTCCCAAAAATAAAAAAATCTAAGTTGTTTGGTTGGATTGGGGTGCCTAAGAGAGGATCAGGGCACCTATGGGTGCCCTAGTCCGAGTTTTGGGCACCCAAGTTTGTCCAGGAGGTCCAAAAACTAGATTTTCAGGGTCAAATGATGATGCAAATCCTTCCCTATTTGTCACATGTAATTCTCTACTCTATTTCGAATGTTGTCAATGATCAATGATGAAAGATAAAAATGAAAAAGCCCAAAACAAACATCAAACCCTAAAAAATAAAAATGCAAATGAAGGGGTCGGACTGTCCTCAACGGCCACAATGGTTGACTTACTAACTGATCGTTACACTACATCTTAGACATGATGTAGTTCTATGTGCTTGTGTGTGTAATCATGCCCTAGGTGCTCTTTTTTCAGTCGCACTTTTTGAATTATCGAGATATAACTATGTGTAGAAAATGTAATAAATGGTGGATGCAATAGAATAGACTTCCCTCCTATGCTTGTGTGATGTAGATGAACCAACCTTGTCCATTGTGATGGAGCTAGATGGATGCAACTCTAGGTGGTTTATAGTAGTTACTAGTTCTTGGTCCCTCATTATGATCTCATAACTTCATATTTATATGGTTCTCTTTTTCTAATTTCGTAATTAACCCCAAAAAGGCCGACCACCAAAATTATAAAAAGATCAAACTACTAGAAAGTGCCCAAAAAGTGGTTGGAAAGTGTAAAAAGGATCAGGAAGCCCTGAATAGGACAAGGGCCCCTTTCAGTGCCCCTGTACTAGCTTGGGTACCCCATTCAAGTGCAAAATAACACAAAACAAAAGAAACAAACTGGGCAAGTATGCGGTGAAGGTCGGGAATGATGACAAAAATTAAAGTAAAAGGGCCAAAAGACAGGGATTAATTAGTAATTTCTTCACTCAAAAAGCATATGAATAGTAGTATGAGACCAGGACTAAATAATACCCAAATTGTATGATTTAGTGTCTACAGTTGCACTACATCTTAGACTCCATGTAGCTCTTATCCATGTGTGTAGAAATCGTGTTGTAGGAAGCTCTTGTGAAAGATGCACTTGATAATGAGAAATAACTAGATGTACCAATGTAAATAGATGTGTGGATGGAAAAATAAAACTTCCCCTCCTATGTGTGTATGCATAAAATGCAAGGTCCCTTTTCCCTTAAATGAAGCTAGCTGGATTCCTTGATGCTCTTAGAATGCCTTTGGATGCAACCTTAGGTGATGATAGTAGATTCTTAGAGCTTGGTCCTTATTTTGGTCACATAGCTTTGTATTTATATGATTCCTAAAAGGCCAACCCAAGAAAATAAGATGCCCAAAAGATAAAAGAGGCCCAAACAGGGGTGAGTAAGATAAAAAGAGGTTAGGGCGCTCAGAGGGAACGAGAGCACCTAGGTGTTGGTGTCTTGGCTGGGTGCTGGTGTCCAGAGTCAATAAAGATAAAATAATAAATATCATACTTTGTTGTGTGGTGTAGGAGGCCAAACATAAAATAAGAAACACAAACAAAATTCCAAAGGTAGTTGTCAATTGATATGTTTCTTGTTTAGGAATTATATGAATAGTGGTATGAGATTAGGACCTAGAAATGTACCCAAGTGCATGATTTTGTGTCTACACATGTCCTCCCTCCAACAATCATACTATGTGATATGATATTACACTTCATATCTCCAAGCCTCACATGATGACACCTTTGATGAAACTTGGTATAATTTGTTCTACTCACCATCTTTTGTACATAGCTAAACATTGATATAAAATGAAACCATTCAAATATTTGTAAATTTATCAAAATCAAGACATGTGCATCTAACTTGCATTATTAACAATTTACATTACACATGTTGTTCGTCACTTTAGTTTGATAGATAACATGCTTTATTTCTATACACAAAAGTATTTACTGTGTATATTAAACTAGATGTAGGGACACATAGATCACTACATGCTTATAGGATCACTCTTTCTTTCTTACATTCTCATCATTGGGGAGGACAATGCCTCCACATTTTGCATGTGTTATTATTCTATTATAATTACTTTACACTTCCTCATTTACGTTCAATTATATACATTATGTACTTGCTTATTTTTAGACTAATAGGACTAACAAATGTTTATTGTGCAACATTTACGTCTCTTGTTTGCTATTTTTATTTTTGTTTATCACATTCTAACACTGCTAGATATTAAATACATGCTTGATAGTTTTGTTTGTTAGTAGTTTTTTTCTTCATTTATTTCAGCCTAAGTTCGTTGATTGTCTTGTGATATCATGGGTGTCTCATATTTATGGATCTATTCCTCTTTAGTATTCCCTTGATTGCTCTTGTTTTCTATCCTAAGGTCCTTGATTGTCTTGTGAAATCATGGGTTCCCCATGTTTGTAGGCTCCAAGAATTTTGTATACTTTTGTATGTTGGATTGTTTGTAATTGGATGCATTGATGTTATTGTTTTCTCCTACTTGTATTGTTGCTAATATTTTCTCTAGTTTTTATTATTAGTGTTTGTTACTAGCATTATTTTTGTTTCTCGCCATGGTTTCTATGATGCAAAAAAGACCTTTCCTTTTGCAAGTATAGGCTCTCCAAGATGTCCACCTATTCAGCATTGTACAAATCGTTGCATGCATCTCCCTAAAAAACACACACTTATTTATTTTGAGCCACATGATCAACACGGTTTTCATACATGCCTCAAAAGAGGGGGAATCTGTCAGATTTTATTCTACATTTTCAGTAGATACAACTAGAATTCTAGGGGTAGATGCAGGTACAAACACGGTATAGGCACCAATAAATGTCTTCATACAAAAAAAAATGTAAAATTAGTATAGGGTCAATATTGTACACTTTGATCAGAATCGTATGGAACGGTCCTAACCCCACACAAATATGACCAGGAGAAATTTCAAAAAAAAATTCAACACTTTCATATTATCACCTAGGATTAAAGGTTTTATGCATATTTTCATATCTAGAATACTCAATTCAGATTAATATTATGGGCATGAAAATGTCCATTCCTTCTTCGCATCATCACTTATCTTTACGCGTAGTTTTAGGAATCTTGGGGGCATATATCTCCTTCCTAGTTTAGCTTTGTTAGCACATTTTCATCACATATTCATCTCATACTCAGTTATGCAGCATATGTGGAGAGTTTGGGGGCACCTATTCTCATTTATATTGTACGTTTTTATTTGTAAAATCGGGTCTAGATCCATCTGTAGTGGTGTGATTTTTGGGGTTATGGAAGGTAGTGAATCAATGGGAAGACTTTCCTCTCCTATTACACAAGTAAAGGGGAAGATATTAGAGTTGTTGAATAACTTTGGTACATGGTCTTATTCCTTCATACGGGTGCATTTGTACCTATTTATTTTTCTCTCTCTTGACATTTCCATGTTGGTTTGTATGCACCTAATACTTTGGTTTCTCCTGGACATGGATTGGGGGCTAATCACCCCCAATCCTTCAGCAAAGTTTTAGTGATACAAATCTCCAAATAAAAAACAAAGTACAAGAAAACAAGTGTATCATTTCCTTCTTTACATAGTTACACTTCACTTTTATGCAAATGCAAATATTTTATTGTAGATGTTTTATTTGAGTTATAGTTAATTATCTATCATGGACATTGACTACACTTTTTGTTGCATGTTTCATTGTGGACCATGCCAACACAAAGCACAACAACACAACTACAAAAAAAACATTCAACAAAAGGAAAATTGTGTTTACACAATGATATAAAGGACATCATGGGTTATTAAAATTTCCCTAAATATCTCTAAACTATTATAGTATAGAAAATAAATCTGATAGTTTTCCAATGCCTATTAGAACGCGTGAACAAAATATTGTATGCTCCCGATACCAGTGGTCAAAGTTCATGGTTAAATAGAGTCAACAGGGAAGCACAGGTCTATAGTACCTTGGCTCGTGCACAAAGTATATTTGTGTATTTCAAAGTTGATCGAGGTAGAAATGATCGTGGAAATGTTTGATACATTCTCTAATCTTCAATAAGTGTGCAAAATTTTGGTTTCAACAGTGAGGTCCATTCTTATTTGGGAAGGGGACCTGTCTGTCGTGGTATATTAGTGTGATTTTCATTTTTCCAATTACACTACGGTTTTATTCCATATTATGCCATGTATTTTGGTGCTGAAACATGACAGGATGCAGCTTTGAAGTGATCTATGTGGTGGGTCCTTAGGCCACCACATGGCCCTAGCACCTAACTCACCAACCTAGCTTGAAGGATCTGAGTTGTTCCACATATCTTACTAGATGTTTTAACCAGCACAGTGAGTTACCCCGTAACAAACTCACCATTGCAACACGGCCAATCCAATTACTAAACGATTGGCGATATCATAGGGAGTCACATCCCTTGTTTGAAAAAATAGTAGTAAACGTGTTTGAATCCATGAGTTTACATATCCACCTTAGGCTATTTAAAGCTTTAAAACACCTGCTTCCCACTAAATGTGATATAAACCCACTAATACAAGCCACCTTGGTGGGGATTGAACCCCAAATTTGAATCAAATAGATAAGCTCCTTATCCAACCCACCTATGGGTTACAAGTGATATAAAAGTCATGAATTGCTATTTGAACATAGGTCAGTCGAGGACTGTGTAAGGTCCATAATGGGTAGTTTGTGAACATGGTCATTTTTGACCCACGAAATGACATTTTTCAGGAGTTTGACTTAACTGGATAAATGTGTAGAATTGTAAGATGATCATCCCAAGCTTTGAATTTTACTTATCGGTGTTCATTTGACATCATTTTGAAGCATTTTTCCGCTGCTTTTGATGTAGAACATGGGGAAATGGATCGTGCAAGTGGGACAGGAAGGTGGAGGACATTGTTGATCGAGATTGGAGTCCTTTGAAGGTTTGTTAAGCATGTTTATTACAGGCTTCAGATCTGTTATTCATTTGTAAGATTTCAATTGTACTTACAAATTTGATCTTTAATGGATTAGATTACGTTTTAGCAGTACTGGAGATGTAGCCCAATCCACGGGTGAACTCCGTTATCAATTTTTGGAGTTTGTGTTCATTTTTTCATCTATTTATTCTTATTATGTGTAGTTTTAAATAATAAATTAATTGATTGGGTGCAGTTATAACATTTTTACACTCTTCCAAAAACTCATATTTTGATCCTTTTGATCGTACAAACTATAAACGATTAATGAGTTTAAATTCATATTTTGGTTCAGTTTTTAACACATTTTAAATCAAATTTGGACTATATTTTAATCGATTCCTATTTCTTGATTTTGGGAAAATTATTAGTGTTTAAGTATCCATTTGTAAATTGAATTGTAACTTGAAGGGCTCAAAGTGGTTTACTGATCACACACTCAGGTACAATTTCTTTTAATCATGTAATTTTTAATTCATAATTAAAGGAGCACAAATGTAAACACTAAAATTTGGTAATTTGTACTTCGACAACCCTTGATTTCACTGTGTACTCTTGTGGCACTCTTGTTATGATAAATACTTCTTTGTTCCCGCTTAGCACTTTCTGAGTTCCATTATTTATCTTGTTTATCCATGAACACTGACATGTCGACACATTCTGAGAATACAATGCACAAAATCAATAGGAAAACAATTGTTGAAAAGTCCCAAACTTCACTTTGCATATTTTCTACTCCCAGTTAGGGCTATATAGTTTGATGAGTAATTTATATATGGCCCTGACCCTTCTATATGATCTTGGACCGACATGTCTTCCAACTACACTTTCAAATTAGTATCTTCTGTTGGGTCTTATACTTACTTTGGGTCAGCTTTTATTAGATAAATCATCTGCATAACCCTATATAAGGAAGTAAACACTGCCTCATTTTCTAACATGGATCTCCTAAGGAAATACACTAGAACACTCACTTCATACACTTGAAAAAGGCCTCCAAAGCTCCATAAATCTCGCACTGTCACATTTGAAGTTATTAGGGCAACACCCACATCATCTATGGAGCTAAAAACCAAATCAATGCAGTTATATCTCTCATCCACAAGCACTCAAACATGTTATATCCAAGCATTTAAGCAAGAGATAATTCAAAGAAAACATGGTCAAAGAAAATTCCAAATTTGATTGATCTATTTAGATATCACATGATAGGTGGAGAACGACGTGTAGTTTGAGGCCTCTTCAAAGTAGTGTCAATGTTGGTGGTTCACGAGGGTGCCCACAACCCTTATGATGTTTGTTTTGCATCACTCTTTATCCATGGCTAGGGTTTGAGATGATGATCATTTGATACAGAGAGCCTCATTGCATTTGTGACAACTAGGGTTTGACAGTGACAGAAAAATCCAAGAAGGTGAGCACCACACAAAGTTACATAAACCAAATAAGAGCAATTCGAAGACTATATAACAAGGACATGACTGTACAATACGGTCCTAACAGTTTGGTATGGTCCCTCACCAGGTGGATTCCTAATCATAGTTCCAGTTCTGATGATCATTTCAATTCATACTCCCCAGTTCCACCATTGCACAATCCTAGATCTCTCCAGAAGTCATCTATAATCAACTAAGTGCTTGTATACATCCATTTTGAACTTTCAATTGCATGAACTAGGTTGATTAGTGTATTCTATATTCTTTTTATCGTATCTAAGTTGCAAATCTAACTTATTTTTTTTGTAACATCATTGTAAGATCTGCAATCAACTTTAATCTAATGTATAACCTAATTAAATTGACCCAAAATTTAATAAAGGGTTAAACATTATCAAAAACAAAGGTGCATATGTTATTAGTGTTTTTTTAACGAAGATACCTCCCATTGCAAATGTTAGGGAAGAGTTGACATTGCTTATCAAACGTAAAGGAAAAGGTGCATACGATGATTGTGTTCTTATTGACATTCTTGGAGTGCTCTGTATTTCATATACATTCTTTAAACTTCCCAATAATGGCATTCTATGACTATATGGATGCATTATTCAAACCTTCTAATGACATCCTTCAACTTTGTCTTCAAGACATTCTTTAAATTGGTAGTGTGATTAATGCTTCTCTTTCTAAATATAAATAATCAACATTGAATTGTAATCTTTCGAATCGCTATTTTCACAATGTTTAATTACATGCGAACAATTTTCCATTTTTTATTTTCTATTGGACATTAAAACCATCACTCGTTTGAATTTGCAGCATTGCATGAATACAACAATGGGGGAGGAATATGTTATAATTAAGATTGGTAGTGTAGATATTGTGAATTAAAAAATATATACAACTATAAAGAAGAAGAAGAGGAAATGAAGGGGTAGATGAAGTCTCGAATGAGAGCAGTTCTAGTGGAGAGGAGACTATTGAGAGTGAAACACCAGTCCACCACTTTTGGTTCGACCCATTCCTTCCACCATTCCTCCTCATCCTGCATCCATGCATCTGGTATATGCCCCCTCCTTGCTACCTCTTTTACTCCTCTGCAACATTGCACCCACACCCACACTGCATTCCTCCTCCTCATCCACTACTCCTTTCGAATCATACATTGAATTCTTCATCCTCTTCTTTTTTATATCCTTCTTCTTGTTATTAGTATTCTCCTTAGACGAGGCTTTGTTGTTTGCCTTGTTATTTTTGCTGCAAAGTGGGGCGGAGGAGTATCTATGCAAATGAGCATGATTATTATTTATTTTTTCTTATTACGAGTGGTGACGTTATTGTCATTTTTCATGTAAAATGCCAAGGCCAACTTTGTCTCTCCACACCTTCACTTCAACACCATAACAATGTGCTCTTGCTCTCTCTTTGACTACTATGATATTATTTATCGGTATATGTGGAGGTGAGGGATTGAGCATATAGCGCTACCACCAAGTCTTATGTGTGGATTTGAATGATTATTATTTTGAAAACAAGTTTAAACATATTTTAAGACGACAATGACAATGAAAATGGGAGTTACAAAAAAAATTAACTTTAAAAAGACCTATAGGCAAAAAAAATATATATCCATAAAAATATCAATTTAGAGGAGTCTATCTAACTTAGATGACAAATCCAATATAAACATCTTGATATCTCTCCACATATCATTAATAACTACATTTAAAATATCCATACAAATAATAGCAAAGTAATCTGCCTAACAAAGAGGTGTTATCTGAGTTTTTCGTTAAAAAACTGATTAAAGCAGCCTTACCATAAAAGTAATAATTTAGTTCCATCAATAATTACATATTAATCAACTAGGAAAAGTAAATGACAATCAATATCGTGTGGCTGCCTGAGTGGCCTACTTATTTAGAGTAGATTTTTCAGGAAAAAGACAAGCACAAGTTCATATATAAATGAATAAAGTGTGAAATAAACTATACCCAAAATAGGCAGCACAACTTAGTGGCGAATAATTTATTGATATGGGGGCAAATCTGGGCATGTATTATTATGGTTTTATTTGTCGTATCATTGTATTTTTTAACTATCAATGGGGGCTGAGCTGGTCTCGTAAGATTGCTATATATTTCTCTATCTTCCTCTCTATTATTGCTTATCATTCTTCAAGGATAGCTCTGTTGAGGTGTATTATTGCTTGCATAGGCGGTGGAGAAGATGAAGCAGAAGAGGAAGAGGAAGAGGAGTGTGGAGGTATGAACAGGATCTCCATTATTATTGCTGTAACAGTATAATGGAGACTGTAAAGAGGCAAGTCAAAACACAACGGCAAAGGAAGGCCCATGCCTTTCTCCCTATTCCACTTTATATTGAAATATCCATTTAGGTAATAGATTTCCATTTTAAGAATCCTAATCATATACTAAATAAGGGTATCTACAAGATGTCCAGAGTCAATAAATAATGTGTGTTTGTATTGAGGAACGAGAAAAGAATATTAAGAGTTGTCTCTGTGTTAAGATATTAAGTTTCATTCACTCTACTGTTTGCAGAATCAAAGTTGCAATAAAAAAAATGGAAGCAATTCTAAATGGAAGTGATGTTTCATAAAGGATTATTATTTTGTAAACATTGCAATGTTATGTTTGATGGAATTGGAATTTGTGGTGAAATGTATGCTCTCTTAATTTGTTATAATTTTGTATGATGGGAGTGAGTAAACAATGCAGTACAATTACAACATCCAACAGAGAGCACTTCCTATTTTGTTTTGATGGATGTCCATATCCTATTGCAAAGCTCTTAGTTTCCCAAGGCCAGTAAATACATTGACAAATGTGAGATGATCAGGTTGAATATGTGTTTGTTGCATTTGGTGAAAGTTTCAATGGTTCTTGAGTATGACCATGTCTAAATCTTCCTGGCCATTTGTCACTAATCAATAAAGAGCTTACAAGAAAGCTTTGAAATTATTAATTATTTATAGTTAAAAACACATAAACATGTGTAAACAAATGTCAATGTTAAACATGGGCTAGAGTCATGAACACAAATCTCCCTCACCTTGGACATATCGAACAAGTAGTCCAAAAAAATAATGAAATCTCCCACCAAGAAGAATATGGTAGAGATATTTTTACTTTCCCACCAACAATAATATGCCACAAATTAATTTCACCTTAATAAACCCCAATCCAAATTCAATACAAATACATCCAATTAGGATTGACTACATAACTATTAAGAAAATAAGAACACAAAATATTTGAAAAATACGAACATTAATGTTAACAGGGGCATAATTTCCCCTTCAAATGCGGGGTTCCATAACACTCAATTGACATGTGTAATGCAGTTAAGGTAGAGATGAAAAAATGCAAGAGGCGGTGTGGAGCTACTACTCTCAAAAAAATATCAGGGTTGTTTTTTTTAGCCTTCACTTTTATTTTCATTTAGATTTGATTAAACCTCCTTTAGTCATAATTGGAAATCAGTTTCATGTAGTTTTTTGGTTTTGGGTTTTTTATTTTTTGGGGATTTTAGAAGATAGTTCGAGGGATGCCACTAAACTCCAAAGAAGCAGTATAAAACACTCTGCTTTGGCCATATTTAGGTGTTGATATGCATTTCATATCACAAGCATATGTTGGTTCTTGAGGAGGAAAATGCCATGTTCTCAATCTCTCATTTTGACATACGCTAAAAGAATGATGACAAAGGTTATGGTCTCTACGTTTACACCTGCCAATTGTATTTACTTGAAATTTTCTAACACAGTTTCAACAAAACCATTTTCTACCTATCTGACAATCATTGCAGTCCATAAGATCATATTTCTTCCAAGAATTTGGTTGAACAATTCACATGCCCTAAACGCTTCTCCTCTAATATATTGTTCTTTTTCGCCAGCATAGTTGTATGACTACATATATAACAAAAATTAGTTTTCCATTATGCTATGATGGATGTCCATGCCTTGTTCTAAAGCTCCCATTTTGACACAGGCCATAAGGATGATGGAAAAACTTTTTTATTCTAACATTTTCTTGAAAATTTTCAAGGTCTTTTAAAAGAAACCCATGTTTGTGAACATTATGCAATCATTGCACTCCATTGATCTATTCATATTCCATGTGCATGTTTCCACATTTTTCATACATAACTATAGGGAACTTGTAATGATATATCACATTTTAGCCCCTTCTCCATTACATATGATGACTGTGAGTGAAATTGACCTCAATGTGGCCTATCACTCCATAGAAAACTTCTTATCGAAATAAATATGTTAGAATTGAAGAGATTCAAATTATAGATACCAACATAACTATCACAAATGCTTAGGTGCCACAATGTTGAAGCCAAGTCATTTTGCACCCTTCATGGCATGTATGGACAAGTATGAACCGAGAAATATATAGTCCTTTGACAATCCCAAAGCTCGAAAGTTAATTGCCTAGACTTTCAAAAGAGTCTTCCATATCATTTACTCCATTACATCGCATAAATGTAAATCCACAGAGGTTGTGGTACTTTCAAGGCCACTCCATAGATGTTGTAGCAAACATACCAACTCTCCCCACACTGATATTCTCCATGTAATAGTTGTAGTTGTCTAGTAAATAGTTATTACACTAGTTGTTGCAAAGATACTATGATAGATAATAATTTTTTTTAAAGAAAAATTGAATATCTTTTATCTATGTAAAGTCTATGTAAACACTCAAAAAATCAATTAAAATAAAATTTGAATATTTTTTATATATGTAATTTTTATATAAACACTCAAAAATTTAAATTCTATATATTTAATTGGTGGATTTTAAACATAAATTCACTTATTAGATTCTAGACTTGCAACTTTCCCAATCTAAAATGATAAGTGAATCACACACACACACACACACACACACACACACACACACACACACACACACACACACACACACACAGTGTGTGTGTGTGTGTGTGTGTGTGTGTGTGTGTGTGTGTGTACTTGTCTATACATATAAACCAAGTAAATTCATATGATTTATTATTATTATTATTGGTAAATAGTTTTAAAGGGACTATACCTTGTTACCAAAAGGGCTCAACAGCCAAATATAGCTATAAAGGAACAACAAAAGAGGATCAAAATCTAGATAAAACACTATGTCCAATAGTAACCAAAACATAATTACAAGAAAGAAACAAAACAGAACATAAAATGCAACAATACACCACAAAAGCAGCATAGAAACAACAAAAAGACCAAAAAAGAGCAGCGACCAAAATGATGCCCACCATCCTAAGTGAGTTTACTTCTTAGACGCTCTGTCAATTTTGGACTTGATAGTTTGCAGTGAGGTGAACAACGCCAATGTGGTGATGTGCGTTGGGTCAGTTGTGTTTAGCTGTGAGATGGTCTGGCTTCTCTCTTTTTCATTCCCCCAAATAGTGTCAGGGATCCCACTAAGCATGGTAATGCTTTGAACATGCTACTCTAAGAAGTCACTAATGGAATTGAAGATAGCCATGTTGTGATCATACTTGTCTTTTACTCTCCTCAATCTACTGTCCAGAGAGGTCAACTTCTTATAAATTTCAGCAATATGATCCTTCCCAATGTCATTATCATCATTGATTTTTCTTTTTCCTTTCTGCTTGTCCATGCGTTGCATGTCCTTCTTAAGTTGCTTCATCTCTTTCTCCAAAGACTCCAATCTATGAGGTACGTTATTCCCCTCATGATGTAGGGCCATATCCAAGCCAGCTTTGCTAATATGCAGAAAATTTTACGCAACTTCCAGCTCTTTGGTGCTTCTAAAAACCCAGGAAGAGTGAGGGATGTCAGTTTTTGGAAGCTTAGGGTTATTAATCTTGGGTTTGGAAGAGGTGTCCAGTATGGGAGTGGGATCAATGGAGGTAGTGATGTGCTGATCGCTAGGAGTGGTTGGGAAGCCAGGGAATTTGGAGACACAAATTTTATGGAGTAGGAAGATGAGGCCCTGGTGGAGAGGGATAGCATGGGAGTGCTTCTGTAAGTCCAAAATGGAATGCTGAAGGGAATTTAGTAGGTAGTGTGGGAAGTAGACCAAAAATTGCCTTCTAAAATGTTTAAGAAAGACCAGGTGATTAACAGGGATAGTTTTGTATCACCCTTCTAGAGAAATATACCTAACCATCATATTTGTTACTTCATCAAATGGCTTGGGGATAGATCTTACCCTAATACATGCAAAAACAAATTCAAGCTCCTCTCCCTCATCAGATAATTTCTTAGCCTCAGTGACCCTGTCAATCCTTTTGCTAAAAAAATGATAACCCTCCAACTTGAGGCCTATAGCCTCAACAATCAACTCTTCATTAATAGTAACACAGTGGCCACCATATTTCACCTTTCTATCCTTCCATTCCATTGTGAAATGAACCGAAATATTCTGATTGTGGCCCTGAATGCATTCTATAAAATTGGAAATGTCACCCTTGTGTAAGACGTTCCATAGCTCCTCATTGTTATTCCAGGCCGGATCACTGCAAGGCTCCAATTGGAACGGGGCACCTCCCATTTTCTTCTTCTCCCTACTATTCCTGTAAATTTTTTGCTCAAAACCCTCATTTGAATATTTTTCTTCCTTATGTCTCTCCCAGTTTTTAAGAACCCATCCACCTGTGTGAGGTTCATGGGTGTTAAAATGGCTGTAGTTAGGATGATAATTTTCACATGTGTGATCTTTCACCTTCGCTAAAGCCCGCTCCATACCATTATTATTTCTACTCCATGTTTGAATGCCCATATTTAACCGCATTAATGCTATTATGTACCTCCTTAGGGATGTAATTTTCATTATCCCATATGGTTAGATTATTATTGATGCCAAAAATGGCCAAGGTATCCACAACCTTATTCCCCTCCCTATAAGTATGCCTAATGATGATATTCTTTAAATTTTGACAAATACTTATGGATGCCATAATAAATTCCTTGACAGTCTAACTAGGAGGAGAAATTTGATTTAGATGATTGATGATGTTTACTTAATCTCCTTCAAAAATTAAGTTTTGTATATTATAATCTTTGGCAACCCTTAGCCCCCATAAAGCAGTTAGGGCTTCTACATAATGATTTTTCTGAATCCCCATTGTACTAGCATACGCAGCAACTAAACAACCTTTATGATCCTAAATTACACCTCCCCCAGTAGCAAAACCAGGATTACCCTTGGAGGCACCATAAAATTTTAGTTTATGCCATTTAATCTCAAGAGGGATCCAATGAATCAGAGACCTATCAATGTTTGAGGTATTCCTAATTTGCAAATTTGCAACTCCTAACTTCCAGTTGGAAAGTATATATTCTTCACTCTAAGGATATTTCTTATTTTCGGGAGGTTTGAATCTCCCAATATTAACTTTAATAGCATGACCAATCTTAACAAATCTAAGCTTGCAATGTTTTTTATTGTTTCTGAAAATGATATCATTCCTATCTTTTCAAATCCTCTAGATAATATGGGGCATGACCAGTTTCCAAATTCATATGATTTTTAAAAATATAATTGTTAGGACATTAATATCAAGTGTTCTATATGCTTTAAATTATAGTTTATAATTAAATAAATAAAAATATAGAAAACACTTTCACTTGGCCCCACGGGTCTTATTTAAATATTTGTTTATGGGTGTGTCTTGTCGTGAAGCACCCCACCGCATTTATAGATTGATTTTAAAAATCAGTTAAACCTATAACCTGAAGTTTTTATTAAATAATTAAAACTATTATATTTATTTAATTATAAACTATAGTTCATAGCATATAAAACACTTAATATTAATGTTCTAACACTCCCCCTTAATATTAAGTGGGGTTTATATGCCAACATTACCTGTTTATACAACATGATTTACAATCATTAAATCACAGTGAGGGTATATGCTAGCATATCACATTTGAAAGATTTAAACACCTTCATCATGCTAAACTTATTTTTTCATACAAAATGATTTGGAATCCATAAATTAGAAGTGATGATTTAAGCTAAATACGATTTGTGAGACTACATCTCATTGTTTCTCATGGAAAATTTATACCAACATCTTTACTCATTGTTTCTTATGGAAAATTTCTACTAACATCTCTATGATCCTTTTACAAAGTAAGGACCTCCTTTACAGCATGATGTTTGCATTACTTGACTACACAATAAAATTAGAGTGATAAGTTTACTAAGATCATAAAAAATATATTTTACAATGTTTTAAATTAGAGAAAAAGTATAGAGGGGAAGAAGAAAACACATGTCCAACCGGTAGGAGGTGGCATTGTCATGCACACTCCCCCTCAATAACAACTCTAAAAGGCCAAGCCTTACACAAAACTTGCAGAACTTTATAGCACAGAATGGCTTCGTAAATAGATTTGCAACTTGATCTTCAGTCGTGCATTATTGGAGATTGATATCACCAAAAAGCACCTTCTCTCGGATGAAATTCATATGTATCTCTAAATGCTTTGTTCTCTGATGTTGAACTAGATTATTAGCAAGAGAAATAAAACTCTAACTATCACACAAAATAGGAGTAATTCCTTTCACTTCCATTTGAATATCTTATAACAACCACTTTATCCACATGGCTTCTTTCTATGCTTCCATCATGCTTTTATATTCTACCTCAGTAGAAGAGATGAATATTGTCAGCTGCTTTTTACTACTCCAAGTAATGGCACATGTACAAAACTTAAACTTGAACACATATACAGTTGTAGATTTTCTATCTATCACATCACCAGCATGGTCAAAATCACAATAGCCATATAAAGATACATTATTAGAAGAAGTATAATGTAAACCAAAATTTATTGTTCCTTTAATATATCTCAATATTAATTTTGTTAGCTTCCAATAATCCTGATATGGTTCCTGCATAAATCTAGATGCAATACCTACTGAATATGTAATGTCTCGTTTGGTATTAGTAAGATAAATTAAAATACCTACAAGTTTCTTGTAAAGATGAGGATTATCTTTTTCACATGTGGGTTTAGGATTAAGTTTACAAGAAACTTCAATAGGAATAGCAACTTCTTTACAATCTATCATATTAAACCTTTTAAGCAAGTTAGTAGCCTATTGTGACTGAGAAACAACAATAGAATTTTTATCTTGAAAATTTGTCATGCCTAAAAAATGATGTAATAATCCTAAATCAATCATTTCAAAGTACTGTTTCAATTTAGCTTTAATTTTAAAAATTAAACTATTAGAATTGCTAGTAATAAGAAAATCATCAACATATAATATAATAAGAATAATCTATTTATTTTCAATTTTAACAAAAAGATCATTATTAGAAGAATAGTTAGTGAAACTAATATATTTAATAAAACTATTTTATTTTTCATACCAAGCTCTAAGAGATTGTTTTAAACTATATATAGATTTTTTCATTTTACACACATGAAGATCTTTTCCAGGATCCTTAAAACCTTTAGGTTTAGTCATGTAAAATTCTTCTTTTAAATCACCATTTAGGAATGCATTCTTAACATTCATATGGTGGATTTCCCAACCATATTGAGTAGCTAAGGTAATAACAATCCTAATTGTGCTCATTTTTACAAAAGGTGCAACACTTTCTACGTAGTCGATACTGGGTTTTTGAGTAAACCTGCAAGCTACGAACTTGGCTTTGAAATTATCAATATTTTCATCAGCCATATATTTGATTTTAAAAGGCCATCTAGAGCCAATAATGCTACATTTTTCCAGAGGAGGGACAAGATCTCAAGTCCGGTTTTTAATTAAGGAAGAATATTCAGCTTTCAAAGCTTCTACCCATCTTTTGTCAAGAGATGCCTCTTTTAAAGATTGGGATTCTGGTTCATACATAGTCAATAAGGAAAGATAATTATGATGACTTATAGTCATCTGACCAAGGTTATCAGGATTAGAATTTTGAAGAAGATTTTGAGCCCATTTAGGTATTTTAGTTATAGAGTAAATAGGAAGTGACTCTTTTTCAACTATAGAATCATTATTACAATATATTTGTTCATCACAATCATCATTATCATTGGTTTCTAACTCAGTCAAATTATCACAGGCAGAATAAATAGAAGAAGAAGAACAAAAAAAATTGTTTTTCTAATAATTTGCCATTCTTGTTCTTGATAACTTCACGTTTTGTAGGATCATATTGTTAGAGCTCAAAATTGCACCCTTCCCTTGAATCAAACCTCTAGAGAAGGTCAGATTCCTCATTACATGAATTTTAAAATCTCGTGAAACACAACCTTCTTCTACTCCTAAGCTAATTTTTCACTAACAATTCAAAGGGTTTATGGAGAGAGAGAGAGAGGGAGATGTAATAAGGTAAATCCTAAGCCAACAAGTGTGATGTTAGAACCAAAAATAAGGTCAATCACTCTCCAAAATGGGAACGAAAGAGAGAAAACATGAGAGGAAAGTGTAGACAAACATATCATCGATCAAAATCGTGAGGATTCACCTTTCCCATGCATCTACAACACATGAAAATGGAGATCTGCAAGGAACACACACATCATGCCAAAGGAATAACAGAAAGGAAAAAACGCATAAAATGTGAAAATATGGTAGAGAATGTCTACAACACTTGATTTTATTGCTTAAGGTATGCACATTCGATTATAAAAATTCCAGAAGGTAAAATTACATTGCAGAGTCTAAGTTCGAGGTCTAAAACTCATGGGAAGTGGGCCACAATTTTGTCAAGGTGTTGTTACAAGAAAGAGATATTTTTTATAATGGGTGAGTTCCATGTTTATAGAGAAATGAGAGGGATAAAACAGAAGGAGAGATAAATGCCAAAAATAGGAATTCAACCACTAAGGACCGATTTCCATTGATGTTTTACATGAATGTGTGGGTGGTTGAATGTTTTCTATCACACGCCATTAGATTTTGCAAGTCACAAAGATAGCACCCATACTTCATTAATTTTGGTCAATGGATTGGTTGTAATTTTATTTTCAAAATAAAGGCACATTTTAAAAGTTCCTGTAGGTTTTCTTCATTCTACGGATTTACATTGTCTTGCGTCATCTGGCCTTGTTCTACATCTAGTCTTTGTTGTGCGACTATATTCCATTATTCTTCAACTTCTAGAGAAACCACACAAAACTATAATCGGTCACTAATTGGGAAACCCACAAAACACTAAGATAGTGTTTCGCAGCTTCCAACCTTAGTCACATTTCAATTCTATTTCCTTTACCACATGGTGTCTTGTGCCACTTCTCCTTCACATCATGGCTTCTACTTGACAGACTTTATCCTTGGTTTCATGGTATTGACAAATTCTATGGGATTTTATGTATTATGAGTCTTCCTAACTCTATGTTTCTCCATGTTGCGAAGTGCTAAACTTCATATTCTTTTTCTCCGCGGATTCTATCCTTGCTAATTTTCCAAATTTTTTACGGGCGTAAAACCTATAGTTCTCTAACTTTCCTTTGACCTGCAAGAGACAGACTTGGTGCCCCAAAGGTATTTTCTCATCATAAATCTTCCTAAGTCCTTAACTGATTCTCCTTTGTTCCATGGGTTAGGAGAACCATAAAAACACTACATTCTTGTGTTCTAGGGAAGGCTAATTTAGTCTTTCATGAATTTCCTAAGAAAAAGTGCATAACTTGTTCAAAATTACATGGAGTGAAATTTTGGACAACAGTTTGGTGACTTTTAGAGGGCATATGTATGCTAGATGATGAATACCAGTTGCTTGTAGAAATCAATTGGGCTTGAAGTTAAGGTAAACCTTGAGGAAATTTATCATAACGTTTAAAATATGTCTCCTAAATCCACATGAACCTAACACTGGGTTGGAATTTCCTGAAGTTGATCTATAGAGATCTAAATGAAACTTAGAAATTGATCCAACTATCTTATTCTACCATAAAAATTGTTGAACTGGTTGTGCAATGGAAATAAATACCCACAACAACTATATACAAACATGAAAATCATACATGTTCCAAGTGAAAACATGCAGAGTGTGCACAATGCACTTATTTTGTAAATATAGACATAAAATCATGCACTTGGGTACATTTCTAGTTTCAAAAGGCATGCTACCATTTACATGATTCCTGAGCAATAAAACTAGTGGTTGACAACTATCTTTGGCATCTTTTCTTTTTCTCTTTATTTCTATTTGGTCTTACACACCCTATAGCCCATTCATAATTCAAGTGATTTATCTACTATGGCTTCAACCACCAGCACCGAGCTAGGACACCAGCTCCCAGGCACTCTTATCCATCGTGGGCACCCCAAAACCTTTCTTACCTTACTCGCTCTTTTTGGGTATCTTTCATCTTTTGAGAATATTTTTCACTTATGAGTCAACCTTTCGGTTATCAATTAAAAAATTCAAACAAGGGAAACATATAAATACATAGTTATATTTTCAAAATCAAGGACCAAAAACTAAACATTACTAGTTATATTTTCAAAAGCAAGGACCAAGCACTAAGCATTAGTATCATCACCTAAGCTTGCATTCAAAGGCACCAAATCACTTCAAAGTCATCCATCTAGCATCCTTTCAAGGGATAAGGGTTGTATACTTCTACATGCACACCATAGGAAGGGGAAGTCTATTTTATTTCATCCACACATACTATCACATTGCTACATTCTAGCTACAGCTCTCTATCAAGTGCAACTTGCACAAGGGCATCCTAGGGAATAATTTCTATACACACACAAACTACATAGAGTCTGAGATGTATTTTAGCACTCAGTCCTAAGTTCACTCTTTAGGTGACTGTAGGGGTCAGTCTAACTCCCCATTATACATTTTCCTTTTTAAGTTTGATTTGATTTGCGGGTATGTGTAGATGAACTTTATTTTTTATAGGTTACAAGTACCTTCGACGGTCAAGAAGTGAACATTAGGAAATCAACAACAAAAAATAGAAAAACCCTTACAACAAAAAAGAAAGTAGATCCTGAGCTCCTACACAGTCACCAATGCCCAGATCTAGTCATCAACACCCATGCGCCTTTGCTCTACACTTGGCACCCTTGTCTGGATATGTTCATGAGTTCTAGAATTTGCAGTGAGTAGTGACAACCCTTTCTACAGTCTATTTAGCACTTTACCCTACCCAGATCACTTCCTGTCCACTTAGAAATCAAATAAATCTTCTTACCTGTCTTCCTTTCTTAGGGTTTTACATTTGCAAGCTTCTTTACTTGTGTCATTGTTGTATTTTAGATTTTGTACATTATTTATTTCAATGATTTACTCTAAAACAAGATTTAATTAATTCAAATTAAATTAAATAATTTGGTGAACCCATCTAGTGATCATACACTTGCATCCTTATTACCCTTCTTTCATGGCTCCTAAAATTACTCAAATCTCCTTGCATGACTTACTTCAAATACACCCACCTTGCAAAAATGTTCTCCAAAAATCCCTAGACACTATGTATCTCCCTCGTAATATGCCACTTGCATAGGTAAGTGCCATCTTTGATCATCTCTATAATGACCCTGTTGATCATGGTACCACAACCAATCAATCCATTTACAAATAAATTTAAGCTTTACATTGTTTATTTCAAGGTAAAATTCAAGTTATGGAAACCACAATTATATCTCTCACTATTGAAATCCAACATCTCAAGGATGTTTCTCAAGCCCATGCTGGTTATTCTTCTACACCTCATTATAATCCTATGTCTTCTACATGTGCTCATATAAGTGAACCCCAAGTCTTACCGCTTCCAGAACCTCTCAAGTTTGATCAAAATTATAAGCAACGTGATATTATTCCTAAGATCCTCAATCACCAATTGATCAATTTTCCAACTAATAATTGCTACCCTCCTTATCGGTTTTCCAAATACATAGGTCTCCCATTTTGTAACTATCATAGACTTAATGGACATTATTACAATGATTTCTATGCTTTAAAACAAAGAATTAAGCACCTTGAACATCAGCGTTTTATTTCATTTTCTACACAACATTCTGCTACATGCTCATCGACAATGGCTAAATCCCAATGGGATCCTAAATCTATTCTTTCCATGTCTAATGAGCATCAATCCATAATCACTAATGGTCCTTCTTTGGTAAGTCAAGATCCACCTACCCAACCCATTACAACTAAGCAACCTCCTTTAAAAATTGGTCCCCCTGTCAATTTTTGTGTGTGGGATCCTATATGTCCTCCACACACATATGGAGGGTCATCTCACATGGGTTAGGTTTAGGGTTTACTTGTGTATCATGCACTAGGGTTACTTAGCACCATATATGTATCCCTTCACTTGACATTTTTGAGTATGCCAAGACACTCTGTTGTCTTTCTCTATGTGCAAGCTTTGTTCTGTTATGTAAGTTCTTCCATTGATTGATTGATTTCTCATTGTGATAACGCTGGAGCTATTACGTTTCCTTTGGAGTGCAACTTCATCGTGGTGAACAGTTTTTGGTACGATTCTCACCAACTCTTTCATGGTATCAGAGCTGAGATCGGGTAAATGTGCATTCATCATTTGAGTTGTGATTACTCTTGGTTTCATTTTTTTACTCCTTGTGCAAGTTTTTCGATCATTAAATTCTAGAAATTTATTGCTAATGTTCTTAACAAGTTGGTCTTGGAAAGTTCTTCAGTTTTTCTGTGTTCTTTGTGCATGTGTGCAGATTTGCATTTTTTCACCACTGGATTTCACTGGTTACAATCGTATTTAGTGGGAAAACGAAATTTTGAGGTTGGTTCTTTTTATAGTCTTATTCAGATTTTTACAAAAATTATAATAATAACAAGTTTTTTTTGGAAATCTATGTCTTTTGGCCTAGTTTTTGACCTCTCCTGTCTTTTATATGCTTTGGCCTATGTATTTGATTTTTTCCGTTGACTGGTTGTTGGATTTTCCTTCCATTAGCTCTTGTTTTCCCTTGTGCATGCTTCGGATGCTCGTTGTTTGCATTTAACCTACCTTTTTGTGGATGTTTCTTTGCATGGTTAACTTGCTTTGCATTGTTGTGGGTTTCCAACTCATATGGTAGTGTTCAAAATAGAAAAAAATACTCTTGTTTTGGATTGTACTCTAACACTGCTAACTTGCAACTGCCATGTGTTCTTCTACAACAATATCTTACGAAATCTATGTGCTCATATCCCTAAGGCCATGGATCAAAAATTACAACATTTCCATGATATGTTTAAATCTGGAATCTTTATTCCTATCAATCACCTAACTCTAGAATCCATTTGTTGTGCGAGGATCACCTTTGCACTCAGGTTGTGAGTTGAGTTTAGAATTGTTTTTTACTTGTTTGTTGTCCGTAAACATAAGTTTTCATCCCAAGTGCTTCTTGATGCTAGTAGTCTTCACTTGCTCCCGACTGTACCCATTCTCAGGATTCTCACAGTGCTCATCAGATCTTGTTCCACCATGCATGCACGTTTGTTACATCTTGATTTATGGTAAGTTTGTCTAGTGATTTTAATTTATTTAATAAACTGTAAGTACGCAGTTTCAAACTTTGACTGTACAGGTATTTGGTAAGTTTTTAAAACAGAAGTTAAAATTATTACGGGCTATTAGGATGAGTTCTTAGGCTATGAAACCAGTCTAAATGCTAAACAACTATGTTAAGGTATCTTCCTAAGGCAAGTTTTTCCACAATAATTAATTAAACAACTTTACAATCTGAGGTGTCTTGTTACTAAGGTGGGAATCCTTATTGGCTTGACAAAGGAAAGTATTAAAATATGTAATTAGGATTTCTTTTGTAATTAGATCACAAAAATAATGGACATCATTACAATAGATTTATATGATATTAAAACTAGTTTAATTAATTTCAACCTTAATCATCATTGTTCGATTAGAATAATTCTTCACAATCATCTTATGAATTAACATTTTCTCTAATCATTTTGCTAAAAACTCCTGATTGGCTCCTAAAATCCAGTAAACTGGACATGTCTAATGATGCATCAATTCCATAACCACTATTGACGATATCCTTCATTGGTAATTCAAGAGCCACCTATCCAACCATGTACAAATAACCAACCTCTAAAAATATGTCTTCCTATCCCCTCCTCCTAGCAAGTGCTTTTATAACATTACCAATTCAAGATCTTTAGAAACTCATCCTGAGTTCAAAATCCACCCTCCATCCTCTACCTCCTATCAATTGCTTGCTACTGGTGTTAGTCCATCTGCCACATGTTGTAGAAACCTGCTTTAAAAATTCATACTCTTGTCAAGCGAAAACTTTTTTCTCACACCCTAGCCCTATTGATTGTTCCTCCTACGTATCTTTTTGCAATTGTACTTGTGTATGGTGTCATTTTGCTACGCTCCACGAAACACAGTTCAAATCTCCTCTCATGTGTGTTATTATGCTAATGTCTAGGCGAGTTACAAATTATCATCACATATGCACTCTTGGACCCAATTGT
The DNA here is from genome assembly GCA_019776745.2 of Taxus chinensis. Lineage (NCBI taxonomy): Eukaryota > Viridiplantae > Streptophyta > Pinopsida > Cupressales > Taxaceae > Taxus > Taxus chinensis. The sequence goes on from CM034150.1 coordinate 808,247,059, forward strand.
ATTCAATGCACTAAACTATAAAGTGTCGAAAGCAGGGGGGTTATTACACTTGTCCTGGGTGGTTCTAGCACTATCAATTGTCTCTAGCACTAATTATGCATACTTTCATCTTTCTGCATTATGGATGCACTTAAAATTCCTTTGCGTATGCCGTTCACACCCTTCTGATACACACATTGTATATTCGAAATTACTTCATGATTCACTCTAGTTCCAAAATGGTTATTCCGCATCGACCATGGTGAACTGGGCACTGAATTCTAGAATGACGACCATCACATCATCTACAGTGGTTAAACTGTAGTGATGAAGCTTTAGGTCTTCTTTGCATGGTACATATTTCTCCTTAGCTTTCTATTCCACATTGATTCGTCTGAAACACCTACCCTCTAACGTGGAACTCATTAGATGGATTGTGTTGGACAGTTTTTATGACATGAGATGTTCCTTATAAATGAACATCATCTCATACAAATTCACTAGGGGTCCAAACTACTCCTATAATCTTCTGATTTTTCATACCATGTTGTTACCATCTCACTTACACAACATTTACATATCTTGGATATGGATTTACTTTTTCTAGCTTATTCTATTTACATGTTACACATTTGTTTTCCATGATCAGACATATTCATAGTATGTCATCATCTTTCTATGTATACACATGCGCGTCTGAATTGGTCTTTTTAGGTGAATGCATAGATCTCTTACAGGTTTTTTCCATGCCGAAATGAAACTCGGAAGTGTACCTTTTACTAGTCCCACTGAGGATCCTAGGAGGCATATACTTTACTACTACCATATCCTACACATTTTAGGTTCTATTAGCTACATTATTCACTATTTCTCATTACATGTTACTCTATATTTTTCACTGATTTATACATGCCTTGAAATATTATTTATCTTTCTAACTTTCTAACGAGTGCTTCGTAGTGTGTAGAATTTACTTTGTAGGACTATATACAACCATGGTTATCTGATACATGTCACTTGATCTTCATTGCTATTGTTTTCTATTTTTGGTGGGCTATGCCATATGTCTTGTATGATAATTATATGTATTTTGGCCACTTTGGACATGATTTTCTTGTGACATTATGAGTGATTTCCCATGTTTTATACCATGTTTTTTGTGGTCTATCTTGTCTACACACTTGATTATTACATTGTCTTGTAATGCACGCTAGCCATGTTTACTACTAACACTTTTTACTAGCACTCTCTTGTTTTCATGTGCCTTGGTTTCTACCATCCACATCCCCTATCCACCTATAGGTATCCACTTCAGACAAACATTAGGATCCTCTCCTATAGGCCCATATTCTTATACTATCATTACATGCAACCCAAAACGAGGTGGGGCATACATTGGGTGAAAAAATCAACCATACTGTATCTCAAAGCTACAACTTAAGATCAACATATTACACAAAACAATCCTAGGAACACAATTAGAGAGTGGGTCCAGAAAAAAAATTGGACCTTCAGCATACACATCACACGCATGGCATCTGAGTATCTGATTAGTACCATTTGCAGACTTGTATCCTCCCCTGGGTACTAGTGACCTGGTGGACAGAAGATAAGTCATTTTTTATATAACACAATATACAACAATTTACAGAGCAGTTTTACACTAACAAGATTCATTGAAGGATTTCAGTCAAAGAATGCATTACCTATCTCCTACAATCAGAACATTTTGCTAACAAATAATGGAAAATAAAAGAAATTGGGATGTACCATTTGCAATGGTGCTTATTTTTAAAAACCATGAAAGTTGAGTAAAACTAGACCTATCTCTCAATAACACTTTCTCTTTAGCATGAGATCTCCTAAAATACTCACACTTCATCATGAGATCACCTAGAAAAAACACACTCTTGGCATTAAATCACCCTTAGTAATATATCATTCAAAAATGTCACCTTCAATATTCTAAATCAGCAAACTTCAGGCAACAGGCCACGGTTATATCATTTTCCTCACTTCACATATCAGGTGCATAATTTACTTTTTACACACTTTACATACTTATACATGTTTTTGTTTGATCTATCATATATATGAACTTTGACTACTCTCTTTCTCTTGTTATTACAGGTTTTTCCTTAACAAATAATTATCTCAGCACAAGCTACAACAACATGTTACAACGTACATGCTTCACCCCTATGGCTCCACTTCCCTTTTCCTAGTCTCCATACTTCACTTTGCAATCAGTCCATGCTTCACTACTTGACACGGTACGTTATTCACCACACTCTCTACAGGATCATAAGGTATGCATATCTCTTATCTAATTTATGTTATCGATTATTCACTCAAAAATATAAAGTGGAAGAAAATGGAGACACAAAATCATGTGCTTGTTTACATTTCTAGGTACCAAAAGCATACTAGCATACATATATGATTCCTAAGGAAGAAAACTAGTAGTTTACAACTATCCTTTGGAATATTTTATTTGTTTCTTTATTTATCTATTTAGTCTTACACACCCTATAGCTCCTGACATAACTTGAACTTATTTATCCTTTATGGCACTTCAAATACTCAATGCCTATTTATGAATAGAAACACCCTAGCGCCCTTTTCTATCCCTAGTGGTAACTTCTGACCCTTTCTTACCTTTACTCATTCTTTTTCAGTATTTTTTAATCTTTTCGGTATCTTTTTCACTTATGGTTTCCATTTCAGTTGTCAATTATGAAATTCAAATAAAGGAATAATCATATAAATACCTATTTATGTTCTAAAAATCAAATACCACAGCATTAAACATTAACATCATCACCAAAGCTTGCATTAAAAAGGCATTAAAGTGCTTCAAAGGATTCCATTTAGTACTCCAATCAAGGAGACAAGGGTTGTCATAAACTTATGTATACACATCATAGCATGAGGAAGGATATTTTATTCCATCCACATGTACTACTGACATTATTACATTCTAGCTATAACCCACTATCAGGTGCATCATACATAAGGGTTTCCTAGGGTATCATTATCTATGACACACACACACTAGAAGTATATGGATTCTAAAATATAGTGCAACATTTAGTCATAAGTTCACTATTTTGGTGACTTTCACTGGGGTCAATTTAACTCCTCATTCTGTATTTTAATCTTTTTATGGTTTGATGTGGTTTGTGGGTATGTGCAGGTGAACTTTATCTTCTTGCAAGCTATAAGTACCTTTGGACGATCAAGGAGCGAATATCAAGAAATCAATAGGGAACTAACTATCAAAACCCTTGTGACACAGTAAAAAACTGGATTATGAGCTATTTGACATAATCACTAGGTTCCCATATCCATTCACTAGTCACCTAAGCACCCAGGTATCTCTGCCCTTGACTAGGTGTCCCTTTGCCTGGCATATATTCCCATGAGTTTCTAAAATTATATAGTGAGCATTTATGACGGTTTTCTAGTCGTCCATTCATCACTTTCACCATGCTAGATCATTTCTTTTGCACTAAAAAATTAGGTAAGTCTTCTTATCCTTCTTGCTCGCTTAGAGTTTCATACATTTACATGCTTATGTTCTAGCTATCATTTCTGTAATTTAGCATTATTGACATCATTATATTTTTATAATAGTTACTCTGCAATCAAATATATTTAATTCAAATTAAATTAAATCAGCAATAAGAAAACCTACTCTAACCAAAAGAAAATAAATCTAAACAAAACCTTATACAAGCTGGGGAAGTAGCTTCCTTTCCTTATAAAATTTGTCCATGTGACATTGCCTTTAATGAGAGTGGAAAAATATCCTGAAACTTTTTTCCCTCTCCATTTCTCAAAGTATCATTCAAAAGTATAAATAACACCTTCTCAAGTTTATTTTCATTTGGTTGGAGGTGTGGTAGCTGACCTTTAATGTTTTGATGATCTTCCTCATGCTCTGAAATAACTGTGACCGATGGAAACTCTGATTTTGTCTCTAGATTAGCCAAATATTTGATTGGGAAAGGACTTATTCTTTTCGTTTTCCCACCTTCTTTGCATTTAACCCCATGAATGGAGCTACAAAAAGCACTTTTCCCATTTCCTTGGATGTTTACAAACTGATTTGTGTTATGTTCCTCTTATTTTGCAAACAACTTCTTCTCTTCCATGATGACTTCTGATTTTGAAACAGAATCATAACTCTTTTCATCTTTCAAAAGCACAAGGCTTGAAATATTAAACTCATCATCAAAAACATCATGAAGATCAAATGAATCAGTTGATTTTATCTCTTCTTCTGCATGATCTTCTTCATGATTTTCCTCCAAATCTAATTTGGTGGAAAGAAGTAAGGAAAAATATTTATTTATTGGCATTTCTTGCTCTTTCTCAGGTCCAAGGGAGAAGTCAATAGCAAGAGGATCTTTATGGTGGAAGATAGGTGATGAGAATGTAAAACTAGTGATTTCAATGGGTTCTTCCTCACTAATGCAATCTTCTAAATCTGATAAAACTTCAGCCTCTTCATGGTCTAACTCTATAGAACCGTCCCTTTAGATCTAATATTCCTTGTGCTCCTCCAAAAATTTGAACAAATCATCCTAACATTGAGTATTTTTAGATTCAATAGGTTTTACACCTTGAAAATCTTGGAGCTTCTTGAATTCATGACAGTCTTCATATTTGATAGGGTACAGTGATAGAAACATGATTGTCAAGAGGTAATGTTGCAAGTTGTGCCAATATTATTTTGTTTCATGATTCAAGGCTCATGCTGGTGATAATATGGGAAAATGGGTGCCTAAATTAGGTGATTTTCCTTAGTGTATGTATCTACATTAAAATTTGGAAGTTATTTCCTCTCGGTTAGGGATGGTAGTCTGTATAAATATGATAAAAGTGAAAAATAAAGTATTTGCTCACATTTTGTATTTCAATCATCATAAGAGCTTGAGATGTAGTGTCAATAAAATTCAAAGGACATCAAGTAATATTATAGGTATCCTCAAGGTTGCATGGAAATATAAGATCTGCAGATAAAAGTACATGACCATTCATGAGCATAATGTGTAGCTACAAATGGTTGAGGTAGGTTTGCTTCATCTCTGATATATTTGAGTGCATAATCATGTTTAGAAAATAAGGCTAAGTTAATAGTGGAAGATTTTCAAATGTCTCTAGATGTTCACAAGTGCAAGAAATAGTAACACTAATCAATGCATGGTTAAGAAGTTATTGGGACATACATTGGCAAGGTACAGAGCTCTGAAGAGAGAAATAGGGTTTTAAAGGTATAAATTGTTTTCCCAAACTTGACTATGATACTTTCAGAATATTTAAAGTTGATCTAGACAATCTAAAAGGTATGATGTTTCTTAGAGTAAATTAAAAGGGTGTTTAATAAGGTTGGAGGTAAGTACTATGTCTCAGATGTCTTTGTTAAGACCAAAAATATGAGCAAAAATGTGTAGCTATATGAGGGAAAGGTGTTTATGGTCCTAATGAGTTAGGAGGAGCCACTCTTGGGATTATACAGATTTCTTCTTAAAGCTATGAAGGAATTTCATAGATGTTATAAGATGTTTGGGTCTTAAGTTACTTAAAGATAGTGAGTATAAAGGTACAGTGAGCTTAGGGCTTGGTGTAAGCTTCTATAGGTGTGAGATGTTTGTCAAGTATATATAATGATGTGTTAAGTTCTTAGAGTTATTTAGGTATCACCTCATGAAAATAAAGTGTGACTATTTTGACTATGTTATGACTAAAGATGGTTATCCTGCTCCAAATTGCACCCTACAAGCCTATAGGTGATGATCAAGTAAGATGGAATCATTCTTGAGGGTTATAAGGTATTTTGACTGCTAATAAAGGTTGATTAAGTCAGTTTGATAGTGGAGAAGTACTTGACTAAGAATATTAGTCTTGCTTGGGTCAAAAATATGGATCAAATACCTCAATTGGTCTGATATGGTGCTACCGTGTTTCATGAATAACAAAAATGAAGCTCGGGTTTGTAGATGGTGATAAAGACAAGGATAACATGGGTTTTACTTCTAGAAGGTGTTGTAGATTATCACAATCTATGAAAGGTATGATATGGTTTCCTACACCATGTTTAAAAAATTTATGTTTCAAGTATGTATAGCCTCATCCAAATATGAGTATAAGGATTGAGAACATTCTTTAGGACTATGTCAAAGTGGTGGTGTCTCTTCCAAGGCAAGAATTCACGTTAAGTAGTCAAATTTTTGTACTTTTTATTTGAGAGAGATGGTATAAGTATAGGGGGAGTGATGAGAAGTTGTGTCATGAATTTTATGGTGTTATAGAGGTTGTCAAAATTGGTCTAAAATGCACTGAAGGTTCAGTTTAGGGACTTCAGTCCTTGAAGAAGTTATGTGATCATATAAGTAAGTTTGGAATCCTGGCAAGGTGGGATAGTCTAAGAATTAAGGTAAGCATGGAATATTTGATCCTTGGTCATTTTTTTTAGATGTGTGTGAATGATATTCATTATACAAGTTTTGTTATAGTATTCTTAGAGGTTGAAAGAGGTCAAAATAGGGTATGTGATGAAGAAAAACAAGTTTTTATGTTCAAATGAGGATCTTATGTGATGAATTCACTCAAAGAAGAAGGTAAGAAAGATGTTTATATTCATCTATCATCATTTTTGGCATGTTCATGAGGTTCACGCTTCATATTTAGGTTTGTTAAAGTGTTTATATGCCTTGAAAATGAGCAAAAATTAGATTTTGTGAGAAATTTCCAGCTTTTGAGCTTGTATGAAGACTTTGGTTGATGTTTCTAACCAAGAGATGAACCTATGAAGCTGTGAAAGGTGAATATAATGAAATTTTATGTATTATTTTTCATTAATGTAAAAACGGGAGAAGTTCAGGAGGTTTTCCATCAATGACAAAGGGGGAGATTGTTGGTATGTTGTGATTTAGGTGTTTTCATTTATGTAAAATCCAATTAATGACAAAGAGGGTGATGGAGTAGAGTCATAGTATTCTCAGATTGATGATGACATGGTATTTAAATTGTTTTCTTGGTTGCATGAGTTGATTTATTGAGAATGGCTTGGTTTAGCAAGCCTTGTCAAGTGACCTATCTAGTTTAGGTCATGGTGCATGATGGTTGGAGATTCTTGGTGATTTTAGGAGCATGTTGGTAGTATGGAGAGAATGTTTGGGGACTTTTTAGGCACTCAGATGAGTTTCAGGGAGTAGGTATAGGTTGAAGACCATGTTTAAGGTGCTCATTTAGACCAGGTCTAAATGTTATGAGGTATGAGATTGAGATGTAGAGATATGTGAGCTTGGATGCATGTAGGTATTTTTTTCATGATGTAACAGGTTTCTTATAGCATTTTGGATAGTTTCTATGATGAGTTATTATATTATTTCAGTTGAAACTTTCCTAAACTATGTCAAAGCCTAAGGGCTAGTCATGAAAATGAGATGGGCTAAAAAGATGGAGATTTATTTGTGACATGATGATTTTTGGAGATAATTAAAATAGGTTTCCTAGAGGTGTGATAAAAATTTGGATTCATTCTAAAGATAATTTCACAAGATAAGTTAGTTTGTGTGGAATAGGGTCCAAGAATGGGTGTTTTCTAGCTCGAATTGCACCTTCTAATGTTCACCCCAAATTGTTTGTTTTGCATGGGAATTTTTGGATTCTAGCGATGTTTCTACATTGAGTTGATAAGGTTTCACAAAAATAATGAGTTTATTTCATTGTCATGTTTTTATGAATGGATGTTAAGAAGATAAACTGCTTTTTGTGTGCTTGAAACCCTAACTCAAAGCGGTAGGATAGAAAGTTCTTATAAGTGCATAGAATTGATTTCTGGTGCATGAAATATGATTCGATGGTGCATAGAACTCTTTCAAGTTTCCAAAAATGTATAGTAGAGCTTGTGGTGATGAGTGGACCTCACTCAAATAGGTTATTTTATGAATAATTTTAGTTTGGGACAAGGTTTTCCAGATTAGTTGCAAATTAAATGGATATATTTTTTATTATGTGAGTCTTTATTGATTTCCATGGTGGTTTTAGGTCATGATTATGCATCTAAATGCCAAATTATATCCTATTTGTTAAGACTAGTCAAAGGACAGTTTCACAAAGTTTGCATAGATTGGCTTTGTTGAAGGACTTTCACTTAGAGTTTGAAGGATTTATAATATTTTATAGAAATAGGATTCATATATATTTCCAATGAGTTATGTATTGTTTCTTTATTATTTGATTTGATGGGTCTTTTAGGTTAGTTTGTAGAGAATAAGATTTCTTAGTTTACAGGAAATTATTTCTCAGGATGAAATATTGAGTTGGTTGAAGCATGAGATGGATTTGATGCTTACTGGAAAGTGAATCAGGATGAATTTTTTTCCTATTCAAGGACTTTGGAGGTATTGGAAGTGGAAGAAATGGTGTAGACCATGTGCATTTGCAAAACAAGTTTCTCTTCAGCATGATTTGGAGAAGAAGAAAGTATATGTGGTTTGAACACATGGATGTTTCATGAGCCATAACATGCATGGATGTGTTCTATAGGTCCGTAGAATTATATGGAGTGGTTACATGCCAAATTTTAGTTCATCTTGAGGGGTGTTGAGGCCCAAAGGTAAAATCAGGGTGCTAGAAACCCTGTTTTGAGAAGGAAATGAGCCTTTTGGCTCATGTTATGATTTATTTGATTGATCCAAGAAAATTTGAGACCATGCTTGGTTTTTATATTATATTACACATGTATGGTGATTTTTGGAGATTGACTAATCATGGTTTTTTTATTTGTGGTTTTAGCTCATCATTATGATGGGATTTTGAGGTATTTTGGTGCAAGATGAGAGGTTTTGTTCATAGCCGACCTATATGGATCATATGTGAACATTTTAATGATTCAAATGCGATGTTATGAAGTAGTATTGGTAAAAACAAAGGAGGTAAACCAACCTATCTTTTTTTTGAATCAAGAGGAAGGTATAAAAGTGATGTTTTTGGTGTAAGGTTGAGTTAGTTGTTTGTGTATGAAAAGTGTGACCTATGTGAGAGTGATTTAAAGGTACAAAGGCATGTATTGAGATCTAGAATGTTTCATGACAGGTTGAAGAATTTTTTCAAAAGTGTGTGCAAGGGTTTGAAGCAAAGATAAGTGAAGAAAGTGAGAGATAAAGTGAGTTGGAGAAGCTAGTGTTTGAGAAAAGGTTTTAAAGGTGTTTGGAGTTGAATCTTGTGATCACCATCAGCTGATTTATAACAGCATATATTTAGTGATCTCTTCATCAAAATCTATTATGATGATTCATATTCATAGGAGTCTCTTTTGTGAGTAATATCAATAAGGGTTTAAGGGTTAGTTCTCCTTGTGGGGTTAGTGTCTCACTAAAGAAATATCTTGTGATGTTTAATATTAACTTGAGTCTTTTTTGTGAGTAATATCAGCAAAGTTTTCAGTGGTTTTTCTTCCCCTTGTGGGTTTCTCACTTATATCTTGTGTTATGGTGTTGCTTCTCTTGTTTATGCTTTATTGTATGTATGTTATATGATGTTGTGCACACATTAATGGATGGTTAATTTGTTAATAGTTAAAGAAAGAAATATGAAATATTAATTAAGTTTGTAAGGAATGATTCACCCCCCCAGTCCATTTTAATTCCAATAATAACCAGCTCGTCATTGATGGTGGTAGTGGTGGTAATGGGAGGGGATCCTCTTCACAGGAGAAATTCCCATGATTGACGTTTGTCATCTCTCCTCGCCACTAACTTGAATAATAATAAGAAGAAGAGCAACAACAACATAATGGGTGGGATCCCATATTTATTTGACTCTCATCGTGGGGTGTGATAGTTTCTACCCATTTTTTTTTAATATTAGTGATATATTACGTATGTTGGCACATAATGATAATTCACCGCACTAATATTCATTATCAATGCATATATATATATATATATAATTATTGTAATATTGGTGCAACAAAAATGGTTACACCAAACAGTCTAAAATAATGTAAACAATATATTTGATTATGCTAACATTCCCCCCTTATTACATTATTTTTAAACGTCATATTTCTAGATAGTGAACCCCCCCTTATTTCAAACATGGTAAAAAGTTTTTTACACTCTCAACGTAGCATGCTCACCTTTGAGGTGGTGTGCCATCTTTGTGGCTTCATGGTCTTGGTGAAATCTTGATTTTTCCTTACAGGATTACCATAAACTTGGAATTCATGAGAGTATAACTCTCTATTAACACCTTTGGTGGTTTCTTGTATTACCAAAAACCCCTATGGTTTTCTATCTGCAAGTTGACCACGAACCTAAAGGTGACATCAGGTCTCAACTATACACTTCAGTGGTTTCTCATATTTCTATAAACCCTTTTCCAAGAAACAAGTGTTACTTTAGTGCATTTTCTCCTCACAATATTCTTCATCAAGAGTTACCAAATTGAAAAACAATTCTTATAATTTTTATTGAAAAAACCACGCAATAAACAATAAAACCACACTAAGTACAACATAAAGCTGTTGGTCTGAAAATCTGTCGCGTGGACAGATCTATGGACAGATGAGCCAACAGTGTGCAGGGCTTAGCCCCTCTTTGAGACAGCAAAGCGAAACTGGTTTATTGCTATTTCTACTAGCAGGAACCTATGCAAGTCTCACAGATTCTGCCTTCGGGGTTGGGATCTCATCCCAGTAGAGTATTCCAGGCTGCGAAAAGAAAGGAATGAAAGAGGGAGAAGAGAAAGAACAGATCCGAAGGGAGAAAAGAAATGAATTCCAAAGCAGAAAGGTCAGAAGATTTATGTTTTTAGTTTGGTAGTAAACAGAGCCAAACCTACTTGCATAAATAAACAAAGCAATACTGATAAACAAATGACGGAAAAGTAGATATGAATCTAACAGATTAAACACATATAGATCTAACGTAAGGAAGATCTAATGTATAACACAGCTATTGAGCACAAAGTCTGAATAATTGTATTACTGTTCTTTTCTATTACAAGAAAGCTCAAAGTCTTTCTCTCCTCACTTCTATTTCTATCTAAAAAATGTTCACCCCTGAATACAACAAGTATTCACATATTTATAGAAGATGAGGGAGAGAGAAGGCAAAAAGGAGCCAACCACTTATTTACAAAGATATTTACAAAATATCCAAAAATCATGTTGACTTTGACAACTTTGATAGATGACATCATCCCATGATGCAACATGGATGATGTCATCGTTTGTATCAACTTACTTCAGATATTACGAAAAGAAATTCGGAGAATAGAGAGAGGAAGAAGGAGAAGAAGAAGGAGAAACTATTCATCATCATCATCCTGCGGCCGAAAAGGGGTCGCCTGTTTCTGATGCTGCTCAGGAGATGAGATGTGGAACTGAGCGCGGTATTCCAAGAACTTGTTGATCATCAGACCAAACTGATCCTGTGATGGATCCTTGTGCCGTTCACTGATGGCTTCGCAAGTCTCCCGCTCGTCTATGAGCTTTTCCGGAAGTTTGGAATAATCTCTCTCCGCCTCGATAAGGAACCCGATGAAGTCCCTACAGGCCAGTAGGTTGTTGATAGATTCAGTATCGAATGTGACCTCTGGCCCTGTCCCTTGAGAGGCTATCTCCTTGAAAATCCGGATAGTGTCATCAGCTGATCTTAAGGTAAGGGAAGGAGTGAGCAACCCTGGAGTCATAGATAGAACAATTTTCTCCATTTGATGCATTGCATCCAGGGCCTCTTCCTTTACCTTGTCTATCTTTTCCAGAACGAATTCTAGTTGATCTATCCGATAGTCCAGAGTGGACATAGTTTTGTTGAGGGCCCTTGGGTGGCCGAAGACTCCGAACTTGACCAGATCTTCGACTGAACAGTCGAACATTTGTTGGAAGGCCTCATGCTGGAGTCTAGCATGCTCTAACTCTTCTGATATCTGACCTGCTAATGCTTGGAGTTCCTTGTTCGCCTTCTCGATGTTCAGGTATAAACTGATATATTCGGCGATTACTTTTTCACTATCTTTGATGATCTGGCTCCTCCAAGCAGAAACAGCCATACCTTGCTCGCCGATCTTAGAATACTCATTGATCTTCTCCTGATTGAGCAGCTCAGGAGTCTCGGCGGCAGTTGTGGGAGGTGCACTTCCCATCTTCTGTAAGGCCTGAAGCAGATATTTGTTCTGCTCCTTCAGTAGCCTTTTCTCCTCTTTCATTTCCTGAAGCTTTTTGCAGAGTGCATCCACTGCGGAAAGAGCTTCCCCCTGGAGACTTTCTGAGGATGTCCCCATTGTGACTTGGGTCACGGTGAAATCTGTTGGAGACAGATCTTATTTTTCTTTGAGGGGGTTGGCGTATGCTATTTCCATGACTCTCTCACCTGCAGCGCTCTTTGAGAAGCGTGTAACCGGCTTGTGCTTCTTCACTCCTTTAGCCGGAATGACCGAAAAGTCCATCGGAGCGATGGGAACTTTCCTCTTTTGTTGGCTTAGCTGCTGAGAGATCCAAGCTGGTCCTATGGAAGAAGGACCAGAGACAGAGGGGGAAGCAGCAACGGTAGAAGAGGGGAAAAACGTGGAGACACGCGGCGGCGGCATTGAAAGAATAGCCGAAGAAATGTCCACGGGAGGGAGGGAAACCGCAACTGCAGAAGAGATAGGAAGGGAAGGGAGCTCGGAGATGAGGGAAGAAATAGAGGAAGACAAATCAGCGAGGGAGGAAAAGATAGACGAAGATGCGGGGGAAAGAGTAGAAGAAGGGGCAGAGGACGCGACCAAAGGGATGGTCGCTTGAGTCACTCGAGGAGGGGAAGGAAGAGAAGAAGAAGGGATAGAAGGGACCTCTGAAGTTGTAGCGACGCCGACATCCTGGGTGGATGGGCGTATAGGACTATCCTCTGTCAATCCCTCATCAAGAGTTATGACTTGTGCAGGCTCTGAAGGAAGAGGACTTTGAGGGGCTTCCTCCTGAATGGTGTTGGGTTCACCTTCTGCACCTTTGCCTTTCAGCTGCTTCTTTGACCTTGGAGGTGCGTTGCCCAAAGGGGAAGTTGTGAAATCTACCCCGAGGTAGATTAGTCCGTTCATGCGGCACCAATGTTCTGTTCTCCGCATAGTCTCCTTGACCCTCTCCTCAATTGTTTGAGGAGCTTTGCTTCTGTCAATGTCCGGGAAAGGCCAATCATCCCCTTCTGTGTCATTGTACACCTTGTCAGTTTCGTCTTCTGTAGTTTGGAAGCCTTTGGGGACAATGGCCACTCCGTATTGGATGATTTCCGTTAATGCCAAGCGCGAGTGATCCTTTCTTCTGAGTTCCACCTCATGGAGAACGTCAATGTAAATATCCTCAATTTGAGGGACATGGATTGGATCCAGCTTAGCCCTTGGTAGACAGCCCCTAGGATCGAAGGTAGGCCTGGCTGGGAAGTCATGTTTCAAATTCAGCAACTCCAGCTCTGCGAACATTTCCTTCGCTTTGTGATAGGAGGAGCATGTGTACCGGCCCACCGTGAGGGGGAAAGGAGTTCCGCCCTTCTTTCTTTTGAGGCACTTGTCATGGTATGTGACCAGCTGCCTTGATAACTCCAGTAGAATCAACTTTGGTCCAGCATACCTTGGTAGCCTGGTTAGCTCTCCCAAAAAGTTGACAGCCCTTAGATAGGTGAACGTGGGAAATTGGGTGAACAAGGCTCCCCATTTCTCTGTGACTGCTACTATGTTCTTGGTCGTCCGGCTATGAGTCATGTTGGGCCTCAGCAGGCAGATGACGTGATAGAAGAATGCATCATTGATTTTAGCAAATTGAGGGATGCTATTCTCCAGCCTCAGCTCTGGATAGTAATCAAATATCTTGGCCTGAGGCCACACTCCACTTCGGTTGAGCCCTGGGTAATCCCTTGCCGATGCTGCAGCGTAGACTACATAGGAGTTCATATGAAATACTCCAGTTGTGGCAAGCTGTTGTAGCTAATCAGAGATGGTGCTGCTTATTATTTCCCCCCAGCAGAAGCGCTGATCGGGCAAATTCTTATTCATTATCTCCAGGTACCGCAGCATCCACTTATGGAAATAGTGGGCATCTGAAAGCCCGAAGACTCTGCTCAGGAAAGTGATAGTGTCACTGAGTTCCTCTGAGAAATCACTTCGGTGGATAGTTTGAGGCCACCGGGTCACCACCTTTTTGTTCTTTAGGTAGACCTCATTCATCAACTGCATGCACTGGTCCTCGTTGTCTTCCCAGGCCTTGATGCATTCTTGCTGGCTAACAGCCACGTAGTTCCGGTGGTGGGGATGCCAAGTATTAACTCAAAATGACGGGTAGTGAGGTTTATGACTACCTCGCCCTTACTGTTCTCGACACATCTTGTGTCTTTGTTGTAACATTGGGCAACCACCATCATGAATTCGTTGTTTACAGCGCTAACTGGGATTCCGCCGGCGAAATGCAGAGCACTGCCTATTAACTTGTCCATCCATGGACTTCTTGTAACTTTTTGAGTTCTAACCCAGAACTCATCCATGTCGATGTGACCCAATTCAGAGTCTCTGACATCCATACTGCACTCAGCCTGTGATTCGGGCATCCTGACCCTCTGATATTTGTATTTCATCTCTTCTTCTGTCAGTTTAGCCTTTCCTCTTGGTTTGGTGGGTTTCTTGCTTGACATAGACATGTGTTCTTTCGAACTCAGTTGCTGATCTGCATGAAGAAGAAGTGAGACCCAATCCAAAAAGGTTGAATTAGTCATTTGATCTTCCATTGGAAAGCTAGTAGAAGAAAGAGTTAGAGATTTAAAGGCTCAGGGCGCGGGAAAAATGCAACTGACAGGCCAAATAGATAAGGCACACAGAAAAGGAATGTTGCAGAGGTTATACTGGCGCCAAAGGCGCATGGCACATGGATGAAGCAGGTTGCATTTTATAGCAGGGTGCATAGGAAATGCGTGTTACATTGGGGTTCGGTGCGCCCTTTGGCGCATGGATGGATTGTGTAACATTAACAAATGGTGCGCCAAAGGGATATGGCGCTGCGCATGGAGGGTTTACTCAACATCATGTTACTGCAATGGAGGGTGCGCCCGCGCCTTTGTAATCTTTATACTTGCGCACAGAAGGCTTGTGTTGCACGAAACCTGAGTGCGCCCTTTGGCGCATGAAAACATTACGTAGCATGGAGAATAGGTGCGCCAAATGTTTAAAGGAGGCACAGGTTTTAGACTTGTAGCATGCGAAAAGGGCGCGCTTGGGGGCGCATGAATTTCAACTGCAGCAGGATGGAAAGGTGCGCCATTTGGCGTGGATCTTGAGCATGTTGCATGGCGGGTAGGTGCGTCGTGGGGCGCGTCTGTCTTTATTGTTACAAGGCGCGCCAATGCGCCTTTTGAAATAAGCTCACTCAAACTAACAGCTCAAAAGCTCTCCCCTTCTTTCTTCCATTCCCAAAAGATACTTGGACAAGACAACTCTCTTTCCCAGCAGATCTGGAAAGAGGGAGGAAGGAAGAAGAGAAGAAAAGAAGGAAACAAAACAGGACAGCACAGAGGGGGGAAAAAGCTAGCTTAAACACCTTCCATTGCAAACCGACCAGCAAACCAAGACAGACCAAAACATGAAAGCATAAAACAGAGAAGAGGGAGAACCTCTTACCTTAAATATAGCAAACGATTTGGAAAGCGGGTCCACAGGGTGAGATAGCGACAGAGCAGAGCTGACAAATCCAGAGCAATCACGTGCTTGACAAAAGAATGAAAATGACATGGGCGCGCACGGATATTTATAGAAAAACTTGTCATTAATGCGCCACCAACCTTTTGAAATGGCGCATGGAAATAACTGTCGACAAGGGAAAGGGTGCGCCCTTTGGCGCATGGAAGGATCTGACGACAGGGGAAAGGGTGCGCCTTTTGGCGCATGAAATGCGTTGTCAGCATGATTTTATGTGCGCCCTTTGGCGCACCAAAACTTGGTGTAACATAGAGATTACGTGCGCCCTATGGCGCACCAAAAACTGACTCAACATCCTTTGGCGCACCGAAAGGAGTGACAACATGGAAAACCATGCGCCAAAGGCTTTTAAGGGGGCGCATCAAAACTTGATGTTGCAAGGCAAAACCATGCGCCTAGCCAAAAAGGCTCAAAAAGACTAAGTTCAAAAACTAGATTTCCCAGGGAGGGATTTTGCAACGTTTCGAACGTGAGGGATCCCTAACGAGGGATCGAAACAAAATTTTCGGTATGGTTATCGGTAAAATTACCCTTGTCAATTTTACGGGATAACAAAAGCAAAAACACTGAAAAATGTCACCATAGCAATGATATGACCCCATCATGAGTGACTCATGAGAGGACATCAATTTTCCTCCAACCTTTGTGTATCCTCCATCCTCTAGTGTGAAGTTTCTAACTCAACAATACTTGATCATGAAGCTCATATGCATGTCATCTTGACTGGAACATGCCCCCCTCACAATATTGATACATTTGACATTTGACTTAGGACGTTGGGTTCACCCGAAAATGTGCCCATTATAAATAGGGGTCAAGATTTAAATTTAAAGACCAAACGATATAAAGGAATTTTTAAAATGATGAAAAAAAACTTACTACTCTGATAAAATATCTTTGACACTTTAAAAGAAACACTTATATGAATGACCATAAGCACATAATAACAATAATTGACTAGAAAAATAAAACGGAAATAACTCTTGACTATAGACCACTTTTGACATCAAACTATGTTTGGAGAAGAGAATATTGAACAAATGCAATGGCTTTAATAAACCTAAATTATATTTAGACCATATATATTTTGACACGGTGGTATTAAATCTATGAAACTCAACTTTAGACTTAACATACATAAACATATTTGAAGCTATAAATTCCTGTGGAAATGGTGAAAGGAATCCCGAATCCACTTCAAATGACATGTTGATCTAGAAGTTTGGCATCAAATGCCTTGTATTGCATCTTAGATAGTTCAAACTTTCAGGTTGGGATGACTATTTCTTGATGTAGTTGTATCAGATGTGAAAGCTTTAAGATAAATTGATGGAAATCAATTGTTGGTCGTATTTTGTTGTGTAAGAATTCAACTATAATAAACCCATTCAAATATGTTGTGAAAGATCAAACAGGGAATCAGACTTCTCTATAGTGATCTGAGTCAAAAAACAAACCTGGTATTTCTGGTTTGATGTGCTAGTGTTTGAAATGAAATAGGTATATGCTCCAAAAAATTGGACCAAGGAGAGTAATTGATCCATAAACATAGCAGAAAATATACTTCCACTAAAATAATGTTTACCCGGATATTAAAATTTATCAGTTTCACAAAATATAATTAATTGAAACTAATCCAAATCGGCAATGAAATTTGATTAAAAATTATTTCAAAACTCTTATTTTTAAAATGATTTTCACACCCATGTCAGTTAGCACTTCGAATCATTCCAAGACTTCATTTTAACCAATTTAACAAAAATATGTCGTAACTAATTTTAATGTAAAAAAATCTGATTAAAAATGACTGATTAAGTATGGAATTAAAATCAAAAAAATACAATTAAATTAGTGATAAAATGACACAAATTGATAACGGAGTTCACCTTGTTGGGCTACATCTCTGTATTCACAAAAACGTGAATCGATCTATTATAAAATCATTTGAAGTAAAATTACCCTTCCAAAAGGATAAATAGATCACACTGACCTACAATAAGAGCTGATATTGATCTAAAGACTACAAACAATCAAAATACCATCCCCAAATCCATCAGTGGCTCTACAAGTCTTCCCACTAGTGTTCTCTATGCAAATGAGCTAGAAAAAAACCCCTACAATGGAAAAATAAAGATGCTTCAAGGAAAAGTAAAAACACCAAAATGATTGGCTCTAAATTTAGAGTAACTCTCTAGCTCTTCTCAAAGTCTTGTTTGACCTCCAAAGGCTTCAAAATTGATGATTTTTCAAAATTAATCTAAAACTACCCATATCACAGGCATGCATGAACACCTCCTTAAATAGCTGCAAGATCACTACGTAACTCGTCGAACTCGTGTGGTATAACGGTTATGGCCAATTTTAGGACATGGTGAGTCAACGGTTCAAACCCCTTACCCACCACCCACTCTTTATATTTTTCCATTATGGGATTTGTCCCATATGCATAGCATGAAAAGTGTAGGCAACGTTTAAAAACATGGCAGTGAGGATTAATATCAGTTTGAAGACCACTTTTTCCGAGTTGTAACGTGGTCATGTCAAGTTGAATGGTCTGTCAATTTAAATTTTCATATGGAATGGATGTGATGCATAGTTTGAGGTGGCAAGGTTTATACGCCATGAGGGTGGCCGAGTTTAGAACCGTCAGTTGAAACATGGGTGGTGAGGTGTAAACTGATCCTGTTAAACTTGCAATTCCCATCGCCAAGTTGGTAAGGATAGGTGGTGGGCTATATTGGTCTACCACATTGAATGTGGCATGGTCAGTCAGCAGTGGAATTGTATAAAATGCTACAAAGTGGTTGTTGTGCAACGTATTAGCTCGAGCAATGTTGATAAGCCACGTTGTGGCCATGGAGAGTAATGTGAGTCACTCGTAGTGAATTCAACTCGCCCATCCAATGAAAATATGAACCAAGTTAGCTAGTTAACTTTCCAATTTGTGAATAGATAGCTCACCCTGTAATATAATTTGTCGAGGGAAAACCAAGTTGGCTCAATGTAATGTAAATAGTGTTGGCAGGCCACGTGGTGGCCTGAGGACCCACCATGTGGCAAAATATCAAACTCGGTGGCAAAGGAACCCGTCCATGAAAATAGTGTTCCAAACCTAGCTGAGGGCTCCCATCTAGAAAATAGTGGGGCTCACCTTTTTGATCCCGAGTGTCGAAGATGGTCATTCCAAAAAAAATTAAGCATTTTGATCAATCTTCTTTTTTTGCCACGCGTCACTACATGACTAACCAATTGACCCTCTCTAGCTTGAACTTTGACCAGTGATATCTCAAGCTCACAATCTTTATTTCCAGTGTTCTTGGTACCATTGGAAAGATATCATAATGCTCTATCATTTTGTAATGGTTTAGGGAGATTTAGGGAATATCCAAAGCCTTAAAATTTCCTCCGGTTCATACCTCCCCACAAAGAAGGATTTTTGTCCACAAAAAGTTATTTTCACCCACCAAAAATTGTCAATCCCCTTCCTACATCTCACAAACACATACATGACACCATGTTATAACAATATGGGTTAATCGATGCAAATGTTGAGTAGTTATTCATAAAAAATTGATCAGTCAAAATATACATTCATAAGCCACAAAAAGGAAATGTTCACTGATACTTTGTGACCTTGTCAAATTTTGCAAATAGCTTAGATCAGTATAAAAATACAAAACAATTCCCAAGTAATAGGCGAATACCAAACTGAATCATGTAGACTGTCATCCCACTATGATGCCATCATAAATAATTGATCAGATAAAAACACCCACCCAATAATAGAAAGCAACAGTCCAACTGATACTCTATGATATGACCAATCACTAAATATACAATTCTACTAAAAAATAGATCAATATAAAAGACATAAAATACCCACTATAAGCTTGTTATCCAAAATTTACCCCAAGGTGATTTCGATAACTTAAACAATTTCTTTAGACTCGGATAGATAGAAATGGTGAAAACAAGAAATCTAGATTTTGGGGGCACACCTTTGCTTTTCTCTAACTTCCCCATCCAAGGAAAATCTGAGGAGTTGGCAGAAATTTGTGAAAATTTTGAAGAAATGGAGGAAAGGATTATTTTAATGCATTGCAAGTCTTGAGGCTACGGGTGGAAAAGCTGTGGATGGAACTAGGGTTCCTCGTTCTTGATTTCGGTCTGAAATACTAACGAAAGAGTGTATTGTGGGTAAATCAAGTCCCGATGGCCTAGGTGTTCCAAGTTCTATCAGGCCACAAGTTCCCCAAAATTCCAGTTTATCTAATCTACAAAGGAATTGAAGTGGAATATTTGAAATGCAAATAAGGCAAAAGTTCATGTCCCAGGTGGTCCAAGTTCCATTAGGCCAAGAGTTTCCCAAAGTCCCGACTTTCCCGATTTGCAAAGGCATTAAAATGGGTCAAGTATATTGTGGATAAGGCGGATTTGGATGGCCCAAATGTCCTGAGCAAATTGAGACATCAATACATGGAAAGGCCAAAATTTCTGCAAGTCTATATGGTGTAGCGATGGCAGGGTCGAGCAGTCCAAGTGCTCCAATTGAAGACTGTGCATCACGGGCCCGTAAAATCTGAAAATTTCATAGTAAACCAGATGCAGGTATGGCGGAGATAATTAGCCTGAATGACCCATAGGCCTCGTATGCATGAAATGGGTGAAATACCCGCAATGCAAAGGGAAATGTGGATTATGAGAGCCCGCATGGAACACCCTGAAATATTATGTTTGTGGAGCCTATTTTCATGTTAGAGTGTGGTACACCTTCTATGTGTTACATTCAGGTATTTTTATGGCGGTCCCGCTCGCTGGTGAGCGGGTCAAGGGGGTTCGGGGACGAAGCCCCCGAAGCAAATTTTCATGGGTGGTTTATTAACCCATGGGTAATGGGTAACCGTTATGGGTTGTTTTTGGGCCCATGGTTTCTCGATACCCATTGTTTTGATACCCATGGTTTTTTGCCCATGGTTTTGATACCCACGGTTTTTTCCCATGGTTTTGATACTCACGCTTTTGTATCAAACTGCTTAAGCAATTGTCTATTTATATGGTCTTATGCATATGATACATAGACAAGCAAATGCATTACATATGTGCTTTGAATTCAGGTGTGAATTCTGTAGAGTTTTTTGAGCATAGCTCCAAATGGATCTGGGTATTGTATTGAGAGAGTGGAGGCTTGTAATAAAATTTGAGCAAGTGATTCTTAGTGGACGTAGGCCAAATTGGGTGAACCACGTTAAATATTGTCTTTATGTGTTGTGTTACTTATTTTGCACTTTTATTTGAGATCTGTAATATTTTCTGCATATTAGTTTCTACTGTTGCAATTATGTAAGGGATTATTCCACATATTTTATCTCTTATTTCCTAACATGAACCTGATCTTAAAATAGTCATAACGTTTGATCCAAAGCTCTAATTTTGACAAAATTGGACTTTTCAGAAAGCTCTCAACATCCTCTATGCTACAAAAAATGGATTTATTATTTTTAGTAAGGGTAGGTGGGTGAAAATAAAATAAAAATCTCCATATCCAATAAATTAAATGCTCAGTCCTGTGAAATGCAAAAAATCCCTAGCAAACTAAAAACAACTGCTCACACTCAGAAGGCCATAAATTTTGCAATTCTCAACAGATTTTCATAAAATTGGTCTCATTGGAACCATGACTCTGAGCATGATGCACATCAATCAATAAATGTATAAATTGATAAAATTTTGATGATTATTTTAAGGAAAATGTGTCAGGTTTTGAACAATGATTTTATTAGTGGTTGGAGAGGCATTTAATGAGCATGGGCATCCATTCCTTCTTTGTTGTAGGTTATGGGACACCTTGAGATTAATTTTGCAAGTCCAAAATCACCAACCACACTCATTTATTATGACTTGCAATTAGTTGAAAAGTGGATTTCGGGATTTACATCCCTTCTCTATCTCTTCCAAAATTCTATAAATTGAAGTGTTGGGCTCATTGTAAGGAGAGGATAGTTTGAGTAGAAAAAACTCTGTCATTTTGGTTTTGTGAAGCCAATGTGTTGTTTCCCTTTATAGTGGACTCCTTGAATGGTGATCCAAGTCTTTCCTTTGTAATATTTTGGACTGTGCATGTTAATGAAGCAATAGATTCAAGTTTGTAGATGTATTTTCCCTTGCTGAGTTTGTGGCATTCTCCTTGCCTCTCTAATGTTATTGCAAATGTTTGTGTCTACCCTATGCTCTTACAAGGACCTATTATTATTATATATGCATGGAAATGTGTTGTGAATGTTATTATTAGACTGTGTAGAACTGTCATTACCCTCTCTGATCTGCATTTTACTTCCATTTTCACACATTATAAATTGTTCTTAATCCCTTCTTTTGGTGCATCACCTCTGTAGTGTAGTTTTCCTTCATTTGCATGTTATCACTCTCTCCCTAGTCCCTTTGAAATCGTAAGATAGAGATAGTTAGTAGCTTTATTTTGGTAGAGTTAGTTTGTACTAGGATTAGGAAGAACAACCAACTTTCTCTAGAGGTTTATCTCAAGTAGCAAGTCCCACAACTTGGAGATAGCACCCATGTTAGCCAGTCACATTGTGAGCTCAAGCACACACACTTATACAAATCGTAGGGTGTTATGATTTGGTGATAAAAAGGCTAGTCTCCACTATCTATGTGAGACTATCAAACACTACAAAATGTTACCAATATGATCCAGAATAAACGTGTTAGAAATAGACAAACTAGATCAAGTGAACTGCCAATGAAAAATAATATATCCCCATAATTCTACACTACAAATAAGATAGAATTAAGTGATCTAGCAATCTAGCGACTTTTTTTCTTCAGTTAGTATGGGTACCATTTTTGCATCTTCTTTCTTTACCATTAATGCATAGAAAATCCATGTCATATTCATCTCAATTATTAAATCCTTGATGTAAAATATGTTCTCTATTTGTTTTCTTCTCCAAGTGGTTAAAAACCCACATTTACTTCATCCTTCCAAAAGCTATGGGTATTTTTCCCCATCATGAATTACCTTTCTATCAAATTGGCATGTTTTCCCTAACAAAACATGGCATGCATCCAATAGAATGAAATCTCATCCTTATAATTATTTTATATAGAAAAATTATTCAAACATCTCTTATCTACTGTAACTGTTAGAGTAGGTATTTACCTTAGCTCATGTTCACCTAGGTACATTATTTACCTTTATTGTATTTATCCTCACCCACTTATGTGTGTGGATATTTCTTTTTATTTATTTATATATTAGGAGATATTATCTAGTTGTTAGGTATAGTTCTTTCCTTGATCTATGGTATTGACTAGTTCTTTCCTAGATCTATGGTATTGACTAGATCCTTGATGTCTAGTTCTCTCATAAATCTATGAACTTGACTAGTTCTTTGATGAATACTTCTTTCCATGATTTATGGCTTGATCTATGACCTTGACTAGTTCTTAGATTGTTATTCCTTGCCTATATAAGCAAGGCCCATTCTCATTGTATTTTATTGAGTTCCATAATAATATATGATATTGCTACTCATTTGTTTGCAAAGGTCTTATGTAAAGTTATTTTGGTGACTTGCTTTCATCTTATTGATCATGGTGTTTGATTAGCACCTGTGTTCTTGGCTTGGTATGATCTGGTTATCGTTCCTTTTATGGTATCAAAGCAGGAGATTGCTATTGACATTCATCTATAAGTTTTATTTTACAAATAAATTTTTTATATATTCATATATTTAGGGATTTTCTCATATTTTGTTGTTGCATGTATTTTTATGCAAAACATAGCCTTCCATTGGATCTGGAAGGTAATAAAACCCTAAGATTGACTGTAAACTCGACCATTTTGGGAGGCAGTTATTTTTTTTTGTTGTGTAGAGAAACATATTGATTCACCTCAGGATTCGCGTCGTATGAAAAAGGAAATAGCATTGAAATCCTTAGCCCCTGGTCATATGGTATGGTCATATGAGGGCTTAAATTTTGTGATTCCTACTAGTAGGTGCTTAACTCTAGCCCCCTTTCATTTTATTTGTGTGGTGAAGGCAAAAGCATTTTATTTTATTTTAGTGGAAACTAAAATATATAGTAGAGCATAATATTGAAAAAAATGTATCTTTTGATCCGTAACATAGTTTTTATGCTCTTTTCATTGGAAATATTTATTTTGAGAATCGCACTATAATTATAAAGTGTCATATTGTAACACACACTCATTATAAAGTGCCAAATCTGGGGGGCTCTTGTTGCATTGTTTTGGGGTCTTGTTGCATTGCTTGGTTCTTACATTTCTTTTGGTGATTTTTTAGGATGACATCTTTATCTACTTCTGCATTAGATCATGTTGAGCCATTGACAACACATAATTACCACACATGGAAACAATAATCAAGTGGAAAGGATTATGGGATTTAAATTCTTCAGAACAACCAGTGTTCACTAGAGAATATGAGAAATTTCAGTACCAGTGCAAATTTGATGAGTGTATGGGTTTGATAGGAACTTATGTAAGTGACAGTATTTTATTTCATTTAGAAAAGTGTGACTCTCCTTTCAAAATATGGGAGAAATTGGAGAATTTATTTGGTAAGGTGGATCATATGAGAGCCATGCAACTTGAAATTGAGATCACCTCTCTTAATCCTGAAGATTTTTCAACAATTATAGACTATCTTACCAAGTTCAAGCATTTTTTGACACCGCTGAAGGGGAGTGGAAGAGATAAGAAAGATGAAGAGTGTGTTTACTTGATTCTATCCAAGTTGAGAGGACCATTCCAAATTTTTGCTTCTACATTTTTCTCTAGCATGGTTACCTTAGGTGACACCTTCAAAATGCCTAACTTAGAAACATTTTTTGAAATACTTACTAGGGAAGAATCCAAATTATCTCACCTTGAGTCTTCCACCTCTCAAAAGGCATTAGTTGCATCTAATCCTAAGGGC
The DNA here is from genome assembly GCA_019776745.2 of Taxus chinensis. Lineage (NCBI taxonomy): Eukaryota > Viridiplantae > Streptophyta > Pinopsida > Cupressales > Taxaceae > Taxus > Taxus chinensis. The sequence goes on from CM034150.1 coordinate 808,271,730, forward strand.
AAGGGAAAACCAAATAGTATAACCAAATCCACACCTTCTCCATCTCAAAATGCTCCTAAACCCAAAGAAAAAAACTCAAAACCCAAGGAGTCTTCTAAATCTAAGAATAAGTCTAGCCGTTCATGCACTTTTTGTGGGGGTAGTAATCATGAAGAAAATAGGTGTTATAAGCGAATGCAAGCCTTAGAGGATGCAATCAAGAAACACAAAAATTCTATCTCTACTCCACCTCCTTCTAATCAGAATGGAAAAGCACTTAATGTTGTTGGAAGATCTCAGTCGCCACTTGCAAACAATTGGGTTATAGATTTTGGTGCTTCTCATCACATGACTTCTTCTAAGGAGTCTTTTGTTTCTCTAGGTTTGAGTTCTACTTCCAAATTTGAGGTTGGAGATTCTTCCTTTCTTTATGTTGAAGGAAAAGGTGATATACAATTTGATGGTGGAAATATCCAAGATGCACTATATGTTCCTAACATCACTACAAATTTTCTTTCTGTATATCAAATTTGTCATTTTGGTCAAGGGAAAACAGTGACTTTTACACCACATGGGGCAGAAGTAAGAACTTTGTTGGAGCCTTATTCACTTGTTGCTCAGGGTATTATTGATCATATTTCAAGACTATATCACTTTTAGGGTTTTGATGACACTTCTTCAATAGGGACAGGATTGGTTTCTCATTCAAATTCAGAGAGTAAGCTTTGGCATGAAAGATTTGGACATCTCAATTACATATATTTGAAGGATTTGAGCACTCATGGTATGGTAGATGGTCTTCCTAGAGTTTCTTGTCTTGAGGGAGTTTTTGATGGTTGTGCATTAGGGAAACAACACATAAAGAATTTTTCTACGAGATCTTCTTCACCACTTGAGCTTGTGCATAGTGACTTGATGGTTTTTCCTACCCCATCTTTCAATGGAGCTAAGTATGCACTTATATTTATTGATAATTTCTTGAGCATACTTGGGTTTATTTTCTCAAGTACAAAAGTGATTTTTTTTCACACTTCAAAGTCTTTAAGGCTTTGATCGAGAAACAATCTTCTAGTAGCATAAAGAACCTTCGCACTGATAATGGGGGGAGTACTTTAGCAATGAGTTTTTTGAATTTTTGGCAACTCAAGGAATTATTCACCAGCATTTTGCTCCTCATACTCCACAATAGAATGGATTAGTAGAAAGGAAGAATAGAAATTTGAAGGAAATGGCTAACTGTATGATGCATTCTAGAGATATACCTCCTATCTATTGGGTAGAAGCAGTTAACTATGTTAACTATATTGAGAATCACACACCACACAAAGCACTTGAGCATTTGACTCCAAAGGAAGTTTGGTCCAACACTAAGCCAGATGTCTCATTTTTTCGAGTCTTTGGGAGCCATGTTTGGGCCTTTGTGCCAAAGAAGAAAAGGAAATCTTTGGATAAGAAGAGTAAACCCTTGATCTTTGTAGGGTATTATGAGGACATGATAGCTTATCATCTTTTAGATCCTGATACACATGATGTTATTTTTTGAACACATGTTTAGATTAATGAGAGTTCCACTCCTCATGATTCTTCATCTTCTTTCATTCCTTCTTCTTCTTCATCTCATCTTGAGGATCCTTTCTTTGAGGAGATTAATGAGGAGGTTATCGATGTCATTGAGGATCTTATTCCCACTTATGTTGTCATTATGCCTAAGTGGGCTTGTACTATAGTTTCTGAGGTAGCACCTTTCATAGAGGATCTTCCACCCACTTGGCATCATCATGCACATTCTACAGGTTCTGGAATTTTGTGTCAGGTAGTTTCTAAGGATCCACAGTCTTTTTCAAAGGCTCATGGGACACCAGAGTGGGATGATGCGATGGTAGCTGAGTATTCTTCTTTGATGAAGAATCATACTTGGGATTTGGTATCTCTTCCTAAAGGAAGAAATATAGTTAGGTGTAAGTGGGTATACCGAACCAAATATGCCACTGATGGGTTCATTGACAAGTATAAGGCTCGTCTTATTGCAAAGGGTTTTTCACAAGTCGAAGGTATTGATTACTCCGATACTTTTGCACCCATTTCCAAGATGGATTTTGTATGCCTTATACTTGCTATTGCTGCATCATAGGGGTGGCTCGTATACCAGATGGACGTGAAGAGTGTCTTCTTACATGGAACTCTACAAGAGGAAATATATATGGAGCAGCTAGCTAGATTTGTTCAAGATTCTTCTCTTGTTTGTAGAATCTGAAGGTCTCTCTACAGTCTCAAACAAGCCCCTCGGGCTTGGTATGAGAAGATGGATTCTTTTCTTCTATCTACTAGTTCTTTTCATTGCCATTCCGATCATATAGTGTATCTCCAGCATGTTGGTGAGGATATTGTGATACTTGTCTTGTATGTTGATGATCTATTACTTACTAGCAGCTCTTCTTCCCACATTCAGAGTATTCAGAGGGCTCTTTCTACACATTTTGATCTTGGGCTATTACATTATTTCCTTGGTTTGTAGATTTCTTAGACAGATCCAAGGATTCATTTGAGTCAGCAAAAGTACACCCATAATCTTCTTAGGCACTTTGATATGGCTGATTGCAAGCCAAGTCCATCTCCTTTTTAGTCTGCAGTTACTCTTACATCCACATGTACCACACCACTTTGTGATCCTACATTGTATAGGCAATTAGTTGGGATTCTTATGTACTTGACCCATACTCACCCTGATATTTCATTTGCAGTAGGGCTTGTATCTCAATTTGCACATTCTCCTCATAGTAGTCACTGGCAAGCTGCTAAAAGGATTTTACGCTATTTGCATGGCACTTCCCACTTTGGCCTACACTACACTAGGGGCTCTACTCAGTTGGTTGGGTATACAGATTCAGATTGGGTAGGTTCTATTAATGACAGGAATTCCACTTCTAGCTATATTTTTTATCTTGGTTCTTCTCCAATTGCTTGTGCATGCAAAAAATCAGCAGGCTATTACACTTTCATCTTCAGAGGAAGAGTAGAGGGCAACAGTTACAGCAAGTTAGTAGATTCTTTGGCTTCATCAGTTATTAACAAAGTTTGGATTCCCATAGAATTCACTGACTGTACTTTGGTGTGAAAACCAAAATGCAATTCACATTTCTCACAATCCAGTTGAGCACCAGCGGACCAAGCATATTGAGATACACATCCACTTCATTCAGCAGCACATTAAGGATGGCGTTCTTTGCTTGGTGTAACTTCTGACTCAGTAGAAGGTTTCAAACATCTTTATGAAGCCTTTTACATCACCTCACTACCTTGAGTTGCAAGGAATGCTTGGAGTTTCAGAAGTTTTTCTTGGGGGGTGTTCGTGAGAACATCTTCCTTCTTCTTCTTCTTTCTCTTTCCTTATAGCAGGATTATTTACTTCTTTTGGTTCGAGATTTCTTCATGGATATATTGTACATGAGTACCTCAGCAGGCCTAGTTGTTGGGACTCATACTGTGGACATGCCAATTCTATTTTGGCCCCTAGCTTCACTTGAGGGGGGTGTTAGAGTAGGTATTTACCTTAGCTCATGTTCACCTAGGTACATTATTTACCTTTATTGTATTTAGCCTCACCCACTTATGTGTGTGGATATTTCTTTTTATTTATTTAGATATTAGGAGATATTATCTAGTTGTTAGGTATAGTTATTTCCTTGATCTATGGTATTGACTATTTCTTTCCTAGATCTATGGTATTGACTAGATCCTTGATGTCTAGTTCTCTCATAAATCTATGGACCTGACTAGTTCTTTGATGACTAGTTATTTTCATGATTTATGGCTTGATCTACGACCTTGACTGGTTCTTAGATTGTTATTCCTTGCCTATATGATATTTCATTGAGTTCCATTCTCATTGTATTTCATTGAGTTCCATAATAATATATGATATTGCTGCTCATTTATTTGCAAAGGTTTTATGTAAATTTAATCTGGCGAATTTCTTTCATTTTATTAATTGTGGTGTTTGATTAGCATTTTTTTTTCTTGGCTTGGTACGATCTGATTATCGTTTCTTTTAGTTAAATCCTTAAATAGCTACGAGATCATTTACTAGCTCACCGAGATGCTTAGACGTAGTGGTAAGGCTTATGTTTTATGAACCAGTGGTTGGGGATTTGAACCTCCCTAACCACCCTCCATGCTTTCTACCTATTGTAGGTAAATCCCACATTTACCATGTAAAAGGGGGGTCTGTGCATTTAAATGTGGAGTGGTTGTCCACATTACTCATGGCTTGGGCCATGTATACTCTTTTGAATTCACATGGGTGGCAACTTTGAAAATTCTCAGTGAGGCATTAACCGAGCCTATTGAGTCTTTAATGTGGCTGGAAAGGTTTGACTTGTCATGGTATGAGGTGTCCATGTATATTGGGCCGACCATGTAATAATAAGAAATTCCCCCTGAATTTTACCGAGTTGAGTATGGTTTCCACGTTGAATTTGGTGGGGGAAATAGGTAAATGCCACAAGTTATTCGATGGGGGAATAATGTAAAATGACCCACAAAATCCATGAACTCGTCTAATGCGAGAAACCACTCACCGAGTTGGGTAAGATCTCGGTCCTCCAATGTAATCGTGAACTCCTCCAATGTGATAATGATCTCACTAAGCTATGTCTAAACCGAGTTGACTTGGTCCCAAGAATAATTACAATACAAATGCAATATATATATACACAAATTGTAAGATATTAACCTACTGAGGTAAAACTAATTTGGCTTGTTATAATAGTGGTGGCTCGAGGACCCGCTATGTGGTGAAAAGTTGAACATGACAGCAAAGAATTCACCCCTCCATGAAAAGAGTGTATTGAACTTGGTTGAGGGTTCCCAGCTAGCAAATAGCAGGGACCCACCATTTTTTATCCTGACCGTCAAAGAATGGTGTTCTAAAACAATTTTTTTCCATTTTGTTCAAACTTTATTTTTTCCATGTGCCATGCCTAACTAGCCAGTTGACCCATATTGTACCCCTTTTTAATTGCAACCTTCTATGGACAATATCTCGCTCCAATAGAATCTGTTTCACACACACAAAATAGGTGACAAAAATCTCTCGGAATGATCTTCTGTACTATAATGGTTTAGGGAGATTCTAGAAAACATTTTCCATGAAATGATCCCTAGATCAGTAATAACACTTTAGAATTTTGAAATGACAAAGTTTCTAATGTATGTGGACATGCAGTCCTTGTGAGAAGAAACACAAGTATAAATTTTTGAGTGCATTCCTTGTCTAAAAAAGTAAACAATGAGTAGGTCTCCATTGAGATTGGAGGAAAATATGGAATAGAGACAAAAGCATCATTGATGCATGAACAGAGCTGAGTGGCAATGTAAGATGATGGATTACAAACTCAAGAAGAGTAGGTTGTGGCAAAGGGAGATTCTTATACACATATAAATTACAAAAATGGATCTACATTTACAACAACCAAAATATCTACGAAATGCTCTGGTATACCTACTGCCAAAGGATCTTCAAAAATCTTTGATACCAATGTTGGCATGAAATGACAATTCAGCAAACTAATATTCATTATCAATACATACATACATATATATATATATATATAGACACACACACACACACACACACACACACACACACACACACACACACACACACACACACACACAACGCAGTTTACCAGAATGGTAACTAATCTGCTGGGAGTGGTTGCAACCAATCTAAAAATTGTTGTAATACTGGTACAATTGAAACAGTTACGCCAAACAGTCTAAAATAATGTAAACAACCTATTCGATTATGCTTATAATATCTTCTATATTAGGGTAAGTGCACCAAGTTGGGGGGCAAAAGGGGGTCTTAAGTGGACCGCATTTTTCTGAAAAATAAAAAACTTCAACTTGTACTACTTTTTTTAAAATAGTTACACTCAAAATTGGAAGATGTTGTGTGAACATGAATTGTAGAATTTTGAGTCTAGTTTCTAAGCTACTAAATTTTATTGAAAACGGATAAGTTAAAATGGGTCAAATTACTAAAATACCAAAAGGTGCTCCTATTTTTGTTAAAAAACATAACAAAGTGACTTTTGTGCCCCCCACCATTTTTTTAGCACTATTTAGTTTTTTTAAAAACCCTTTGGTAGAAAGATAGCTAGGAGCTTCTAGTTTGGGCTACATTTTTTTTAGATTGGTTTAGCAAGTATTTATTTTTTATGAGTTTTCTATTAAAAAAATATTACATAGAAAAACATAATAGAGCTTCGACTATGCCCCCCCCCCCAACTACCTCAAAAAAATATCAAAAATTAGATTTTTTTTCGGAATGAGTATAGAATTTTTCCTAGTTTAGGATAGTATGATTTTTTTTTCAATTTCCATGATAAAAAAAAAAGATATACGACAAAATATGAAAGTTTTTAAACTTCAAAAAATAGCTATAAAAAGGCATTATTAGAAAATAAATAATATGGAAACCTTAATTTACTCAGAAAATTTGAAAACCTATATTTTTAGAAAGTAGATAGTCTTCTCTACATTATGGTATAAGTTTTTTTAAATGAATTGACCATTTTATGTCAATTTATGATGGCATAAAAGATTTTTTTTGCATTTTCTTACAAAAACATGCAATTTGTTGTATTTGTGTAGGTCCATGCCTTAGGGTTGGGGATCCAAACTAGATCCAAGCCTCCAGGAATATGGCTTCGCAAAATTCAAACAACAAAACCCTTACATGTTATAATGTATGCGTTATGTTTTTTACTTATTTATTGGGCCCCTCAACGTCTTTTTTTCCCTTCTTCACGGGTGTTTTTCATATTTCTATCTCGTCTGCAAATTCATGTACATTATTTGAGAATTTTTAGTATTTCATCTTGTCCCCTACCCCACGATATATAATTCTACAATCATAGGTGACAAAAAATGATGTAAGGACACAAAGAAAGTCAATAACAAGACACCAGAGCAATTGGAAGAGCTAAGAATATTAAGAAAGTGAAAAGGATGCAAAAAAATTCGTTCAAGGAAAGGTACTTCTGATGTATCAAATGTATCTAATGTATCTGAGAATTATGACTTTGCTACAAATGTTGATATTGAATTGAATGTTAATGTTGGTATGGATGAATAAATTGATATGAATCCAATTGTTGAACCTTTACCTAAGAATCCAAATGTTAAATTTTTACCTGAAAATGCAAGAATTGAACCTTTAACTGAGAATCCAAATGTTGAACCTTTAACTAAGAATATAAATGCTAAAGCTTTACTTGAGAATCCAAATGTTGAAGTTTTACCTTAGAATCCAAGAATTGAACTTTTACCTAAGAATCCAAATGTTGAACCTTTACCTTAGAATCCAAATGTTAATCCTGAAATTTGTATGGAAACACGGAATGAAGAAAGTAACCCTCAAGATAATGAATCTTCACCTCTGAGAACATCTCCTTATATTTTTCTAAGAAAACCAATTCACTTAATTGAAATTGATGAAAATATTATAAAACCAATGCCTAACAAAATGTCTAATAGAAATGCGAGAAGAAAAGTTAGGGGAATTTGGGATAATTACTTTGTGAATTTAAATGACACACAAAGATGTCAATTATTTGTTACATTGATGAAATTAATTAAGATGATACCTACAATGAAGACTCTGGGTTTAATTACTTCTAATGTTGTTGATCGAAAATGTGTCAATTGTTGAAAATATACATAAAGCATACCAAACTGTAGGTGCCAACAAATGCACCAAAGATAGTAATGTATTGTATTATAAGTGATAAAATAGTTAATAAATGCTTAATTATAAAACAAGCAGTGCTTTGAACCTAAACAAAAAAACACTAATGAAAGCAATAGGGAGACGCAAAAGTCTTAAGTCGGTCAATAACATTGAATATTGGGCTTTCTCTAGAAGACTCCCATATAAAGACAAGAATACATCTGATATTATAAAATAATTAATTGTAAAATTTTGGAATGAGAACACAAGGATTTCACCTAATAGAAGAGATATAGTAAAAAGAAGAACAGGATCTCGTAATCGTGAATCGTGTGCAAAACTTTTCTTAGATATGACTCAAACACAATTGTTCTCTAAGTTTAAAAATGAAAATACACAAATTCATATTAGCCAAAGATTATTTGAAATGAAAAAACCCTTTTATGTAAAAATCAACCAATCACGTACCACTTGTTGTTGTAGGCATCATGTTGAATTTTCAATGGATTATGATGTTTTTTTTCAAATACGTCGTGTTTTGCATACTGACATCATCTTGCAGGAGTGTGGATTAAATTTTCCACCAGAAATATTCAACGAAATTTATTCCAACAATATTTTGTGAAAAGAAGACAATTTTGTAATAACAAATCATGTTTGGATGGAATGTGCAACGTATGTGGTGGCTTACCAAATCTAAAAATCGGTATCCATGAGGAGAGTACAGATTCAATAGGAAAATAATTAGTTGTTTTTAAAAAATATAAATCAATGGTGTATCTATTAAAAGATGGAAAAGAATCTAAGAGGTGTGAGCTTGTTATAGAACAGCTACATGTAAAAGAATATTTTGTCAAATTCAGAGAGGAAATGTTTTTATGAGTATGCAATGCATGCACATAGAGCTTGATGGTTAGATGAACAATTCAAGTTAAGTAAGGACAGATTCCCACTAGGCAGTATTGTTTCTATAGTTTACTTTATAGATAATTACACATTACATCCACAAATGGAGGTTTAGTCTCAATACTATAACTCGGTGTAAGTTTCTATTTTCATGCATATGCCATTCATGCACTCTCCAGAAAAAACTAAGAAAGATCGAAAAATATTAAGAGAGTATCATTTCTACATTAGTGAAGATCAGACAAATTCTACATAATATGTTCAAGGGTGTTTCCAAGTGTTTTATGCGAAGTTGAATGAGAGGAACATTTTATTCAATCAAAATTACATTTGGTTGAACAATTGTACGTCACAATTCAAGAATGTATGGATGTTTTATTGGCTAAGCATGATGCACAAAGAAACAAGCGTACAACATATTTGGATTTTTATTGAGGCAAGACATGGGAAAGGAGAGCATGATGGTGCAAGAGCATGTGTGAAAAGAGCACTTGCAATAGAAGAGTTAAATTTCAAGGATGGTGCTAAATTTACATATGCAAGAAGCATTTTTGATTGGTGTGTCAATGATATGGGCTCTCAAGATAGTTCACCAGTTCGTAGATATTTCTAGTTGATAAAGGAACAACATTTGGCAAGTTATGAAGATTGTATGACAATTTTAGGATCAAGTGATATGCACAAGTTTCGTATTTCATATGCAAGTTTTTGGACTCTTTATACTAGGTGCATGACATGTTTTTGTATATCATTCATTGATTTTGTGTGGAATGAATGTGAGTCACAATAGTGGGTGGATGAACAGATTTGTAGACCTCTAATTGCACTTGAAAGTGTATATGAAGTTCCACAAGCATTACAACTTGCAGTGTCTTCAAATTATATGACAACTTCACCTAACTTTGACCAAGTTTCTAATTTTCCATAAATGGTTAATTTAATTGTAAAGTTGTCCTTTAATTTTTAGTTGGATTATTTTTGTGTATGCTCTTCTCTTGTGTCCTTGGACGATCTTGAGAATTAAAAAAAAACTTGATCTTATTTCAATTAATGTGATTTTCTTGGAGAACTACTAATGTTTGAATTGTAGGACCATGTTATATGCTTGCTAAAGACTTGGAGATCTAAACAAAAATCTAACTACATGTTTTTTGCAGGTTGCCAAATGGTGTTCTAAACCGAAATTCCTAATCCAAAAGATAAAAAACACACCACATCATTCAATGTATTGTACTTTTAGGTTTTAGCTAAGAACTATGGCTCATACGCTTTGAAATAGGAAAATTTCCCTTAGCATAAGCCTTAAAATCACAAAAGGGATGCTCCCAGGAGCCCCAAAGTAGTCCATGCAAGAGGGAACCTTTGTGGACAAAATGGTAGTGCTCCACTTACTTACTTGATTAGTACACACTTGTGATATCTTAGCATCAAAATTATCTTCATGCGACCCCAGTCAAAATACAACTGAATGCATTTATTACTCATTGTATTGAAGGGGGTAAAGTAAAGCTGGAATACTCTAAGGTTTAGTCAGTTCGAATTCCTTAGCAAACCGCACTCGCAGAGGTAATTTTTGAAACCTAGTTGAGTGAAACAATTAGGAATCCATTTCGTCTTAGAGCCAATTTAACCAACTCAAATCCATCATGTTTCAAAAATATTTCATGATGCACTAACATCTTTTGGATTCAAAACCTTTTTATTCGAACAAGGGGAGATTTTTTTTAAGTTGGAGTTTAGTGTCATTCATCACAGAAATTGCATCGTGTTACTTTGTCCTAGTTTTTAACTTGTCTTAAGACAAGGTGAAACTTTTCCAAAATTACACTTAGTTTGTTTCATCGCCACTTAGACAACTCCTTTGTTTTCTTGTTTCCTATTTAAAACAAAAGAAAACATACTTGTGTGTGTTATTGATTGATTGTGTCCACCAATTTTGCACCCATTTATATTCATCCTTTCTTGATACCTGGATGTAAATGTTGAAAGTTTGTTGGTGCATCTTCTTATCTTGATAGACAATTTGACCTCGGTACCCATGTCAACATTTTCATTTTAGTTAGTTTGTCTCATCATTGACTTCCTTTGAGTTGTTACGATTTCTCGTATCCTATCAATATATTTTTTATACTTACGTCTTGTTTCCTTTATGAAAATTGATCTAAGTCTCTTAGTTGTATTATTATGTTGCTTGCATAAATAACAACTTCTTTTTATACTAGATTTTGTTTTTATCCTAACATCACCTTGAGTTTTGGAAAATCGTTGTTACTCTGTTTTCATTATGGTGACATCATTTTGATACTAAAATCTTGCTTTTCTCATAAAGATTTATTAATGTATCCAAATAGTTTTTTTGTGTTTTCTTTTATTATTGGTAAATAATTTTTTGAAAGGGACTATACCCTTGAATACAAAAGGGGGCCTAGAAGCTAGAATAGGAATGAAAATCATTACAAAAAGGATCAAGATCTAGAAGAGACATAGAAACCCAAAGTAACCAAAGAGCAGTTACCCCAAAACATCAAACCAGTTTAAACACTGCAGAAGAATAGCAAAAAAATAGAAAAAACACGAAGAAAGACAGCAAGAGTATCCACAATTACTTCTTAGCGGCTTTGTCGATTCTGGATTTGATAGTCTACCAAGAGGTGAACATAGCCAATGTCGTCATATGAGTAGAGTCAGTAACATCTAGTTGTTGAATGGTCTACTTGCTTTCCTTTTCCATGCCCCAAAGAGTTGCTGGTATTCCATTGAGATTAGAGAAGTTGCGGACATGTTGCTCAATAAATTCTTTGATGGCACTAAAAATAGCCATATTATAGTCATGGAGAGTCTTGGCTTTCCCAAGACGGTTGTCCAAGTAGTTAATTTTTTTGTAGATGTCTTTAACCTGTTTATTATCAATATCAACCTCCTCCTCCTTCTTACTCTTACCTTTTTGCTTTGCCAAGGTTTTAACTTCTTCTTTCAACAGCGACATGTCAGCTTCTAAGGCTTTCAGCATTTTTATGGAGCTCTCAATGTGTGCCTCCTATGAACCAGTACTACTAATATGTAGGAGGTTATGAGAAATTTCCAAGTCCCGAGGAACGTTCCCCGAAATAGGGGTATCAAGGTTCATCCTTTTAGAAGACCTAGTTACAGGTCTGGTCGAAGTGGAGGCGAAGGGGTGGGAGCAGAGGTGGGGGGATGATAGAGGGAGCCGAGAAGGAAGGCAACGGGGTGACAGAAATGGTGATGGGGACATAAGGAGAAGAGATGGGGGTAGTGGCAGCGGTGCGGGGAAGAGAAGGAACAGATATGGGGGAGATTGGGATGTCAAAATACCTAAGAAGACAAATCTTATGCAACAAGAAGATGAGACCCTGATGCAGAGGGACCACACGTGCATGCTTTTAGAACTCCAAAATGGAGTGCTCAAGAGAGTTAAGTAGATAATGAGGGAAGCATACCGTGAAACTTCTGCGGAAGTGATTGACGAACACAAGATGCTTTGAGGGCACTGTGATGAATCTCCCCTCCAAAGAGATGTAATGCACCATCATACGGTTGACCTCGTCAAAAGGCAGAGGGATAGAGCTGACCTGCAGACCCACCATGACGAAGACCAGTTTCTCATTACCCTTAAAAAAATTCCTCTCCTCAACACCCCTGTCAATCCTTTTATTAAAAAAGTGGTACCCATCCATGCCAAGGCATGTTGCTTCAGCTATTAACTCTTCATTGATCAAAATTTTCTATCCGCCATATTCCACTATGCGATCCTTCCAATCCTTCACAAAATGCACGGAATGCTTGGGTCATGACCCTAAATATTCTCAATAAAATTAGTGATGCCTCCCTGGTTGAGAAGATTCCAAAGCTCTTCATTATTTTTCCACTTCGGGTCCTCGCTGGGTTGTATCTAACAAGGGGCACCTCCCATTATCTCCATGCGTAAGTGATTGTAAATATAATTTTCAAAATCCCTATGAGGAGTTCTATTAGTAGACGCAGTTACCAGTCCACCTTTCTCTATTTTTTTCCACGCGATGTGAATGATGACTAGTGTATCCATTGTTGTTCCCACGAATGCCTACATGACTGCTGCTATGTACCTGGGAAAACCCGCATGTGTGAACTTCTGTCCCGTTAGAAATCCACTCCAGATCATCATCATCCTTATTAATAACTTGAGAATCCATAAAACCTTGTTTAAAAGTTGTTGTAGGCACAATATTTTCCGCATGTGTGGCTTTAATCTTCATATAGATCCACTTTAAGTCATCATTATACTTTCTATAACCTTGATTACCCGTCAAGATCTACTTGAGTGTTGTTTTAATATTAACATGTGTGGGAGTCTTATTCTTAAATTCCCACTCCCAATGCTCATTTCTCTTACCCCGAATTTGAATGCACATAAGCATCCACTTATATGTTGTTTTGAATATATTCAGGAATGTGATCTTTATTATCTCAAATAATGTGATTGACATTTATGCCATAATTATCCAATACATATGCCACCTTGTTACCCTCCAGGTAAGTATGATTGATCCGAATATTATTGAAGGTTTGGAAAATACTTATGGATTCCAAGATGAATTCCTTGATGTTCCAACTTGGAGCTGAACACTGATTAAGATGATTAATTATATTAAGCAAGTCTCCTTCCAGAATGAGATTTTGGATATTATGAGTTTGAGCAATTCTAAGGCCCCATAAAGCAGATAATGCTTCAGCAAAATGATTAGTTTGTATTCTCATTTTACCCAGCATAAGTAGCAATCAAAATACCTTTATGATCCTGGATCACTCCTCCCCCCGTTGCAATTCTAGGGTTACCCCTAGAGGCCCCATCAAAGTTCAACTTATACCAGTTAAGATCAGGGAGGACGCTAATGTATCAAAGATCTAACAATACTATTACCGGAATTATTTCAAATATTTTCCGCTCCAATCTGCCATTGGGACAAGATATGCTCTTCATTTTTTGGATAACTCCTGTTCTTGGGGGGTTTAAATCTAGCAATATTTTCTTTAATAGCATTAGAAATTTTTCCAATACTGAGCTTAAAATTCTATTTATTATTTCTAAAGATAATATCATTTCTATCTTTCCATATCCTCCACATAACATGAGGGTATTACCAAATTCCAGAGCCTTCTTACAACACAATGTTTATAGGGGTGGGCTCCATTGGGTCCAGAACTGACTGAAATCCTTCAGAACCACCCAGAAAGCTTTAAAATTAGAGAGGGAAAAAACTCCATATTTTGGGTAGCATAATCACAATGGATAAACAAATGATTGATATCCTCATAGTCTTTTTTTACATAGATGACATCTATTAGGAATTATGAAACCTTTTCTTATCAGGTTGTAAGTGGTAAGAATTCTTCCCCTGAGAGCAAGCCAAAAGAAAAAGTTAATTTTAGGTGTTAGCTCAGTCATCCAAATTCTACTCCATTTAAACTCACTTTGACTATTGTCAAAGAAAGTATTATAACCACTTTTGACATAGTAATCCCCATCAAATAGAATTTATCTATACCAATTCATCATTAACATCCAGCTGACTTAAGGGGATAAGGTCCAACTGATCTTGCAGGGAGGAAATATTTTGGATCAGATCATCTTTATCCACAGAAAGTTTTTTACATTTATTTTTGTTGCCATTTCTTTCAATATAATCCTCGGTTCTAGTTCCATACTTTTTTTCAAGACTGTCTTTGACCACACCAAATCTGTCCATAAGGCTTCCATTAAACCAGTTATCGTCCCAAAATTTTATATCATAGCCATCTCCCACTTTCCATTTTACTTCCTTGTTTAATGAATTTTTTTTCTCTTCACTAAATTATTCCAAAAAATGGAACCATAGGGAAGGTATTCATCTTGAAGAAAATAAAAGACTGCCTATTGATTAAAGTATTTAGCCCTTAATTAATTCTATCTGGGGTTACTTCTCAGATAGCATTCTCTAGCCCATTTTTGCAATAAGAGCCTCATTCATTTTCTTGATGTCTTTTATGCCCATTCCCCCTATAGATTTTGGAGTACAAACCTTATCCCAAGCAACTAAGTGATATTTAAAATTCTCCTCCATGCCCTGCCAAAAGAAGTTTTTCTAAATCCTCTCAATTCTTTCTCTGAAGGAAGAAGGGATCTTATAAAGAGACATGATATAGATAGGCAAATTTTGAAGAGTGATTTTTATGAGCAGGCACTTACCAGCACTAGATAGAATGGCTCCTTTCCATTCAGCCATTTGTTTTTGAAATCTTGCCAAAAAATCTTCCCACACCTTGTTAGAAACTTTTTTTAGTGCCAAGAGGGAGTCCTAAGTAAGTGGTTAGAAGTGCACTTATTTTACAGCCCAGAATTTTTGCAATTTTTAATCTATCTTTCCTTAGGAGTGTTTGAAGAAGAAAATGGATCTATTATCATAATTGATCTCTTGCCTAGAAGCAGATTTGTAAAGTTATAGAATAGCCTTGGTAGCCTTAGCTTCAATGATGGAAGCCAATAAAAGAAGGATTTTATCATCCGCAAATTACTGATGAGAAGCTGTTTGGATGATGGAAGTGGGCTTTTGAACCTTTCAAGAAGACCGTCAATGATTTCTTTACCAATTTTTCTACTAAGACTGTCTGCCATAAGAATGAAGAGTAGGGGGGGATATGGGGGTCCCCTTGCCTTAGTCCTCTGCTGCTTGTGAAAAATCCCCACTAGCTCATCATTAACCACCACTGAGAATCTGACCGTAGAGATGTAAGCCTTAATAATTTTTTCTGAATTCAGCCAGAAAACCAAATTTAATTAAGACTTGGTCAAGAAAAACCCAAGAGACCTTGTCAAAGGCTTTTATTCATATCAAGATTAAGGACCATATTCACTTTTTTATTATTCTCTATAGAGTGTATGGTCTCATGAACCATAATCACTCCATCTTGGATAATCCTTCCTTTAATGATTCCACTCTTCTTCCATGAGATTAAATCATTCATAATAAATTGAAGCCTGGTAGCAATGACTTTGGTAAAAATTCTATAGATAACATTCACAAGGTTGATGGGTTTGAAGTCTTTGAAGTCTTTAGCATCCATTTTTTTTTTGAGCAAGCACAATGTGGGTGTTATTCAGCTCTTTCAAAATATCCCCAGTTCTGTAGAATTCATTCACCGCTCTGAGAAGATCATCTGAACATATTTCCCAAAATTTCTAGAAAAAGTTAATGGAGAACCCATCCGGGCCTTGAGCCTTGTCGCCTTCTAATGTAAACACAGTTTTTTGCAGCTCTTCAATTGTGACAGATTTAGTGATATCTTTACATCTCTACTCCTCAATTTTGTCTTGGGGAATATCCTCCAACATGAAAGAAATTACCTCATCAGTAATGATATTCCTCTCATTAAGAAGTTTTTTTATAGAAATTGAGAGCTTCTTCTTTGATTCTGTTGGGATCTTTTATAATAGTGCCATTTATTTTAGCCACTTCCATAATCCTATTACAAGCTATGTGCTTCAAAGTGGTCATAGGGAAAAAACTTTGTATTCATATCTCCTTCTTTTAGCCAGATAGCCCTAGATTTTAGTCTCCATAAGGATTCTTCTCTGCTACAAATCATATGCAGTTCTGAAAGAATATTATTTTCCTCAGTTTGGTCTTCAACAAATCTCCCCATTATATTCATTTTGATTCCCAGATCTTGGACCTTTTTGTTTTAACTTCTTCTTTTTTTTCAAACACATTGCCAAAAAACTCTTTTATTCTAGATTTTTAACTTGTTTTTTAACATTTTTGAGCTTTTGAATCAATCTAAATTGAGCAGTGCCTTCACCATTCCAAACCCACCACTCTTTAATTTTTTCATAGATGTCATCATGCTCCATCCACATCTTTTCAAATTTGAATGAGCTTCTGATGGGCTTAGTCTAATTGAGAAGATTTAAGGCAATCAGATTGTGGTCCGATCCAATTCTAGGCAGGGAAGAGGGGTGGAAGTCCTAATTGAGAATCCAACTAGCAGAAACTAGGGCTCTATCCAGTATAACTTGGATAATATCTTTTCCCAACCTTTTGTTGTTCCAAGTGTATTTATTCCCATGGAGATCCACATCTAAGAGATTAAGATCAGCAATAAAATCAACAAATTCCTTCGTACCTGTGGAAAAGCTGGAGATTCCTCCATATTTTTCACCTAGGTTTAGAGGAGAATTAAAGTCACCCATGATAAGCCAGTTGGCTGTACTATGTTGGTTTCTAAAGATCTTAAGATCAGTCCATATTTTTTGTCTCCCACTAACTGTATTAGGGGCATAGATATTAGAAAGAATCCATTCACCATTGTTCTAAATAGCATGAAATTTAATAGTAAGATGATTAGTGCTAACATTAAGAACCATACCAGTATAGTGTCTTTTATCCCAAAGAGTATCCAAACCTCCAGAGGCTCCCTAAGAGTCCACCGTAGCCATTTTAGAGTTTTTCTAGAAACTATTTTTACTAATTTCAAGGATCTTAGCTTTCATCTTAGTTTCTTGCAAAATCAAAATACTAGGACTACTAGAATCTCGTAACTCCTTAATTATTCTCTTTTTGGAGTTTATGTTTAGTCCTCAGATGTTCCAAGAGATAATCTTCATTTAACATGAGTGGGAGTTGGGATTTCCTGATGGCTCAATTGACGTTGAATCTGTTTGGAGTGTTTTGTTTAGTCCTTGGATGTTGGGACCTCGCGAAAACGGAAAATCTCTCCGGATGAAGGCCGGCTCCTATTCCTCTGTTCAGATGCACCAATGAAACACAGAGGTTTACTCAAAAACCTAATCTAACTACCAAGGAGACAGGGAGAGAGAAATGCATAAAAATAAACCTAAGCTAAGGAGGTGATGCACCGAGGAATGAAGAACACCTGTCTTGCCAAATAAACACAGACCATAAAAATGCAATGCAAGATCATACACAGATAGCCAGACTCACAGTGAAAGATCAAGAGAATGCAAATGAATACAGAGAGGGTTGAGAATCATCCACATACATGTATTAATTTTCTTCAAGGATTGATACAACACACTGCAAAATGCCAAGAGGGAAAGTTACATTACAGTTTCAAATGGGAGGTTTGAACTCCACAAGTTCACCTGCCAAAGAGAAGAAGGGAGGGGCAAAACAGAAATGTCCAACCTTTAGAAAGAAGCCCCTCCTTACAATTTATAGGAAGAATGAGAGAGAAAAGAGAGAGGAATTCCAAAACTACCCCAACCACCTCTAGATTGCACTTAACTATCTCATTATGGTGGTAGGTGAGAACCCCAGCGAACCCAAAAGTGGCGAACTGTATTTCAAATTTTTAAGAATTTTTTCTCACCCAATTAAATATATCCAGTTGTAGTTAGATAGAGGACCTCGTAGGATTTCCGAAAAGTCCAACCTTGCGTGAATCTGAGCTCCCAGTCAAAAGTTATGGCCATCTGAATATCTATGCCAGGGTCTGCTTCCTGCCAGCACTCAGAATGTTACGCCTCCTGAAGGTGCGCCATAGGCGCATCCGTGTGTGTATCGACATCCTCTTCCATGTGCCAAGGGCACATCTATGTTTTTGTCGACAACTGTTTCCGTGCGCCAAAGGCACGTCTATGTTTGTGTCGACAACTGTTTCCGTGCGCCAAAGGCGCATCTATGTTTGTGTCGACAACTGTTTCTGTGCGCCAAAGGCACAAATTCCCTCATGTCAACATCCTTTGTGGTGCACCTCTTACTTGCGCCTTGGTGCACCTTTTTTCATGTCGACACTCTGTGTCGTGCGCCCCAAACCCGCGCCTTGGCGCATCCATTTGCATGTCAACACCTTTTTCCATGCGCCACTTTCCTACACCTTGGCGCATCTATCTTCATGTCGAAATCCATTTTCATGCGCCCTTTACCTGTGCCTTGGCACATCCATTTACATGTTGACATTCCTTGCTGTGTGCCTTCTACCTGCGCCTTGGCGCAACAAACATCAGGCTTTGAGCTTCTTTGATTTCCATATCCTTTTGTTGTCTATATTTACCCCAGGGAAGATATATACAACAATTTGGCGACTCAACGGGATCATCTGCCTGCTAGATGAATGACCAGTAGCCTTCTGAAGCATCCATTGGGCATGGAGTCATGAGTTGTAGCCTACAAACTAATCTGAACATCAAAAACTTCCCTCTGAGCCACTAGAAACCCATTGAATTTGGAGTTGACCTCACCAAAAACCACTGAAATGAACTGTGCCAGAGCAAAACCAGCAACACCAAAACTATGTACAAAACTGAAAATCATACATGCCCCAAATGGAACATGCAGAGTGTGCACAAGCACTTCTTCTACTGAAAACAAACCTACCTACTGTACTCTAACTGAAAGCAAAGGAAAGATAAACAAACCCTGCAATTGGTTGTGAGAAATAGCTTCCTTTTCTCAGAAGTGGCAGCCATGCAATTGATTTGGAGCTGATCATGGCTATTAGGATGAGTGGAAAATCAACAAGAAGCTGGTCTTCCACCCAAATCATCAAGGTATCAACTGAAGGAAAATTCAATACCTCTTTTAGTTGTTCTGCCTTTGGATTGAAGAGGTATGGCAGCTGATCCTTGGTACTTTGTAGCTCACCCTCATGCTCAGAAGTGAGCATGACCGGTTGTGGCTTCTCCTTTGGCTCCAATGAAGCCAAATACCTGATTGGGCAAGGTATGGTCCGTTTGATATGCCCATAGCTCTAATTTTCAACTCCAAGAATGGAGTCTTCTTGTAGACCTTGAATGGATGGTGTGGAAGAAATGGTGAAATTATTTTGTCCTTTCTCTTCCTCCAATGAAGAACATGAAAGATTAAAATCTTCCGATCTTGATTCCGAAGAGCTGTTATAAGTTGCAGGCTGCTGCAAATGAATGTTCTCCTTCATGACAGCAGACTCAAGTGTTTGGAATGTGGATGATGAAAGAGAGAATGGTGGAAACTCAACCGGCTCCTCTCCATCAAAACAGTCCTCCAAATCTGACAGGTAAACTACCTCATTGCTATCCTGCTGCAAATGCTCAACTTCCTCCATGGTGTCTTCTTGATCTGTAACCTGACCACCATGGTTTCCTTCTCCCTCCAACATTGAGTTTGAGAGATCAAACTCCTCTTCAGTATTAGAACTTGAGAGAGATGAAGTAGAAAGAAGAACTGAAGGTTCTTCTATAACCTGCTTTGTGCTCAAAGCCCTTGGATCTGCAATTTTCTCCTCCACAGCTAGAATGTTCTTCTCTTCTTTTGGGTTTGGAGCGGCTTCTCCTTCCTCCAATGTTTGAAGACAATCTTGCTCTTGGTATAACTCTTCCTCCAGCACGAAGTTTGTAAAGTCAAACTCTTTGATCTGCTGCTCTAGAGGACAAGTTAGGGCTGCAAGATCTTCTTCTTCTACTGCAACAAGATCAGTCCTGACCACCATTTGTTCAACCTTAGCCTCTTTTGTAGGCTTAACCATCAAGGGTATCTTTGTTATCCCAAATTTAAGAGCCAAACTTACTAAGCTCTTAATCATTTCTTCTCTTCTTGGCTCTTCCTCTTGCTGTCCTTGATGACTGATTTTTTCAATTTCTTCTTCCCCACATAGAATTGGGAATGCAAGAGGAGGGATGGGTTGTAACTCAACTGATTTCACAAATTTTTGTTGTGGCGGAGGAGGTGAAATCTCTTGTTTCTTTGGAGTGGAAGGTATTTCATTTAGATCTTGTGGAGGGGATGACTGTTTGGAAGGAAAAGGGACAAAAGGATTGAGATGAGGTGGAAGACTGAGAGATGGAGACATGGGATCAACATTTGGGACAGCAGATGGAGAGTTTAAAACTTGACACTGCTGAAATGATATAGATTGAGAAGGAGGAAAAGAAAGAGTATGAGATGGTGCGCTTACCCATTGACAAGGTTGCTGGATACTCCTCTCATATACCTCTATTCCTTCAATCCACCTTGTAAGCAATGGCAGCGTTGCAATCATGAAGTCCAACTTCTCTTGAGGGCTGTAATGCCTTGGAAAAGGTCCCACCCATGGACAAGGTGCTCTGCAACCGATTCCAAATGCTTTCATTTGTGCCTGAGCCCTCGATTGCACCATGTTTACCTCTATCTTTTGGATTTTTTCCAACAGACCAGCATGTTGCGTCTGATGGTCTTCATTGTATGCATACTCTTGCTCTTGATATGCTTCATAGCCAAACTGATTTTGGCATTGCTGCTCATATGGGTATGCGTGTTGATCTTGAATTTGACCAAAATGCTGATTTGGAGGATTTGTAAGGTATGCTGGAGGTGGGATATACTGCTATTGTTGTAAACATGAGTTCCATGATGGAAATGAAGTCATGATTGCATAACTTCATGGAATGGAAAAGAATGAAAGGGATGGAAAGAAGGATGGATGGAAATGGATGGAAAACGGGTCTGCAATCTTCAGAAATAGGTTACTGATCAGATGGAGTCGCCAGATGTGTTTGTAAGTGCCTCTAAAGGCTGAAATCTTCACAGGAACACACCAACCTGCAAAAGATGAAGTGGAAGACCTCTAAGGTCCCACCAGGCGTGCCAAAACTGTTAGTGTAAAATCATAGCACCCCTGGATGCAGATCAGGCTTCTAGGTTGATCACTCAGGCATCCAGTGTGATTGCACAACATGGAAACCTCTCTCCAAGCGTGGGACTTGTGAAACTGAGAGAGGAATCTCCAGAGAAGGCTGGTTCCTGCTCCTAAACTACCTGCCACAAGCTATTCCAGTGTAGGAAAGCTAATCTAATCCTAATCTAACCATGCCAAGGAGACAGAGAGAGAGAAGGGAAAAAAAAATAGCAAAAGCCTACACTAAAACGGTGATACACCAGAGAAGGAGAATGTTGAAAATCTATCAAAACTGCCATGGGACAAAGAGAGGTGAGCGATGGGAAGGATGAACAGATGCATCACAGGCCCAAGGATAGATTTCACATAGAAAATGTCCCAAAACTCCATGAACACAGCTCCAGACCTATGATGAACATTCAAACATGCACAAATACCTACAATGAAGAGAGGCAAGAGGAAAACAAGCAAAAATGAGGAAGGATGGACAGATGCATCACAAAACACGTTTTTTTGCTCTAGAAGTTTGCACAGAACATCATTCCATTAGTAAAAGGAAAAAAATGCCATTACAGAGCAGGGAGGAGGTTCGAACTCCATTTTCAACCCTAGAGAAGAAAAGAAGGGAGGGCAGAGCAGAAAAGATGAACAACTTGTAATGTCTAACCCTTTTTTAGAAAGAATCCCCTCCTTACAATTTATAGGAAGAATGAGAGAGAAAAGAGAGAGGAATTCCAAAACTACCCCAACCACCTCTAGATTGCACTTAACTATCTCATTATGGTGGTAGGTGAGAACCCCAGCGAACCCAAAAGTGGCGAACTGTATTTCGAATTTTTAAGAATTTGTTCTCACCCAATTAAAGATATCCAGTTTTAGTTAGACAGAGGACCTCGTAGGATTTCCGAAAAGTCCAACCTTGCGTGAATCTGAGCTCCCAGTCAAAAGTTATGGCCATCTGAATATCTGTGCCAGGGTCTGCTTCCTGCCAGCACTCAGAATGTTGCGCCTCCTGAAGGTGTGCCATAGGCGCATCCGTGTGTGTGTCGACATCCTCTTCCATGCGCCAAGGGCACGTCTATGTTTGTGTTGACAATTGTTTCCGTGTGCCAAAGGCGCGTCTATGTTTGTGTCGACAACTGTTTCCGTGCGCCAAAGGCGCATCTATGTTTGTGTCGACAACTGTTTCCGTGCACCAAAGGTGCAAATTACCTCATGTCAACATACTTTGCGGTGTGCCTCTTACTTGTGCCTTGGCGCACCTTTTTTCGTGTCGACACTCTGTGTCGTGCGCCCCAAACCCGCGCCTTGACGCATCCATTTGCATGTCAACACCTTTTTCCATGTGCCACTTTCCTACGCCTTAGCGCATCTATCTTCATGTCGAAATCCATTTTCATGCGCCCTTTACCTGTACCTTGGCGCATCCATTTGCATGTTGACATTCCTTGTTGTGCGCCTTCTACCTGCGCCTTAGCGCAACAAACATTAGGCTTTAAGCTTCTTTGATTTCCATATCCTTCTGTTGTCTATATTTACCCCGGGGAAGATATATACAACAATGCCATCTGCAATGTCTTTCTCTATTCTCTTGGATATAAGAGTCTTTTTTTAGGGCCTTCCTCAGATCCCCCTTAGGTTTCCACTTTCTAAGAGCCCATTTTCTAATAAAATCAATATGGTCTAGAGCCTATAAACTTACCAACAAGGGAAAGATTCACTTTGTTCAAATCCCTATTTACAAAGAGTTATCTAGCTCAACTTCCTTAGTGTCATTTGGATGTTCCAAAGTCTGAGATAGATCTTTAGGGATGATATTTATCTTCACAGTTCCTTCTTGTTCGTCCACCTCCATAGTCACCTTTACAGGATTTTCTAAGTCCTCTTTGATTCTGATTGGTGCTCCATGCAAAGCTGCTGCTGGGTTTTTTTGGACGCTAGACCAGGTGTTTTCTTATTAGAGTTCTAAACCCCCTTTTTTTTCCTTTTTATTGTAGTTCAACTCAGTCTAGTTAGGGTCTTTTTCTTCTCTCCGGATTTCAATGTCTAGAACCCTATGTTCCTTTATCATTTCTAAATCACCCTTAGGTTGTTCTTTCTTTTTGTGTTTTTCCTCCTCTATGGAGATCTCCTTATTAGGACATTTTTTGGTGAAGTGTCCTATACGATGACATTGCTTACACCTTAAATGAAAGGTTTCAAATTTGATTTTTTGGATCCACATTCCACACTTAGATTTCAAGATGATGTGCTCCGGTAACTCCTACTCCATTTTAGAAGAAATGCAGAATCGAGCAAAAGTAAGTTTGGATCTATTTCTCGTGGGCCCATCCAGCCCGATCGGAGCACCTAAGGATTTAGTAATGTTTAGTAAGGTTTCATCATCCCAAAATTGCAACGGTAGACCAGGGATTCTACACTAGATTGGAATGGTGTTTATATTTTCAATGTTGGGGTCAAACCCTGGATACCATTTTTTCAAAAAGAGGCCCATATTACCCAGCCACCATGGTCCTCCCAGAAGCACCGATTCCAAATCAGTCTGTTGATTAAATTTTGCCAGAAAAAAAACCCCGTGGCATGATGGTAATACTCAGATCCCCCTTAGGTTTCCACTTTCTAAGAGCCCATTTTCTAATAAAATCAATAGTAGGTCTAGAGCCTAGAAACTTACCAACAAGGGAAAGATTCACTTTTTTCAAATCCCTATTTACGTAGCCATCTGGGACCATTAGATAGGTAGCACCTTCATTGTCCTTTTCCCACGTGAACTGTCCTCTTTCAAGAGATTATAGACCCACTTTTCTATTAGGGTTTTGAATAATCTTATTCCAAACCAAAGGTGTGGATCCTAGCGTGCCCACTTTTTCAGTTTGCAGCTTTTCATTCGTCTGATTCTTGTCAGTAAGCAGCCTCTTCTCAGCTATATTTGGCCTAGAACACAGACATTTTGTTACCAATACTATGGAAACCACTCTGACTATACCTCCGTCGCTTTCTCTATCACTCGCTTCCTCCATCACTTTCAAATTCTCAACCCTACTACTCTTCTTATAGTGATCCCTTGTGGAGTATGTAACAAGAGCTTTGGAGAATCTTCCTCTCTTTGAATAGTTTTTTTTGTGTTACTCCCATCGGGTAGCATCCTTTTTCAAGGATTGGATTTTGTTTATGTTTAAAATTTGGTTTTATTATATCTTGTTAGGGGATCGTGTCAACACTCTCTTAATATTTAGGTCTTGTTTATTTTAAACTTAACCTAAATAAGTTATATTGTGTTGTTACTATTTACACCAGGACTATACTTGGAGAAAACATATGGAGTAACTTTTCTTTTAGATAAGATCATAGTCTTGATTGTTTGAGTCCTAGATTGCTTGTTACTTGTGCTTGCATGTTTTATTAGTGTGTCATTCTTATTCATTGGATTCCTTAGTTCACATTTCCTTTGGATGTATTCTTATCCTTTGATTGACATTATTTATAATGAAACATCGTTACACTACTTTGTTTTGTCTTATGGTTCCTTTTTAAACCAACCTTAGAAAAACTTAGTTCATTATGCCTCTTATGACAAGAATGGGGGCATTATAGATTAGGTTCCAATCCCATGATAGAAAAAATATCGGACCCACTTTTGGAGGACAACGTCCTAGTGGATCATAGTGGTGGTGAGGAGAATTCTCCTTGGGTGGATTATGGACTTAAACCCACCCTAATAGATGACTTCTTGTTTCATAATAAACATGAAGTTATTATGCGGTTTGTGGAGTTGGGGTCAAGTTGCCTTCTATAGTTTATCCCAATCTCCTCGCTGACATGGTTTGAGGAGAAGAAGAAATAGAATGCCCACTTCACGACACTAATTGAAATTTTAAATATGGGGTTGTGCCTCTACTTCCTACCAACATACTGGTGGATATCACATCCCCGTAGTTAGAATTCATCGTTAATACCAAGGAGACAATGATAATCATGAGGACTCTCATACTCCATGTCCCCTCACGTGAATATCGTAAAGAGATACCACCTAAGGAGGTGGTCCCTAGAATAATAAATACAAGTCCCTTGCTCACAAATATAATTCTTCGCTCACCAATTGGGTCAAATAAGAAGTATCAATTTAAGGAGTTATTTTTGTATCCTTTCGATAGGGCTATGCTATAAGTTCCTTTCCCTAGGCATTTCAACTATCCAAAATTTGAAAGGTACAAGGGTAAGGGTGATCCAAGAGATCACATCAAAGACTTCTTCATGGCTTGTTAAGAGGTCGCATTCAATGATAACTATCATATACACATCTTCCTATGAAGTTTATGGGGACAAGCTCTTGAGTGGTTCTTACACATCACAAAGGGGATCTATACCTATGTGACCACAATTGGAAGAAAACCTCATGTGTCACTTATCATTCAACATGGATAATGACATTACTATGATCGATATATGTAACGCAAAACAACACAAAAATGAGAACTTCACTCATTTCTTACAATGATGGTTAGGGATAGCTATCATTTTCATGCCTAACTTGCACCCTAAAATCACTTTCCACTTGCAAATTCATTATGGTAATACATTTGAAGAGGTCATAGAGCAAGGTGCTAAAATTGAGAAATTGTTGTTAATAAAAGGGACATTAATTCCCTTCTCGCATGATAACCAGGACCAAAAGCCTAGCAAAAAACAAAATTATATTCCCAATAAGAACAAAAATGTTCGTAGGTAATGGAATTTACAAATTCTAAATGAATACATGGGGTTCGAAATTGGGCTCCCTTGAAACTAAATAAGGGACCTCCAGCCCCTAATTAAAAATGGCATACATTTTACTCCTCTATATGACTCCACGTCGTCAATACTTTAACAATTAGAGGAAGTTAACATGGGTCAAATATCCAAAAATAAACCCTTATCTCAAAGATTCACCTAAACCATCTTGGTTTAGAGAAAATGATTGTTGCAAATTTCATTGTGTTAAGGGGCACAAGACTGATAAGTGCCTCAAATTGAGACACTACATCCAGGACCTCATTGAAAGCAGTGACGTGGAAATGGATTCCATGTGGGCCCTAAAAAATATATCAATGCTGACATGGGGATCTACAAAGATCCTTTCCCTAAGCATAAAAAAGGGGAGAGAAACTTTGGATCAAGGATAGATGTCTAATAATAAATTCATTGGTTATTTCTACAAAAATACAAACTGCGTGGCTAAAAGAAATTATTTTAATGATGTCATAAATGGTTGTGTCACCCCATTTGCTAAGAATATTAACATGATCAAGGTCAAAATAAAGCAGTGTTTTATTTTAATGTGGCATGCTCACCTTGTTATCTCTAAGCCTTTATCACATCATACTTCCACTCCTTAGGATAGTCACTATGACGTCTATGAGAAACTTGAGAAGACCACTGCTAAGATCTCAATATTAGAGTTTCTTCAAATATCTAAGTACGTAAAGACATCCTTTATAAAATTTTACAAGGGTCAAAAATTTTGGTTGATATTGACCCCTTACACGCTTCCAAGAAATGATAGCACAAATCACTCTAATGGAGCATATAATCTTTAGCCAAGAGGACAAATTCTGTAAAAGATCCTTCACACAATTTTCCCCTTGCACATAGAGGTTATTTTCAATCATAAGAAGATTAAACGGGGTGCTTGTGGATGGTGGATCATACCTTAATATATATACCTTGAAATTTGTTTGGAAATTAGGTCATACTAAGACATATTTAGAAATGAATGTCATCACCATCAAGGCATATGACAAAGAAGAGTGGCATTTAGCCAACATGATAACATTCTTGTTGGGATTAGGGCCTACTACTCATGATAAAAAAGTTCCATGTTCTTGACATGGAGTT
This sequence comes from Taxus chinensis, assembly GCA_019776745.2. Lineage (NCBI taxonomy): Eukaryota > Viridiplantae > Streptophyta > Pinopsida > Cupressales > Taxaceae > Taxus > Taxus chinensis. Next base: position 808,298,848 of record CM034150.1, read on the forward strand.
GTCTTAAAATATCCTACTCAGCCACCCATAGATTCATACTGTGTACAACATACCTTCAACTTATCACCAGTGTCTAAAGTTGTACCATGAAGGGGGAAATTATAACTATTCTAGGGGATTCGTAACCGTTTGCTCATTGCAAGAGAATTGTCACGTTACTTCCCTAATTCTTTTGATTTCCCTTTAATAAATATGGTTGTTCTAACTCAATGTGAGGATCTCACCTCACGGGTTAATCCAACTACATTGACCCCTGACAATGATGGTGCTTCAACGTCAACTTCTCCATTTACTACATGGGAAATGAAGACCCGTTCAACTAGTTGTGGGGATTATGATATTCAATAGGCCCTTTTTATTTCAAACCTTCCTCTATCACCCAAATCATGAGGATGTGTCAGAAATATCATCCTAGGGATAATTTCCCCTTTGACACATTCAATCCTAGTGGTTTTCTAGACGATGAAAACCTATTATGTAATTCTATGATACCCACATTCCAAGAATTAAATGGCATCATGTTACCATGATCCTAAGTATGAAATTCCATACAAAATTATGTACACCATGGGCTACTAAGGGTATGGTTGTGGTACACATGAATAAGGAGTGTAGGAACCTCTTCCAGAACCCCATAGAAAAATGGGGAACTCTAGTATCAGTTTTTTTGACTATATGGGTCTATTTATCTAGAGTGTTATGTTACTTCTTCTGACTAGGAAGATAGTGAGTCAAGTTATGACAGTGAAACATATTCCAGGTGTAGTATTTACGAAGACCATGCCTCCAACAATCTATTTTCCAATACAGCTATAATGACCATATCCCTGTCATACCTAACCCCATTCCTAAATTAAACATTGTTTATCCTTCCTTGGTGAATTAAGACCAACAACAACATGTACCAATAGACTTTTTTTCCAACGATGAATCTATTAGTGATTTTATGGGTATACGAGATGACATACTTATAGGTGATCATAAAAAAGGATTCTCCATCAACCTGGATGCATGCACATATTTTGGGTAGGATTCTGAGCTATGTGGTCATCAAAACAAAATAAAAAGCAAGAGAAAAAGTTCTACAAATAATCCTTGCAAAAATATCAAGTCCAAGTCTTACAGTGAAAAGATTTTTGAGGGCACTGGTATACAAACAAAAGGAAAAATAAGAGGAAAAATAAATTGACTTATCTAAGGGTTAAAATCTCATTATGATGCCCTTGGAAAAAGATCTCAATCTCCTCCATGATCCTACATGCATGGAAGAAGATTCTAAGATTCTTGTGAAGGATATCATTGAAGTTAATATTGACATAGAAGAAGTGCCTCCGATGGTTAAGTTGGGAGCATCCCTTTCATCTCAGGAATAAAATACATTTATCTTTCTTTTCTGTGAGTTCTCAGACATCTTCCCTTGGTCTTATGTAGACATGTCAGGACTTGATCTTGCATTAGTGGTGCAAACTCTTGTTTTACATCCAGATGCCAAGCCTATTAATTAAAATCTCAGAAAAATTCATCTTCGTGTGGCCTTGTTGGTTAAGGAGGAGCTAGAAATATTATTGGCAGTAGGTATCATTTGGCCTATCGACTATTCAAAGTGGATATCAAATGTTGTACCTATATAGAAAAATCCTGTAGGTATCAAAATTTATACGGATTTTAAATATATTAACAAAGCTTATCCCAAGGACGAATTCCCCTTCCTAATATCAACATGATTCGTCGATATTCTACAGGTGGTTATGAAATGCTATCACTCATGGATGGATTTTCTAGTTATAATCAGATCAAGATTGCGGAGGGAGGACCAACATAAGACAACTTTTACGACCCCTTGTGGAACTTTCTATTACCAAAGGCATGCACTTTGGCCTCAAGAATTCAGGCACAACTTATTATCAAGAAATGGCAGTCATTTTTCATGATATGATTAGTGACATAATGGAATATTATGTAGATGACATTTTGGGAAAGTCCAAAATAAAGAGAGGATCATTTATGGATTCTACAGTGCATCTTTCAACGTGTGAGGGACTACAAGGTCTGTTTAAACCTGAAGATATGTGTCTTCGGCGTGTTATGAAGGAAGCTTATAGGTTTATATAGTATCATGGAGGGGAATAGAAGTAGACCTCATAAAGGTCTTGGCCATCATAGAGATGTCTTCTCCTAAAAATATCAAGCAATTGCACAACTTGCAAGGTAAAATACTAGCAATCAGGACATTTGTTTCCCAATTCAAAGATAATTTTTCATGCATTTACACATCTTCTCAAGAAATATGTCAACTTTTTATGGGGTTTAGAACAATAGCAAGAATTTTTCTTTATTAAAATAATATATGTCAAGACCCATTGTGTTAATGTCACCTATTGTAGGTGAAACATTGCTACTCTATATCTCTATTACACAATTTGTAATTGGAATAATTCTTGGCCCATTTAAGACTGGAGGAGTGGAGGGAAAAAATTTTGTACTATTTAAGCTTGACATTGATTTCTTAGGATCTCAATTATCTACAAATTGAAAAGGCTTTCTTGGTCGTAGTTTTCACCTTTCAAAAAATACATCATTGTTTGTTAAACAACAAGGTCAATATTATCTCAAAGGTGGACCCACTAAAATATCTATTTTCAAATTCAGCGCTTACAGGACAGATTGCTAATTAGATCATCTTATTCAGTGAATTTGACATAGAATTTTTTCATTAGAAATCAATCAAGGGGCATGTATTGGCATATCAATTAGTTAAATACCCTCTACTAGGAACAAAACCATTAAGTTCCAAACTTCTAGATGCTTCACTCATGTATATCAATGAGTCCATATTATGGCACATTTGTTTTAATGGATCCTTCACATTTCATGGTTAAGGAGTAGGATTTGTACTTATAACTTATTTAGGGGACTTGATCCCACAAGGTTTCAAAATAGGATTCCCATGCACAAACAACATAAAAGAATATGAATATCTCATTACAGGGATAAAGATAGCTATACGCTGGGACATTAGGTAGTTTAACGTGACTAGAAACTCTATGTTGATTATTAAACAAGTTAGAGATGAATATAAATTTAAGGATGAAAAACGCATTCCTTATAAAAAAGATGCTCGATACATTAAAAGAGTTATTCATGTATATTACCTTTGGAAAGATTCCTAGAGGGAAAAAACTGAGTGGCAGACACCATGGAAACAATGGGTTCTTTACTTACCATACCACCTAGATAGAATTATATACCTTTATTCATGGATCACTTGCTAACACCCAGCATACGACATGCCCAATTCATCTTAGGTATGTGAATTTTTTGGTCCCTGTTCACCCTAGTACTATGCTATTTTCAACTGCCTTAATAATGGAACCTTCCCACCTAATATTTCCTACCCATGATAAATGAAACCTCATCCAATGTATAGCGCACTACACCTTACTTGGTGGAACTCTTTGTCATAGAGGGGTATGACAGGAATTTGTTGTGTTATCTTAACATTGACAAATATCTCTTAGAAATTAAGGAGGGTACACAAAGGTATCTGTGGGGCTCATACAAATGGGATATTCTTAGCCATGAAGATACTTAAATTAGGCTATTATTGGCTTACCATTGAAAATCATTATTGTAATTATGTAAATAAGTGTTTTGTTCGTGTCAAAAAATATGACAATTAAATTCATGTGTCGGCGTAATCCTTATAGCCTTTTACAAACATCATGGCCTTTCTCAAAGTGGGGGTTCGATCTCATAGGAAAGATTACCCCAACATAATTTGCTGGGCCACATGTTCATTATAACTACCACCGATTGGTTTACCAAGTTGGTAAAGGCTTTGCCCTTCTACATATATCACAGTTTTACAAATATCTAAGTTTATAATGAATCATATCATTTGTCAATATGACATAACTTCTGCCCTTGCCTGTCACAGACAACCAAAAATCCTTAAAGAATAAAACCATTAAGGCATTATGTAAATGTTTTCATATCACTCTCAAGTACTTAACCCCCTATTACCCTCAAGGTAATGGAAAGGCTAAGGCCACCAATAAAACCCTTATCAATATTATGGAGAAGATGGTGAATAAAATTTCCCACAATTGGAATTTACATATTCACCTAGCCCCTCTGGGCATACTAAACATCCATTCACACCCGTACTCATGCAGAACCACATACTTTAGTATTCGACACTAAAGCTATTTTACCTCTTGAGATCAAACTCCCATATTTGTGTATCAAATTAAGAGAGTACCTGGATAAAGAGGAGGATTACAGAGTGGTTCGGCTAGTAGAGTTAGATTTGTTGGATGAAAATATACTTCACACCTTTGATCACCTAAAAGTGTATCAGAAATCAAGTGCATAGAAGTTATAACAAGATAATTTTTCCTCACTAGTTTGAGGTGGAAGACATTGTGATGGAGGAAAATAATTTTAAAACCACAAAGGACTGTGAAAAGAAAGGCAAGTTCGAACCAAACTTTAGGGCCATATGTTTTGTTCACTAAATTTGGTTTAAGCATATATAATGTTGTCTATTCAAATGGTGATGAACTAAAGGAACCCATGAATGCTATGCATCTCAATAGTTTCCATGCTTGAGTATGGGATTCCTCAAAAAATCAAATAAAAAAGTATAAAAATCAGAAAATAGAAAGAGAAATCAATGCGTCCAAGTGTGAAAACCATGTAAATTTGGTACTTTGGACAAGTCCTTTGGTGAAAACCATTTTTTTGGTGCCATCAGAGGGTCTGTTGTTCACAAGCATCTCCAAATGTAGGATTATGATGGCTTTATCCTAAGTTAGTCCTTTCTTGTCTATGAGATAATTTTGAGCCTATCCCTCTTGGCCTTAATCCAGCTGATTCAAATTTTGTGTGTAAAGAGTTTTCCTTTGTATATCCCCATCTTACACTAGGGGAAACTTTGCATCTTCAATTTTTTAACATACAAGTGGTATTTTGCCCTTGTACATCCCATCTATTATTGGAGGCATCCATGTTTATTCATTTCCTTATACATAGCTTCGGAAAACTTTTGGAAAACATCAAAAACATGTGTATAAATATTGGAAAATCCATAAACATTCACGTATTTTGGTCCCCAAAAATCAAAAAATTCAAATATATTTCATAGAAATATCAAAATAGAACATTATCTCAAGATAATACCACAAATGGAGTAAAACATTTCAAAATTGTCCCACAAAAACAAAGTAGTAGTTTGGATACTTTAGTTATTGGTTTGTACATAGTTTTTTTTTACATTGATTATTCATGTTGTGTGCATTTATTAAATTTATTTACTTCATTAGATTGAGTGTTACTTAAATCTATTATGAATTACATTGAGTTCATTTTATCTTGCATACTTGTACATAATTATGTTGCTTTCATTAGATTTGTTTTAAAGTGTGCTTGTTTATTTGCTTGTACATTTTGTTATCATCTCATCATCTATCATCACATCTATACATCATATATCAAAAAATGCTAAGTTTACATCAAACATGTATGCTAGAGTTAATCATCATATTGTATCATCAATGGGGGCAAGAGGGGTTATGTTAATTGCATTCAATCCACTTCACACCAATATCAAAAAAATAAAAAACATGGACTAATCAAAGTATCTCATCAACATGCAATGTGATATCATAAAATGTTATCTCATAATCAAATAAACATGTGATACAAATGTACATCATAAACTAAGTCCGATCAGTCATATTTCATCTTAAAACAAATTTCCATCTACAAAATCATGTGTCTCGATATATATCAGATACAATATGCCATCATGGGCATGGGACAAAATAGTTCCTTCAATCATGAGGGCATAATCAAAAACAATATATAAGATACATCTATACAAAAATGTGCCTTCATATCGAGGCATACATCAAGTACGTTAATAAAATGAGTCATCCTTGACTCTCTCCCATTGCCTGGATTGTCAGGTTTGCCACTAGGTGGGGGAATCTATTTTGATGGACCCCATGAAAGGTGTTGTACTCTAATGTGCTCCAATTTGTTATATTGAGGCCTGTTATACTAAAGGTTTCTTGTATTGACCTCACTGATCATGAGGTCCTATGGGATCTAGATCTCGACCTACTACTAGATATCTAACTAAAGGAGTGGCCATATGTCCCTCTGGGATGACCTCATGATACAAAGTCTTGTAATAATATGCCTCACCACTGGTTGTCATCAAATCTATTAGTATGTCTTGTATCCCAACTATTGTGGATGCCCGTAGTAGAGCATCACACTCTCTTGTCAATCAAGCTATATTTGCATGAGCCTATGTCTACTTTGCATTCCACTAAATCCTCTCTGTAGCTAGTTGATCCCTCTCAGTTGTGACATGTAGCTACTGAGATACCACCTGATGTAATTACTACCTCAAGGCAGCTACCTCACCTATATCTTGTGCAAACTATAGTGATCCCCATCCTGCCCCCACTGGACTACATGGTGGGGACACCCATCCATCCCAAACATCATCATCATTATTTCCATCATCTCATGTATCTGTATGATCTTGACCACCTCCTCCATCCCATCTATCTATGGAATCCCATCCATCTCTTGATGGACTGTGTGGCAGACTCATATGGGTTGGTGATAAAGGTACATGTAGAGGTATTTGTTATAATGGCACCTATAAAGGTACATGTAGGTGGATCTACTATAATGGCACTTGTAATGGCACCTATAGAGGAACCTACTAAAGAGGCACATGTGGAGCCCTCACCTATGGCTATATAGGTATCTAAACTTGTACTTGTGGATGTGATGGTATCTGTATCTAAATATCAACACCAAGTCTACCATGACCTCCTACATGTGGCCCTACCTGCATTGTTTCCTTATCCTATGCTCTAAGATCTAGGCCCTGTAACCCCTACGTTGTCGTGGTTATCCCTAAATCTATATTTGTATGTGGTATCTTCATCTGCCATGTCAACACTGTATCATACCATCCTGGATAATCATGGGTCTCCCTAGATCTGCTATATGTGGTCACTACACCCAAGGTTGTGGGACCACATGTAAAACTATCACGGGATCATCGTAATTTGATCTGAGGCCCAATATGAAAGGTCTCTTTAGACCTGTTCTCATACCACATCTCATCGCCAGGAATCCCATGGATGATACCAAACTACCACTGGACCCTATCCACTCTGTACCACTTAAGGATGTGGTTCCTGCTCCCAATAATGAAGTACTCTACGGACATTATGCTAATCTCAACCACATCCTCAAGCCACTGATACAACATATATGGTTGTCATGTAATCATACGAACTTATATCTCATAAAATATCACCTATAGTGTAATTTGTCTCCCATGTGCCCGTGAACATCATCACCATCTGGAACCCAGCCCATAATGGATGGTTCACTGAGATCCTGGGATTGCAGTGATCCTAAAGTGGCACCCTATGGCAATATGATCCCAGGACCATATCTAAAGTAAAGATGCTAGACCCACGGTCTTATGACTGCGGTAATCTATCAGGTACAAATTTATGGATAAATGGGCTAGTAGACACTACCCCCATCATTAGAACTCTCCGTGGATAAGTCTGTGTATCACTTAATCAGGCCCAAAGAAAAATGATCACCAATCTTGTTAGGAAAAAATATGTCACTGACAAGAGCCATGAGATATATTAGCACTCATGTAAGCCATCAATATGTGAAACACATAGTAATCTCAACTAGCATACCCTGGCGAGGTATGTTTGTTACTCCAAACATCTCGGAAATACTCTAAATATTATGGCCACAGTGGCCATCATAAGTCACCAACTGACCCTGAATTGGTACTCTCAAATGTGCTAAACATCCTCCAATGTGATGCTCATCTCACTTGTCAGAAGGTGAAACGTATGACTCTTGTTACACCATATCTCAGCTAAGGTTATAAGAAGGTTGTGGTCCATAGTGATTTATGGCATGCGAGCCACATGTGAAAGACCTGTCACATCCATTATAATCTCTAATTAGATGAGGTCCCATCATGAAAATGTGGCCTTATAGACCTAAAGCTGCCCATGTCCCTCCCGTTTCTCCAATCTAGGCATACCAATCTACAAAATGGGGAAAAACACTCATCATCATCATTTTCTTCTATCAAACATCATTAAGTTCTTCTATTCATAATCTAAGTTTTTTTAAAACTTCCTCAATTCTTCTAAGACCGTGTAAATTGGCCCCTCCGTGCCAACATGACCATTTTGACACTAGCGCACCCTAGTGCTAGTGCCCTCCTTCGCACATCAGCACCTATGTTTTCATGTAAGTGTACCCCTATCCTCTCCCAAAACCCTAGCTCACGCCAACGCCTCTATCTTGACACTGACACACTCATTTTCATGCTTATGCGCCCGCGATGGTGTTTTCAATGTAGGCACGGCTGGTCCAATGTTTTCTCACACCAATGCATGTATTGTCATGAATACACAAATTTGTATGCATTAATTACACACCAAAACGCCCCCAATCATGCCTACACACTCCAAGGTTTGTGTTGGTGCATTCACTTGTTTTTATACCTACAATAAATGCTAATAGATGAAGCTTAAATTCAAAAAAATTACTTTATGTACTTGTAATCCATCCTTGGGAAGCCTCATGTAGTCTCAGACTTAGTCTTTTTGGTGTCTATAGCTCTGAACCCTCACCATTTCTCCCAAAAGTTAGATCAAAACTTCCAGTAAAAACGGTAAGGGTAAATATCAAATAACTAGCCATGATGGTTTTTTACCCCCGTGGCTTGGTTTATATACCCGTTTTGACCCCTCGCATCATGTCTCTCACCCTGAAGCACTTTGAGACCATCGTGATTCTTCCAATTTCTTATAACACTCATCGTAATGATTATTTTTAATAAATAATCATTTTTCACCCATTTTCACTATGTTTAGGCATGCTTTTGCTTCTCGGCAACCCTTTCTACTACCTGGGGAATATTTTTGCTTTCCAATGTTATTTGGTGATACCCCACGATATTTAATCATTTTCTTCTTAGAAAATTTACAAATTTACAAAAATCACAAAACACTCAAAAAATAGGAAATTTAATAAAAAACCAAAACATTAGTAAAATCAATAAAAATCCAAAAATTTGTAAAATTCAAATTTTACAAAAATTAGTAAATGGCATGCACGCAGCTAAAACCTGTATCAAATGAATTTTCCTCGAACATCAAATTTTTTCTTACAAAATCATATTTCTTCAGTTTTCACTTGTTCTCAGGCAATGACTTGCGGATTATTATGATCTACGTCCATTGACAAAATTCGGTCTACTTGTTATGTATGTACACCTTTGGCACAACGAGTTGTTGGGTACGGTGTTGTAGTGCATGAATGATTTTTCACGGGACTACTTGTATCTTCCGTTATTCCCCTTGCATGTATCCTTTCGTGGGACACCATTTTCAACCCTTGTCGTTAAACAAGAACATTTGGGAACTAAATCTTGATACATGTCTTAAACATTGTTTATTTGAGTATGTGTGTATGTACTTGTTTTCTCTGTCAGGTTAGCTAGTTTAATTTATTGTATTGCATTTAATTATGTATGTTGCATGGAGTTAATAATATTTTTACTTTCTTGTATTGTATTGCATTATGTGTGGAGTTAAGCATATTTTTACTCTCTCATATTGCATTGCATTATGTATGTTGCATGGATTTAAGCATCTTTTTACTTTATCGTATTGCATTGTATTTTGTATGTTACATGGAGTTAAGTATTTTTAGCAATGAACAATTGTTAGTATTATAGCTTTCAATGTTATTTTACACTTTTGTTGTATGTGTATATTTTAATAAGGGTTGATGATGTTGATCATTTAAGCTAAGTGATGAACCAAAGGTGTTAAATGAACGAGTTGGATGCAAAAAGTTATTCCCACTTTCATCTATCAATTTGCATTACTATTCAAGGTTTCTTCTATCTGGATTCTTATATCCGTGTCCCTCCTATTTTTGATCATCGATTAACTTCTTCTATCACCCCATGAACACTCAAGGGGGCATCCTCCATTCTACTAATTTTTCTTCAACAATTTCTTGTTTATGCTTATCTTTTTTCTTTGCAGTGACATCACTTACGCCACCCCAAAGAGGGGAAAATATAGACACCTAAAATCTGCTTCCGCAATTTTAATTCTAAAGTGGTACTCATTATCCTCTATTTCACCATTTCTGTTAATTAACTAATGTTTCCCTCTAATTTGGTCAATTAACGAAACTTCATTAATTAAGTAGCTTCTATCACATTGCAGATGCCAATTAATGACACTTCATTAGTTATAATCCTCTTCTATTCAATAATTAGTTATTAATTAGCTAATTAAGACTTTTTAACAAACATTTAATCAATAAACCTTCTTATTGGCCTAAACAAATTATTCTAGCTTATTAATTAATCCTAATTGATTAATTAAATCACCCTCAACTCCCATAAAGTTCTAATTCACTTGTTAACTCACCTAGCTATGGTTAATTAACCAAGAGTTACTTTATCATTTGTCCCACATGCACCAAGATTTAAACTTTCTCCAAATAAAAAGTTATAAAAAGGGTTAAGCTCCTTCCTTTCAAGTTTACACCATGTTTTGAATAGCATTAATCATATAAAACATATGATCCTTACTCCATTCTTGCAATATATTACATCCCCATTTACATTCATTTCTTCGAGATGGTTAGTAAAGGAATATCTAATATGGCCTTATAGCCATTATTAGAGATTTCCTTTCAGCTTCAATGAAGTAGCAACACACATTTTGATTTCTTTTAAATCTTCATAGGTTCAATTATTTTGGCAATCAATTAACATAGTAGGAATCCTTTTATTTTAGATGATTAAATTTATTTATATTTCCTTTTGCATTCCTTTAAGCTTTGATCTCGATGGTTCATTGACGAATTTATTATCTTAGCTCTAAACTACTTGGTGTTAGTTTAGGTTTTAATTTATTTGCTTAAAAGTTTATTGAGTTCAACCAATTAACAAGTTTACAAGTTATTATCTCATAATATTTACATAAATATTAATAATGATAAAATGACGCAATTTATCAAAGTGACATCATGTCACTTGTCATAAGATATACATTCTATCCTCGAACTACTGAGAGAGAAAGAGCATCACTGCAACATTTTACCTCTGACCATGAGCCTTACGGATTCCCACACACTTCTCAAAACTTGAGATCATCCCTACCCTTCACGAGAAGGAAGATATGGTAATCAGTGAGAAAAGAGAGAGTCTCGTGTGTAATACAGTCACCTGATCAACCGGTAAATATAAAATGGGGTAGGAATAATATACATCTAAAAATCATAACATAATGATTTTTCTTTTGGAAAAAAGTATAAGGATAACAGTAGGTAACCACCTAATCTATGATATCTGACAAGATGCTAGAGCATGAAATAATCTGAACAAAGATTAATCAAAAGGGTTATCTATGTTTTAATCCATATTCTACCTTATATCCCCTCATAGCATATGTTATGTTTGATCCAATGTACTAGGATGTTTATCCCTATCTGTACAAAAAACTCCCAAAGCTTACACATCTCTCAAGTCATATCTCTTTGTCCCATCTGGAAATTAACAACATAAATATATCTATTTCCAAGGAATCATTTGGGAAAACAAGAATAAGAACATTAACAATATTATCTCTTCTAAATGTCCCATACCACCTATCTAGGTTAATGCTAGAAGGGTTCTATTCTAGTTTATTTATTCACTAAAAATAAAACACAAAACCATGAGAAGGACACACACAATCACAAACTTCTTAGGTTTCCCATACCACCTAAGGATATCATTATTGTAAGATCCTAAACCTAGTCTATTTTCCAAGCATGGGACTATAAGTTTCCATAAAATCATTATTTACATCATTCTTTAGTTATATAGGTTTCTAGTTTCCAAAATAATTTATACATGTTCACTAATGATATATAAAATAATTCCTTTAATATTTTGCTAAATCATAATGCAAAAGAGAATCAATATGATCTCATTATCCTCTAAGCTCCCTAGGTTTCATCTGTGATATATACCATTATCATCATTCGTGATCTTGGTTTCCTACATACATATATATCATTCTACCAGCAAACAAAGGGACCAAAATTTCAAAAAGAATCATTAACACAATATGAGGCAAAAAGATAATAAAAATTTGTCTATCAAAACATAATGGAAATAAATAAGTAGTAGAACAACAACAAAACATCCTATCCTCAACATAAAAACAACAAAAATACATCAAGACAATAAGAAACGTCTAATAGACATACCAGACACATCTACCTTCATTTTACTCATAGTGGTTTCCTAATCCTACATAATACTAGGTAAACTTACACCCATATATTTTTAATGACATTAATGGTGTCTATAATTTCTTTTTATCATAAAACATTCATGTGTTCTTACAGTTGTCTATACAAATCTGGGTATTTTAAATGTTATTTTTCATATCGATGGATATTATATCCATGTTGTCAATATTTTATACACCATAATAATATTATTAAGGTGGCCTAATTAGTATCTTTTTTCTCCATAACCAATCAAACTAGAAACTTATACCTTTTTAAACCTAGTTCACTATGTCTCCTTTTCAAGCTAGGTATCTTATATTTTTATATTCAAGATATAATAATCTTCTCCCTCTCTATTATGCTTCTTTCATTGATAGGTTTCTATTTGTGGGTGGAGAAGTATGGTTTGTGTGTTATGGACCCTCATTCTTAGCATTGAAAGTCTAATGTTTGGTTCCAAAACCATTTTTATTTATTTTATATAAAATCCATATTTAACTTTTGGGCATGGTTTAAAGATAGTATTATTAGATCTTGAATTAAACTCAAACAATCAATAGATAAAAAAGAATAATAGTCCATTTAATGCATTAAACTAAAATTGTCCATCTAATGCATTACAATCAATAGATAAGAAATAATAATAGTGAAAGTGAAGAAAAACTACCTATGAAGGTGAACAAAAACTACCTTTAGTTGGATAAAAATAAGTTGCTATGAAAACACCATATTTGTTGATGATGCCAACCTCAGTTTCCTTTGGTTACGTACTCAAAAAATATTTTATAAAAATAAAATACTCTAAATACAATATTTTTAGAGGCTTAATCCATGTAAATAAAATATATTCATCCCCTACTATTAGAATATTTTGGGTTTTTATAATATTTTTATTTTTTTGTCTTTCTCATCTTTAGATACATAAAAAATTGACTACATTAAACATATTCCACTACTATCAAATCAAAAATAAGTGGCCACTTGAAGACCACCACTTGGATAGAAAGGCTTAAAAATAATTTAATTTCTCTTTTAGTATTTTATAATAGAAAAAGACCAGTCTCAATTTATAATAAACAAAAATAAATCTCAATTTATTGACAACAACAGACAAATCAAGAAAGGTGAACACCACAGAAAGTGATGAGGCTAGGAAAAAAACAATAAAAAATAATATTATAATAGATAAAAATTCTATTCTTTGATAAACTCCAATAATCCTCCTTATTCTCCTATTTTTTAATTACATTAGATGTTCCTTTTATTTGAATTCCAGAAGACTCCTAATTAAACTTGAGTTCTAAACTAAACTTGACTAAACTTTCTATCTTTAGTAAAACATACTATTTTTAGTAATATCTATTTTTATTAAGTTATAAATTTAACTTTATATATCCTACAAATTTGCACACATTAACCACATACCTAAAATAACTTATTCCTTGAGTTGCAAGTCAAGTTGACTCACTGTTACAAATATATGATATTTTGAAATTTTATAAAAATAGAAAAAAAATTCAAACCTAATTTTTGGGCCCTATATGGATGATTTAAGCCTCTAAAAATTGTCGAGATGGACTATAAGCGGCTAACACCACTTAACAAGGAGTTGAAATTTTTGAGATATTTCCATGAAAAATAGATTTGTTTCGACTCCCAGATCAAAATTTATGGCCTCCGTAAGATAGGCCACAGAATCCACATCAATGTCGTCTGGCTGAAAAAAATCATCTCTTGCGAGTTCTTGTGATTGAATTGTTGTAACTTTTATATGTCAAGTTTCTTTAGTTCCCATTCTAAGACCCATGTGTTGAACTCTTACTGTAAACCTTCTCATTATACCGAATACTTGTTGAAAGTACCTTGCCTTGTGTTTATTATTTTCTTCTTAAGAACATGTGCCACCTTCTCTTTCTTCTTTCTCAAAATTTTTTCCTTCCATTCCATTTCTTCATTATCTTCCATGATATCCTCCACTTCATGAAATGCATACAAATCTGAAACATTAAATATTAGATAAATGGAAAAATTATGCATCAAATTTACCTCATATGTATTGTCATTCATCTTTTTTGCAATCTTAAAAGGATCAATTTTCTTATACTTAATCTTGTTGTATCTTCCTTTGGGAAATATCTTCTTACTCAAACAAATCATCACCATATCTCTTTATTCGAATATCTTATGTCTTCTAGTGATATATGTTGCTATCTTATATTTTTCATTACTTTCCTATAACTTCTCCCTTATGGTTTCTTACAATTTTTTAATATGATCTGCAAAGGATTTTGCATCATCACTCACTCTTGCTGAAATAGGTAGTTGTACCAAATATAAAACACCATTAGGTAGTATTTCATAAATAATTTAAAATTGTGGCGTACCCATTCACCTATTCACTAAACTTTTGTAGGAAAATTTATCTTGTGGCAATGCCAAATCCCATCGTTTGGGTTTCTCCCCAACAATCCATCTCAAAAAAAATTCCTAATCGCATGTTCACAACTTCTATTTGGCTATTAGTTTGAGGGTGATATGTACTACTGAACTGTAACTTAGTTCCTAACTTTATCCATAAGATTCTACATAAGTGACTCAAAATTTTGGCATCTCTATCCGAAGTGATAGGATTTGGGATTCCATGTAACCTAACAACTTCCTTGAAAAAAAAAATATGTTATCCTTGTAGCATCATTTTTTGTCTTGCATGCAATGAAGTGTACCATCTTAGAAAATTTATCTAAATAAAAAAATCATTACCTCTTTTTATGTTTGGTAGCACTAATAAAAAATCCATGCTCAAGTTTATACATGGCCCTATTGTCACTAGTAATGGCATGTATAATCCAGTGTTTTGTGCATGTCCTTTAGAAACCTGACATATCTTGCATCTTAAAACATATCTTACCACATTTCTATTTCAATTTGGCTATAAATACTTTTCTTTTACTAATGTTATTGTCATATTCTTCCCAAAATGACCACCCTATCCGCCGCCACTATGAAATTCTCTTAAAATAGTATCCCTCATAGATCCAAATGGAATACATAATTGTTTTCCTTTAAATATATAACTATCTTGCATAAAATAATCATCAGAAATATTACCTGTCTCACCTAGTTTGTTACTCCTTTGTTGCTCAACAATCCTTCCAAATTTAGGATGTGAGTCATACAAGTCTTTAATAGCTTCAAAACCTACCACTTCACTAATCATAACAATTAGTAAGGAAACACATCTACTCAAAGCATCAGCTACATGGTTTTGTTTTCCTAATCTATGCTTTAGGACAAATGTGTACCCTTGCAAGAATGACCCACTTTGCATGCCTACTATTCAAAATTTTTTGTGGATTCACAAATCTTAAGGCATGGTGATCCATATACAAAATAAACTCCTTCGACGCCAATTAATTCCTATAATTCCTTAGTTCTTGTAAAATGGCATAAAATTTAATGTCATAAGTAGAATAATTTGTGTGTACCTCATTCAACTTCTCACTATAATATGATATAGGACTTCCTTCTTAACTTAAAACAACACCAATTCCCACATGTGAAGCATCGCAATCAACCCCAAATATTTTTTTTAAAATCGGGTAAGGAAAAAAAAGGAGCACTTTTCACTTTCTTCTTTGATAATTCAAAGCTCTAATTCTCTTACTATATACACACCAACTCTTTTAACAATTATTTCACTAAATTGGGACATATTCCAATGAATTGAGACTCCAGTATTTCAAGTATTGGAAGAAATCCATCTCCATTTTTGCGTATATTGGATTCCATTTTTGGCTATACTGGATTCCATTAGTCGCAATATTGGATTTCCATTAGTAGCAATATTGGATTCCATTAATAGCAATATCAGATTATAATATTGTCATTATCGGACTTATTCAAGTTCCAATTTCTATATTATTAGATTCCAATTTCGCTAATATTGGATTCCAATTTCCCTGTTATTAGACTCCAATTTCACTATTACCGGATTCCAATAACGCTATTATTGGATTCCACTTTTGCCACATAACCCTGATGGTCGCCCACTTACATAATACTGATGGTCACCCGCTTACATAATCCTAGCATTTGCTATCTTATATAACCCAAGGAGTTGGTAACTTACATAACCCAAGTAGTTGTAAACTTAAATAATCCAATTGTCCACTAACTTACATATGCCAAGCAGACACTAGCTTCTAGATAGTGTGTAAGTGATTATTGTCATTTATGCCACATATCAATCTTAATATCTTCATACATATACGATTATTCATGCATACCTTATTCAAATCAATAAACATTGATGTTTAAAATCCCTTTCTTTAACTTCCTTGAATGGTGTTAAATTTGGTGGCTATTTAGACATTTTTCATGATTTTAGATGTACCATATTTACAAATATTTTATAGAACTGGCGCATGTGACTCACATGTTTAAAAGTTGACCGTCAATATTTATATGCATTTATATAAATAATGCATTCATATATATTAAGCATAGTTCAAAAAAATTGGAATTGTCATTTATAAATTTTGTAAGTGCTGTGTAAGTGTGAGTGATCGCACTTAGAAGTGCGATTGGTCACACGTCTAAGTGCGATTGGTCACACATTTAAGTGTGATTAGTCGAATGTCTGAGTGCAAGCCTCAAATCACACATCTCTCCACTCACACTTTAAGTGCGAGTATCGAATGGCACTGTTAAAGACAAGTATCTACGTGCAGTTCTAAGTGCCAATCTCGACTTACACTTCTAGATGTGATTCTTGATTTACACTGCTAAGTGTGAGTCTTGATTCGCATAGCTAATTTTGATAACTGACATGTCAAATAATTTTTAGGTAACAGTAATTTTTCAACACTGCCCTTTAAAAATACAAAACAGTGTTTATTTATACCAATTATTCTGTATAAATTTCATTATTTTTAATATATATATTGATGCAAATTTTAATAATTTTTATAATTTATCTATAAATCTATATTAATAATTGACATTTGAATATTAAATATGCAATTCGTGTGTGATGTTTATTACAAAGATTTGCAAGTATTTTATTACAAAGATTTGAAATTATTTATAGTATTAATGATAACCATTTTGTAAGGCAAAATGCTAATTAATGTTATCATTTGCATCAACATTAATTGGCCATTAATTAAAGCTATGTAAAATTTTCCATTTAAAAGTACATGTGCCATTTGAAATATGTGTGCCTTTTGGAGCATGTAATTGTTGTCATCCATTTAATGAAAACCAATGTAGAATCATATGCATGCCCTCTTAAATTTGTGCGCCAATGAAATTGGCAGTTGAATTTGTTTACATATCACTATAAGTAGAAAAAAAAATTATTTTATATTTTTAACATTTTCCTTTCTATTCTCTTCGTCATTGCATAAGCTTATTCATCAATAGAAAAATCTCATCATCACAAGCATCAAAAATTATGTGCTCGAGTTCTAGAAACGTTTTGATTTCCTCTTCATGCCAAAAATTGGTATGAATTCTCACCTGCAATTCCTCCAAAATTACAAAAAAAAATGTTAACGTAAATTTTTCCATAGCTGATTAGGGATTATATCCATGTAAAATTTTCCATTCTTGATTAGGGCTTATATACATGTAGGTATTTTGTAGATAATTAAACGGAAGCAAGTATGTTATTAATATTTTGTAGAAGGTAGTTTTTTTATCAAATAAATAAGTTCGTAATATAGTAAAAATTTGTTAGAGCGGTGAAAGAGGATGGAATGGATCACATCTTGACAGAGAAATGGTGCAACTTAATACGTAATAACATGATAGAAAGATTTGCATAATTTTTAAAACCCAAAAACACCTGCCAAGAACTTGTTTTTTTTAGTCTTGAAAAATAACCCTGGTGGTATGGATGGTGGCTCAATTTGTACGATAAAATTTTGAATATCAGAATCGATTTATGGACATGGTGATGCACAGGAATAGAAGAGTAGATATGTTTTATAAAATTCATATTATTTTATTGTCCTTATTGTTGTCCGCAAATAGTCCTCCGATGCACATACTGAACAAAATTCAATGGCTACGACATCATTGACATTGTCAATGACAATATTTTAGAAGATATTCATATTAAGAATGAGTTATCATTAAATGTGTTGGTGTTGGATTACAGTGACCTATTTGCGAAAAACTATGGTAATCCAAGAGTAGGAGAACCAAACAAATTTTGGAGAACAAAAGAACGAGTACAAATTTGTGAAAGGATAATTTGAGGAACAAGGAAACTCTAAGATGTTGTTACTATGGAAGCAACATCTATCCTCAAAAAAATCACAAAATGTAAATTTTCTGTTTGTGTCATGGCTATGTGGCTTTTTTCCTTTTGTTGCCTACGAGATTTCTCATTTCTATGCTTCAATTTCATATTATGCCTTAAGGAACTTTTTGTAAAAGGATTGGGGTCCTTTCAAAACCCCCATATTAACCCTTATACAAAAAAATGGACATAGTTTTTGTACATCGAAATATGTTATTGTGGCATAACCTAGCAGACTCTATGATGACAATATCTTACTTTATTTTGTTAATTCTCATCAATCAATAATATCCTATTAATATGGTGTCACATAAACTAGCGGACGCTAATCTAAAAATAATATTCTTTGACTTGGTAAATGTTATCAATCCATAAGCTCAAGTTTTTATATTGTGGAAGTATTAGGTTACCTTAGCGGGTGTTAGCATCAAAACATCTTACTTAAAATTTCTCCTCAATCCACCACTCAAAATAAAAAATCCTATTATCTTTTCAACTTTCTAATGTTTGTAATTTATTTAAATAATTTTTTAAACCACGAAACTTATATTTTTATTTATTTTCTAGTTAGTATTGATTTGATAAATATGAGGCCTTGTTGCAACATTGATTTATTCTATTTAATAAAAATCATAATTATAAGAAAATAATCGTACAACTAGCACCGCTAACACGATCGCACAACTAGCACATCTCCCATCCGTGAGGTGTGAAATTAATGCTTTGTCTTGTTTAATTTAAAATGTCATTAACAAAATTACTATTAACAAGGTTTATTCAATATACGTGAACATAATGATTGGCTACTTTATACAGGGATTAAGGCACCCAGAAACCTTACAATAGAATGCATCATGAGCATCACCAAGAGTGAACAAAAAAGAAACATGACAAAAATGGCTAAAATAACTTATCCCAAACTACAGTACAGCATATCAATACAAGGAAAAATCACAAAACATGGAGGGAAAAACATCCCAGAAAATACAGTCCACAAATAGTCAAACAAAATCTCCAAGAGCCAACGGACTAGTTAGTCTTCAAACATTTGTACTCCTCCGGTTGACGCTCCTCATGTCCTTTCATATTATCATCCTGCTCACTCGTGATAGGGATGTGGTCTTCAACCTGCTCTTCCTCCTATGAACTATTGAGGTGGAGATTATACCTACAAACTTTGTGTCCCTGTTCCATCTTGACCACATGCCTTTGTAACTTTGAAACCAAACTTTTGATCTCTACCATATTGGCCCTAATATAGTTTTGGGTGATGCAAATTTTCTTAGAGCCTTCGATGCAATGCATGAAACTATTTCCCATATCCATTCTAACTTTTCCTGAGGCCTCCATATCTATTTCCACCTAATTCACCTTGAGAGAAATTTAAAAAAAATCCACATTCCAACCTAGCTCTGCTCTCTCTTTCCCTTTAGATGAATTCCCTTTTTTATCAATGAAATAACATGCAGCTCCAGTACCAAGATTTCCATTCCCCTTAGGTGTCTTACTCTTCTTTCTCCTCAACTTGTTCATATGGTCTGCAAGAGTACAATTTTCATCTGAATCCCCAAATTTGGGCTATGATTCCTTTGCCACCACCGGTTTAACATTCTTAAAAAGTAAAATAATTATCTCATGGTGTATCAGGGTATCAATCTTTCCCTATTGAAAATCATTCATCGACGCAGAGAGTGAGGGATGCAGAATTTAGCTATATCATCTACTAGTAGGTAAACCATTTCTTTAAAGTGGAATAAAGTCTCAATTTTGTGTTTACATCTGGTGCAGTCTTTGAATATCTTTAAGCCCTCTATCTCCATTCTAGTCACCTACGCTATTGAATCCTCCAAAACCTAAATTTCCATGCCACAGATCGCCATGTTGTCATTGTTCCATGCCCCGACCAACTTCCAAGGCAAGATAAAGGTCAAACCCCATGATTTTTGAGATGAAATTCCTAAACCCCCCAATT
This sequence comes from Taxus chinensis, assembly GCA_019776745.2. Classification (NCBI taxonomy): domain Eukaryota; kingdom Viridiplantae; phylum Streptophyta; class Pinopsida; order Cupressales; family Taxaceae; genus Taxus; species Taxus chinensis. Next base: position 808,319,511 of record CM034150.1, read on the forward strand.
TTTAGAATGCACCACAAGGAGGAGTTGTCCTTCAGTGCACCATATCTGGTGGGCTCAATTCTCAAACGAACACCTCCCATGGTTTTAGTTGACCTAGATTGAAAATGGAAGAAATAATGGCCAAAATGAATTGTAAGAGCAAAATTAATACAAATCCTATAATATATCCTGTATGTGGGAAGGGTCATGTTAACCATAAGTATAAGGATGCCATCCCAAAAAGGGAAAACATCCACCAACACATATGTACTTAATGTTCTTAATGAGATTGATAATATTGGTGATATCATCTCCCCTCTCACACACTTTAAAATTACTACCCTTAGCCCCCAATTTGGTAAGATAATCCGCAGATTTATTACCCTTTCCTAGGGTGTGCATAATTAATTACATTTATCAAACTCTTTCAGAAAATTTTATTTAGTATCTTTAATGATATTGCTTAGGGTCCAATTATTAATTGTATCCTTTCTCACATTGTCTAGTGTTAAAATCTTGTTTTGAACAGTTAACCAGAAAAACATGTTGACATTGGTGAGTAAATCATTAATCAAAATTTTCCTCTACAAATCCTTTGCAAGACAACATATGTTTGGAAAATGAATTTGTTTGGTCTAAAAACATATATTTCAGGTGTTATACTTAAGCATTATAGTCATTGATCTCCATAAACGTATGTAGGAAAAGCATTTATGTGAAAACAATTGATCTAGGACGTTTAAAAGACATCAAATTATTTTTAAAACACGTTCACTATTTTTCATTCAAACAACAACATATTACAAGTAAAACATAAAAGGTATTTTGTAGTAAGCAACAAATATTTCAAATAAATACAATTTTTTTCCTCCAATCTTTACAATTCAATTCCAATTAAGGTAGACAATCTTCATGTTGTTGACCTTGGAGAGTAAATCCTTAGTCCAAAATTTTCCTCCAGAAATCCATTGCAAGACAACATATATTTTGACAATGAATATGTTTGGTCCAATAACTGATATGTTACGTGTTATACTTAAGCATTGTAGTCATTGGTCTCCATCAATGCATGTAAGAAAAGCATTTTTGTGAAAGCAATTAATCTAGGATGTTTAATACACACCAGACTATTTTAAAGACATGTTTAATATTTTTTCATTCAAACAACAAAATTTTATAACTACAACATAAAAGGCATTTTGTATTAATTATCAAATCTTTCAATCCTTTCAATAATAATAACTTCTAACATCCACCACGTTAGTCGCACTTCTGTTCGAGTAGTAAAAATATTTAAATAGGTTACGAATTTCACTTTGATCCCAAACTACTATACCTTTTTTGTTATATCTATTCAATCCTCCAACCAGGAGGAATTTAATTATGAGATTAACACTGGAGATACTAGTGGAAACTAAACTCAATGTCTTTCTTTATCTTGTTAAATGGTTATGACTCTTTAGCTCGAAATATTATATTCTTCAAATACATTAGCCCAGTAAGCTCAAACTAGGTTGATTTAATTTTTTAAATCCCAGTGGCCACTAAAATCATAATAATATCTCAATTTATTTTTTTGAAACCCTGAGATTGTGAAGATCCAAATATTATGTTGTGTCATAAGCTAGCAGATGCTAAGCTCAAAATATCATTCAGTAACTTGTTAAATGAAAGTGACCACTACGGTTGAAGTAATATAAATAACCAACTGTCGGCTGTACCTACAAAAAAAAATATTTATTCAATTTAATAAATATACCCACACCATTCTAAAGTCACGTAAGGGTTTAATATAATAATAACTTTTAACATCCATGAGGCTAGTTAAAAGATGAAAAAGTATATTATTCTTTTTCTGTACCTATAATTATACATGTAATTCTGAATGCAATTGTACCTGTAAGAGAACACAAACCCAATAAGGATATTATTCTTGCCACATACATTTAATTGTATCTACATTTAAGTGTATCTTGGTCTGAACTAAACACGCTGCTCTTCGTTGAAAAAATCAAACCCCAGGATGGAGAGGACTCGTGGTGATGCATTTTTTTCCAGACAACATTGTCCCCATCTTATTCCATTCAAATAGTGTTTTGTGAAATCACCTTACCAAATCTCACAAACAAATGCCCATCACAATTGTTTCTTGTGCAACCTGTAACATCTTTGTGCTTACCCACTTCATTTTCATGTGTAGAATGAACAACCTTGGAGAACCTAAATGTAACAAATAGAAGTTTCAATAAATAAATTCTAATAATATATTGCTTTATGATTTTTTGTCTGATAATCTATACAGTATGAAATCATGTCTAGCAATGTTATTTATTTCACCTTGCTTCATTTTGTTTTCAAATTCTTACTTTATAATATATATCAACTAAATACATCTAATATTGCTAACATTCAAACCTTCAACCTCCACTAAATGCAGTAATTACAAGAACATTAACTAAGTTGGGGCTGGTTGAATATTAACTAAGATTAAAATTTGTTAGGTTATGTTGAGGCATAACCTCTTTTGGCAGCAACAAGAGGATAAGGCATTTGTGGATTTTTTGGGAATTTATGACATTCATAGATTTTGTTCGTGTGATGGATGAGATCAATTAATGACTATTACTAATTAGGAAAAAATTCAATTAGAAATATTGAATACACAATTTGAATATTGGAATGAAGGTACTTAATATCTCTATTTAATCATCATCTATATCGAGCCTTTGGAAATCACTATCAAAAAATCCCTGTTCATTATGGGTAGCACCAACAAATGCATTGAGCCTTATTCTTGTAAAGAGGTCAAGGCCAACCTGGTAATATGGAATATTTTGCATGATGGTGGTGTTACGTTGTTTATGGAAATATTGTATGGTCACTCTGTCTGAGTAACATGCAGTGTGTTGGCAACCTGGAAGAAAGGAAGAGTCAAAGTGGGAAAGACTAAATTTCTTATTTCAATAGAGTATATTGTGGCTGCAATGAGGCTCCCCACAAAGGGAGACATTTATTTTTAATGCTCACTTTAGGAGGAGATGGATGATTTCTTGTATCCTATTGAAAATCTGACAATGTATCACTCAAGATACGAACATGACTTTCTTCCACAACCTTAGCATAGGGTTATGGAGCAATTGAGGAGTTACTTCATTCTTCAACAATGCTAACAAGTGATCTATGGACATCATCTTTTTCTTCTTGTGCATATTCGACATGATCGGAAGGTAAACTTTGTGGATTTTTTGTTTCAATTGCTTGAGAAGTCCCTTAAAATGGCTATAGAAGATGATGGTCCCTTCCTACACCAAGGCCTTTTATATTTGCTCTTTAAAATGGAAGCTTTCCAAAATTAAATATTATGCTTCCCCTCTAATCCAGGAAATCACCGTCATGTCCCCCTCCTCTTTTGTAACTATCTCCCTATATCAATCGTTGTCGTCACAAGCCTTGGTCTCCCTTCTAAATTTGATTCGAACATCATGATCATTAGCCCTCGTTATTTCACTCGTAGGTATCCCTCATCTTTTATGGAGGTTTGTAACCCTCCAGATACCTCGGAGCACTCTCTTAAGGTCTCTGCACCACTTTCAGACCCAACATCTACTTCTTCTCCACCTCGTGTCGACTCTTCTCTAGATTCTTCTCTCATCTCCACTGACATTGTAATGGCTACAACCATCTCAACTCACCTGATCATGGAAGTATGTGCAACTTCCCTTCCACCTTTTTGCATGGAAGTTAGGATGGACTCATAAATTCTAGATGTGTTGTGGGATCTCTCCTCGGTTTACCCTAATTCTCCTTTTTCAGAGAAAATGGGCTCCCCCACTATATCTTCAAAACATAAGGAGAATTTAGAGAAGATCTCTCTTGATATGCACGAGACCATCAAAGATTATGTTTCACTTAGTATCTACTATTAAGGAATGGAAAATTCACGTGGTCATGACCTGGATGAAAATCAACGAAGACTTTCTAGAACACATTAAGTTAGTGGACGTGCTATTTTAAGGAATGCCTAATACCGATGCTAAGGATTAAGCAACTACTCTCATGAATATCCATAAAATGTAATTTGGATTTGTCCAGTTTGGCACTTTTTAGTTTTTTGTTTTTTATCACATACGGGATTGTTCTCTTCTTGTTTCATTGTAATACTTGGCCATGAGGTATTTTTTGTGCAAGTATGTGGGTCATTTGGGAAAACCCCCTTTTACTCTAATTCCAAATAGTTTTATATTTTAGCATATCGTAGTTGCGGCTAAGGTCATAATATGTTAATGAGTTTTCTTACATCCTTAAGATCACTATGTTCCAAATTTTATGTCTTGGTATAACCTAGCATCTTCTCAGATGATATTCTCCTACTTTATTTTGATAAAACCTAGTGACCACCAAGCTCCAAAAATTTATGGTGTGGCATAACATATCATTGTCTAATATCAAGATATAATTTTCTTACTAGTTAGGTGGTAGCAAAAACTAAACTTGGAATATTATAATGTGGGTTTTGCACCAAAAAAATTATTAATATATGCCTCTTATTTTCTAGATGTTGTAAAATATCTTAATTATGAATTATTAAATCTTAGTGATGAAATCACCAAATAACATGTTGTGGCAAAACCTTGTGATCGTGAAGATCAAAATAATGTATTGTTTAAGTACCTAATGGCCACTAAGCTCAAATTATGTTGATTCAAATTTGCTAAATCCCAGTCACCATTAAGATCCAAATATTATGTTTTGGCTTTACCCACTGGCAGCCAAGCTAATAATATCTTATTTCTTTTGTTTAAACCTAGTGAATAATCTAGCAGACACTAAGCTGAAAATATCATTCAGTAATATGTTAAATGATAGCAACCACTATGCTAGAAATAATATATTATGTAAGCACCTAGTCTCCACTTAGTTCAAAATATGTTAATTTAATTTGTTTAATCCTATCAACTGTAACCTCCATACATTATGTCATTGTTTAAAATAGTGTCAGCTAAGTTAATAGTAACAACACTGGGACATCCGGGACAAAAAGACACGGTGGACGTGAAAATCCAGCAAGCCCATGGATGAATCACAGCATGACACGTGTAGTCAAGGAAAAAGGTCCAAAAAGTCAAAGGGGCGAGTTTTCGAGAACTGATCCAAACCAATGAAATAGTGCCACCTGTCCAAGTTTAAGGGGGCTACAAGAAAAACCCGTGAAAAGGTGGAGAGAGGGAATTTCTCAACGAATCAGATCCCGCCACGTGTTGTCCAGATGGCAGAGCGTGGGAAAAGAAATTTCAAAATCTGTTTTCGCCTGTTTTGTGCCCTAAATCTTCAGATCGTCATATCTTTCGATCCAGAGCTCAGATTTGCACGTTCTTGATATCAACGGAAAGTTGTTGAAATTCTCTACATGATTCTAGGATCAATCTTGCATTTTGGTGCTTTTTTGAGGGAGAAAATTAAGAAAACGTCTCTGACGCGTGGTTATAGACATAAGTAATGCTTCAACAACCAACTTTAATGCAGCAGACAGCTCGCCGCTCCTGTTAGACAGCTCGCCGTTTTTCCAAAAGCCACCACTTCTACCATAATGAGATGATTTTAAATGTATCTAGAAGTGGTTGTGGTAGATTCGATTTTCCTCTCTCTTTCTTCTCTCATTCTTAATATATATTGTAAAGAGGAGCTCCTTTAACCGGTCGGACATTCTTGTTTTGCATCCTCCCTTCTTCCCTGCTTGCAGGAGAATTTGTGGAGCTTTTCAAACCTCCCATATGGATTGTAATGCTAGTTTTTGCCTCTTGGCCACTGTAATGTACTGTATCGACTCTTGAGCAATATATATGTTTGTGATTGATTCTCAACCCTCTCATGTATTCATTGTTGTTATTTTTATCTCTTATTGCAGTTTGGTTACCTGTGCATAGTGTTTGTATTGCATCTATGTGGTCTGTGTTAGATTTGCAAAATGAGTGTCTAACATTCCTTGGTGCATCACCTCTGGAGTTTAGGTTTTATTCTATGCATTTTCTCACCCTGTCTCCTTGACAAGTTAGATTAGGTTTTAGTAAACCCTCTGCATTTTTGTGTGCATCTGAACAGAGGAATAGGAACCAGCCTTCTCTGGAGAATCCTTTCTCATCTTTACAAGTCCCACACTTGGAGAAAGGATTCCATGTTGTGCAATCACACTGGATGCCTGAACATCAACCTAGAAGCCTGATCTGCATCCAGGGATGCTGTGAGTCTGCAACAACAGTTTTGGCACGCCCGGTGGGACACTAGAGGTCTCATTTTTATTGCAGCAAAGTTGATATGCATCTGCTGCAGTTTTCTTGCTTATAAGAGCTATTATTTGCATATCTGGTAACTCCAAGGGGAAGAATCAACTGGTTTCAGCAGTGCAGGCCTGAAAACTCATGAGAAGAATCACCACAAGGGCAAGAGTCGGAGAAGAAGAGGTGCTGTTTGAATACATGTAGTTATCTCCAAGAAGAAGGCAAAGAGGAAGAAGGATTCAAAGGTCTCCATCTCCACTAAACAGAACTCTCTCAACTCCTCCACCTGACAGGCCTTTATTTCAATATACAAGGGTTTTAAGACCAATCAGAATGGCTCAGAACAACCCCTACGTCAACTTCACAGGTAGTAGCCCACTTGCTCTCAATGCACAACATCCAGTTCCTATTGCAGCCTTGAAGAACATTCCCTACTTCACTGGAGAAAATCAAACTACTCCAGGTGATCATGTTAAAGATATTGCTAACCTTTGTGCAATCCATGAAATCGATGAAATGCAAGTGGCTGTCAAATTACTGGCATCTTCATTCAAGGGTAAAGCATTGCAATGGTTTAGGAGCCTTAGGGCTGGTTCTATTACAAACTGGAATCAACTGTGCATTGCACTTCATGAGCAATTTGGAGAGAAGGGAGACAACTTGTCTCTTTTGGAGCAGTTGACAACTATCAAGAGAGCCCCCAACGAGCAGCTGACTAACTTCAACTTCAGATTTCAAAGGTCTTGGGATAGGATTCCAGTGGCAGTCAGGCCAACAATAGGAGGTGCTTTTCTATATTACCTTAAAGCTTTGAATTCTGATATTTCTATGTTAATTTAGTCCATGGGAGGCACAAAAATCCCTATGGCTTATAGCATTGCCATTAGAGCTGAAAACTATCTTATTCAAGCTGGTAAACTGGCTCCTAGGCCTCCTATGCCCTTGTATCCAAACTTAGAAAATCCAAGCACTAGTCAAGCACCCACTTTGGCTCATGTTCCCACTCCTAGAAATCAAAGTTCGAATGAAGCTTCCACTTCATCTCCAAGTGCTTCAAATGAACTCCAAGAGGTCATGAAACAGTTACAAAATTTGGGAAATGAGCTGGTTACTATTAAGAGGTAGCAAGCCCAAGGTTTCAGACCTTCTTATCAACCTCAAGCTCAGCCTAATAGGCAGCCATACCAACCACAAAGACCACCTAATACAACTGTAAATATGAATCAAAATAAAAGCCAAGTAAGGCCTCCTACCAATAGACCATTCCAGCCCTATAATCCAAATGTCATATCTGCCTCTAAGGCATTAGTGCCAACACAGAACAACATTGCTCAGGAATATGATTGGTGCTTTCCATGCAACGAGCCTCACAACCAATCCATGTGCTTTAATGGTGCTCTCAATCAAGCACTAATGGTGACAACTACCGATGTGGAGGGCGAGGGCAGTCAAGGAAACAGCCAACAACCAGAAACATTCCAACAGCAATCAGCCCCAAATGACACTACATTGGTGAACTGGCAAACAGAAGATTTCTGTGGCATGAATCAGGTAGTTTCTCAAGGTGTTGCAGCCAACACAAGGTCAAAAAGGAGGAATCTTGGTGAAGAACAGCCATTAGCCCCAGCCAATCCACAACCTTCCATGGCTCCACAAATGATTGGCAAGCAGAGTCCAGTTTCAAATACACAAGGACAGCCAAGAACATCCCCTAGGCCAACTCAAATGCCAGCTGTTTCTGCCCACGTGCAGGGAGTAAACGTGAAAACCAAAGGACAGCAGAGAGATTCTTCATCACCATTCAGTATCATTGATCAGATGAAGAAGACAAACATTAACATATTAATGTGGGAATCCCTATCTATCCCAGGCCAAAGAGATCTGATGCAAGCTGCCATGAAGGATTGGACAACTTCGAATCAGCGGGTTCAGATGCAAGACAAAGTGCTTACAAATGCTGCCTAGCCTGAAGGAATTCATGGAGGACAACAAGGTAAAATGTTGAAGCCCCCTCCTTTCTATGTTTCTTTAATCATTGGGGATAAACTAGTACACAATTGCATGATTGATTCCAAGGCAAGTAGCTCCGTGATGCCCAAGAAAATAGCTGTTCAACTGGGTCTCGAATATGAAGTAATATCTAAAGGAGTAGTGCAATTGGATGGGACAGCAATAGCAATAGTTGGAGTGATTAAAAACTTGATTCTTACCTTGCATGCATGTCCAAATGTTGTTGTATTACAAGATGTATCAATCATAGACCTTCCACCACTCTTTGCCCTTTGCTTGTCAAGGGACTTCACAGCCAAGATTGGAGGGTATTTGTCTACTGATTGGTCTCACATGCTATTTAGAACAAGGTATGGAACTAAGGCCACAATCAGATCCGAACCCATTGCAGACTTCCATATTGAGCCTTACACCCCAAGTCAGATTAATGCCAATTGCTCAGCATTTGATCAAGAAGATCACCCTAGTACTGATGAGGCTGACACCAAGGTTGGAAGTATCCCGGACCTAACTCTTGATGAATGGGCAAACAAGATACATGCTTTTGATCCCTATCAAGAAGTAGAAGAATCTGAGCTGGGAGTCTATTGTATGCACGAAGAAAATCAACCTGTTCCTAGCATCACCAAGCCAAGCCATAATGATGACAATGAGGTATGGCAACTGTTTTTTGACGGATCAAGGAGTAGGCAAGGTGCAGGAGGTGGAGCCATGCTTGTTTCACCCCAAGGAATAAAGTACTATTCAGCTTTTAGATTTCAATTTGCATGCTCCAATAACACTGCTAAATATGAAGCCTTGGTGCAAGGGATGCATTGGGCAATCAAGAGAAAAATAAAGAATCTGCAAGTCTTTGGGGACAGTGAATTGATTGTAAATCAGGTCAAGGGATGGCATGCTACGAAGAATGATCTACTCAGGTGCTACAAGAATAGGGTGTGGGACCTCATGGAATATTTTGAAGGTTTTGGCATCGAATCCATTCCCAGGAAAGAGAATCAAGCTGCTGACAGGCTTGTAGCAGTAGGGGCAGCCTTTGACATTACGAAAAGCATTCAACAAGACAAGGTACAGCCAAACATCCACGTGATTGTGAGGCCTTCAGTGCCGGATAACAATGTCAGTTGGCAAGTGTTTGAGAATGACCAGTAAATCGTCAATTTCCTACAAGAAGAAGCTGAGTTCTCTGCCAGGAATCAAGACAAGTTGCATCAGCAGTATGGTGACCAAGTGGTGCAGTTGAGAACTAACAAATTACCAAAAGGCCTCATAACCTTGGAGTCAATCTTCAACCCGAATGATCAGTTCCGGAAGGAGAAGGCAAACATTCAAGTAAAGGGTGAGGATTCAGAGCCTATTTTAGTGGAAGAAGGAAAAACATTACAGATTGGCAAAGTAAGTACCTCACAAGAGAAATCTGATTTTGTTCAACTTTGCCAAGAATTTCCAAATGTCTTCGCTTGGAGCTATGAAGACTTGAGAGGATTCAATCCAAATTTGGCACAACATACCATAGAATTGGATCCAGATGCTAAGCCCATCAGGTAGAAGCAGAGACCAGTCAACCCTCACATTGAGCCTCTGATGAAGAAAGAGCTAAATAAGCTAATAGAGGCAAGCATTATATTCCCGATCAAGCACTCAAGATGGGTTGCTAACTTGGTTCCGGTTAGGAAGAAGAGCGGAGAAATAAGGCTGTGTGTGCACTTCCGCGACCTCAATAGGGCATCTCTCAAGGATCATTATCCACTCCCTTCCATCGAGAAAATATTGCAAGTAGTATCCGGTTCAGAGAGATTCTCTCTCCTAGATGGCTACTCAGGGTATAATCAGGTGATGGTAAAAGAAGAGGACCAATTCAAGACAGCCTTCACAACTAAATGGGGCACATATGCTTACAAGAAGATGTCATTTGGGCTGTCAAACGCTGGTGCTACCTTTCAAAGGGCAATGGACATGGCATTCAAGGGCTTGATCAACAAGATAGTGCTGATATACCTTGATGACATCACTATATTCTCCAAGAATGCAGCAGACCATCTCTTTCACCTCAGGCAAGTGTTTCAGAGGTGTAGAAAGTTCAGAGTGTCTTTGAACCCCAAGAAGTGCATCTTTCTTGCACATGAAGGAAAGCTCCTTGGCCATATTGTCTCGAAAGAGGGACTGGCAATCGACCCAGAGAGAGTTGAAGCCATAAGAGCACTGCCATTGCCAAGTCACAAGAAGGCTCTTCAAAGCTTCTTGGGAAGGATCAATTTTATCCGCAGGTTTATCCCAAATTTTGCAGCCCTTGTCAAGCCCATCACCAAAATGTTAAAGAAGAGCATGGCTTTTAAGTGGACAGCAGAAGGCAAGGAGAGTTTTGAGGCAATCAAAAAAGCTATCTCTCAAGCACCAACTCTCATTAACTCAGACTTCTCCAAGGATTTCATCCTCTATGCATTTGGAGGTGATGACACTATCTATGCCATTCTGGTAATCAGAAGCTTGAAGAAATTCAAGCATTTAGTCTCAAACAACAAGGTCTAGTTGCTGGTCTCACATGCTGGAGTTAAAGACTTCCTCCTCAACAAGGATTTGAATGAGAAAAGGGCAGGTTGGATCACCCGTGTCATGGAGTATGACATTGATATCAAGATCACCAAGCTGGTAAGAGGGAAAGGACTGTGTGAGCAACTGGTTTTGGGGAAGCAAAAGGAAGTATGCAACGAAGAAGAGGTTGTTTTGACAGTCCAGGACAATCATGAGCCAAGTGGCAATCAAGAAGAAGACAATGCTTCCCCCACTCCTTGCTGGACCTAAGATATTATGCACTTCTTAGGTACAGGCCAGTGCCCCTAGAGATGAACAAGACCCAAAGGAGACACTTTAGGTTGCAGGCTGTTCCGTATGCCATTGTTGATGGAGTTTTGTTCAAGAAATACGTGAATGGAGTGTTACTGAGATGCATTAGCACAGATCATATTCAAAGGGTGTTGGAAGAGTTTCATGGTGGACCAGCTGGTGGCCATTTTGCACCAAGAGTGACAGCTCTAAAAATCATGAAGGCTGGTTATTATTGGCCTAAAATCTTCAGTGATTGCTATGCATGGATCAAGAGGTGTAAGAATTGTGCATTCTTCACAGGAAAAGAGAAGTTTTCCACCCTTCCATTGCATCGAATCTCAGTTGACCAGCCATTCATGCAATGGGGTTTGGACTTCATTAGAGTCATTAAGCCCAATTCAAGCCAAGGGCATAAATGGATTTTGACAGCCACCGACTACTTCACCAAATGGACAGAAGCAGTAGCACTCAAAGAGGCAAATGAGTCTAGCATCCTAGAATTTTATGAGGGAATAACAACAAAATTTGGTGTACCTGCCGTAATAATCTCTAATAATGCATTGGCATTCATTGGATCTAAGGTGACTGAGTGGGCTATCAAGAACGGTATTTACCTGAGCACTTCATCGAACTATTACCCTCAGGGTAATGGCCAGGCCGAGTCTACAAACAAGAACTTGTTGAGGATCATTAGGAGAACTCTTGATGAGAATCAGAAGTCTTGGCACACCAAGCTGAAATCAGCCTTATGGGCTGATAGGATCACTCCCAAAAGATCCACAGGTAACTCTCCATTCAAGCTTGTCTATGGAAGAGAGGCAATCTTGCCCATGTCACTTGAGTTACCAACATTGGAACTCATGAAGCAGCTGGAGTTACTTGAATTTGAGCCCATGGAGGTGAGATATGCAAAGTTGATGGAGCTGCAAGAGATCAGAAATCAGGCATCCCAAGCAATGGAAAAGGATCAAGCTTTGATCAAGAAAACCTTCGATAGAAAGGCCAAGGATAGATCTTTTCAAGTTGGAGAACTAGTGTTGAAATGGGATGCAGACAGAGCAAAACCGGGAAGGCATTCAAAATTTGATGCTATTTGGAGTGGCCCATACATGGTCACAAAGTGCAAGAGCAGCAATGCTTTCCAATTGGCCTCATTGGACGGTGAAGAACTGCAAATTCTAGTAAATGGAATCTATCTCAAACATTGCTACTGAAAATAAAAGGTTCACCCTTGTAAATAATAGTCTAGATTTCAATTCCTCTAAGTGCATATGCACATTGTCTTGTTGTAGTTAGGTTTCAGTTTCCCTAAGTGCTTTGGCGTAGGTTTTGTTGCTCCTGGATTGAGTTTTTACAGTTCAGCGTGCTCTCGTAGAAAGAGTTGCAGTATCAGGCTCATTTCAAGTCATTGCTTATGACTTCATGCCCAATGGATCGCTAAAAGGCCACTGGTCTTTTCATCTAGCAGGCAGATGACCCCACTGAGTCGCCAAATTGTTATCCAATTTCACCCCCCCAGGGTTGAATTGATAACATACATCAGGATTCCCAAGTCCCAGGCTAAAAAAGAACGAGCTCTGAGAGAATGCGAGAAGTTGCAGAAAATAAGCCTGGGCCAGAAAAAATTGTGAAAATCGACTAAGTCCTTGTCCTAGAAATATTTGGGACATGCGGGACACCAAGGCGCGGTTCAGCCAAAACGCCTCCAGGCGGCCCGCGAAGCAAAGGGACATCTGGGAAAAATGGACACGAAATGCCCAAATCGGCCGAAAGAAAGAAAATTTGTCCAAGTCCTTCACCGAGAGCAAGCGAGACAAGAGTACGCGGAAGACCCGAACTAGCCGATTCGGCCGAAACAGGAAACTTTCACACTGGGACATCTGGGCCGTGAGTGCGCGGAGGACGTGAACCGGCCGGTTCGGCCGAAACGGAAAATTTTAGCACAAGGAAAAGTGGGACAAAGGAACACGCGGGACGCGGATAGCCGAAGGAGCCGAAAGCCAATCAGATAACGCCACTTGTCACTGGCAGAAAGGGGACGTGGAAGCCCATTTCGGGCGAATCGAAAGAATTTGTCCCAGATAGCACTGGGACATCTGGGAAAAAAAGACGTGGTGGACGTGAAAATCTGGCAGGCCCGTGGACGAATCACAGCATGACACGTGTCGTCAAGGAAAAAGGTCCAAAAAGTCAAAGGGGTGAGTTTTCGAGCACTGATCCAAACCAATGAAATAGTGCCACGTGTCCAAGTTTAAGGGCCCCACAAGAAAAACCCGTGAAAAGGTGGAGAGAGGGAATTTCTCAGCGAATCAGATCCCGCTACGTGTCATCCAGATGGCAGAGCGCGAGAAAAGAAATTTAAAAATCTGTTTTCACCTGTTTTGTGCCCTAAATCTTCAGATCATCATATCTTTCGATCCAGAGCTCGGATTTGCACGTTCTTTATATCAACGGAAAGCTGTTGAAATTCTCTACATGATTCTAGGATCAATATTGCATTTTGGTGCTTTTTGGAGGGAGAAAATTAAGAAAACGTCTCTGACGCGTGGTGATAGACAGCAGTAATGCTTCAACAACCAACTTTAATGCAGCAGACAGCTCACCGCTCCTGTTAGACAGCTCGCCGTTTTACCAAAAGCTACCACTTATACCATAATGAGATGATTTTAAATGTATCTAGAAGTGGTTGTGGTAGATTCGATTTTCCTCTCTCTTTCTTCTCTCATTCTTAATATATATTGTAAAGAGGAGCTCCTTTAACTGGTCGGACATTCTTGTTTTGCATCCTCCCTTCTTCCCTGCTTGCAGGAGAATTTGTGGAGCTTTTCAAACCTCCCATATGGATTGTAATGCCAGTTTTTGCCTCTTGGCCACTGCAATGTACTGTATCGACTCTTGAGCAATATATATATGTTTGTGATTGATTCTTAACCCTCTCATGTATTCATTGCTGTTATTTTGATCTCTTATTGTAGTTTGGTTACCTGTGCATAGTGTTTGTATTGCATCTATGTGGTCTGTGTTAGATTTGCAAAACGAGTGTCTAACATTCCTTGGTGCATCACCTCTGTAGTTTAGGTTTTATTCTATGCATTTTCTCACCCTGTCTCCTTGACAAGTTAGATTAGGTTTTAGTAAACCCTCTGCATTTTTGTGTGCATCTGAACAGAGGAATAGGAACCAGCCTTCTCTGGAGAATCCTTTCTCATCTTTACAAGTCCCACACTTGGAGAAAGGATTCCATGTTGTGCAATCACATTGGATGCCTAAACATCAACCTAGAAGCCTGATCTGCATCCAGGGGTGCTGTGAGTCTGCAACAACAGTTACTGTACAACTATTTTCAAAATAAGAAACGTTTGATCCTATTGTCTGATATGTCATTTCTTTCAATAAGTAAAGGACCTTAGCGGGTGCTAAGCATTTTCTTTGTTAACAAATGATGTGAAATATGTCTTGAAAACCATGTATCTTATGGCAACTACATACTAAGCCTAGCAATCCACAACTTTACATATATTTTTTAAAATGAGAGGAGGTAAAGGTAGGAGCCTAGCGGCCACTAAGATAAAATGTGATTTATTATTTTATGTCTACTTTCAAAATAAGAAACTTTTGAGCCTAGGGTTTGATATGTCATGTCCGTCAATAAGTAAAGGAGCTTAGCGAGTGCTATAGATTTTCTTTGATAGGAAAGGAAGTGAAGTATGAATTGAAAACCATGTATCTCATTGGAACAACATACCAAGGCTAGGGATCCAAAACTGTAATGATAGTGTTTAAAATGAGAAGAGGTAAAGGTAGGAGCCTAGCAGTCGCTAAGCTAAATCGTGATTTATTAGTTTATTTCTAGTTTCAAAATAAGAAACTTTTGAGCTTAGGATCTGATATGTCGTTTCTGTCAATAAGAAAGGACCTTAGCGGGTGCTAAGCATTTTCTTTGTTAACAAATGATGTGAAATATGTCTTGAAAACCATGTATCTTATGGCAACTACATACTAAGCCTAGCAATCCACAACTTTACAGATAGTGTTTAAAATGAGAAGAGGTAAAGGTAGGAACCTAGTGGCCGCTAAGCTAAACCATGATTTATTATTTTATGTCTACTTTAAAAATAAGAAACTTTTGAGCCTAGGGTCTGATATGTCATTTTTGTCAATAAGTACAGGATCTTAGCTGGCGCTACACATTTTCTTTGATAGGAAATGAAGTGAAGTATGAATTAAAAACCATGTATCTCATTGGAACTACATACCAAGGCCAAGGATCCAAAACTGTAATGATAGTGTTTAAAATGAGAAGAGGTAAAGGTAGGAGCCTAGCAGCCGCTAAGCTAAACCATTTTATATCTACTTTCAAAATAAGAAAAATTTGAGCCTAGGGTCTGATATGTCGTTTTTGTCAATAAGTAAAGGATCTTAGCGAGCACTACACATTTTATTTGATAGGAAATGATGTCAAGTATGAGTTGAAAACCATGTATCTAATTGGAACTACATACCAAGGCTAGGGATCCAAAACTTTAATGATATTGTTTAAAATGAGAAGAGATAAAGGTAGGAGCCTAACGGTTGTTAAGCTAAACCGTGATTTATTATTTTATATCTACTTTCAAAAAAAGAAACTCTTGCGCCTAGGGTCTGATATGCCATTTCTGTCAATAATTAAATGAGAGTAGCAAGCGCTAAGCATTTTTTATTGTAAATGAGATAAAATGTGAGTTGAAAACTATATATCTTATGGGAACTACATATTAAGGCTAGTGATCCAAAAATGTAAAGATAGTGTTTATATTGATAATATGTAAAGGTAGGATCCTAGCGACCACTAAGCTATACCATACAATTCAATAGGTTATGGCGTTCCACTCAATACGTACAAAAGCTTAGCGGTCACTAAGAATTTTCTCTCCTAAAAACATATGTGAATTATATGTTACAAATAATAAGTCTTGTGAGTACTACATAATAGATGAAAACACAGTAGTGACCCAAATCTATATATGTATGGTATTTATAATAACTGGTAGTAATGGTGGGAGCCTAGATACCACTAAACTAGAGCAGGATCTTTTATTTTATCATTTTTTTAGCTTATTAAATTGTTAAACCTAGCATCCACGATGCCCTTACTTTCGATAAGGAAACAATGTTTAGCGTTCGCTAAGAATTTTCTCCCACAAGATCCGATGTGAATTATGTGTTTAAAAACAATATACCTTATGGGAACTACGTAAGTCTTTATCCCTCATGTATCTTAATCACTCTAAGAAATAACAACATAGGGAAAAAAATTACCTACCTTTAATAATGTAGGACCCAAAAAATAGGAAAAAAAATTACCTACCTTTAATATTGTAGCTTAATCACTCTAAGAAATAACAACATATATTACTTAAGAAAAGAAAACAAAAGAGAACAGCCCTAAGTCCAAGTATAGATAAAGAGGTAGGGTTTTTCCTAGTCTTCCCTTTTCGCAAGAGGCCGCAGAGTTGTAGAGGATTTTTGGAAGAGGCACGGTTTGAAGGGTTAAGAAAAAATGCCACCAAAGTTAGACCCATCTTAGGTTGTGGAGGTTTTTGTCCCTATGACAGGAGGAGAATTTGGAGCGGCCTCTTCATTGGCCCCTAAAATTGTTCCTTTAGGTCTTTCACCAAAGAAAATCAGAGAAGACATTGCAAAGGAGACTGCAAGAGATTGGAATGGTTTGAGGGTTACTATGAAGCTCACTATATAAAATCATTAGGCCAAAGTAATTGTGTTTCCTAGCGTAGCTGACTTGGTGATTAAAGCCCTGAAGGAACCTGAACTTGACAAGAAAAAAATGAAAAACATTAAACATATCGGGAACGTCTCATTAGACGATTTTATTGAAATTACGAAGGTCATGAAGCATCGATTCATGGCAAAACATTTTGTAGGAACTATGAAGGAGATTTTGGGTACTTGTTTTTATGTCGAAAGAACTGTAAATGCCAAGGATCACAAGGATTTATAATCAGAGATCGATAAAGGAGAGGTAGAGATTCTAGAGGATTGATCAAAAGGAAGCAATTTTGTTTTGGGTATGTTTTATTGAGTTTTAGTGTATTCGGTATTCATTTTTTTTTAAGGTTTGATTGGAGAACAATGGCTTAAAGATTTATGGGTATTCATTGAATAAAAAGGAGCATGCTATATTGGTTATAGTGGGTTTCATTTCTTATTTAATGTTTGTATTTTCTTGTTTAAGGTACTATGTATCTCTAGACCTAATTTCCTTAATAAAAATGAGTTATTTTGGTAATGTTACACTGTAAATATCAGTTGGAAGCATTAAACCAAAATAAGAAGTAACGTCTAATAAGATATATACTAGCTAAGGTTTGTAATAATTTATTTTCACTTTACAAGAAAAATCTCAATTCCTATGAATTTGGGGTCTGAGACTTAACGCATTGATAAACATTCTCATACTTGTGGTGGTACAAATGATGCAACAAGATTGGGGTTTTTTCAAGTTGGAGAATGGCCCGAATGTGTGATTAATGTTGTTTTAGTTAGTATGGGTACCATTTCTGCATCTTCTTTCTTTACCATTAATGCATAGAAAATCCATGTCATCTTCATCTCAGTGATTAAATCCTTGGTGTAAAATATGCTCTCTATTTGTTTTCTTATTTAAGTGGTTAAAAACCCACCTTTACTCCATCCTTCCAAAATCTATGGGTATTTTTTCCCCATCATGAATCACCTTTCTATCAAATTGACATGGTCTCCCTGATAAAAAATGGCATGCATCCAATAGAATGAAATCACACCAAATCTCATCCTTTAATTATTTCATATAGAAAAACTAATCAAACATCTCTTATCTACTGTAAATTCATTCCCTTTCTTAAACCAAGAGACATGATATGGAAAATGATACTTTTCACATTGTAACCCTAACTTATCTACCATTTCTTAGAATCCATATTTTCACAAAATCCACCATCAGTGATAATGTTACATACCTTTCCTCCATACATGTACCTTGTTTAGAAAATATTGGTCTAGAACCATGGCTCACCACCTTCAAAGTGTTATTTCCTTGGGGTGTTCATCATTATTCTCATCATGAGATTATATCCCAGATCTGGTGAAACTTTTGTGTATTTTTATTCAATTGCATCCTTGATCAAATTTATTCTAGGAGGATCCTTTGGTATCCTCTCTTCTGCATACTATTGCAGACATTAAAATTTCATATGCCCTTCTTCACCACACCTATAGCAAACATAAGACCTACATGGGTCATCCCATCCTCTTCCACTACCATAATTTTTATTCCCTTAATCTCTATCTCTCTTAATCCATATGCCTCTTTTTTGGTTCTAGAATCCTTCCATGTTATCCTCTTTCTAGTCACGATACATTTCACCTCTTTTGTTATTATACCCACCTTGTCTTCTTATTGGAGATGATTTTCCTCTCTTTGATCCTTCAAATCTTCTAAAACAAGCTCTAGTCACATCATTAAGGGAACTAACAAACAACCTAATCATCTCCCAATCCACTGCAGACACAAAATTATGCACTTATCACTATTACATTACACCTCTAGTATGTTGTTATTTTCATGATTTATAACTGAGAAAATTAGACACTGATGACACCTCTCCTAGTCCTTTTTTTATTTTGATTGTGATGTTGTTTTATAACTTATGGATTTATGCTTTCTGATCATGTCATATGGATCCATTTCTATGTCTATGGTCTAGTTTATTTTTCTTTTCCTAAGGATAGTAGCACCCAATAAGGAAAATAGCACCTAGGCACTAGTGTCCCTACCTAGCACTTTTGTCCATTCTTGTTTATATTTCAAATTATCACTTGGCACATGATTTTGAGTATTTTATAATTCTTATTTTATGTTTGGGATCATCATTTTGTGTCACTAAGTGTTGAAATTCAAACAAAGGATTCATATATATACATAACCTACTAACTATTCTAAGGGGAAAGTGGCTCACTATTTTATATCTACTACTTGGAAAAAAGGATAACTCGAGGACTGCATTTTGGGTTGAATTAAATTCACTTCATAGGAAGGGAAAATTCTTAATTCCATCACACACATTATCTTGGGAGGAAATTAGTTGTATCCCACTATCTTAGTGCAACTTGCATAAGGGTAATCTAGCTTCAAAGGACACAATTCTATCGCATGTGTGTGCACACGTGCGCGCGTGCATGCACGTGCGCGCGCGCACACACACACACACACACACACACACACTAGAAATACATTGAGTCTAAAATGTACTCCAAAACTTGGTGAAAATCACATTGGGGTGACCACAGAGGTTAGTCTGACTCAAACATATGCATATTTTATTTCATATAATGTATGTTTGAGTCTAGTGCAAGAAGATACCTTTGTTTTACAAGTACATGTGTGACAAGAGAAACTTAAAGTGAAGTAGCTGTGACATATAATAATGTGAAGGTGACACTATCAGACATGAAAAGAACCATATATGTACTAATCACTAGAACACTTTCACCTTGATAAAAAACTAGCACCCACGGTGATCATGTCCATACCATGGAGCTACTATCCAGCACTCCAGTAGATCGTCGTCTCCTGGATGAAGCATGCAGATTCCAAATTAATCCTATTCCACCATCACTCTAGATAATATTTAGTATAGACAACTAGATATTAGCTAATTCAATTTCATCATCTTATTGCTTGTACTTTCTTGTCATCACATGTTTACATTTGTGTATTTCTAATATATCTGATTGATCATGAGTTCTTTGATTAAGATTTAATTTTTTTAATTATTTGGTGAACCCAACCCTCTCATCAAAAATCGTAACCCTAACCCCAGTGACATCAGGGTTTATTTCTTTGGTGGGGGTTTTCAATATATTTCATTCATCATGCTACCTCTCAAGAATCATTATCAATATCTATCTAGCTTTCCCATACCTCCTAGCTAACATATCTCCCATGAATCTTCATATAGTACACAATATCTTGATTCTATTGTTTATTCCCAAACAATTGTTGACCATTCTCCCCCATTGTATATTCATGTTCACATGTATAATGTGCTTGTTAAGCATGATTTAGTTAATAATGGATTTTTTTCTTAATATATGTAACATCTCTTTTATCCATCAACTAGGGATTTATGTTGTTGATTTAACTCCCTCTACTCTATGTATGCATGGTTTTGATAATACACCTAAGAAATTGTTGGGAGGAATCACTTTACCCATTACCATAGGACCTTGCACTTTCAATGTTCTATATCACATTATGCTTAATAATCTCAATTATAGTATCCTTCTAAGTCATCCTTGGTTACATACTATGCATACAGTCCCTTCTACTAATGTCATAGCACACAATAATCTTGTAAGAACTTATTTTATGAGTATTTCTACAATATATTCCACACCTCATGTTGCTACTCTTTTTTATATTCCTCTTATACATGATAATGAAGTTACTAGTTACATTATACACCATTCTCCTCATGTGATGGACTAAAGTGTTATTGGTTTATATGATAAAATTTCTATTGATAACCATGATACTCCTCCTACTATGTCTCACTCTCATCCAAATGATTCTCGATCCATAATGCATACTTCTCCACACTTACCTATATCTAGATATTTTTTTCCCTATGGTGGTCTTTAAATATAGGATACCTAAGATGTTGGGAGACACTTATATCCCCATTCACAATGTCACCATGGCCATAGATTTCTAATTTTTTTCTTGGCACAATTCTCAATGCAATTCTAATGATCATATGCTTACTAATTCAAATGTTACATCACTTTTTGCATCCACCTAACCAAAAGTAAGAACACGGTGTGTTGATTTGATAATTATTTTTGATACTCTTAACTCACACACTTTTCAAACTTATATGCATGACTCAAATTATATACCTCATCTTGTTGCATCCATGGGGGTAATCAATACCCCTTTTTTCCACATTTATGTCCATGGTTTCTTTTATAGTCATATGAGCTATTACATACAACCTTAATAGTTCCTGTTTTCCCAAATTACACCTACTTCTTACCATTATTCCACCTATTCTAGTTTATCCTAATATACACAGTCGTATTGTTTATGTCATTACACTTACTATTCATGCAGTTGGAATCTTGGACTCTATAGGATTATCCCCTCACTATGTTGACATTATTATATGGTATCTCTTATATTACCTTTACCACTCAATGACATACTCTTGTTCTAGGTTCAAACATAATTGTTGAGGGTGTGTTATCTAATTCCCTCCCCCACAGTGAAATTACATAACAAGAAGATTACTACTATAATTAATCAAGAAGATCCTGGGTTAGCTCGGCCACGTAGGGATGCGCTCGTAGCTCGATTGATTGTTTGTGGATAATAGAGGAGATGGATAGCCCCAGCAGTGTGGCAATGGATGGAAACATGGAGATAGCTCTAAAGATCTCATACTAATGTGAGATGAGTCGAGCCCTCAAAAAATTTGATAAGGAATTAACCAAATCATGATGAAAAATTAAGGAAGCTGACTCAGCGAGTCAAATCCGAACCAGGGATGAGTCAGTAAGAAAAGGAAGTAGAAACACGGAAGGCACCACATATCAACTCAATGTAATTCCATAAAGAGAGAGAGATAAGAATGAAACCCCCAAAATCAGTTGGACCTCCACATGGGTTCAAATGGTGATGGGCCCACCAAAAATAAGGTCCTCATATCAATGTGCAGCGAGTCTCATTACGAACTCGTGGAAGAGGAGAAGAGTCACAGAATTCGTCATGTGTCATCTCAATGCACTTTCAAAAGATGCAAGAAAAGTGGATATTCTAGAGATGCAGTGGGCCTCCATGTGGAGCTCAATGTGGATGGGCTCCGAACCCAAAGTAGGTTCAAAGGGTCGGTGGCATCATTGAAAATAGTTCCAAGAGGAGTCAATGGAAAAAAAACTTAGCGCCCAATGCATCAAGATTGGCGGCATGTTAATGCAACGTGGGAGCAATATTGAAGCCCACTAGGAATTTTAATGCCCAAATATTTTAAAAAGATATGAAAAACATTGGAGAGGGAGAGGAAATTATTAACTTGTCTTTTCTAGTAAAAGAGTTACATGCACAATCCCGTGCAGATGAAGCAAACTCACGGAAACTCAAATGCCCATAACTTGAGCATCCCTTAGTGAAATCAAACAAAATTGGTCTCATTGGAATCATGAATTTGAGCCTAATGCACATTAATCAAGAAATTCAAGTATTAATGAATATTTGAATAAAATGATCCCAATTTAGTAAGGTAGTTGGAAAGTGGTTAGGAGTGCAATTAATGATTATGGATGGCATTTTCTCTAATTACAGGTCATGGGGTAGTGTGAGGGAGATTTTATGAATCTAATTCCATCACTACACCTCATTTATTACATCTTGTAAGTGATTGAATAATAATTTTTGGGATTGTTCTCCTCTTTTCTTCTCATTCTATATATTGTAACCTAGGGCTCATTATCTAGGGAGTTAGTCATTTTTTCTTTCTGCGTCTCTTTCTTCTCCACTAGGGTTTGAACATGGAACTCAAGACTTCTTTTTAAGATTTGTAATGGAATTTTTCTTTCCTCTTTCCTGTCGTTGTTGTATTGTGCACATTTTTGGAGTAATATAATATGTCTTGTGATGCATTTTGTCCATCCTTTGCATTTTTTTTATTGTCTCTACTTGCCTTTAATCACTTCGGGTATACTATGCATATTCCTAATGTTTACTACAGGTTTTTGAAAGTTGTGCTTAATATATTTGAAATGGTTTTATAAGTGAATCTACCTTTGGACTGTGGTGTATTTTTTCCACCCTTTTCACTGCTCACCTTTCTCCATTTCAGGCAGCTAGATTCTAGATTAACATCCTCCTTTTCAGGTGTATCGCCGCTATTAGTGTAGGATTTATTTTTATGCACTCTCTCTCCCTAACCTGCTGATATGATAGGATTAGGATCAGATAGTTTTCCTGCACTAAGAATAGCTTATGGAAAGCATTTTAGGAGCAAGAGCCAACTTTCTCTAGAGGTTATCTTAGGGGTCAAGTCCCACATCTCTAAGATTTCTCATGACTTTGATGGTTCATCTACAAAGATAATCGTCAACAGGGTGCATTTACATACATGATCCTCACTTTTTACATATACACACTGGGGGAAACCTTGCGTCCCTTCCCTAGTCATAGGATTGCATATCCTAGTAACACAAAAACATTCAGATATTTACAAAAACTCAAAACATTAGCTTAGATCTTGTTTAGATGTATCTTTTCTTTCTTATATTATTCCATGTTGCATTTTTCCTATCATGTTAGCCTGATTCATAGTATTTTATATCCTTTTATATATACACATGTGAATTCACATGGTACTTTGAGGTGAATTCAGGCTATATACAGGTTATCACATGATGCATGATTCTTGGCATTATTCTATACTAGTCCCAATGATGCTCCTGGGGGCATATACCCTCCCTACCTTTCCACATTATGGTGATATCATTGCAATATCTACTAATTTTACTTATATTTCATCCTCTTTGTGTGTGTTTGTGTGTGTGTGTGTGTGTATACATATGTATATATATTATATATGTGTACATAAGTTTAGTACATGAACTATATATCATTTCATTTAATAACACAATAAGGAAGGTGGAATCTTAGGTAGATTGAAATTGTTACGATGTTATGAAAATAATGTTTACATTATTAATATTGTATGCATTATTATAATATTACATGTGAGGATGTAAATGAGTTATTATTTAAACAAGTCATGTAGTTTATTTTTTAGTTTGATAGACCTATAAAACTAATAAATGTGTTATTTATTTTTTGTTATTCCTATTTATTAGGAAGTTGTTTAGCTATCTATATGGCTATATAATAGCCGATGTATGGATTTCATGTAATACATAATAGAAGATCATTTATGTTCATGATGATATGTTCATGTACCTTCATCTGGTATCATAGCAGGTGGATTTTTTATTATACATTTGACAAGACTACAATAGTGTGTGCTTTGGCAGTTTGGGTATGTCACATTCTTCATTTGATTTACAAACAAAATGTATAGGTGGACCATGTTGTAGAAATATCAGTCCTATTGCATGGAGCCTATGCATGAGACCAATTAAGCCCATGAAAGAGGTGTTGAAATTTAGAGTGAGTTGTCATTATTGTTGAGAAGATATTTGATATCTTGAATGTGAATCAAATACTTTGCACTTTTGTCATTCAACAGTTCTGGCCACATCTATTCTATCAGGATAATCTTTTAATCTGGTCAATATATAGTCTGCATTGCTTCATTTTTTCTTAAAATGAATTATACTTTTCAGACGCCAAGGAGAAATTAAAGTGTGACATGAAGATTTGTAGATCTGACTGGCACTATGTATTAGACATGCACACATCATTAGAGAAATCAAAGCATACAGCAAGTCAATAGAGGATACCATCGAAAACTCAAATCTACATTCCACTTTATATATGCCACGGATACATAAATTTTTGATTTGTTGCACCAAAGCTCCTATAAACTCATTTGAATTTGTTACGTAGTAATATTTGGAGATCTGTTATCAGCTAATTTTGAATTCGTAAAAAAAATTTAAAAAATTTATAAAAATTTCAAAGTGTTCTTTCACATAATTTTTATCCTTCATCACAATCGTCTTATTCTCATCGTCATTCTGGTTTTCGTTTCATCCATTTTGAATGATCCATTCTCCCATTATTCCACAAACCGTGTTTTAATTATTTAATTAATACTTATCATGTTATTTAATAAAATTAATATTTATTAAATTTTAGGGTTTTTAATTAATAAATATTAATTTAATACTCATAGAAGTTGTTCGACAAACTTGGAAGAACTTTTCTTTTTTATTAATTGACGAAATTGTCGTGAGCAAGTGCCAGGGGAAATTTTTCTTCTACTTCCACTTGTCGTAGACAATTTTAATTTTTCTTCTATCATCCGGGAATTGATGATGAGATGGTTACAAGAGGTTATAGAAGAAAAGGAAATTGGGAAGAAGGAGAAATAAAGAAATATTACATATATCCAAAGCCCAGAAGAAGGAAAATCTTATTCTATAGGCACTACCCGACTTTCACACAGAAACCCGGTATGGACATTAGCTAGAGCCAAGCAACCTTGAGAGTTCTAACTAGTTATCTCCATTGTGGTATTATGAGTTTAAGAGATCATATGCCTAGAGGGAAGCAATAGCAAGAAGTTTATGAGGTCCATGCTTGCAAAGGTGAAGGCAATTTCATGCACATGCAAGGATTGATCTGGAATCCCAAACAAATCCCTTATGCAGCAAAGAAGGTGAAATTTCCCATGGCTGGTAGTTTGTTTTTTTTTGTTGTTGATTTGTGCAGCAGCTGGAAGCCATTCAATATCCTCCATGCAGGTAGAGAACAATATTTTCATGCAAGCCCAAGCATAATGTCCACGTAACCAGTCCAAGACAAAAATAAAATGCTAAAACAAAGGCCCACGTGATGGATTTGTTTCTAGGAGCTGTTTATTGTCAAGTTTCCCACATCCGTTGAATATTTCTCACACCTGCAGAAAAGACACACATAGTTTCCATGTAGCACATGTTTGGAGTTTCAAAAATCCACGTAGTCCAGTTCAAGAAGAATGATACGCTGCTCACGAGAAATAAGATCAGAACAGAGGTTGAAGAAAAGATTCCATGCCATGCTTGGAAGGGAGAGTGAAGTTTTTTTTAATTCACGCATAGCCTAAGGAGGAAATAAATTTGCTTGCACATTTAAAGGAATAATGAATTCAGTTTGTTTTTATCAACGCACAGCTTGAGGAGAGGAGATTGAGCCCGCATCTGTTTGGAGATCCACGCATCCTGTAAAGAAAAACATAACATAAATAAAAATAAATCCATGCAACATTCAAGGATAGTTTCCACACATGCTTTGGATGGAGGAATAATTTTAAAACACAACCCAAAATAGACTCTCACGCATGCACAATGTGGTGAATTTCAACACAGGTTTACTCATGATTTCTTTTTATTATTTATTATTTTAAAAAGGATATATTCATAGTGTTAAGCATGCGGAGAAGACAACAACTTTCTAACATTAAGGGTGGATGGAGATACTCACGCACACAGTGAATAGTTTAAAAATAATAATAATAAGCTTCAAATATTCAACACGTTGCTAGAAGTGTAAAAAATGATCTAAAATTGTATTATTTTTCAGATGGTGATTTGAGCTTTGCCTCAATATTTTTGTATGGTCATTTTGAATTCAGCATTCACCAAATCTCTTTTTATTATATATAAATATATATATATATATATATATAATAGAAAGATTCATGTTATCCTTCTGACAATGGTGGTCCGGAGACTTAGACCCAGCACCTTTCCAGTGTATTGTCTTCCTTTCACTTTCCATTTTTAAAAAAATCATAATGGGTGAACGTTCAAATAATTCAGTGCTGAATGCACATATCAAGGATTAGTTCCAGCATCATCCTTAAATTCAGCATTTGATAATATTTCAGATACCGATATGGGTCACGTAGATATGGTTCAATTCTATGACATGGTAAGATGGGAAGGGAAGACTGTTTTCTCAAAAAGGCTTTATCATTGTGGTTTATCCCAAGCGGCAGCATTTCCCGTTGCCAAACAATGCCCCGAATTTTTCTTAGCTTCTGTTAAACATTATGATCTTGAGCGTCAGGGAATTTTTAATGACATAAATGAACCTTTATTTCTCAATTCCCCATATCATATGGAAGATTTGTTAAGAGTACCACTTCATGAAGAAAATGTCGACATCACGCCAGAATTGTCACAACAGTTTTGGGATGAAAATCCTTTGAGATGGTCAAAGATGGTTTGTAAAAATTGGTTGATCAAACCAAAAACTCACACTTCAAGAATTCCCAAAGAGTTGTTTTGGGTAGAGTTTCATGAAGAAATAGGAAACATGATTACTCTCCTCAACAAGGTTTTTGGTCTACCTTCTGCTAGAAATTTTCATCCTTAGAAGTATAAGTTCATTTGTATCATTCTTGATGAAAAGATGTTCATTGATTGGGCAAGTATCATTAACAATACTCTCCATAAACAATTGATTGAGGTAAGGATGACAGGTAATTTTTACATGACCTCATATTTGATTTATGTTGTATCAAGAAGGAGGAGACATTTTTAGGGTTAACAACTAGAGGTACAATGGGTCCTAGAAAGAATAGTGTTTTTCACTTTTACCTACAGCTGGAGTTCAAGAACGTTTCTCACCATTTTTGGAGGGTAAACAATGCTTTCCTATTCTATATAATCCGGTCACTTAGGAGAAATCTAGAGGAAATATTTGCAGAAGATGCCAAGGCTGTGATAAAACAATGGGGAACTTGGTTTATCCAGTTTCCCTCTTACTCCTATATACGAGTTGATGGATTTGTGGGAGCTCCTTATATACTTCCTAAATATGTCAGTGATAAAATAACATTAATGGAACTTTCCCATCAGATTTTCAAAACACATTTCCTACTAGTGAATAAATGCAAAGGAGGCATTCATTTCCCAATTCAAATTGGGGAATACAAATGTCCAAAGTCCCACAGTGTAGAACTTATGGAAAAATAATTTTCTCTCATAACTATAAATCCTTTCACAAGCAGGTCTTAATTCGATATTAAAGGATCCATGGAAAAATCCCTAGGAGCAAGATATAAGCACAAGGAAAACATAGAAGACTATTGGGAAGAATGTGCGGATTACAGGGAGGTAAGATGACGACAATTTTCTCATCTCACACTGGCTCAGATAGAAAATTACAGATTGAGGGATCTTCCCTTAACCCTCGATGATAATGGGACTGATCTTATAGATCATGCCTATGATCAGATAGTTTTCACTCGACTCCCTGGTATTGATTGGAGTAGAGGAGATGAAACTTCTCTAGATGTCATGAATCAACCTGTGTTAAAAAGGACTATGATGTGGTATGAGAATCAGATAGCCAATCCTCTCCCATTTCAGGCACATATGTCAGAAATACAGAGTTTTCCAATGAAAATAATATTTACATATAAAGAGGTGGTGCAAAATTCTTCGCACCAATCCCCACTGACATCATCACATGCATCTCAAAGGCAAAGTCGGTGATTACCCAAACCTATCTCTAATAAAGAAGAAATGTCTCAAGGATCGGTAAAGAGTGTTCATTTTAGGGAAGGAAAAGAATGTGTTTCAGGTATCTCTACCCCAAACTCATCTATTCACATCATTGGGAGTTCCAATAGGCCTACCAAATATCCAAATCATCAATGTCATACACCAGAGTCCAAGAAAATCCCAGTGGTACAGATATCTAATTCTTCTAAACATCCAGGTGTTAAGGGTATTCCACAAGAACATGAGGATAATCAAGAATGTGTTGCAGATGCTACTTCACCAAGGATTGAAGCCACATAACAACTTCCTACTGGTTTTAGTCATGAGAAAGGAAAAGAGGATTTTTCTTCTAGTTCTCGACTTTTTTGTGTCGAATTAATGAATGAAACACCGACCTAGGTTGAATATGAAATAAAAAAGAGAAAGAGATTATTCAAAGCGGCCAACATTGATTTGGAGTCTCTTTCTTCCCTCTCCAATAAAATTGTGCATAAAAAGCCTAAGGTCTTCTCCAGAGTAGTGATTGATGATAGCGGAGATAAGTTTGTAGAAATTGTAGTTCCTACTACTCATAAGGATCATGGGGACATGACAGTCATTGATTATGAAGTATCCAAGATATCCCTTGGTAAGACCACTTTTGAAATCGATGTTACTATGGCAAAGGATTCAATGAATAGTGTGCTTAAAATGTTGGAGAGATACAAATCTAAAATTTCCCAACTCAAGGAAGAAAAGAATCAGTTGATTTCATATGTTCAGCATTTGATCAGCCCAATTGAGTCTTCTTTTCTTGTTCCAGAGATGGTGGCTATACTAGATCAAGAAATTCTCAATCAATCAAAGGCTGTGATAACTCTAGGGAACACTCTAAGGTCATGGGTTTCTGAAATAGAAATTGGTGGGTTGAAAATAATTGTTGAGGTGATAAAAATATATGAGAATATTTATGCCTACCTTGATCCAGTGTTTCCATTCAAGGAGTGCCTCATTACATAATTAATCGCACTGGATCATATTTTTCCAAAGTCTTCGGGATATTTCTCACATGGAATCCACATTCTTAGCCTCAGAGGGGATACTTGAGTTTGGTCATCGCATGACATGAATTCTATGGTTAAATCATGCTAAGGCTAGGAAAATGATTCTAGAAGACTTGGTAATTTAGTTTGATAGTTTATACAATGAATCCTATACCTCACTCTCTACAATTCAAGTCTTCATCAAAGATATTCCTTGCATCTTCGTCAATGAACACAACCAAAGGAATTCAGTACAACATCTGGTGGAGCAGTTTACAAAATTGATACATGAAATGTATACTCATATTGATGTTTTTTCCACTTCTTATATGAATCAATGTTTCAGAATCAAACATATTTGTAAAGAGATCCAATCTAAAGTTGTAGACCTGTATACCATACCAGGTAAGATTCTCAAAATACAGGTACTTTTTGAGGTTGGTCTTCTCCCGAGTTGTTTTCCAAAAGAAGAGAAGATGTACCAAAAGCTCAAATCTTTTGAATTGGAAAAGAATCAGGATCCTTGTTTTGCCAACAACATGGTAGGATGATTTCCTATATTTTCTCTTACGATTGAGATAGGCAAACCCCACCCCCAATGGATAAGGCACTGGTTTTTGTCGAATGTTTTGAAAGTGGTATTTTAAAATGATGTTATTATTGAATTCACTTTTGAGGAAACTTATGTGATTTATATTTTTAGTTGTTTTAATAAAGTTGGTTTAAAAATTCAAAGTCACTTAAATGCCCTATTTAATGTGCATTTAAAATCCTAACTACTTTGTAACCAATTTTTTGGTTATAAAAGGATGTTAGGGGCTTATTTGTAAGGGGGAATTTGAGAGAGGAGAAGAAAATAATTTTGTATGCAAGCTTTATTTTGAAGAAAGAAACTTTGTGTTCTTTTCAGAAGACATTTTAGAGTTAATGAAATATGAACTTTGTGTACCATTCATTATCTCTCTTAGCATTTGATGTTCTTATGTTCATTAGATGTTAGATGTTTAAATCTTGCATGTAATTATTGTCTTGGATCTTATTGTAAACACTATTAATCTGTTGTTCTTGTTCACAGTGATCAAGCTTTGTCATTTACTTGATCATGTGTGTTCCCTTTACTCATTCTCATTTAACTGATGCAAACTCCATTTTATTTGTGTTAGTTATTTATTGTTCTTCTCCATGAAATATTAGGCTCTAATTTTACCTAACTCTTACATGTTCCTTCCATTCATTCCATTCCATTTCTTTCATTCATTCTATTCCATCTCCCTCATTCACTTTTCTTTCCATTGATGTTCCAAAACACCCCCCACATACAATTTTGAATGTACAGATGTAAATATAGTTTTGGTTTTCAATAAAGGCAGCCTCACCTTCATTGAGAAGGGACTTCGTTCCTATATAAATGCATGTCATTTGCATGTGTGCAAATCCATATGTTAACACGATCCATGTTGGGTCCCTAAAATATTTTCTAAGTACACAAAGGTACATGGGCGCGCAAGGCCTAGGTTGAAGGATGGGCATCCAAGGAGAAGGCGTGTAAGGCAAGGTTCTAGGAAGTTTTTAGAAGAGTCGTGTTGCGCGCCGAAAGACAAGGTATCAAGACTTAGCCATATTTGGCATATTGGGTAGGACACGAGAAAAAAGTGACCCGACTACACATGCAGAGTGGATAAGGTGCTAGCCTAGTGACAAGTTTTCCTAGGAAGGAATATGCCCTACGATAGAATTTTCTAGAAGACATCATGGCAAAAGGTGGAGAGCTCAGGCCTAGAGGAGCATGTTCCCATGGAGAACCAATTTCAAACACTTGGCATTGGATTTGAGGCCGCAGAAGGATGAGTTGGCACTCTGGGATGCCTATATATACAAACCCCGGCAAAAGGGAAGATAGAGAGGGACAGAAAAATATATAGATCAGAAATACAATAGAGAGATCAATAGAGAGCGGAGCTCTACTGAAATGCCACAAGGAACTCTGTTTGGGTTGGGTAGATAAAACATATGAGATGGATGTACCAAGGGCTTGGGGTTTAAATTTCTTTTTGATAGCTAAATGATATGGATCCAGTTATGATTCATGACTTCGGCTTGCCTCTCTACGATGCTCTGTAATGAATCTAATGAATGTAATGAGGTTATCAGTTTATATGAATATGATCAATTATGATTCTGGTGCATTTACATATCTTCATGGTTCTGTTTTATGCATGTTTATGGAATAAGTATGAATCCTTTCACATTTCCCTTTCTTTTTTTATTCAGTTCTTGAATTTTTTTTAAAGTATCTCTATCTGTAATGACTGCAATGATCTATAGCTGTTTTGAGCTCTATGATGTTCACATGTTTCATTCCCACTCACTTCCTTTACATTTTGGATCATAGATGATGTTTTCCCACTCAACTCACATAAAAGAGAGACTCGACACCCACGCGTGCCTCGGGTGAGCGCCCAGCGCCCATTGGGTGATAGGCTCGGCGCGCATGGGATTCCCTTGTTCTTTGGGGGTGTAAAAATGACTACATCTTGGTTCCGTTGCCAGAAACCTCTTTTAGAAGTTGTAGTGGGAAATGGCATACATCATGATCTATGCAATGAGTAATGACAGAGTGTTTAACTTTGGAAAGTTTTGAATCATGGTTCAAGAGCATGGAGGATGAATTTTCTCAGAGATTCATCATTGGACCTGAGTTTGATGCACGTAGATGGGTAGAAGAGAACCTCTACCATGATTTATATGAAACTTTTTTTTGTTGCTTCCCAATAGAACTATATGAATGGCTCTCTGCATATGCATCTAGATCAATCTGGTGTTATAGATCATGTGTGTGGACCCAAGAAGAGTACCAGAGGCTGCAAGATGCAGATTTGACGTGGACTCTTGTTGTGGATCATTGGTGGAAAGGAGTATTGGCTAGCTACACTCTGAAGTACGCTATTTCTACATATTCTTGTCTGAAAGTTTCTAAGTTTGAGTTTCTGAGGGAGCCCAGAGGATCATTTCTACATGTTATTCCTCTGGAAATGAAGATCTTGATTGTTACCTTGAGTTTAGAGGCATTTCCAATGGCCGGCTAAACCGCTCTAAGCACTAGGCGAGGAAGCTAGGGTGGAGGAAGATGGCAGATATTGCGATAGAGAAAGAAAGGGAGGAGAGACAACTCAATTATAGTGAAGCGTGTGAAAGGGAGATTGCTAGAAAATGTGAGGTTGCAAGTGTGATGGATCTATGGAGGTAGATGTTGCGGGAAGGAGTTGAGGTTCACGCGGAGGACGTGGAACCTGAGAAATCTGTGCTACCCCATCTTGGTAAGCGCAAAAGAGAAACCCCTTCAGCTTCTCTATGAGAGTTCGTTACATGGAGAGAGAAGAGTCGTTGGCACATATCTGAACCCATCTAGTGACCAAACCATGGCACTTGGTTTTCTAGATCAAGGTGAGGATATTGTTAACCCATTTGATATCAGTGGAAGTGATAGATCTGCGCCCAGGAGATATAATTTCTCATTTCCCACTTCTATGGCTACGCATACTATTCCAGTATTCGGAGGAATTTTTATACAAGGAGAAAGTACACGAAGCCTTCG
This sequence comes from Taxus chinensis, assembly GCA_019776745.2. Lineage (NCBI taxonomy): Eukaryota > Viridiplantae > Streptophyta > Pinopsida > Cupressales > Taxaceae > Taxus > Taxus chinensis. Next base: position 808,352,444 of record CM034150.1, read on the forward strand.
GTCTCGTGTCTGGGAGTGGCATGGGGTACACTATTGGCAGTGGGGCATTATCATAAACTAGTCAGCACACAGTTCAATAGAACTTTGGGGACCCTTAGGCATGACCAGCTATAGGACCTAGTGGATCTATTGAATCTAGTGGGTCAGGAGGAACAGGACCTAGTGGATTTGGTGGGTCTAGTGGGTCAGGAGACACAGGACCTGGTGGATCTAGTGGCGAGGGAAACACCGGAGGAAACCAAGGCTCTGGCTCAGGAGGACAAGGGCCCCAACCACCTCCTCAAGTTTTCTTTAAGATGTCTTTACATTTTCCATATTACAAAGGTATTGAAGATGCTATAGAACATGTTCACAAGTGTGAGCTACTATGGCACATGAAAGGGATCACTAGCCTAGAGTGGAAAGCAAACCAGTTTGTAATGATGTTGCAAGGGCACGCACATAGCTGGTATAGGAAATATGATCCTCATAAAATGGTGGTGGATTATACTACTTTAAAGAACACCTTCTTGGTAGAATTCCACATCCCTGAGTTTGAACAGAAGAGCATCAGTGCCTTGAAGGAGATTCAATAGGTAATGGCAGAGAGTGTGCGAGAATATGATGCATGGTTCAAAACCCTCCTGTCAAAATTATCATATGACATTCACCCTTCACAACATGCTCAATGGTTTTTTGGGGGTTGATAACACCTTTTAGAAGAGCTTTATCTCATAAGACTTTCACAAACCCACGTGAGGCGTTAGAAGCCATGTTCTATAGCATTGAAGCTGTTGGAAGTGTTGATACAGGGGTTAGCTCATTTCTGGAAGCTCAAATCATTTTTATGGCTAAGCAACTGAAGAATTTGTTTGCGAACTCATCCCATGAGACTCGCAATGGTATGTGGTGTACAGATTGTGAAGTAGAAGGGCATGTCAAGGATAGTTTCCCCCGGAGGACAATATGCGTCATAGCAGTCAACTGTGAGATTTGTCATGGGGACCATGATGCAAGTAGATGTCCCTTGTTACAGTGCACAATTCGAGAAGAATGTGTCCTGCTACTGTAATATTTGTACCTATATGACCCATGACACTAAGGATTGTAGGATTATTGATCAGATCCATGAGGTCAATTGATCTTGGTGTGTGCCAAACTAGCCTTGCTAGTAGTTCTAAGAATGATGACCACCATTATGAGGAGCGCACAGATGGAGGCGCGCACAAAAGGGGATTTCATGGAGGATTAAGTGGTCCTGGTAACCGCAGAGGAGGAAGAAGATGAATTCCCACGTGGAATCTATTTTAATTGTGGGTCTACAAACCACTACAAGCACGAGTGCCAGATTTATTGCAGTGCTCATGGTGTGGGAAGAAGCACAAGTATGAGGAGTGCCTTGAGTTGTTTGAGCACATGAATCACATCACCGGAAATACAAGGACACTGCAATGGTAAGCATTAAGAAGTCTGACACACAATGGATGCCATGGGTGACACATGATGTAGGCTTGGAACCTGTTATGGTAACAACAAGAGCAGAGGCCACATGCACAAAGGAAATACCAAGGCAGAAGAACCTGGTTTTAAGGGAAGAAGTGGTACATGGGAAGTACCCAGACCCCAACGCATCAAAATGAGGTATATCAAGAAACCATTGATGTCATTCAGAGTTTACAAGGAGAAATCCAGTGCCTAAAGGAGCATTCCAGGAGGGAGGGGCAAAGAAGGAAGGTTGAGGTGCCAAAAGATGACCTGGATGAGGTCAAGGAAGTATGTAAAATGCTAAGGAAAGATAATATTATTCCCTTACTAGGAGCATGGTTGAGAGAGAATGTACCATGCACCAGAGAAGAGTGTGAGAGGAAGGTCTTGCATGTAAACCTTCCCCCTCAAAACCTTGACTATGATAGGGAGATCACATTAAATGTAGTCGTGGATGGATGGCTCCTTAGTAATATCCTCATTGACACAGGTTTGAAAGTCAATGTTCTCACCTTGGATGCATGGCATCAAATGGGAAGACCTACATTACAACCATCTTTGAATGTGTTATATATTGGCAAAAAAAAATGAAGGCAATGACCATTGGTGTTTTAAAGGATGCAACCATCATCATTTAAGGAGATAAGTTTACTGAGGACTTTGAAGTCTTTTCACTCGCCAAGGTAGACAATTTCCCAACATTATTTTGGTGCGCTCATGGTGCTATAAGAATAATGCAGATCTTCAGTTCAATAATGGATACATAAGCTTTGAAAATGAGGAGGAATAGGTCATCATACCCCTGGCTGATGGAAAATCAACACCCTATATTGAACCTTTGGGAGAAGAGGTTATAGATAGTAATATATGTGTGCTCAATCAGGGATCCAGAGACAATTCATCCCACAAAAGGAGTTATCCAGTTTGAGGATGCCTCAGTCCCTAATTGACACCACCAATATAGCATGTCGATAATTGAGCACATGGAGACCTATGAGTTAATCAGACATGACATTTGAGAGGATCGGTAACAAAGGTGCGTACAGTCTGTGATCTATAGGGATCCAGAAAAATGACACCACTTCATCATTTCCAAGCCAACAACATAGAAGGAGAATCAAGACACCACGATGAGATAAAATGAGGTAAGACAGAGGTTCTGGAAGGAACCGCTAGCTCTGTGCAGAGCATCAGTTTGCAGAACCACCACCTTGCAGGGTGGCAATATCCTATATTACCACCCCCCAACTCAGGGCAGTGGTCATTGAGACTTTTGGTCTTACTTAAAGGGGTAAGGCAGTAACTAATACTTTCAAATAACAAAGAATCAATGGAACGTGAGATCAAGACATGAATTTGAAGTGAAATAGCCGTGTCATCAAACAACTAGTCCATGCCCTTTCACATTCTATAGTGCATAGGACTAGACATGTGAAGGGCCTAGTAAATACCATGAAAATCAACAAGAGAATAGGTGTTCAAAGATCCAGAGAGATTGAGAGGAGAGTTTAATGAGAGCAGTGAGATAATATCTTCTAGTGTCTGGAATGGAATTGTAGGAGCAAGGTGTAGAAACATAGCAAACACAGTAATTGGAGAGAAGGTTTATATTGTTGCTTCTTTTCATACTTATTGTAATCTATAATTGTACCTATATTAGACCAATAAAACTGGGAAGAAAGTAGAAGTTTCCCTACTCATGATTGGTTTTCCTCCATTGTAAGTTTCTAGGGATAAAATTGTTGAAGTGTTGAAGTGTTGACATTATTTCATTCTCTGACAATTTCCTAGTCTATAGCACTGAGATAATCAGTCATGAAGCTCTAACTTTTAAAGTAAATCTATCATTTTCGCAAAGTACCCAAAAGTAGTAACAACATAGTTGGTTGATTCGTAGAGTTCCAAAGTAGAAGTTTACAAATCCATTTTGGTATCCCAGATTTGATTAGCTCATATCAAAAGACTGTGGTATTCTAATCTTTCTTATGAATTTTGGTATGCACTAGTGGACTGAAGGTCCAAAGCTCGATGATAGAAGTGGAAACAGATAATTCACAGCTCAAATGGCTTCAAGAGAACTTGGTCCGTACAAGTTGAGATGTTTGAGACGGAGTGATGTTGATAGATTTCATAGAAAATACCAGAACATAATTTGATCAGACTGCTGCAAATAGATGTGCTTCGGTCCAAGCAAGATTCCAATGCAACTCGGCAAGTTTGAGCACTAGATGGAAAATGTCACGTATCCAAGAAAGAGCCACGAAGAGGAAGAATGGGAAGAGACATGAAGAGATGCCAATTGTAAGCGAGAAGTTAAAATATGCACATACACCTTTTAAAGTTGAAACTAAATGGGTGGAAATAAAGAATGCTTTAAAGCTATAAGTAGATGCCCAAAATCAACTACTGGATACAATGGTTAAAACAATTGGACAGTATACTTTAGTGTGCAGAATAGATCCCCCACAAGAGATACTATCAACATGCCAAAAGTGTCGAAAATACAGATACAAAATATCTCAACAAATAAGAGAGATACACTACACCTGCTAAAGTTTTAAAAATGCTTAAAACAACAAGCATCACAATGCAGAAGGTATAGAAAGTGGAGTAAGAGGCCTAATGGTGGAGGAGCCACACCTGTAGAGTCCTATCAATGAATGCCTATGTCGTCACCACGAGTGATTAGATATCCACCCCAAATCAACACAGATGGATGAAGAAGATGTCTGCATATGAATTGGTACAAAATGCACAGTGGGTGCATGCAAAAGAACATCAAAATGTGTGTCAGGTTGATCATGTCTAACAGCTGAAATCTTAGGTTTCTCAAGCCTGAGTGAAGATATAGAACTCATGTGTTACTCATGATCCTCAAAAAGAGTCGAGTGAACAAACAAAGGAGCTCTATTAATGTGTGATCCCAATGAAGTATTTGCACGAAAACCAATGTCATGGCAAGAATTCCACTTAACATGTGGAAGAGAGGAAATAATACCCTGTGAATGTCTATCAATACCTCCACCAGTGAAACCCATAAAACGGAGCATGCAAGAACTAAAGGCAGTTGTATGCTTCTCAAAAAATCCATACAGCTAAGCAGAAGTAGGATACACAACATGTGGTGTTGTAATAGGCACAGATGTGGAAGAGCATGCAGTAACAAGCTTCATAGGTGTATGAGCATCAAGAGCAGGAATAGACTCAAAGACTAACAGATCAATGTCAGTGGGTTCAGAAGCAATAGCTGCAAGTGGACTAGGAGCATGGATATGGCTATCCACAATATGATGGTGATGTTGTAGGCTAGCAAGTTTGTTCTGCAGGAAGTGTATTATTGTATCTTTATCGTGAATGAGTGATTGTAGAGAATTTCGCTTCTCGAGCAATCTATTTTCTTCCACTAATTTTACAATATCCTCTTGAAGTCCACACACTTCAGAGAAAAGCATATCATTCTCATAATCCATGATAGATACAAAACGCAACTCCCAGAAGTTTAGGACGTTGGGCTCAGCCGAAATTGTGTCCACAATTGATTACAACACTCCTCCATATTTGACACTTTATAATTATATTACAAGTCTCAAAATAAATATTTCCAGTGGAAATAGCATGAAAAAACAAGCAATTTTGTAAAAAATGACACTCAAAATCGAGTTACTGATCAAAAGTTACAAGCTTTTTAATATTTTACTCTGTTATTTATTTTAGTTGCCACTAAAACAAAATAAATTGTTGTTGCCTTCACCACACAAATAGAATTAAAGGGCGCTGAAGTTAAGCACCTACTAGTAGGAATCACAAGTTGTAAGCCCTCATATGACCATACCATATGACCAAGGGCTAAGGATTATAATGGGTGTAAAAAATACTATTTCTGGACTATGTAAATAGTGACATTTGTTTGCCAAAAATAGCAACCTGCGGATTTTCCCAAAATAGTAAAAAACCATGCACAGCATCCGTGGACCCCTGCCAAAAAAGGAAAGATTTGCCTATGTAGATCTCGAGAAATCTAACAGACCCAACAAAGAATCCTACATTTTATTTTCTTCCTAATACGAATCTCGAGGCAAACCGGTGTGCTTTCCTACAACAATACAAAAAACCCAGAAAAATGATTGCCTCAAGAAATGGTCAAGTTTACAATTGATCTTAGGGTTTTCCTGCCTTTCAGATCTAATGGAAGCCTCCATTTTGCATAAAAATGCACGCAACAACAAAATATGACCAAATCCCAAATATATGAATATACAATGAATTTATTTGCAAAATAAAACTTACAGACAGATGTCAACATCAATCTCCAGCTCTAATACCATGAAAGGAACGATAACCAGATCGTACCAAGCCAAGAACACAGATGCTAATCAAACACCACGATCAATAAGTGAAAGTAATTCGCTAGAATAGCTTTACATAAAACCTTTGCAAACAAATGAGCAGCAATATCATATATTATTATGGAACTCAATGCAATACATTGAGAATGGGTCTTGCTTAAATAGGCAAGGAATAACAATCTCAGAACCAGTCAAGATCGTAGATCAAGCCATAAATCAAAGAAATAACTAGTCATCAAACAACTAGTCAAGACCATATATTTAGGAGAGAACTAGACATCAAGGATCTATTCAATACCATAGATCAAGGAAAGAAATATTCAATACCATAGATCAAGGAAAGAACTATACCTAACAACTAGATAATATCTCCTAATATATAATTAAGATAAAAGAAAATATCCATACAAATAAGTGGGTGAGGATAAATGCAATAAAGGTTACTAAAGTACCTAGGTGAACATGAGCTAAGGTAAATACCTACTCTAACAAAACACACGTACGGTCTGGCGCCTAGGAGGAAAGGAGCTACCTAAGTTGTTATCCAAAATTCACCCCCCCAAGGTAATTTTAATAACATATTGATTCAAGGCAAAAAATCATGTTTCTGGGGTCCCCTCGGTTTCTTTCTAACCCTCCTGTCCAAGAAGAAAACCCAACGTTTTAAAAGTATGTGAAAAAGTTGCAAAGAGCCAGGCTTGAGGCCGAAATACAGAGAAAATCGACTAAGGCAGCACTAGGGACAGTTGGGACGTCGGGGCCCGAATCGGCCGAAAAACTGCCAAACGGTCCACGTAGCAAAGGGACATCTGTGCCATGGGGACGCACGGGACGCGAAAGGGCGAACCGGCTGAAGGTGAAAAAATTGACTAACTGTTGTGCAGGCAGTCTGGGACATCTGGGTTGTGAGTACGCGAAGGACGTGAAAAGGAGAAGCGGTCGAGAGCAAACAGTCAGTCCGAATCAAGCGGTTCGGTGAAATTTGTCCCAGACAGTTTGGGACATCTGGGACAAAGGTACGTGGAGGACGCGAACCGCCCAGATCGGCCGAAATAGGGAACCTTCGTCTAGGACACCCGGGACAAAAGTACGCGCGGGATGCGAAAAGCTGAAAGAGCTGAGAGCCAATGGAATCTCGCCATGTGTCTTCACCGCAAAGAGGAGCAAGGAAGCCCGAATCGGGCGGTTCGGAGATTTTTTTCCCAGACAATTTCGGACATCCGGGACAAAGGTACACGGAGGACACGCGGGACGCGAAAAGGCGAAAGGGCCGCAAACAGAGACAAGGAGGGCCCGTGTCCAATGAAATTGTGCCACGTGGCAGGGGAGTTTGGAGCTCGGGGAGAGTTTTGGAAACTTAGCAAAGTTTTGGCCCAAAACTAAAAGGTAAAGGTTTTCCCCGCGCCCCTATCAACGAACCAAACGATGCCACGTGTCCCAAGTGGTGGGGCGCGGGGGGAAAATGAAAATTTTTCCAAAGTGTAAGAAAAGTCAAAATTTTCAAGGAAACCCCATGGAAGGGGAAGAAGAGAGAATTGCACGGCCAATCAGTGCCCGACACGTGTCATCCAAGTGGTAGAGCGCGGAAAAAATTCAAACTTTTCTCGCCGATCCGATTTTGGCCTGTTTTTGCCCTAAATCTTCAGATCGCCATAACTTTCGATCCAGAGCTCAGATTTTCACGTTCTTTATATCAATGGAAAGCTGGCAAAATTCTTTACATGATTCCGGGGTCAATCTTGAATTTTGGTTCAGTTTTGAGTGAGGAAATTGAGAAATGCCTCTGGCACGTAATAATAGACAGAAGTGACGTTTCAACAACCAGCTTTAATACAACAGACAGTTCGCCGTTTCTGCTAGACAGTCCACCATTTTGCCAGGATTCGCCGCTTCTGCCATAATGAGATGAGTTAAATGCAACCTAGAAGTGGTTGGGGTAGATATGGATTTCCTCTCTCTTCCCTCTCTCATTCTTCCTAAAGGTCGAACCTTCCTATTTTGCCCCTCCCTTCTTCTCTTTGGCAGGTGAATTTGTGGAGTTTGAACCTCCCATTTGAAACTGTAACGCAACTCTGCCTCTTGGCATTTTATAGTGTATTGTATCAATCTTTGGAGCAAGTAATGCATGTCTGTGGATGATTCTCAACCCTCTCTGTGTTCATTTGCATCCTCCTGATCTTTCACTGCAAATTTTGTTATCTGTGCATGATCTTGCATCACATTTTAATGGTCTGTGTTTATTGGCAAGATAGGTGTTCTTCATTCCTCGGTGCATCACCTCTGTTAGCTTAGGTTTATTTTTGTGCATCTTCTTACCCTGTCTCCTTGGCGAGTTAGATTAGACTTTGAGAAAACCCTCTGCATTTTTCATGTGCATCTGAATAGAGGAATAGGAACCAGCCTTCTCTGGAGATTCCTTTCTCATTTTTGCAAGTCCCACACTTGGAGAAAGGATTCCATGTTGTGCAATCACACTGGATGCTAGCATGATCAACCTATAAATCTGATCAACATCCAAGGGTGCTGTGATTTTACATCAACAAGTGCTCAGGAGGATCCTTCCCTGAGGTCTTTTTGTAAAAGATGGAAGCTCAGTGGAAGGAGGAAAATGAACGAAGGGGGATGTTAAGTTACGTCTGACTCAAAACTGCTACGCGCTGGTGGGTAATGCATCAGGATAATCTCTTGGAATGGCATAAGGTGAGAATTTCGTTCTCTGTATGGTTTTGCAGGAGCAACGTACCCACGACTATTAAAGATTACCATGGTAAAGAGACAGCTTCCTTCCATATCTACTCATGTGAGACAACCTAGATGGGAAGCACAAAAGCATTGCCACCTTCATTATGGGTTCACAAGTTGTATTCCACCCTTCAAGGTTGTACACATGCATGGTACATTTATTCTGAGACACGTCACCAGAAAGGGAATAGGCAAGAGTTAATGGCTTATCTCATTCAAACATTCAAGTATCGGAGTACAAAGCCCTTGGTAGATAAGGCATTATAGGTTGTCAAGCATCTTACCATTGGGGATAGTGCCATGGCAAAAGATAGGCTACTGGAGTTGCTAGGTGAACCTGGCCTGGAGGCACGCTTTGAGGAAGAAGAAACATAAGAGATACAGCTTGAGTGCATGTGTTTGGAAAAAGAAAAGGGGAAGATGGTGTATGTTATTTATGGTGAAGAAGTGAGAAAACCTGGATGTTGACCATTCTGTAGGGATGCGCAAATTCATAGACAGTGCTGATGAATGGGCGCACGCCTATCATGAGCCTTTAAATACAAAGAAGGTTAACATCAGCTCAGAATAAGAGCTTAAAGAGGCTATGATCAGAGACTATTGGTCAGAGAAATAAGTCTCTAAGATCATTGATCTTTTACGTGCGTTTGAGGATTTATTCCCACGAGGGTATTATGAGCTTAAAGGTGTTCACCATTCCTTGGGAGAAATGAGAATTAAGTTGAAGGAAGGTGCGTGCCCAGTCCGGAAGAGACCATACCGAATGAATCCTAACATGTGCGTCAAGGTTAAGGAAGAAATAGATAATATGATAGCATTGGGCATTATTGAAGTTGTTGAAGAGTCAGAATGGATAAGTCCAATGGTAATTAGCATCAAGAAGGATGGAAGGATAAGGATCTATGTTGATTACAGGGAACTGAATGCAGTATGTATCATTGATCCTTTTCCAACCCCATTTATTGAATAAATATTAGAGGGAGTGGCAGGGCGCAAGGTCTATTCTTTCACAAATGGATTCTCAGGCTATCACCAGGTAAGGATCACGAAGGAGGACCAAAGGAAGACAACTTTCGCCACTGAGTGGGGAAGTTTTTCCTATACGATCATGTCATTTGGGTTGAAGAATGTGTCTGTTGTGTTCTCTCGCATTATGGTACAAGCCTTCTAGGACTTTATCCATAATTCCTTCAAGTCTACCTGGATGATTGGATAGTATATGGGTTAGTGAAGGACCATTGTTACAACTTAAGGCTGATGTTTGAAAGGTGTCGGTAGTTGAGGATATCCCTCAACATTAAGAAATGTATCTTAGCTACCTTGTTTGGAACATTATTGGGGCACATCATATGTAAGGAGGGCCTACTAGTAGATCCCGCAAAGGTTGTAGTAATTGTGGGATTGAGGGAGCCTACTAGTCAAAGCACAGTGTGTGGATTTCTTGGGCATATGGGGTACTACAGAAAGTTCTTCAAGGGATATGCCAAGATCGTCGCGCATTTAGAAGAGTTTCTTAGACATAAGAGTTCCTTTCATTGGGGAGAGGCACAACAGAAGGAATTTGACACTTTGAAGGATAGGCTTGTCACCGTGCCCATCCTACTTTTCCCTTCTTGGGATAAGCCTTTCCATGTTCATGTGGATGCCTCAAGAACCGCCATTGGAGCAATACTTGCACAACCTGGTGAAGGGATTGTTGATCATCCTATGTGTTTTACAAGCAGGAAATTGACACCAGCATAATAGAATTACACTATGACTAAGCGGGAGGCATTGTCAATGATCTACACGCTTCATAAATTTAGACAGTATTTGTTGGCAACCCCTTTTATATTTTACACTGACCATATGGCATTGAAATACTTGGTGAACAAGCCCGTTCTACAAGGGTGCATATGTCGGTGGGTACTATTGTTTCAATAATTTGAGTTCACAGTGGTTTTCAAACCAAGGAAAATTAATTCTAGGTCTGACCATTTTTCTAGGATTGATTCAAGGGAGGATGCGCAGAGTATTAAAGAGATTATGCCAGACACACAACTATTTAGGTTGTGGTGCACACCCTTAGATTTGGAGGATATTGTAGTATTTCTCAAAACAAGTGTGGCGCCAGACAGAATGAAGGCCTTGGAAAAGAAGAAGTTGGCCATACACGTCGTGTCCTACATGCTAATTAGTAGAGACCTTTACAAAATGGGTCGTGATGAGGTTCTCCACCATTGCGTGCTAGAACATGAGTGCATTGCAATTATGGAAGAAGCACATGGTGGGATTACATGAGGACACTATGTGGGACATGTAATCGCGCAGAAGATTATACTCGTAGGGCTCTGGTGGGAGACCATTTATCAAGATTGCATTGAGTTTTGCAAGCCCTGTGACCATTGTCAGTTCCTTGGTAAACCTGGAAAAAGGGATGAAATGCCCTTATGACTAATAGCCAGCGCGGAACCATTTGAGAAATGGGCTATCGACTTTGTTGGACCAATCTTTCTATTGGCGTGAAGGACTCGTTCACGGAATATCCTCACTTGCACTGATTATTTGACAAGGTGGGTAGAGGCAGCACCTACAAAGGATTGTACAGTGGCTACCACTACTAGATTTTTATGGGAAAACATAATCAGCAGGTATGGATGCCCATTGAATTTGACAAGTGATATAGGTACGCACTTCCTTAATGAAACTGTCAAGATTCTGCTATCAGAATTCATGGTGGCCCATCACAAAACTAATCCCTATCACCCTTAAGCAAATGGAACTGTTGAGGAATTTAACAAAATACTTAGCCACACATTGACTAAGATTTGTGATGTTGGTAGACATGATTGGGATGACAAAGTATCAGCCATTCTTTGGGCATATAGGACAACCTACAAGAGGTTGAATAAAGCCACACCATTTCAATTGGTGTTTGGCATGGAGGCTATCCTACCAGTTGAATTCATGTTACCTTCTCTGCGTATAGCGCGCGCAAGAGGATTGGCTGACAAACAAGCGCTGGAAGAAAGAATTGACAAGTTAATGCAATTGAACGAAAGATGATCACTCGTTAGGTGGAGCTAGAAGACAAAAAGCAAAACAAAAGGCATGGCATGATTGTCACATTAAGAACAAGAAGTTTTAGGTTGGGCAAATGGTCTTACTGTATGATTAAAAGTTTTTGTGCCATCCTAGGAAGTTAAAATTGCATTGGTTGGTTCCCTACATCATCTCGTACATCCTTGATTTGGGTGCGTACCAATTATAAGTGCTAGATGGGACGACATTTCCTGGACACTTCAATGGGAGTAGGTTGAAGCCCTACTATAAATAAGTATTTTGGGTGTTTGTAAATAAGGTAGTATTGCCAGTTAGTTTAGGATTTCCCTTAATGCATTTTCTTTTCTTGTGTTTCCCTTTTCTCGTTGTTGTTTTGTGTTGCGCCTTAGGCACCGGTAATCTCATTACTTTTTTAAGGTTGTAACTACGCAGAGGACCGCACATCATTTTAGTGTGGAGTGGAGTAAGGTGGAATAAATTGGAGTGTGAAGCGTAGGAAGGATTGCATTGGAAATCCCAGTTGAATGGCCCTATGAAGGAAGTACATGCAAGGAAAGGTGAAAAAGGATGGTTGGTGTTAGGGTAAGGCTACATTGGGTATCCATGTACAAGAGAGGAAGAAGTGCAAAAGCAACACGAGGTAGGTGAGACAAAAATCATGACAGAAGAAGTGCCTTTTGCGCTGGTGACGTGCGCGCAAGAGTCTCCTGTCAAGATGGATTGGTTGTGCGCTAGAAGGTTGGGGAATTATCCGCGCAAGGTTGGGCATGTGAGTTAAAGCACTAAAGTCTGGTTTGTTTGAAAAAACCGCATTAAGTGTTAAAGTATAGTGGTAGGTAAGATAGCATTTAATGTTAAAAAGTGGGAAAAACTATAAATAGAGGGTTGGGCACTTCATTATTTACTTTGTGATTACAAAGAAGGAAGATATTTTGTGAACTAGGGTTTCCAGAGTTGATCACTATGAAGAAAAATTGGAAGATTTTAACTGTGAGTAACTAGTTTGGATCTGCAAACCGGGGGAAAGTAATTCACGGGCGTGGGAAGAGTTGTGGAGAAGTGTCGTCTTATGAAAATATATTCCAATTAGGGTTTGGAAACTAGGGCATGGGTTGGAAAAGAGTATTCTTTGCAGGTTAGAGATTTGAACTTGGAAAAGTTAGAAGAGTAGAGCTAGGAAGAGAAGTTGAAGTGAAAACCTACACAATGGCACCCAAGAAACCAGCAGTAACACCTAAGGGAAGGGTAAGGGAAAACAACAAGAAACTACCTCAGGTACCAATGAAGAATGGTATGCATAAATGAAGTGCCCAAATGGGGTTTTGCTCGGGATGGAATGGGAATCCCACTTGAGAAAAATGATAGTAAGTGAATACAATCATCGCACGAACGTGATTGAAAAGGAAATAGAGTTGGCGTTAGTGCGCCTAACTAACCAAAGAACACCTGAGGGGTTACCAATTTATAGCGATGAAGTCAAGGTGAAGTTAGAGAAGGCGGTATTATTACAACTCTATGAGTTTCCCTACTTCGGAAACCCAGAGCGCCTCTATCAATGGCTGATGTCGCGCATACATGAAGACCACTTTCACTTCGCGGGGCGTAAGATGCACATAAGCCCTCATCTAATTTCAAGATTCACAAGCCTTATCTGTGAGGGAGAAAGTTTAGAGGATGACCTGTGCAACAAGGAAGCAATTAAGGAAACAGTGGCCACGTATGCGTATAAGAAGGGGTCAAGGTATTTTGATATCAGGGATATCCAAGACCCAATGATGAGAATGGTCGTGCGCCTGGTAACAAAACTCAACACATAAGAAAGATGGACGCAGGTAAACAAGTCCTGGTTAAATGTTTGTAGAAATAATATCAGAGGGCACCATCTACAATCTGTTTCTACATACATTTCAGATGAAATTATCGCCAGCGCATAGGAAGGAGACAAGATTCTCTTTGGTAATGTCCTCTTAACCATTGTGTTCTCAGAAATCGGAGTACCAGATGCAGCAGATAAGTTTGTGTGGGAGTACCCAGAGGAAGACCCCTCTCCTACAAAAAGATTTGAGAAATACACCTGTGATAGCATGACGCCCATTCACAAGGCGCGTCTTGAAAATGGTATACGTGCTTAAGGAATGCATTCGGGGCAGAATGGAGAATACTGGAAAAACTACCAGCACTTACAGAAGGAGAAGTTGAGTTTGATGTATACCAACACTTTTGTATTAGTAGGTTCAAGTTGACTGATGAGAACATGATCCCATGGTGCAAGCTCCCATTTTCCTTCACAACTCAATACTTCCAGGTGGGAGTTAACAGATTCAAGGAGTCCAAAAATTTAAAGCTTGACCTTGGAAGTTTGGACCGGGACCACAGGGAGATGCGCAGGACATTGGTCTACCCCAACAAGCGCGCGTACATGGAAAAATATGTGTCGCTTGAAGTCTAAATGGTAAAACCCCTGAATCTAACTATTACAGGAAGGTTTGTGGCGCATATATACCTTCGGATAAGGCCCAAGTTTTAGAAGGGTGCTTATCTTGAAAACGAGATAGCTATACCTAAGGACCTAACAAGTAGGAAGAAGACTGCGCCCAAGAAGAAGGAGATGGAGGAAATAAAGAAGAAGGCACCAAGTGCCCAAGATACACACACATTAGGCGCCCTGGGAATAAGTGCTAGAACGAGTACTTACACATGCAGGAAGAGGTCCCTAGTCAAAGAAGAGGTGCCAGCACAGGAAAAGCTTATTGCAGAGGAGAAATCACCAGAGGAAGAGGAAGAGAAAGCAGAATCTCCTATACTGGAATCCCCAGTTAGGAAGAAATAGAAGGTGATGGAGGAAGCTGACTCGGAGGAGACGAAGAGCTTGGAGAAATACATAGGTGAGAGGGATGACGATGAAGAAGATGATCCTGAAGGGGACCAAGAGCCACTTTTTTTTCAGCGTGCACGATTCAAAAGAAGAGGGTGGAGAAGAAGAACATGAGTTCCTTTTCATGCGGCGCAAGGGTAACTAGGAGGAGGAAGGCACCCAGGACATGGAGAGAAGTGAAGAGGTTGGTGCGCAGGATCAGAAAAATCCAAGCCTCACAAAGGAGCAAGTAAACAAGGTGGCAGAAAGAGAAGCAACGAAAATCTACGAGGCCTTGGTAGAACAAGAATTAGAGTGCAGCACTGATATAGTGATGGAAGAGGATAAGGAAGAAAGTGCAGGGAAAGATCACGGCAGCATGGGAGGCCCTAGTCTATCGGTAATTGTTCCTAAGGGCACACACACAGGGGGAAAGTGCATGGAGATCCAGAGGCAAGGAATGAGCTACATTAATGATCCTAACAAGGTGTTATGCATGTGCACTTCCAAAGCACTGTCCCAATAGATTAACTCATGGCAATGAAGTCATTTGATGAAGAAGGTGCATACCCTTGGATGAGGAAGATGCTCTCTTGGGAAATTGAGTCCCACATCGATGAGCCAGAGTTTGAGGTAAGCCAGGGGGCACTAATGAAAATGCCAGAGTCAAAAGGAGACAACCCCTTGGTAAATGCTCAACAGCTTTTAGATGAGCAGTTATGCAACGCGCTCAACAAGGTCTCAGTTGAGGTTGAAGCTAGGCTCTTTGGATGGAATGACAGGATAAGATTTCTAGAAGCAAAACTAGAAAAAAGGAGGGAGAACTAGAAAAGAAGGAGGAAGAGCTAGAAGAGAAGGCCAAGGATTTAAAGTAAGAGGAGTTAATTAGTGCTCAGCTAAAGCGTGAGCTTAGGGAAGAAAAGGAAAGGGTGTGTGAAGTACATAAGAAGGTAGAATCCATCACAGATGCCATTGTTTTGAAGCATCCAGACTTAATGTCACCCGTGCAAAAGTATGGATCTTCCCTTGAGTGCCTTGAAGACTTAACGTGCATCCTCACCATGGAGAGACAACCTCTAGCCTTAGAATCTGCAGAAGAAGTAGCAACGTGCCTGGAGAAGGAGGATAAATTAAAGGTAGTAGCAATCATGGCTGAATACAGCAAAGTCCTTGCTGATGTAAAGATTGTTGCCCATACCACTGAGGCCGCATATGACAACTGCATAGACAGAGATAAAGTGGCGAGTATTCTGGTCGCCAACTATGAAGCAGAGCTTAAAGAGTTCCAAGAAAAGAACAAAGGGAACATGAGCAGAGTGGGATAGAATCCTAGCCGAGGTTGAAAAGAAGTCAGAAGCTATTGAGGCCCTAAGGGGTACAATCAAGAACTGGCTAAAGGAGCTATACCCACAGATTACTAGAAGGATGGACGTGCTTGAGGACGTGGGCAAGGAGTTGGAAAAAATTGTTGACACTATGAACGCTCAAGGAGATGGACTGAGTTTTGGGGAGGTAAGTGCCCTAGTCGGCGACCTCTGCCAGAGAGCACAAAATGAAGTCGATGCCTAGAACAAGTTGGAGGACTGACTTGCAAAAATATTTTCCTAGCTTGTTGCAATAATGCCATCACTTCCCCATTCTTTCTTCTTTCCCAAATTCTTCATCCCCTTATTCTTTTCCCAAGACATTAAGTCTTTTGTGATTCTTTATTCATTGGAGAAGTGTTCCCGTGGACAGAGAACAGGTGTAGTGTGGGGTGATGTTGGGCCCCTAAAATATTGGCTAAGTACACAAGGTGCAGGCAAGGCCTAGGTTGAAGGATGGGCGCACAAGGAGCAAGGCAAGGAAAGGTTCTAGGAGGGTTTTAGAAGGGCCATGTTGTGCACCGGTAGACAAGGTCTTGGGACTTAGCCATATTTGGTGTATCGGGTAGGACACGAGAAAAGTGTGACCCGACTATGCATGCGGAGTGGATAAGGTGCCAGCCTGGCAATAGGTTGGCCTAGGAAGGAATATGCCCTGCGATGGAAGTTTCTAGAAGACCATCATGGCAAAAAGTGGAGAGCTCAGGCCTGGAGGAGCATGCTCCCATGGAGGACCACATTCAGACACTTGGCATTGGATCTGAGGCCGCAGAAGGATGAGTTGGCACTTCTGGGATGCCTATATATACAAACGCCTGCATAGGAGAAGAAAAGAGGGACAAAAAAAGATATAGATAGGATATACAATAGAGAGATCTATAGAAATGCTTTGCAGAAATGCCGCAAGGAACTCTGTTTGGGTTGGGTAGATAAAACATAGGAGATGGATGTACCAAGGGCTTGGGGTTTAAATTTCTTTTTGAGAGCTAAATGATATGGATCCAGTTATGATGCATGACTTCGGTCTGCCTCTCTACGTGATGCTCTGTAATGAATCTAATGAATGTAATGAGGTTACCAGTTTATATGAATATGATCAGTAATGACTCTGGTGCATTTACATATCTTCATGGTTTCTGTTTTATGCATGTTTATGGAATGAGTCTGAATCCTTGCACATTTCCCTTTCTGTTTTGATTCAGTTCTTAAAGTCTGTTAAAGTATCTTCTGTCTATAATGACTACAATGATCTAGAGCCGTTCTGAGCTCTATGATGTTTGCATGTTTCATTCCCACTCACTTCCTTTAAGTTTGGATCATAGATGATGTTTTCCCACTCAACTCACATAAAAGAGAGACTCGACACCCGTGCGTACCTTAGGTGAGCGCCCAGCGCCCTCTGGGTGATAGGCCGGTGCGCATGGGATTCCCTTGTTCTTTGGTGGGTGTAAAAATGACTACAATCCAAGGAAGCAAATGCACTCTGGTCTAGGATTTTCACATTTATCGCCATATTCAACATGTATTATAGTATAGAGATCCAATCTTGAAATGGTATGTCAAGTTGTCTAACAACTCGTAAGATTCCTCTAATTAATATTCTCACAAAACTTTGCATTGTTTCTACCAACAACCATGTTGTCCACTTGGTGAGTTTAGAGCTAGTTTGGACGTTTTTTCATATAAAGTATAATGTGTCAATATCAACGTCTTTAAGTATTTTGTTTTTAAGATACATGTCCATTAGATTGTCAATAATAGCTTGACATATATAGTCACTTGTATTATCTTTGTTCCAATTGTTTATTAGGTAATGTCGCACCATTTGAAACAAGTGTAAAGTATTCCAATAGTAATATGAGTCTTTAGTGTTTTTGTTTGTGGTATTAGATTTAATCTTTTAATTATAGTTAAAAGTGTCAAAAATAAAGTCCTTTTAATAAGATATGACTATATTCCATAGTCATTATTAGTATAATGTTATCAAAAGATTTGAGTCGTCTTATGTCAAAGTTTCATCAGGAGAGTTTTTGTTAAAGTCTTTGTCTTGGTCATTTTGTAGTCGTCAAAAATTGTAAAAATAGAAAAAAATGTCTTATGAATGCATTTTCAGTTGAACCCAACATTTTATTTAGGCATGTAATTGAGCCTCAATTCAAATTCAATTGAGCTAGCAACATGAAACTGGAGGATGGAGGTCGATCAATGTCTCTTGTCAATCACCAATGATGGGGCCACATTTTGGTATGGTGGCATCTCTTTTTCAGTTGTGTGGTATGTACAA
Organism: Taxus chinensis; assembly: GCA_019776745.2. Taxonomy (NCBI): domain Eukaryota; kingdom Viridiplantae; phylum Streptophyta; class Pinopsida; order Cupressales; family Taxaceae; genus Taxus; species Taxus chinensis. The sequence continues at coordinate 808,370,540 of CM034150.1, forward strand.
CATAAAATGGTGTGTGGTTTCCTTCCCCAGTTATGATTGAAATGAGGAGAATGTGCATTTTAGAATATGAGAACATATATGAGGGCAACTGAACTGGAGTGATCCTCTGACTACTAGGATTCTTCGACTATCAGACTTCTTCATCAATTGGCCAGTGAAAGAGTACTCATTGGAAGTGAAAACGGGAACTATTAAGTTAGCGTATGTAGGTGTATTGGTGGAAGTGTGATCATGCGGTAAGGTATTCACTGTGGTGAAGTGAATGGTCATGTGCAGCAAGATCCAAGCCAGCAGTATGCAAACCTAAAAGTATGCAGAGGCATACGATTCTGTTTTCCAATTTTTTAGATGTGCTTCTTCCCATGTAAACACTAAGGGGGGAATATTAGGAAAATAATGTTTACATTATTAATATTGTATGTGTTATTATAATTTTACATGTGAGGATGTAAATAAGTTGTTATTTAAACAACTTGTATACTTTATTTGTTAGTTTGTTAGACCCGTAAAACTAATAAATGTGTTATTTGTTTTTTGTTCTTCTTATTTATTAGGAAGTTGTTTAGCTATCTATATAGCTATATAATAGCCTATAGATGTATGGATTTCATGTAATGCAAAATAGATGATGTTGTATAATCACCCATAACGAGCCACACAATAGAATATATTAGACATCATGTTATGTAGTCATGTGAAGTTCTCAAAACAAGACAATATATTGTATAAAAACATAAAGATCAAATGAAATGAAATATATAAAAAATGATGATTAGTGCTTAGTGTAATTAGGAATCACTCAATAATAATATCGAAGCATGTTAAAAGTAGACAAAATGAGTTCCATGGTAGAAACACTAAAAAATTAAAAATATAGCTATAATTCTCATCATATGGAGGTTTATCAAAATAGGATAATTTGGATCATTATATGTGGAAGATAATTTGGATCCTTCTACCACATGTTTAGGAACCATAAAACAAAATGACATAAATAAAACATTATTTGTCAAATCAATTATATCCTTGAAGAAAATGATTACATGCGTAGAGAATAACAACTTCAAGAACATATAGAAAATCACAATTGAACATTTCATTAGAGAAACAATAGGTCATAACTTTGGGTTTGTCTCTCCTTTATTTTCAATACTTTCTCTTTCTGGCAGGTGGAAATTTATGTAGATGATGGTCTTTAGTTGGGGAAACCAGACCATAGGTTCCATTGATGGGAAGGGTAATTCTATTTGTGCTTGAGGTTTTTTTGCCCTAGCATTTTCTATTGTAATTTATATGTATTCTTGAATCATATATCTACTATTGGTTATTCGTGAACATTAACAATTTAATTTATGTGCAACCAACTTTGCATGGAGAATAGTGTGCGAAAAAATATAAATTATTTCCTATGAGAGTTGATTTTGTTAAAAAATGGCTTCACAAATGTTTTTACACCCAATAACATTTCCTTGTTTAGATTTGTTTAGATTTTTCAAATATTAGATCCTTGGAAGGCGATGGGTTGGGAAACATGCATCAGGTTGAAAGGAGGGAAGAAAATTAAAATTCTACGAGGGACAACCAATTCTATCGGTGGAAAGTTCGGGCTGCATCAGGTTGAAAGGATCATGGTTTTCAAAGAGAACCTAATTCTAGAAATTTAGAACATTATATACACTACGATAAACAAGTATATATACAAACCAATTTTAGAGTATTATGTTTCAAGTGAACATTGTTGTATCCTTGATAGTAACAATTGCAATCAATTTATTAATCCTTGATAGTAAAATATTTAGTTCCCTTTCAAGTTTTCCTTTAGGTGCTCTAGAGTTTACTAAAGATTCCTCTATCTAAGAACTGTAACTTGTTCATGGGCTGCATGGCTAATATAGGAACCTTGGCTAAAGAGATTATTAATACACAAAGCATTGGAGAAATATATATTATTGTGCAATATATTATGTTAATAGTTTAAGAAGGCTATATATGTTAGCCCTATGAAATTATGATGAAATGCAATGACAAATCTCTTATAGGATTGAATTATGATGCCAATTATGCCCTTCATGCATCCACTGAACTTGAAGATTTATGTATTAGTCTTTTGATTTTCCTCACAAATGAACAAATGTAGATGATATTGTTTTGGAATCAACTGTCGCATTTTTATTGTATGCCATTTCAGATAATACTACTAGATCCATCTTCAGGGAAGAGAGAAGTCCAAGCTCAAACTGCCCCATCAACAAATGTTAAGAACTATATCGACCCCGTGGTGATTGGAACATAAGTAACAAAAGGCTTTATATCGTTAAATTTTTTTAGACTGCCCCGCGGGAAGGAAATTTATAAATGTAAGGGAAAATGCATCTCAAATTAAATGGCAAAAATTATCTTTCTTTTTACAAAAGTTTACGAACAATGATATTGAGTAATGAAATAATATGAAGGATTAAGTTACATCTAGGTGCATTAATACATTATAAGTGAGTAATCTTTAAAGAGCTTGTACACTCGTAGAGTGATACATGCATTTGTGATAACAAGGACAGGGTGGGTAACAACAACAATGTTTAATTTGTCCTTAGAACATCTTTGTATCATCTTACACGGGTTTCATTGAAAGAAACAAAGAAATTTATAAAATGTTAAATGGGCATATGGATAGATTTACAATATAGTTTATACAAAAAAATTAATAACACCACAAATTTAATCCATGACAAGATTTTTTTATATTTTATGAGTTTGGCCAATAAATAACTCAATGGAAAACCACCCTTTAGATGAGAAATATAAAATCGACACACACCTTAGATCTGATGCTTGTAGCTTAAAATTATAAAGATGTGAACACAAGTTTACTTAATAGGGAACCCAAAGATAATACATCTGCAGTTGCATACATTGAAAGCCTGTATTAAGGATAAATTTATAAATGCCAACCCCAAAACCTCATTTTTATGTCTTGTCTAACAATTAGAATTGAAGAAAGGCATGTTCCTTTGAAGCAGCTTATTACAGAGGTCTGAATCTGCCTCGAACCAAGGAAAACTGTGAGGGGGATCAAACAGAAAACCCTGTTTTAGGAGACCTAAATGTCGAGAGTACAACACTTGATCTGATGTCACTCGCAGCCGAATAGACTCGTATTCTGCTAATGCTATAGAAATCTTGTCAAAGCCCCACTTGGCAATTGATTGACCCATAACACTAGCATCTATGATTGACATGTTTGTACTCCTTAGTCCATGGGGGGAAGTTGGATGTGCAGCTTCACCAACGAGCACCACGCGACCCCAAACAAGCTGTTTGAGAGGTTCCCGGTCATATAGAACATTTATAAATGGTTCTGCAGTTGCCTTCATAAGAGCAGATAACTCTGGCACCCATGTCTCGTTGGCTTCTTCATGCATCTTTCCAATAACCCTCTTGTCTACTTTTGCAGTTAATGAGTTTAGCTGTTAAACAAAGCAATAGATTTAATATTCCAAATAAAGTCTAATATCTGGTGGGGAAACACATAGTTCCACTGTTCAATGTGGCAATGGAATATTTAAAAAATGATAAACAGAAAACTCGAGCTGAGCGGAGGCCTCAATTTCACTTGAAAGGTAACATAAGCCTATTCTGACATAACCCCTGTAAGATACAAATGGACAGTTCACTCAAATGAGAGGAAACAAATATATGTAGATGTTTCCAAACAACTAGTTATGACAAGAGTAAATAATATGAACAAGCTCTTGGTAACAAGCACATTGTGCTAACAGCAGCTGCAGAGTCATCCACAAGGGCACCAAAAACATCAGAGAATCAATCTTCTGGAAAAACCCACGCGAAATTTCTGTAACCATCAATGTTTCAGATCACCTCAAGTGACCCAACTTTTCTACATCCTGATGATGGATCACTTGAGGTTATCTAAAACATTGATGGTTAAAGAAATTGTATGCATTTTTTTACAAAAGTTTTGATTCCAATGCTACAGACTGCGAAAGCCTCTATTCATTAACAAAAACATTGTCAACTAAATGCAATTATGAATGATTGTCCTTTCCAAGGTAGAACTTGTTTATGGAACATCATAACAAATAACTTGTACCAGAATGAAGTTAAACAATCATGCTGAGTAGTTATGCTATATAGGATCTTGTAGACATGAGATGTCCAGGATAGAAATGAATATCATTTTTAACCATCCCACCTGGCAAAAACAAAAATGTTTTTTAAAAGGCATGTAAATACCTTCATATGAGGTTCAGGTTGATTGACATACCAAAGCCAATTAAGCCTTTTACCATGCAACTCGTAAAGCACAGAATGAGTTCCTTTGGCAAGGTCAAAATACAAACATTTGCCAAGATCTGGATAAACTTTCTTAATGGAAGCAATCATCTCAGGTGAATCATTCTTGGAATAATCAAAAACACCCCGCCATACACAATAGCCTAAATACCTGCACAGGTGAAATTATGTTTATACTCTCAGCTTCTATATTAAAGTCTCAATTGGCAATCATCTTTACGATCTGTTTTGCAGCATTTGTATCGTGCTCATTACAAAAAGTAAAAGCTTTCGCCACGGACCCAAAATCTACTTTTCCCCAAAGCTTTCTCAAAAGAAAAAGAGCAATAGTTGCACAAGAAAAATCTGTGAATCAATGAAAATTTTAAAAGGAATGCAAAATATATTTCCAAGGTACAATAAGATTAGTCACTCCATACAATTCACTGATAGTCAGATTCAGGGGCAAAACGAAAATATAGAAATGAATTAAACCTTAAAATTGTCCTTCGCATTTAATATGATCAAAATTTAAGCCCATATTGTTAACCTCAAAGATAATTAATTCAATTTTAGTGATAACATAACCCAATATTGGAAACAGGTATCCCAATTTCAGCATCCCCTGCTCCAAGTAAACTGGTGTAACATGGCTTTTTATTATGAAATGGGTAAAATAATAGAGCCTATCTATCTTTCCACATGATATAACTTATGGATGCAAAGCACTCAATTTTCATTTTTTGAATACATGCTGATAATTGAACAATTGCTCTTTCCTGTTTTAGTAGTGAACAATATTCTAATGTTCTCTTTTATAAAAATGAATTGATGGGGCCATCCTTGGTTGCCATGAATTAGATTATTCCAGGTTAGGGCACATGTTTATCAAGGTATTCTTTCATGTTATGCCCTTGCTCCAGCAAGAAACAGTTGAATACTTAAAGGTAGGCTGTGTACTCAATTACCATTACCAAGGATCTTGCATATTTCCTTAAGTCAAACGTCAATAGCTCCTTGATTTGCCTTGAAGACTCATTTCAGTCACTTGAGTAATCACATGTTTAGTGCCTTTCCACCTCAACCTTGAGCAAAATCAATAAACTCATAGTTTTTGCCTTGAATGTGGAAGTTCTGATTTCTGTCATTGTTTTACAAACAGTGAATAAATGGTGTTGAATACCCACAACCCCTCCGAAAGATAAATTTATGATATTATCCATACCTTTATTTAATTAAGGAAAAAAGACTAAATACTATTTATACTCTCCAACACCATAAAGCAGTGAGGTCAAAGTGATGCAAGTACATCCTGCAAAATTTGATCATTGAACATTCAAGCATTGGAGAACAAAATATCATGTTTTTTTATTATATTTGGAGCATTACTCTGGTTTTCTCCAGCTTAGGGAATCAATTCATTGAAACTTCTTCTCCATATAATTATCCTCCATTGAAACACACAAAACCAGCTACCCAACCAGATTTCTAGACCCTAACCCATCAATAGGCTGATTGGATCAAAGATCATTGAACATTCAAGCATTGGAGAACAAATATCATGTTTTTTTATTATATTTGAAGCATTAACTCTGGTGTGGTCTCCCTCCAACATTGTTTGCAATTTATATTGATGACATTGAGCAGTTACTGAGAAGAATACATGTGTAAAAATGGTTATATCTTTGATCTCCTTACTTCTTTTCGTAGATGATGGTCCTTTTAGACTCCTCTTCCAACTGTTTGTATGAACATCCAGACACTTTAACCCACAGTTGTCATATTCACCAGCTTAGGGAATCCAATTCAATTGAAACTTCTTCTGCATATGATTATCCTCCATTGAAACACACAAAATCAGCTAACCCAACGAGATTTCTAGACCCTAACCCATCAATAGGCTGATTGGATCAAAGATCATTGAACATTCAAGCATTGGAGAACAAAATATCATGTTTTTTTATTATATTTGAAGCATTACTCTGGTGTGGTCTCCCTCCAACATTGTTTGCAATTTATATTGATGACATTGAGCAGTTACTGAGAAAGAATACATGTGTAAAATGGTTATATCTTGATCTCCTTACTTCTTTTCGTAGATGATGGTCCTTTTAGACTCCTCTTCCAACTGTTTGTATGAACATCCAGACACTTTAACCCACAGTTGTCATATTCACCAGCTTAGGGAATCAATTCAATTGAAACTTCTTCTGCATATGATTATCCTCCATTGAAACACACAAAATCAGCTACCCAACGAGATTTCTAGACCCCAACCCATCAATAGGCTGATTGGATCAAAGATCATTGAACATTCAAGCATTGGAGAACAAAATATCATGTTTTTTTATTATATTTGGAGCATTACTCTGGTGTGGTCTCCCTCCAACATTGTTTGTGATTTATATTGATGGCTTTGAGCAGTTTCTTAGGAAGAATACATGTGTAAGATGGTTATATCTTGATCTCCTTGCTTCTTTTTGTAGATGATGGTCCTTTTAGCCTCCTCTTCCAACTGTTTGTATGAACATCCAGACACTTTAACCCACAGTTGTCATATTCACCAGCTTAGGGAATCAATTTAATTGAAACTTCTTCTGCATATATCCATTGAAACACACAAAACCAGCTACCAACCAGATTTCTAGACCCCAACCCATCAATAGGCTGATTGGATCAAAGATCGACCCACTTGTAGGAGGAAGCGACGGCCTCAAAGAATTCAACCCCACAAAGTCCAACTCAGAATTTTAAATCTGCTATTTAAAGCACCACAGACCTATAACAAGAAGAGCTCCAGCGTTTACTTCACTACCATGCTAAAAGGACAATAACAAAGCCCAATTTTCTCAAAAAGGAGAACGCTTGCTATCTAAAGTAAAACTTCTCCAAAATTCACCTTCACAATGGATGAAATCAAAGGAACACTTTGGAAGTTGAAGGAAAATCACTGCTCTGCAGATTTATGGGAGCCTTCCCAGGGCCAAAAACTCTTAAAACTTTGGGTTTATGAGAGCTGGCAACCAGCAGACTCAGTAGATATCTTAATGATGCGAAAAGGATACGCTCTAGCAGTAGTCACCACCAAAAGGAGGACCCTGACTTGTGAAGAAATCAGAACTCTTAATGAAGCACTGGTCTCCAGGTTATAACCCAAACAAAGATCTCCCAAGCACAGCCCCAATTAGGGTAAGGCTCCCACTGCTACCATGTGAATATTTGCAATTTTGCAAGAACATGCTATCAATTAATTAGGAAATTCCAAACATCAATATATTGCAGCCTCAAAGCTCACACGAAAACCTTGAGTACTAAACTATCCATGAATCTGTGTGAATCTGGATCTAAATAAGTCACTCCAATATAGAATAGTGCTGACTGCTGACCATGGCTGCAATAGAATGGGAACGGCCATTACACTATGAAGACATCACATTAAGATGCTGGATTGTCACGGACATGGTCATCTAACTAAAGTCTTCCCGCACGAAGAAGATAAGGATACCAAACTCATCCACCTCAACCAGAAACAACTCCACGAGCTGCAAATCCTGAGAAGCAAGCTGCAAATTCAGAGAAAACATCAGCTACAAAGCAGCATATTGAGTAAAATCAACACCCATCAATGGAGCAACCATAGAAAAATAGGTTAAGGGGATGACCTTGTGGTGAACTAGTGGGGCCCTTAGCCTGTAGAGCCAACAACCCAGGTTCAAACCCAACCCCCAGAATTGCATATCCTGATTTATCCGTGGCATGTGGAGTGGGGTATTTGCATGCCACCTAGGGGGTACATCCCTAGTCTAAATTTTAAAAAAAAAATAGTTTCGGAAGAGAAGGAGCTTTGCCTTTCCCGCCCGCTGAAATTTGAAATTCCTGTGACCTCTGGTGCTTGCTCTGATGTCAGACCCTTCTGGTCCGGATCGGGAGTCCCGCCCTGCGGCCTCTGGGGGCCTGTCTCCTCGGCCTCCTCCTGAGGCATGGAAAAAAGTTGTGGAAGGGTCCACCTCTGCACCCCATTCGGAGAAGTTGTCGCCCCTCCTCTCTGCAGGGTCCTTCTCTCTTCACATCCCCTCTCACATCACGGAGACAACTGCTGCCTCTAGAGACCTGTCTCTGGTGGGTAAGCTGATGGGTCCCAGACCTCCTCTCGAAGATATCAAAAAATGGGCGCGAATGAAATGGAACCCTTGTGGTGCCATAGAAATTGTTGTCATGCCAAATGGCTTCATTCTCTTTTCATTCAGCTTTAAAGAAGACTTTGCTCAAGCACTTCTGGGTGGTCTATGGTTTTTTGGCAGAAGAGGTTTCTACATTAGAAAATGGACTCCTGGTTTTAATCCGCTTACTGAAACCATGACGCAAGCCCCAATCTAGGTTCGTCTCCCAGGCCTTCCTCTGGAGTTTTGGGATCCAGTGGTTATCGAAGGTATTTATCTTTCTATGGGCCCTCTTATAGCAATTGATCAGGCCACAAAAGCTAAAACTAGATTCATTCATGCTCGTTTCTATGTCAATGTTGATATTAGTTGTCCACTCCCAAAATCGATTGATCTTCTCTTTGATTTTGGAATATGGACACAACCCATTGAATATGAATATGTTCCACAAGCCTGTTCCATCTGCAAAAGCATTGGCCATCGAGCAACTAGCTGCCCCACTAAGTCATTGCCCAAACCAAAAATCCATGAAGCTTCTCCCAAGAAAAAAGGGAAATATATACCAAAAGTGATACCTGAAGAGGCTCCTATCATCCCTACATGTAACCCCTTTGCTCTCCTTGAGGAAGGCGAAATCACCCTTGATGTTCACATGGAGGCTCCTCTTGCCCCCCAACTTCCTTCTTCTTTGGTTGTTATTCCCATGGAGGTTCCTTTTGCTTCCCCCCTCCCCTCATCTTCAGATGTTTCCCCTCTATTTCCTCTCTTGCTCCCTTTTCTGCGGTTGCTTCTAAGTTCCCAATTTCTTCTGCCTCCCCTTCTCCACCACCTCCTACCCTCTCCGCCAGGGGATTGCTCACCCTCCCCCCTCTTCCAGTTCTCTCCTCAGGGCTTCCTTCTGTTGGATCCCTCTCCCCCAGTCCTCCTACCCTCCCTCTCTTTGACTCTTCACTTTCCCCTTCCACTCAAACCTCTGATAACAGTAATAACCTTCGTCTGACCCGAAGCAGCAGCTAGAAACCTGATATAGGCACTGAGAAAATGTGTGGGCGTACCCCGAGCAGTGTTAAGCTTCAACAAGAATCAGCGTTGAACGTGGCTCAAGGAACCCAGAGTACCATCCCCATGGTTGTGGGGAGCAAATCCAAATCCAAATCCAAAAAATGAAAATAATCTCTAGGAACATAAGAAGTCTCAACTCTCTGCAAAAACGGAGGGTCCTCAAGGATATGAAATTTAACCACTCTCCTAATATTATTATGCTACAGGAAACCAAACTTTAAAATGATGACAGTCTCTCGAAAATTTGGCATGTTGAATCCTTTATGTCCCAGCACTCGACTGGTAATTCAAGCGGCTTATGCACTCTCTAGGATCCTAAAAATCTTAAAGGCGATTGTCTTTTACAGTGTCCTAATTTCTTGTGCTTGCCCTTCCAAGAATTAGGCTCAAACTCTACTTGGATCGCCGTCAGTGTTTATGCCCCAAATCTGGAGACTTGTCGTGAAAAACTTTGGCAGGATATTTCAAATTTCATAAGTTGCGACAATTTCCCTATGCTTATCATGGGGGATTTCAACAGTACTTTCTACCCCTCTGAAAAACAAGGAGCCCCTGCGAATCCCTCCAACATGGAAGCTCTAGCTGACTTCTTATGTTGTGAGGAACTCTTAGATATGGACCTTCATGGAGCCTCCTTCACTTGGTCCAACCGCAAAATTGGCAGAAATCATATACAAAGCAGGCTTGACAAGGCAATGGGATCATTGGACTGGATCTCACTATATCCTGACTTTTTCCTCGGTACTTTATCTAGAGTTGCCTCGGACCATAGCCCCCTGATGCTTTGTGCCAACAACAAGATAAATACAAAAAATCCACCCTTCAGATTTGAGTTGGCCTAGCTTGAAAACAACCAGTTAGATCCTCTTATTAAGAGTTGGTGGGATATCAAAGTACAAGGCTCTGATATGTTTAAGTTCTCCAGTAAGCTTAAGGAAATCAAAAAACAAGTTAAGCTTTGGAAGGTCAAAGTGTTCGGTAGCATCAAGTTGCGCAAACAAAAGCTAACTCAGGAAATTGCTAACATCTCAGCATGTTGAGGCAGAAGGCAGAACGGAGCATCTTCACAAACAAGAAATCACTCTTCTTAGTGAATACCATAACACCTTGAAAGAAGATGAGGCATATTGGAGACAAAGATCAAGAGCTCTATGGCTTGATCAAGGGGACCGTAATACGAAATTTTTCCACATTACAGCATCCAAACACAAAAGTTGAGACAAAACCAGAGAGCTGCTAACTCCGGAAGGTAATCTATTATCCTCTGATCTTGATATTTCTAATGAATTGGTTTCTTTTTATTCTAATCTCCTACAGGTTGAGGAACCCCCCAATGAAAACGCTATGTCAAAGATGTTACAACACATTCCAAAATTAGTCTCTGATGAAATGAATGGAAAATTAACGAAGCCCTTCTCTATGGAGGAAATACACAAAGTTGTCTTCACTATGAAAGGGGATAAAGCCCCTGGCCTTGATGGATTCCCTACTGCCTTTTTCCAAATTTTTTGGGAAATCATCAAGCAAGACCTTTTTAACGAGGTGAATGATTTTCAGCTTAGCAATTCTCTTCTAAAAGAATGGAATACGACTTTCATTGCTTTGGCCCCCAAATCTCTAGGCTCTAAGTCTGTTGCTAACTTCCGACTGATCAGTCTCTGCAACACCTCTTATAAGATCATCACCAAGATGTTGGCTACTAGATTAAAACCTCTTATGAGATGTTGGCTACTAGATTAAAACCTCTTATGAATGACCTCATCTCTACGCAATATAATGGTTTCATTAGCGTTCGGCTTATTCAGGGTGGTATAATTACAGTTCATGAAGCCATTCACTCAGCCCAGCAAGCAAAGTCAACAGGGATGATTCTTAAATTAGATATGCAAACAACATTTGATAGAGTCAGATGGACTTTTCTCATTCGTGTGTTGAAAAGTTATGGTTTTGATAGCAAATGGTGCAGCTGGATTTTATCTTGCATTACTACCCCTTGTTTTTTTATCCTCATAAATGGCATCCTGACCGGCTTCTTCAAAAACAACAGAGGTATAAGGCAAGGAGACCCTCTGTCACCCTTCCTCTTTTTGTTAATGGCGGACACCCTCAGCAGAGCTTTAGAGGCAGCCAAGAGCCAAGCAGCTATATCTGGTATCAAAATCACCACTCGCTCCCCTGCTGCTACACACAGCTAGTTTGCGAACGACACCCTTCTCTTGAGTGTTGCTTCGGTGATCAAGGCAAGAGCTCTTAAAGAAATATTAGAAAATTATCAATTTGCCTCTCAGCAAATGATTAACTTCACTAAAAGCAACATATCATTTTTAAACACCCCATCTCAAACTCAAAGGAGGATTGTTGATATCTTTGGTTGCTGAATTGTGGACATACCTTCCTCTTATCTGGGCATTCCTCTTTTCAAGGGCAAGCAAATTAAAAGTCTATGGAACCCGGTCATTGAAAGATACCAAAAAAAGTTGGCTTCTTGGAAGGGAGCTCTTCAAGTCAGGCAAGCAAACTTCAATTGGTTAAAGCTACATTAAAAAGTTTGCCTAAATTTTCATGTCATTACTCAAAATGCCCTCTTCAGTGATTAATGTTATTGAGAGGATTCAAAAAAGATTCCTCTCGTCGGGTGTGGAAGATAAGAAGAGGATCCACCTTGTCTCTTGGAATGAAGTTTGTAAGCCGACCAAACTGGGAGGTCTTAGGATTAGACATATAGCTGATATGAATGAAGCCTTGCTGGCTAAGATTGGCTGGGAAGTGGCTTATGGAAACTCACACTACGTGCAACTTTTAAGAGCCAAATATTTGACTCACTCAGGAGACTTCCTTCTCTCCTCTCCTCCACATGGTTCTTCCATCTGGAACTCGGTCATTAGCTCTCTCCCTCTCTTGCGTACTGGCACCAAATGGAAGATGGGAAATGGTAGACAAATTGAATTTTGGTCGGATTGGTGGATTGGAGATAAACCTCTATGCCTAGACCCTATTTGGGATTCTATCAAAAGACCCCTCATTAATCATCATGGCAAGAAAGTTAGTGGTTACTGGAGATCGATGAATTCAATTCCCTCTTGGTATATTCCGGACTGGATGGGTATCAATGAATCTCAGAGTCAATGTTTGAAACAGTTGAGAAGAGAACAGCCCTCTCCTCACATTATATACCTTTCTCTTTACCTGTTGATGATCGTATTTGGCCCCTCTCCTCTTCTGGTTCATTTATTGTTAAAGTTGCCTATGAATCCAAGCCTCGGACCAGCTCTAGCCCTCCTCTCAGCAACATTTGGCCCAAAGAAACTATTCCTAAAACAGGATTTTTTGTCTAGTTCTCATTCAAGAATGCTTTCCTGTCGGGGGAAAACCTAAAAAGAAGAGGTTACTCTCTTCCTACTCGTTGTGTTCTCTGTTGTAAAGCTTTGGAGTCCTCCCATCTCCTTCTTCATTGTCCTTTCTCCCAAGATATTTGGAATTGGTTCCTGACACATTTGGGAGTTATTTGGATGTTCCCCGAATCCCTTCAAGATGCCCTCAATCAATGGTGTTCCCCCTTTTCGCACCCGGCCCTCTCTCTCACTTGGAAGCTTATCCTCCCGCATGGCCTCTAGGGTATATGGAAGGAAAGAAACAGGAGAATCTTCAAAGAGTAAAGCATGGACCCTACTCAAATTGCCAAATGCATTGCTATACTCTTCCAAGATAATCTTAACAGTTGCCTCTGGAAGAAATATCAGCAAAAAATCTAGTTTTGTGACAAGGAGTGGTGTCAGCAGATTGCGATTCAACTCAAGGCTAAACCATCGGCCTTGGCTCGCTCTGAAGTTCGTTTGCTCCCTCCCCCTGGATGGATTAAGCTAAACACGGATGGTGCCTCTAAAGGAAATCCTGGGAAGTCTGGTGGGGGTGTGATTCTCCGTAATAACTAGGATGCCCCTCTGGTAGCTACGGCTGCAAATTTTTGCGTTGGGACCAATCACCGCGTTGAAGCCTTAGCGATTCTTAAGGGGCTTGAACTTACTCTCCAAATTGGAAATGGCCCTTTAATTATTGAAAGCAATTCTCTCAACATAATAAATCTCCTAAATTTGGAAGACCCAGGCCAATTGACTATCAAGAATATTATTGCTAACATTCGCATCCTTCAAAGTAGCTTCCAGAAAATCAGGTTCCAGCATGTGTATAGGGAGGGAAATAGGGTGGCGGACTACATGGCTAATATTGGTGTCCTCCTTGACAATCAACAAACTTGGTTAGGAAATTTTCCCAATGACCTCCTTCAAATTATTCATAATGACTGTTCTTTTTCTAGTTAATTTCCTATGGTGGTTTTATGTTGCTCCTAATGTCAACAGAATCAGCAATAAGGATTCCACTCCTTACGATGTGGTGTCACTCACATTTCACCCTGAAATCTGTGACTACCCAATCCGAAAAAATTTCGTACTTTTAAAATAGTGGGTCATTTGTTGTTTTTATTCCCTGAAAGTTCTTGTATTGCGTCAAGATAATCCCAAAGAGCCATATTAGTCCTTTTCGCCAAATACCCAGATGCCCAAAATTGTTTTATTCTGTCGTCGGGATTTGTCTGCGAGAAATTTGTATTTAATTATTTTAAGCCCCGTATGAGGCTATTTGCACTCCGTTTTAACTCCGTTATAAGCGAATATGTTATTATTCCTATATACCAGAAGGATTTTAACTTATTTTAAGTTTTGGGCTTTATTTGTAACTTTTGGCAATTTTTCGTGTTTTTGTGGTGTCCTGTTCTGTTTTCTGTAAAATTTCTCTGGAACAACTCCTTTGCCGGGTAAGCCCGATTTTTGGCCTGGAGCAGCTGTAAAACATACACGCACATTTTGCCCGGAGGAAGTCGTCATCGGAGGTCTGGATCACTGGGAAAAAGCGAAGTCGTGCACAGAAAAGCCCCTGCGGGGATGGGCGCATTTTTGGAAAACAAAGGATTTAAGCTGCGATGGGAAAAATATAAGCCGCAAGCAGGATGGGAATTGTATACCTGCCTGGTAGGGTACTTTTTCCCGTGTTATAAAAGTCACTTAAGCTGCAGTGGGAAAAATAGAGGCTGCAGGCAGGTGGGAATTTATTGTCTGCCTTGCAGAGTAAAAATTCCCATGATATAATAAAAGGAAAGTGACAAAAGTGAAATCATGGGATTTTAGTGCCTGCCTTGCAGGGTAAAGAATCCCATTGTCAAAGTCAAATCACTTAAGTGGATCACGGGATTTTGGTGCCTGCCTGGCAGGGTAAAGAATCCCATTATGGAAAAATTCTTAAAAATAGAATTACATGTGCAAAAAAGTGCGCCCCCTTTGGTGATGGATTAAAAAGATTAAATTGATTATTTTTAATAATCTTTCTTCTTAAAAAAGTGCGCCCAAGCTTAAGGAGGTCAAAAAAGTCAAAGGAGGAATAAAAGAAAGGAATTAAATTAATTAAATTTAATTTATTTAGTGGCTGCCCCCTTCTCTCAAAAAGTGCGCCCCATTTGGGCATTATTTAATGATTTTTGAAGCATAAAAACATTAAATTAATTTCTATTTTCAATGGCTATGGTCAAAGCACACTGTGGGGCTTGAGTGAAGTGCTGTGTGAAGGATTAAATTGGATTAATTTAATTTATTGGATGGCTGTCCTTAAACATGCTATTTTTAAAAGAGAAAAACATGATTTTTAATTAATTAATTGCCTTTAATTGTTAGGGCAATTATTAATTATAGAATTGTGAAGGTTATATAAGCATGGGCAGCCATATGGATGAATTATTTAATTCACAGGTTAAGAATTGCAGCAAGAAGGAAAAGTGCGCCCCCATTAGAGGAAGGATTTTGCTAAGACAAAGTGCTAAAGACTAAAAGCTTCCACATTTGGCGCATGCTTTGGAGAAGGTTGATCTTCATCTGCATAGTTGTTTTCACAGGTGTTACAGGAGCTCAGGTGTTGATTGAAAGGATTCATGCTCTCTTTATGTGCAAATTAAACACCAATTTTTGGGGCAGCAGGCTTGAAAAGTGCAGATTTTTATAATTTAAATTCACTATTCATGCTCCGGTGGCCATTTTTGTCTGAATAAATTGCAAGAACTCATTACAAGTGCTTTATAAAAGAAAAGGAGTTTTTATCAATGTCCAATACATTGCAAATATCCTCCAAATCTGAAGAATTGTCCAGATCTGCACCAGTATTGAAGAAATCCAGCCAAGTTAGAAGAAAAAGAATTATTCAGACAAAGATTGATAAAGCCATGGCAAAAGGAGATGAAAAAGAGAGCACGATGGATTCATGCATTGCTTCCAAACTTTCAGACATATGAGACACAGATCTAGGCCCAGAACCTCTTTCTGATTTGATTGACAGATCCAGAGCTGGAAAGACTTCACTCATGCATGCGGTCAAAAGTAGTGGAATTATTCGAGCTGCAGCTTTCCCGTGTACAGCCCAATTGCCAGAGTTTGTGATGGAGTGTGCTAGATCTTATCATCCTTCATCCAGATCAGTGCGTGATGTTGCGGGAAAGACAATAATTCGTTTGGATGCAGAATTCTTCGATTATTGTCTGAAGATTCCAGTGCGAAAGGTGGTGAATTCTATTAGCATTCAGGATGCTGACAGTAGGTGGGAAAAGCACAGAGCTGATTGTGTGAGCATCATGAATAGCCGGTTCATGAAGAAGCCTAGATCCCCTTCCAAGTTCCCGAGAACTCTTCCACGATCCAATTTGGTGCAGGAGGCGGATGATATCGTCAAATTGCTATGCAGGTTGAATGGTGAAGCAAATGCCTACACTTTCCGGACATGGATGTATGCTTTCATCAGGACCATTGAAATCAACAAGGTTGATTATATAATCAATTGGTTAGAAATTATTAGCAACAACATCGGTGAGCAATTGCGGAACGTAAAGCGTACCTTCAACTTCAAGATGACTTCATACTTGGTGTATGCTGCAACTTCACAGGGTGTCTTTTCCAAGCTGGATAGATGTGGTATTCTTTCCAAGGATCCCATTTTCGAGTGCTACCCACAGCTTACTATACCTGCGTGCGAGAAGGACTTCAAAGTGATCAACGATGACTTCTTCTACGATTTCATCTGCAGGTTAGACAAAGACTTGAAGACTCACAGGGTAAGCAAGGAAGCATGGGAAGGAGTGTCCAAGATTGGCAATGTATTCATCCAGTTTGCAGATTTCACATACCTCAGGGTTACGAGCTTTTCAGGTGAACCAATAAAGATGCCAAGGTACCCGAGTGACAGATTGATCGCCATGGAGCTGAGCAGGTAACTTGTGGAGTTACACGACCTTCAATCGAAGCGGCACAAGTCTACGGGCTTCTTCCCACTCACTGTGGGATATTACAGTTGCATCAGCATTCATAGAGCTCGAGGGATGGAAGCAAAAATGTTGTCTGAGTATGAGCAAGAGTTCTTCCCTGCGCGGCTTAATTTCGATCCATTTGGAATAGCCAGGAAGACATTCTCCTAGGAGTACGCACATGTGCCTTCGTTAGAAGATTTCTGGATGAAGTGCAGAAGTGAGTACGAGGTTAGAAAGAAAGATTTCAGCAGGCTATCAGCAAAGCAAGTATTTGACTTTGGACTAGCGCGGATACCTGCGGATCTTAAAGATGATGGGAACGTGGTACTTGACACTTACCATCAAATGGGAGGAGATAAAGCTATACTGCAGGATAGCAATGGCGGCTGCAGCACAATAGAAGAGAGATCCGGAGCTGTGTTGGTGAGTACTTCGAGCTGGCTGCTAACGAAGGGATACTGCCTTGATGAAGTATTGATGAATCAAATCACGGGCAACTTCGGCGCAGGAGATTCTCTCAAACGAAAGCATGAAGGAGAAAGCAGCAGAAGGTCCGAGAAGTTGAAAGTACACAGAAGATCTCAAGAGAAAGAGAAGACCACTTCTACGACCATAGCTTTGACTCCGAGATCTCCAGTACCTAGAGGACCACCAACTATTGCACCACAGCAGCAGGATGTTTCCATGCCTTCATTAAAACCAGCGACGTTCGTCTTCTCTCCGCAGCCACTTCGTTCAGCACCCGTTCCAGAGGAGATGTTGAAGTTGCAGATGACGGAGTTCGAAAGAGCTTTGTCCT
This sequence comes from Taxus chinensis, assembly GCA_019776745.2. Lineage (NCBI taxonomy): Eukaryota > Viridiplantae > Streptophyta > Pinopsida > Cupressales > Taxaceae > Taxus > Taxus chinensis. The sequence goes on from CM034150.1 coordinate 808,388,190, forward strand.
TGGATGTTTCAGAAGATGGCAGCCATGACACTGTGGCACTTTCTGATGGAGAGGATGCAGAGTGGGAGATGGTAGTGCACTCAGCGACTTCTCACTCTCCGAGAAGTAATTTCTCGGAATGGTTAGCTATGCAGTTGGTTCCGGAAGCAAGAGTAGAGATGAACTTAGAGGAACATGACTTGCAGCTACTTCAGGATCTGAGCAGAAGAGACAGAAGGCCTAAAGTTGCTAAAGCAACTTCTAGGTTGATCATCACGGATTCGGGAGAGAAGTTTGCTGAGATATCAATTCCAGCGGAAGGAAAGGTAGAAGAGGAGCTCACGGCAGAAGATGTGACGGTGACCAAAATACCACTCGGTCAAGCTACCACTGAAGGATTGAAGCAGGACACGCAGACGTTGCTGGATGCTTTGTTCCTTAGGCTTGACAGTGAAAAGACGGAGAAAGAAGAGCTGCAGAAGCAAGTATCTCAATTATGTGAGATCATAACCAAGGTTGCTAAATCTTCCGTTCAGCCCATTTCAGCGCAGGGGAGTGATCATCTTATGCAGGAAATGGAAGATGCAAGCAATCAAGTAAAGGCTATTGACGAATGGAAGGATCTGATTATTCGTCAAGCTTCTGTGCAACTTGGGGAAGTGCCAGCCCGCCTAAAGGTTATGAACGATGCAGCAAATCAACTAAAGCAACTGATAGAAAGCATAGAAGGAATGAATACAGTTGCAGAGAGTAACCTGAGTATTTTGGCCGAGATCAACAAGCTGCCGGGAGATGTATTGGTTGCAGAACAAATTGTGCCCATTGGATCAGTCGAGAAGGGGAAGCAGCTAGAGTTTGCAGTATCTTTCCGTTTGGAGATCTGCAGAGTTTTGCTGAAGAGGATGCAGGCGCTTGAGAGTAGAACATCAGATTTGCCGGACAGTACCATTTCTTTCACTGAGGAAAGAGTGGATGGAAGTGTTACTTCATACGTGCGGATTGTTTCTAACGAGGTGCATGACTCCCTGGAAAGTTCTCTTCTGATGGTGCAAAAGAGGATTGATAAAGCCACCAAGCCTTTCACGATGAACTCTATCAGTAGGCTGGTGACACTGCAGGCGGACATTGCGAGATTTGGGCCAAGTTTGGAAGAAGTGGAAGCATGCAGCAAAGTGTTGAATGAAGGATTGCTGCAATTCAGGACAAAAAAGGAAGCAGTAGCTAAAACAGATGGAAAGATGCTGAATTATATGTTCGACAAGTATATCAGATATCAGAACAAGAAGAAGATGTAGATGTTACAGCTGGCATGACTTCTTCTATTTCTTTCTTCTTCTACTTTCTATGTTTCCAGATGAAATTGTAAACTTCTAAGTTATTGGTTTTGCAACCATTACTTGAAGTCATGTGGAACCTTTCTATTAGTTAAGTGATACATGTGTCACTTAAGAAGAAGTTAGTTGAGGATGATTGCCAAATGTCATCTTTACTTGTTGTTCATACTTTAGTTCAGTTTGAGTCTTCTATTTGTACTTTCCCTCCTACATTCTATAAGTAGGAGAAGAACCTCTGGGTTAATCATCGATCAGAATTTGTAAGAAACAATCTTGTGTTCTAGACTTTGTGCTGAACACCTGAGAGCCACTTGTTGCAGAGGAATACAAAGAAGCAGGTTTCCGAAGAACTTTGTGTCACGGCGTACTGTGTTTCTTGCTTTTAAATCTTAGATCTTTAAAGTAAACTTTGTGTTATTTTAGATCTGGATCTAGAACTGCCTTTGCTTTATAATTCTGTGTGTTCAAATCTATTAAGTTTCTTCTATGTGCATGCAATTAGCTCTGCTATCTACTAATTGGGATGCACATCTTCCTTACTTCTTCTCTGTAATACCTTGACTTTCTTCTTCTATCATTTTTCCTTTCTTAAACAGCTGCTTACTTGCTGCAGAGCTTCTTAGTTATGGTTCATGAACTAAGTGGTTAAAGTAAAACCCCTAATAGATAAAAACACATTTATATTGACAAATCTGACACGGGAGCCTCACCGGTTAAATGAGGGAGATTTATCTCATGACTGCCTAGGTTTGATGCTATGCAGAAAATCTAGCCAACACGATGGCGGCGGACATAATTACCCCATTATGATGATGCGACACTCAAAGGGCCTTGGCACGTACGGCGAGAGTTATACCACTCGGGCAGATCTTGATTTAAGATGTGCCTTTTCACATCGTAATCATGACAAGTACAGGTGGACACTTGACGTGGAAGCCTCACACAAATTAAACGAGCTATTTAAATTCAATCCGAGGCATCTCACCTCTGTGTATCGCCACTGGGATATTAACATGGGTGGTCAACTTATAAGAATCGAACCAGTCTCTTGTGCTGAATTGCAGGATGATGAAGAAGTTTGGAATATTTTAAAAGACAATGGAATCACTACTTTCTTGGAAAGAATTTCGGGTTATTCGGCTACAGTCTCACTGTCCTGAAGGCTTGGGAACTGGCTTGTCGGCTTCAGGGGCGGTTTACTTCAAGAGGTCTTTAAAATTGGCGGTCTAGAACTTCATCAATAAGGGCGAAAATCCAACCAAATATCTCTCAGGCTAAGTGAGGGAATCTCTGCATCCCCCATGGAACAGACTGGCCAAAGTTATTATGAGATATTTAACAATCGACGGGCGCTACAAGCCGGTTTACGGGCCCCATTTTTTCATCCTTTCCCTCCTGCGATGGGGCAAGAGAATCAATCTTTCCGCCTTTTTTATACCAATCTTTGGAACACTCAATCAATCTGGCCAGGGAGGGAGAAGGCCCCATTCTCCATCAATGCCTTCTCTATCTCCTCTTTCAATTTGTCGCTTCCCCCTACGGAGCTTGTTCACTTTCCTGCTAAATCCGGAAAGTTTCCGCCGCACCCCCACCTTGTCTCCTCTTCCTTCCCCCACTTCCCACCCCACCTCTCAGTCACCGTCGTTGTCTGCAAGTTTTAGCTTATTCTAATTCTAAGGTTGCCATTGTGGGTTCTCCCTTCGAAGGTGTTGTTTCTACTGATGTCACCATCTCCCCGCCACTTTCTCTAGGTCAAGCCATATCTCGACTTCCCTGTTATTGATCCTCTGGTTCATGTTACCTCTCTGGTTTCTAGCTCAGATCTCCTTCTCTCGGAAGCTCTACTGGGGTTAGCTACATTGTATCCAGACTCCCCTAATTCTGGACTTGCGGACATGGAAGAGGAGCTGCTTGCTGAGGGGCAGACTGTTCAGTCGGGGACTGATGAAGTTAAAATGGCCGATAGTGAGATTATTCACCATGATATGCTAACTGCAAATCAACCTAAAGTGGAAGATACCCAGGTTGGGAGTAAATCAAGGGTTAATGATGAAATTACTACTGATGATAATATACAACCTGAGGATAGCCAAGTGGATCTGGTGTCTTTTATCCTTGCTAAACTCCAAAGATCTTTCACTGTCCTGAAGGCTTGGGAAGCTTATACTGACAATACCAGGACTGCTATTATCAAAGACTGCTTTGAACTGATCGCCCTTGCTGATTTGTTGACCGAAGAGTCTGGTTCCATCCACGCTAAGAATATTGTTAAAGAGCTGATAAAGCTCCTATGATCTTTTGTACTTTTTCTATGCTTTTGTTTCGTTTGTTCCGTTTTGTTCAGTTTTTTTTTTGGAATTCTCACGAGTATCACAAATGTAATTTTCACCGCTCTATTTAACCAGTTGGGCTTTCTGTAAAAAGTTGTGGGACATTCTAAAACCCTCACTTTACCCTTAGTCCAAAAAAAAAAACATAGAAAAATAGGTCTCTGAGGGCCAATGCAAGTAAAGGTATGAATCCATCACTCTCCCTCTCAAATCCAACTTGCAAATCCTTTTTTATGTACTAGCATAGTTGGATACCACCGATATGGAGGATGATCTACAACTTGTTGAATAGGAGTATGCTATATAAAGTGAAACATTTGTTCCGAAGAACATTAAATGTAGCGATTTGTCACCCATCCAATATGTATCAAAAGAGTCTGATTCAAAACCCAATAAAAGAACCAATATAAATAATTCAACTCTCAAGCAAGGCACAGTATGATCTAAATACCCACAAATATGAAGATTTGGGAACTACCACTGGCAAATGGAACAGAAAAGAAAAGAAACCCGTCCAATGAAACAATACAATCAAAAGAGAACTCTCGTGCAGGCGGGCGGCAGGGGAAAGGAACCATAAACAAAATTATGCAGATCCAGACACGAATATTGTCCACTTCTGAGATCCCCCAGGAAGACAGCACCACTGAACCAAACACAGTTATGATGTCTATCTCATCATGGAATATAAATATAATCAGATTAGGCATGCCTAATAAACGCCAACATCTCCAAGACAGAGTTAGAAGAGAAACCATTGATATGTTTTTATTCTGAGAAACAATGAGAGCAGGATCACAAAGAAAAATCGAGTGTGCAGGAATATGAGTAAGGAAACAGGTGTTGAAGTGTACAGACTCACACAATGATACAATAGAACTTGGCCAGGTATGCAATACAGTTTCACCAGAGCTGTGAGAGTTGTAGTATAATTAATAGTTATATTCCTCCTAATGGAAGTCATCGCATCTCTTTTTTGGGTCAGCTAAGGATTGGGATACAAAATACATCTCAAATCTTAATTTTATATGAGATTTCAATTCCATAGAGGATCCAGAGGAAGAGAAAGGTGGGGCAAGATTCAATCATCAGATAGCAGCAGCCCTTAACCTACTGGAGACCAATACAACAACGGTTGACCTTGTTTTCACTTGGCGTAACAGAGGAAAAGGAAATAATTACATAGCTGAAAATTTTCATAGAATCTTAATTTCGGAACAATGGATCACAGCTGCAAAACAATTTTAATCCATTGTCAGTGACATTACAGATCATCAACCAATCCAGCTAGAAAATTCAGAAACTGCAAAGAGGAAAGGTAAAACCAAAATTCAGACTGGAAAGAAAGTGTCTATCACATCCCAATTTCAAACAAAATATAGAGAAATAGTGACTTGAGACAACAAAAATTCAGCGGCATACTATGTTCATGTTCATGGGAAAACTAAACCATCTCAAATCTTGAATAAAAGAATGAAGCAAGTATAGTTTTGGCAACATTTTCAACAATCGTCTCATATCACAAATCATATACCAAATACATAGAAACAAATAAGAGCAAATAGTTTTTTGGACAGCTTGCATTCGCAGGAGCAAACTCCCATAGACAGGTTGGCCAACCTGAAGAAAAAAGAAAACGAGTACTGGAAACAAAAACAATGGGTAAAGCAAGGGGATTAAAGACAATATTTTCACCAATCTGGATAGATAACATGTCAAATCTAGTAAAAACATAAAAAAGAGACTACACAGTTCTCCACACACCAGATGAAATCCTGAAGCATGCTAAAAAATATTTCACTGCGATTCTCACTGAACCTCGGGCAAATCCAATGAGGTATAGAGTAAGGCACAAGCTTCAATAAAACCCCACAACTCCTTACAGGAGAGGAATATACAAGCTGGCTTCTGAGGAGGAAACAATAACCATTGTCTTCCCTTTCCGGCATGATAAAGCCCCGGGACCAAATGGATTCCCAGCAATTTTCTATCCAATCTTCTGGGATCTCATCAAAGCAGATCTCATAACAGTGATAGAAAAATCTTGTAGAATTAGAAAAACAGTTAGGCAAGTTAATGCTACAAGACCAGTGCTCATTACAAAATTAACCCAAGTAGATCACGTGGATCAATATATGTCAGTTGCCTTGTGTAACTCGATATACAAAACCAAATCAAAATTGATTTCATCAATACTTCAGAATGTACTACCCGAGCATATTTTTCCAAAGCAGTATGCCTTCATGTCAGGGAGGCAAATAACAGATAATATTTTGGCTATTCAATGAGTATTACACACCCTCAAGATATGCAACAGACGCCGGATTCTCATAAAGCTGAATGTTTTCAAAGCAATTGAAAGATACAGCTGGGATTAATTCATGGACACTCTACAAACTTTGGTAAAACATTCCTAGCCTGGATAAAAAGTTGCATTGCAAGCCCAATATTTGCCACTTCTCTTAATGGGGAACATAGCGCACCCTTTTGCTCCACCAAAGTGCTGAGGCAGGGGATTCCATTAAGTCCATATATATTTATTATAATGGAAGCAACATTGTATAAATATCTACAGAAAACATGCTCTAATGAGAAATTGTATAGACTACCAATCAAAGAAGGATGTCTCAGATATTCAAACTCTCGCCTTACTGATACGTGAAAAGTACATCACATGCATCAAATATAAAATACTTATCAACTTCCAATGGGACAAAAAATCAATAAGCAGAAATCAAGTGTCATTTTTGTCAATATTTCCGTATTCTGAAATTTCATCTACAAGGATTTTAATATAAAAATCGGAATTTAATATTTTCAGTATAAGGGTTTGCTGTAAAATCCAGATTGTTCTAATTTCTCCAAACGAGGGACATTACAGTGGTATCAAAGTGATTATCTTGTCAGCCTGCAGAGTAAGAGATAGAATGGACAAGCATTGGGAAGAGTATCACAATAACATGCAAGATCTGGTGGCATCAATGAAAATACAATTGGACAAAAATGAGTCAAAAGAAGAAGAATGGTAGCAACAACTCAAAATTGATTATGAGGCCTATTGTGAATAATATTATAATCTAAGCTGGAAATTTCAAGCTAACATGACCCTCTGAGATTTTTGTGATTTAAAAAGGAGGAATGATTCAAGAAGAAGAGAGAGAGAGATCACTCAAAATCGTCTAAGCAAGCTTCCCACATATGATGAAAAGTCTGACTTTACCTTTGAAGAATTTTTGAGGATGCTCAACAAAGGAAGGAGGAGAAAATTAAAGAAGGCAGAAGAGTAGCTGAAACCAGAACATCAAGAGATTGCTAAGGAAGAAATCAGAAAGCAAGAAGAACAATCAAATTCATGTCCACACAAGAACATGAGGGATCTAACATGCAAGGTAAAGATTTTTTGATAGTAGAAGATGTTTTATTGACTTTTAATGATTACATTTATGTCAATGAAGTTAAGGAGGAAAAGGCATCACTAATTGAATGCAAAGAGCAGAAGATGGAAATAGATGTGTCAATCCATGAGCTACCCAACAATCTTCCGAAGAGTGAGCCACTACCATATAAGACTAAATTTCAGAATTCCTGAATTTCAAAATAATCTCTCAAAATCTCCTACTTCAGCCAAAGAAGGTTAGCACTCTTATAATCTCAGTTCAAGGTATGGGAATGACAGCACAAATTTATTTCAGTTTTGCCATCATTCTAAGAAGGGTAAAAGAATGAAGATAGATCCTTTGGCTCAAAATGCATTTTGCTTAATGGTATGGAATCCAGGAGATATTTTGAGATCTATAAAGGATAGAATTTCTGATTTCAATATCATTGTTGATAATTCCATCATCCCATACAAATGGATAAGAAATAAATCATAATTGACCTCGGATGATCATAAGGAAAATATTATGAATGACAATAAGATTCAGTGGTTGGAGCACAAGGGTCAAATGTCTTAGCTACAAGTCATAGATCAGCAGCTACAACAGCAAACATTCAGTATCAACAAGGTATGGTTCATGCATGGAAACCACGGAAAGGTATGCCCGAACAAACAATTATTGTTTTGCAAGTTTGGTTGATTGATCCTCTAGTCCATCCTTAACCCAAAGGACCAGATAAAATTGTGTTAGTAAGACTAGCTAGAAATCAGATTTCTAATTCGTCCACAAATACATGCATGTGCCTTTTGAAGAAACCAAAGGAAGCATTCAAGTTATTTACGTGTAAAGAGGAAGTATCGTGGATTACAGGTTATGCACAAAATAATTATAATGAAGAGACCCTAAGACTCATAAGTCAAATGCAAGGTTCAAAGACATGTCACTTCACATCCAATAGTGCTCTCAAGGTAAGTGACAATGGAGCAGCTCAATTACAAGGTAAGCAGATTCATACATAATCCATCTTGGTTGGATTCAGATTTGATGTTTGGATTGAGAGTGCAATTGCCCAAACAATAGTCATATTTGCAAATGCATGTGTCATAATATTTGACATGGTGATTGGTGATAAGTTGGCAGATGGTTGTTTTCTAGACAAGGTCCATGGTATGCTAGATAGGGCGACAACATTTTTCTTTTCTTATATTGGTTTTGATTCAGTTGCTAATATACCATTCAACGCTGGCATGATATTTTCCATATATAATGAATTGTATTTGTGTAACTAGTTGTGTTTGGATCATCATGATCTGACGTTTGTGGTCAAAGGTCAAGAAGATAAGCCACAAAGCTGCCTATGCATCCTAATATGGGATCCTAGAGATATTTCTAGACATGAGCAAGATAAACATCATGTTGATATTCAGATTTTTCCGAATAAGTGTATTGTGGTGTTTAGACATTTGCTCCAAGGATCACGAAAGGACATAGATGATCAGCACATCACACGTTTGGAATCAAGTTGCAAGCATGTTCACCTTTTCAAGATACAAAGAGGAGAGTTTCAAGAAGATGATAATCACATTGGTGGGAACATCGTAGCTCCTTGTGATATCTTTCCTTATAACACTATACACACTTAGAAGAAGAATCCATCTGCAGATCTAAATGTGTACTAGAAAAGCATAGGGCATATAGATTCTTTGATTCAAGCTCAAAATTGTTTTTGCTTATGGGATCCGAGTGACTTTTTGAGGCATAAAAAGGATAAAGGCTTTAATGTGACCATCGCTGATGGCTTCACAATCCCATGTACCAAGATGATTCAGCAACTTAACCTTACCTTGGAGAGAGTTTTTCATAGAACGTGGGCAGCCCATTATTTGGATGAAGGTGTTGAGGATATCCCAACAATTTTTAATGCAACAAAGGAAGGTGAACACTTCGATTACAGCCCAAGCTACATAAAAGCTGGCCACCCTTGGGGTTGTGTGAAAGAGAATTCACAAAGGTTGGGATACTACAAAATGGCTTCACCATTCCTTGCATCATGATTCAGAATTCAACATTCAACATACAGAATTCAGCATTTGGAGTGGACACAAGGTATGCAATGATTCCTACATCATGGGTTTAAGTGAGAAGCTAAAATCTATGGATGAGACATTTTACTGAGGCTTCAAATGATGTCAATTCAGATTATGAACGGAATTTTCCAATCCAAGAAACATATCAAATTGACTTTCAGAAGAATTCTACTGATAAACATGCACTTGAAAATAGTATTTTAGCAGAGGTAGGTGTTGAGTTCACAAATTCAGCGATTGGTTACATTTTACAAAATGGTTCTTGGAATGATGTATTGATACATTTCAAAGCTTCAGTATGCCAAAAAGCTAAGTTGAAACATGATCAGAAATAGTGTGGCAATGGATATGAGAAAGGTGCCAATGAATGTGAAAATTGGGAAAAGCTCTTTGACACTGGAGATAAACTAGCTTCTCATCCTTTTGTATATCGCATGGAAGTTTATACTAAGGCTGGGCAGCCCGTGAATTCTTTGGAGATTTTCCAACAAATGCAAAAGAAAGGAGTTCCTATGGGTGTGATTGCTTATGAGAAAACTATACAGGTATAGTCAAATTCTCAAGGAAAATGGAATTCAAGCCTAGAAGAAGGGATAGTTGATATGGCTGTAAGTAAATTTGCAGCAGGCATTTGTGCCCGTAACAGAAAAATAAAGACATCGAGCTCTATAGATCTGCTAAGACCCAATCCTAGAGGTAAATTCCAAGTGCAATTAGATGAATTTGGCAGTCATTCTAACTTCATGAGTGCTGATTTACGGTTCAGTTTCAAATTTTCTAAGGCAACCAAAAATTGCAAACAAAAAGCACCTAATGTAGGTAATCAGAGTGCACTATTAGAAGGGGGCCATTACGGGTAACATGCAGCAAAAACTGAATATTTTAGAAGTGCAAGAGGAACAATTTCATGCTAGTTCTTAGTCAAACAACCTGATGAAGCAAAGTTTATCCGGAACATGGGATTGCAAATTCCCAAGGATGAATTCGGATCCAGGTATTATAAAGATGGCCATTTGGGCACATGTCTTGATGTCCCTATTACTGATATGCCCATGATATAGAACGCGGTGCAAGCCCTAACTACCTCACTGAAACAACAGGTCAAAATTGAACAAGCTAAAGGCAAAGAGTTTGAAAAAATTGAGTCTTCAGGGACACCACAAGCACAACAGGTTATAATAGGAGTGCAAGTAGAAGAGGGCCCACATGCTCCCAGAATCCTTTGGGAGCTTATTGATATGAGCCTTGAGGAAAGGGGAGATGATTCTAAATACATTGCAGTAGTTGACCCGAAATTTGACAAAAGGGTTGTTACAATCTTTTGGTGAACATGAATTGGATGAAGATAGGGTCGAAGAACAAAGGAGATCTAAAAGAACCCAAATTACTTTCAAAAAGATACTTTTCAGGGTAATTGGCAAGTAGCCAAGAAAATCAAAGAAAAGCATCTGGAAGAGGCTCAACCATTGGTAGACTATTCAGCCACTATGATGGAAGACACTGCAAAGTCAACCTATGTTGTTCCAACTTCGAAAGGCAGTGAGTTTCGCTTGATGGTGCCAATCCTGAGAAAGCAAGGCAAATCATAAAGGAGTGTGGAATTATGATGTTGCCTGGATGGATTCTAGAAAAGGCCTTAGTTATGCAAGAATTGATGATGGATGAGGACCCCTCTAGGATTCTACATATGAATAAATCATCAAAGAAAATTTTCTCAATGGTTCCATGGAACCAAGTTCAATGTTGAGATGGGAGTCCTAGCTGAATGGATTGTGGCACCCATGACTAAAAAGCCCATGTGTCAGATGAAGATAGAGGACTCTCAGGGGTCTTTGCAGTTATTAAAGGTGGGACAAATCTCTGCAAGCCAGTCGTTTAGCAAGGTAACCTAAGTAGCTGCCTTCAATGAAGCCAATGTCAAATACTTTGAAGAAAAGCCTAATAAGATAGAAGAAAAGCCTAATAAGATAGAAGAAAATTATGAGAAGATGAAGACTAAATACTTTAAGATTAAGTATGATCTTGAAGGGCAAATCCAGTTGAACAACACTTCCCAAAAACATCTCCAACACATGGAACAATAGAAAAGAGACCCTACACCTATAATTTCACCAACAAATGTTCCTGTTATAACTATAGATGTACAAGATTTGCAAGATAAGTTGAAACAAGCAAAAGAATAAGCCCAAAGAGATAAAGTAGTAATTGACTTATACTACAAGGAAACAATGTTGCGCTTTCTAAAACCTACTGTAGACGATATTCACAAGCTCCCTAAAACTATGAGGACCAACATTAAATAAACAAGGAACATCACCAGATAAGTCGAAATTGTTGAAAAGAAAATAGGACAACTCCGAGGTATGGATTGATAGATATTCATGGTGACTACTATCAAATGCAATGTCGAAGTCAGGTAAGATGGAGAGCTTGAGGAGAAGGGACGGGATGATGTAGAGGCCCTCAAGAAGTTGGTTGCAGATACAACAAAAGCCACTACTATATTTTGTAGACAGCATAGAGATATAAAAAAGGCAACTGAAAAGTTAACAGAAGCCTAAGTTATGTTGTGGACAATGGGATTGCCATCACCATTCAAGGATGGAAACAATTTGAAAAATAAGGCAGAATGGCAATTTGGCTATTCCCCAAAATTTGGACATTTTTGGAAAATTTTGGAGTAGCAATAAAGACAAATCAGACCCCCACTAAGAAAGAAGTTGCAGAGGCTCACAATAGAGCTGTTGAGATTAAGTTAAGCACGAAGGGATTTGATAGGGTATGCACAGTTTTCAAGAGGTTCAATAGGCCTGCCAATAACAGGGATGCAGAAGAGGCAGCCAAAATTCAACTGCCAGATGAGGACACATGGGAAAAGCAGTTTCCCAATTTGGAACAAATTAATAGGCCTCTTGGACCCTTCTCTTTCCCTCTATCTCTTTATTCCCCATTCTTTATTCTCTAATGTTGTATGTTGTGCTCTGCATGGGCATATCAAATGTGTATGTTGATTCTAAGCCACATCAGTAATTCTATAACTGAGGGATCATGTTGGTCCACTCATTTTTGTCTTCACTTGTAAAGCATGATCTCTTCGCGAAGTAGGTATTACAATAGAACAAAGGAGAGATTTTCTAAATGGATATGTCCATCACATGCCGTAGGACACATGCATCATGGAATATAATGAGCACCTTTTGGAGAATTGGAATCTTTGCATGGATGGATCAAAGGCAGGAGAATAAACCTCTTCAAGCATGAAAGGCTACAAACAATTGTCTCTCCCTTTCTAGAACAAGGCTGATCAAGCATAAAGGAGGATCTTCTATCCTCCTTTCCCATCTTTTGTTTCTGTTCGGTGAGTCTTTGTCCCAAAAAGTTGTGTCTTGCATAACTTTTGGTGTTGTGTCATAAAACCTTCCATGACATAAGGTTTGATGTCTTTTCAGATTCTTGTCAAAGTTTTACTGTTTGTTGATGCCAATGAAGAAGGTGGGTCCTCTGAAGAAGTTGTCACTAGAGTGTTTAGGCATTAGAATTGTCATTAGATCACAAAGCTTTAAAGCTTGATGTATAATCCAGCCAAGGAGCTGAGTTGTTAGATCCTTATGAGATATTAATGTCCATTGTGTCAATTGTTACTATAGAGCATGCTGATTGCCATACAATCACTTATGCTTAACTTTGATATGAATTTTGAGATATATCTGATTGGTGATAAATAAATGTTAATATGTAAACAATTTTATTCATCATCTATGTTTTCGAAATTTGTGTTCATTCCATTTAAGTTTTTACAAATTCATAGCCCAATGGATGAAGGCACTGGCGTTACGTCGTCAGGTCAATTTATATTATAATCTTCACATTAATATGTTATGTACAATTTTTATTCATCGCAAACTCAAGAAGCCATCCTGTGTATCATAATTTGGCTTCATACTCATTAGATCTGTGTTGCATCCGTTTTATTTTAAATCAAGAAAGTCTGAGTGATGGAGATCTTATGTAAATTTGTTTACGAGCAACTCTTGTCTGATGTATGTATGCAAATGTGTGTCTAGTTCATTAGTGACAATAATTGGTGGATACTGGGTAGGCATGGGGATTGTTTTGCAATCAGAATTCAGGACATCGTGCAAGCATACAAGTCTTTGAGTGTTAGGGAAGCCCCCATGGTCATGGAGAGCCAAAAGTGAAGAGAGATGAGCAGTTCTCAGCAACTGTCTTCCTCCATTTGAACCTTGCCTTGAGTACAACCTGGATCGCATGCATGATCAGTAAAACTCTCAAGCCAGGGTCATTTTCAGGAACCAACAAGGACCCTACTCTTTTAGCTTGTGCCCTATAGTTTGTAATTTTATAGGGTTTATACTTTTGAAACAATCATGAACTGCCCAGAATCAATTTTTTAAATTACCTACCAAATGAAGTCCTTGAGTGCTATCTTTGTGAAAATATGCATTGCAACAACACAAGTAAAAATTTTATCATAATCATAAACATAAACCCTAGAACAAGGCTATAGCTCTGATACCAACAAATAATCATAAACGAGACCTTTGGCTAAATATGGAGCTAGATTCCAAACATATTGTTTTATTTTTTGTTGGATTTGCCCATAGGTACCTATTTCTCCATCCTAGAAAGCTTTGGAAACTTCATCTTTGGAGATGAAAACTTTCAAATGTTTCCCAAGACTCAAAGAGCATTTCCAATGCCATTTCATGAATCAGAAAACAAAAAAAGATGTTTAGATTTTAATTTTTCTGTTGAGAATTTTGAACTGTTTCCAGATACAGTAATCTGCCATTTTCTACTAGTTCCCCTTTTCATGTCATTTCTATAGAAACACAACCCATGTTTCTGCCATTTCCTTGCCCTAGCAAACCCTGATACCCTAGTTACCAATGTTTCCAGGTATCTGTTTCAATTCTTGGTGCAACACAAATTTTCCGATAAAGGTCATACAAACAAACAAAAAGCACAAATCAAAACTCAACATTGGTTTTCATTGATATCTTTCTGATAGTTGGCAAAATCTATGACACTACGGCAATCATACAAGCTAGTAGTGGATTTTTTTTAATTTTTTAAAACTTGGAAAGACTTTTTGAATTTGATTTTAAGCATAGTCACCAGAAGATGTAAGAAATGTACATGGGACGGGGGCACCATTTTAAAATAGGGAGTGAGAGTACATAGAATAATATAGCTAAATTACATATAAATATTGCCACCAGGAGATGTTTCTATCTCTGACTGATTTTGAGTTAGTGTTAGGGCTTAAACTCCACACTTCAATGTTTTAGTTTAAAGTTTTCCTGCAGAGAATTTCTCCAACAGGGAAATACACATGGGTTGACTAAGGCCAAGAAATCCTGGTCATCTAAGTAAAAATGCAAGAGGAATCACCTCAACCCTAGGAACAGTGAAAACCAATAATTCTACCTTTGTATATCCCCTACCCAATTGAGTTTTGGCATAAAATACGCAATTGGGCGATGCCTCAAACATTCAAGCTGTCCATAGTCATTAAATGATTAAAACACAAAAAGAAAAAATGTAAATTTGGGCATTACCTCCTGTGTTCGTGAGGCACAAAATGCTTCCTAATGAGAGACATGGATCCATCTGCAGCAACCAGCAAATCCCCGTCCAACTCAACTACTTGGCCTATCTGATTCACCTTCACTTCAACCCTGACGCCTAATCCATCCCCATTCTGCTGAAACGAAATAACCTCGTGACCCCAATGCACTGTATCCTTTGGCAGCTTATCATACAGCATTCTATGCAAAACACACCAGTGGACAGACCTGAAATTGAGATTCTCATCTCTAGCTAGCACTCGGCTGGTCTTACTCTTGCTCTCAGTTGCCTGATTCTGCTAACATGGAATCAAAATCAATAAAAAATTCTAAGTGGATATTTCATGGGATAAATATCAATACAATTTTAAGTGAGTATTTCATAGGATCAAAATTAATAGCATTTGATAAATGGGTATTTTCTAGGATCAAAATTTATAAGATTTCATAAGTGGGGATTTAAAAGCATCAAAATCAATAAGTTTTCATAAGAGGAGATTTCAGAGGACCAAAATCAATAACAATTGCTGAGTGGGTATTTCCTGGGTCAGAGTCATTAAAATTTCCTAAGTGTGTGACCATATGAAGGAGGGTGTGAAAATAATAAGAAGTGAGAAAAATCTTACCTGTTCCATGGCGAGAGGAAGGGTGGTGTCCATGAGTTGTTGAAGAAGGCCCCATTCAGCCAGAGCTTGGCATGTCTTAGGATCCAGACCAAGCCCTGCTCCAGCGGATGTCAAGGTTCGAGCCTTCTCGAGGACAATCACTTGCTTACATCCTGCCAAGAGAAGTGCGTGTGCACATGCCAGACCGGCTATGCTGCCTCCTACCACCACCACCTTCATCTTGCTCTCCTATTCTCTTCTCTCAGTTCGCCCTCGTTTACATGTTCATCGCATTCTTTTGTTTATGCCCGAAAAACTGAGATAAAAAGAGATGGTTTAATCAGTGGTGGTAGAAAGATTTGGATCGACAAGTACTACCAAGAATTCCGTATCCTGAACGTATGTGGTTGGTGACAATCAAGGGTTAAATTTGACGCCCGTTTAGACGTTGTTTTGCATTTTCAGCCGTAAAAAACAGGCAAATTATATTTCAAGCCGTAGTTGAGAATGGGCGATTTTTTTAATAATCTGTGTACCGTCTCTGGCTCAACTTCTAATTGGTTTCTATCCTTTATCGGTAGGGTAGGTATACATATTTATTATGCAAATTCGAATTTGAAAAGCCCACCTATATAAAAGTCCGCCCAAACTAATATTGTTTCACTTTTATTGTTTGTGGAGATGTTTTTGGTTAAGAAATACAAGCGGACTGCACATTTCTTCGCTCTAATTAGAGATAGAAGGAACATAAATTGGGAGCGTGGGGTGGCCATTGGAGATGATTAACAATTTTTTGTTTTGTTTTGTTAATGTTTCATTTCCTTTGTTTTTGTTTTTTTTTTGCATGGCCACCATCTGCAGCGCATCACAGGAGTTGAAATGCTTTCTTTCCATCTATTTGGAGGTTTCTCACTAATGGCAACTTTTTTTGTATTTAGTAAAATAAACATTTTGAGGACTGTACGAGAAGTGATGAACGCCATTTTCCGACTTAGAAATGTGAGATATATGTATTTGACTTAGTGAGCGACATAAACAGGTAAAGTTAATACTTCTTAATAATTTGTCTTTTACTTTATTTAATGCGGCATTTGTTTGTGATTAGAAATCGTTTGCATTTTTGCTTAGTTATTGAGAATGAATTGATTTTTTTGCTTTCTAAGAGTTTATTTATTCACTCTTTATTTTTCAAAATCACATTTAAAGGGGGATTAGTAGTTTCCGAAGAATCAAAGATTTTTTAAAATGTTTTGCTTTGTGTCTTTTGTTCGTGAATTTAATGTTTAAGACTTTTTTACTTGAAATGTCCCAATTAAATCATTTGCTTGAGGTTTTACATTATGACATTTCAAAGAATTATTGGTTTTTAAAATTGTTTCCCACTTGCTTCGTTTAGTTTTAAAGATAAACCTTAGAGTCTGAATTTTGAATTATTCATTGGACAAAAAATTGCAAAGGAAAAAGAAATAGAGAGAGTTCATTATAATTATAAAATAAAGAGGGTTTATTTTAAAGCACTCGTAGGGTTATGCACCTTGCGACACTAGGTAAAACAAAAAAAAACAATGCAGCATTTTTTACCTCTTATCAATAATCTATGAAAGTGAAAACTAAAAAATGGACGTCATGTGCAAGAAAATATTAGCTAAAAAAACCATCACAAAAAAATTTCTTGACGGGTAGGGGTGACTATTTAACCCTTGGTGACAATACATATTTTCGTCCTAAAAAGTTGTATGTTGAATTGAAAGATTTATCGGGTTCAATGGTTAAGTTGTTTGGCTTTAATAAAGCCCACTGGAGATACCTGACCCAGAGAGTCAAAACGATTAACGACAAGATAATGCACTGGGTGACTTTGACGACATGAATGCCCCTTATTTGTAGTTGCTTAGGCTGAAGGTGCTCACTAGTTTAGCTATATGCTTGCGTCCACGAGACTAACATGTTTATGGGACCAATCGAACTCCCCCTGTCATCAACCTACACGACATATATTAGCAATTGCGTAGGTGTTGCAAACTATGTCAGAGAGGATTTGAATGTGATCTGCAATGGAAATACTGAAGGGGATGTGTCGAAGAAGTTAAATTTGAGGGAAATAAATTTGAGAGGAGGGCGACAAAGAATAAGAGTAAGGGAGGAGAAGTCACAACACATTGACCTCTCATTTCCTTGATACTTGAAAGGAAGGTTATCGAGACTTGGATTTGGAAATGCTTAATTGATGGTTGAGGCATTAGCAAAAGAGGGATTTTTCCCATGTGCATCATGCCCTCCGATCATTCAAGTCGTCTAAGATTATTATAAGGAAACGTGTCGGTGTGAAGATTATAATCTATTAATGAGCCAACAAATCTGAATGCATGAAATATATTGAATGTATGGATGTCAATGGAGGATGACTGGAAGAGATGGCAATCGTGATTATCTTAATGGTGCAAGGAGATGCTAGATACAAGCAAGTATGGATCACAATACTAAATACATGATCCATAATGCAATACAATGTCGAGTTGGTCTGAGGACCATCAATGTAAAGACAGATGTTTGTTGACATCTCATTTCCCTGAAGCTTGATAGTCACGATTATTGTGACTTATATTTGGAAATGCTTTTTGGCATAATCAATGGTTGAGGTATTGGTAAAAGAGGATTTTTTTCCATCTGCATCATGTCCTCCTTCGATTTTCTGTGTCATCCAATGTTACAAAAAGGGAACGTGTGAATTTGAAGATTATAATTCAGTGGATCAATTGGAAGATTATAATTTGAAGATTACAATCTATTGACAAGGAAATAAATTTGAATGCATGGAATTTGGAATGCATGGATGTCAATGGAGGATAGTAACTTTGGAAGAGATGACGACCTGTATGTTGAGGCATTAGGACGTGAGTAGCCAACATCATCTAGTTGTTTAGAGATTGGACCAATGCAATGTTTAACTACCACATATAATGTGAAATGGTGAGCGAGCCAAAGGAAGATGCAAATTGGAGTGATCCTCTCAATGGTACAAGGAGATCCTAGATGCAATCAAGTATAGATCGCAATACTCGAAACATGGTCTATAATGTAATATAATGTTAAGTTGGTTGGAAGACTAACAATATAAATGTCGATGCTTGTTGATTCTAAAACCATATGCAAATCCAATACATATCGAAGTTGATAGATCTAGTTGAACTTGGTGAAAGTGCAAACTTTAATGCTAGCATGGATCCAAGTGAAGCGCAAGGGAGAGACGGAGCATTCACTTTACAAGGGTATACAAAGGAGAATGAGCCATAACATATAAAAAAGGTGTACTCAGAGGTGGAATGAGGAATGTCAGAACCTTCTGTGGGATCCGCCTTTCCTAAATGACAACTCCTCTAAAATTGTTCACGAAGAGAATACAAATGTGTGAGGATAGTTTTCCTACAATCTCCCCTTTTTAGTCATATCAAAAAGAGAAATTCAATTTCCGTTGAAATTTTCTATTTCATAGTATTTCTAATCTAACATGTTAGTGGGAAGCTTCCAAGGAGACTTTATGGAGATCATGCCCAACCATGTCACAGAGGGTTTGATAAAATTCACATGGAAATCCATCAATGCCAAGAGCTTTTTCGATGGTCATCCACATAGTGGCTTCCTCAAGATCATTCACAATAATGAGTTTGTCATAGGCCATTATCTAAGTTTCTAAATTCTTACAAGCAAAAACTTGGAGGAATTGAGCAAGACATTATCCCTAATAGGGGAGGAGGCTTGAGTAGTAAAAATACTTGTGTAATGATGGAAAAAGGCACCTAAATTATCAAGTAATTTAGTAATTCTACAAGTATAATCCTTAATCACTTTAATTTTACTAGCACCCTATTTGGAGTGGAGTAGAGAAATGAATTTATTGGTGGCTCTATCCCCTACTTTTAACCAATGAATATGATCTTGGAGTTAACAACTACAATATGTGTATACCTCCTCCACCTTAAGCTTGTACTTCCAGAAGGTAGCTTGAGTTTGAAGTTGGAGATTGAATGGTGAATAATCTAGAGCATGAAATACTTTTGGAATTAAAATTAGGACACACCATGTGTGCATTTCTTGTACATAGTAACTTGGTTACCATATGTTATGAGAAAGGTGGTGTTTTGGGAAAGGGTGTCAGCCACTAGTTGATCCAACCATAGTTACCATTAGAGAAGAGGAATAAGTTACAAACCTTTTGCAATACGTCCCATAATATTCTCATGACTAAGATGATTCGTATTGTAATAAAATTGGGATTTATGATTCTTGGGCTGATTGGTGGTCCATTCAATACATAATCAAATAGGAGATTCATCTAATAGAATAACCCCCTCAATGAAAGATACAAGGAAACCATTATCAAATGATAAGGAAAAATATCTTGCTCAATCAGTAACACACAATCCAGACTCTTAACTACCTTGTGTTGACCCTCACTGAAGATGGACCAAGTGAACCAAGAAGAGGTAGAAGAATAATTTTGATGGTGATTAGGATCATAAAGCCCCAATTTTTTACACATATAATACCAAGCTTCCTTTTCTCTGGTGCACCAATGTATTGGGAGATGGCTTGCTTTGTTCTCATAGGAATCCACCATGTTGAAATCCACATAGATAATCGAATGAGAATCAAGAAGTAAATATTCCTTCCATCTCCAAAGTTGGGCTCATTCCACCGCATCATTGGAAGCATAAATGTTCACAAGCCCAAGAATATGGTTGTCAAAATCAAAGAGGGTCCACATGACCTAATGGGTAGGGTCTAAATTCTAAGAAATAATGTTCTAAGAGAGATCCAATGAAAGCAATGCGATAATGCCTCCTTTATTGGGGCCATGTTTGGACATAAGAAAAATGGTGCCTTGCCACATAATGTAGACCACATACTAGAGGAGAAAACCCGTGATTTTAACTTTTTGTAAACAAATAATTTGACTGTTCATGAAATATTGACAATTTTCCCTAACCATATGCCCACATGTTGGTTTAGTAAGATGTTGAACATTCCAAGAATGTACAATCATTGAATATACTCAAGGTGCATATTGTATCCCTTATCTAGGTCTTCGAGGGTTACAAACTTATTAGTGAAGGCACTATTCCGCTCTATAAAATCAACAAGCTATATAGTGTGTCATTCTATTTGAACAAATTCCTCTTCTCAAGAGGGAAAGGGGATGTGAGACTCATGAAGGATTGTTTTATAGTCGAAAGATAATGATCTAGACAACAACCCAAGTGGCAATTCTAGTGGGGCAATTTCTAGGAGTCATAACTTTTGCACCATATCTCCAATTGACTTCGTTCGAAATGCTTCATAAATCTTGGAACGTGTAGAATATGGTGAAAGGGTTTTAAATGTAGTTTAGTAAATTTTGACCCCTGAAATCCACTTCTAAAGGCCTCAAATTTGTAATTTTTATAGTGTTGTCTAAAAATAATATTTTATAAAAATAGTACTTTCACAAAATTTTTGCATTAGTAATTCATGGAAGGTGAATAACCTCATATCCCTTGAAATTTGTGACCTTACACATTATTCTATATGTATCTTCATATTTCTAAAAGTATTATATTAATAGATGTAAACTACAAGGGGAAGACATACATCTCTTTGCAAAGATAACTATTGCAATCATAATTTTCTGAGCAATTTATACATCTCTTTTCAGAGATAGCTTTTTTGTTTACATGTAACACAGTTGTTATTGTGTCCTTTAATCCCAAAACCCCTGAGTTTTGGATCAAATACTAAGTTATCAAAAGAATCCTGAGGGGTTGAATCTTATTGAGGTTGTCATGATAGTGAGGGTAGCATTATGTCTTAGAAGGGGAGAAGGGTATACATGGCTTGTGGGGCACGAGGGATAGAAGTTGGAATATGTTTTGGTGGTTGGTTTACAGGTATTGTTGGATAAGGTCTTCCAAACCCAATTTTGGGTCTTTACACAACGTTGGGTGGTTTGGCAGTGCCCGTGGAGGCCATTGAATTTTTCTTGCTGTCCATAAAAGGTGTGCCTTGTGGCTATGATTACAAGTCTTCCATTGATGGGCATTCCCTAATCATATGACGGGAGGATTGAGAGAAAAAACATGTATTCGTAAGGTTGGTATAAAGTACCCACTGTGAAAAGCAGGTTTTGCTGACTTGAATAATAATAGTTTCCTTCGTCTCTTTGGATGAGTTAATTTCCACACAAATCCTCTTTTGAGGGTGGATTGCATCAAATTTGGGTTGTTCATAGCAAACAAAACACCCGAGGGGTTGGATATGCTTCAGAGTAAAACTCTATAGGGGGATATAAAGCCCTAGAAACTCCACCCAAACGGGGATTTTGAGTTTAGCCTACTTGACAACTTGAAAGTCCTTAGTCCAATGGGAAAACACAACCAAGGTGTTTTGAATGAAACACTAGCCATGGTTAAAGATGGATTTGTAGTGTTCATTGTTGGTAAAACATAAAAGGATGAATCCTTTGGTCATGTTTTAAACCCCTTTGACCTTAATGTCGTGGGGTTTCCAATGGTTTTCAATCAATTGTTTGAGTGTACCTTTCAAGGGGACTTGGCCAACAAAATAACTAGTTGCTAGAGTGAAATTTTTGAATGAGTGACACATTTTATCAAATTCTAGTAAATCTAATACCACATTAAAAAGAGGGTATTTTGGTGAGATCCATTACCTCGCTGAAGAATTTCATAACAAACTTGCACTTTGATGTTTTAATGCCAATTTTCTTCATATCTCTTTTGGTGTTCCCTACATCAAATAATACATTTTCCGTGGAGGTGGTAATTAATAAAGGGGTTGGCCAAACCCCACCTAAAGGGAAGATTGAACAGTCAACTTAGCACACTAAATGCATAGTTAATTTAAAAAATCACTCCTTCATAAATCTATGTGAGATCGATAATATGACTGTATGAAAGCAACATAAACCCTAAAACATCATAGTCATCAACTATGTTTCACTTCATTTCATTGTCTCAATTTATAACTTTCATTGTTTTGTAACTAAATATATGGCTACCATAAACTTGTAACTAATATATAACATTACTTAGCAATAATTAACAATTTTTAATTCAAATTATATTCATTATTTTTACAATACTTAAACTTTGGTTGGAAAGTGGTTATTACTAGATAAATTATATTTGGAAAATGGTTATATCACATATGTGTCAATTAAACATTGGTAATGAAAAACCCCGTCAACAAACAATCTTATTATACAATTATTAATTAATTATATTAATAGTGTCGATAATAATTGAATTTTGGATATACATTGGTTGTAATCAAATAAATTATATTAAAAAATACTTGTATCACATATGTGTCAATTAAACATCGGTAAAGAAAACCCTTCCCAAAAAACAATCTCCTTATAAAATTATTAATTCATTATAATAAGAATGTATACAATGAATAAACTTTGGTTGGAAAGTGGTCGTCAGTACATAAATTATATTAATCAAATGGTTGTATCACATATGTGTCGATTAAATATTGGTAAAGAAAACACATGCCAAAAACAATCTCATTATAAAATTATTATTTTATTATATTAATAATGTTTACAATAATTAAATTTTGATTGGAAAGTGGTTGTCACGAGATAAATTATATTTGGAAAATGGTCGTATGACATATGTGTCAATTAAATATCGGCAAAGAAAAAACCCCACCAAAAAGCAATCTCATTATAAGAAACCCCCTAATGATGGTGCAATGTAACATATCACATCATGACATGTAAGACTCACACCTATTAAATACATAATGCACAATAACTTACACTCATGTATACGTATTGGATTCTATTTTTGTTTTGTTAAATTTCAAATTTGTTATTTTAAATTAATTTTAAAAGTGATTTTAACTACAGTTAAATACACCCAAAAAAATAGTGAATCAATTATAGGATAAAGTCCAAGTGTTGATGTGGTGCCATTTAGATGTCAAGTGGATGTGTTAGGATGGTCCACCATTGATGTACCTCTATATCTCAGCTTGTACAACTCATATTTAGAATATTTTCAAAAAAGTCCTTATAATGCCTTCTTGATCAAATGTGTATTCATGTTATATACATTTAGTTGAATATAATAGTGTGATAATATCATGTGATTATTCATCATCGTGCTTAGAGTACAATCTAGGCTCAACTCAAAGTTACTTGTAACACTCTAACTCTTGAGTAGTGCCATTTAGGGTTTCCTCAATAAAAAAAATGCACTATTATGCTCTTATATTTTCCATGATTTCCCACTTGCAAAGGTACCTTGGATTCAAAATATAAAGTTTTCTACAACAATGAATAATTATACTAGGAAGTTGAGATAGTACTCTAAAAAATGTTACATAGAATTGGAGTGATTTGTGCTCACCCATAGTGAAATAATTAGAAATGATATGTTGAAATCCATTCCTCAAGTATACTCTTAGCAAGGGATATGAATGGATTTCCCCTAGTTTTCCAGATGCTTGAAACACTTAATGAGACATAGTTTCTCTCATCTACTACCCATATATGGGGGAGGAGTTTTCAAACCATTCAAGGTGTAATTCCTAATCCCAAATTGGTGCATTTTGACATGGTGTTTACTTTATGAAAGGAGTCACTTGGGGCATTGACTTACACATTTGGACATTCTTCATCCGAGTGATCTTTCTATGGCCACCTAGAGACTATTAAGCATTTGTTTTAGTTTCACACCAACTAGCTTAGTTGGTATGGAAACATATTCATGATTTCTTTTAACCCTTTCAATTAGAATATTTTACCTTGTAGACTGTTATTCTAGGGGACTATCCATTGATTTATGCAAATATGATATACTTTAAAAGTGAAATTTCTCTTTTTTATTTAGAAAGAAAGAAATGATGTTATTTTTGCTAGCTACAGAGTGGACACAAAATTTTCTATTAATAAAAAGGGTATGATGATCTCAAATATATTTATGCATATTCAACTTGATGCCAATAAAGTGGCTTTGGAGATCACCCATCTTTGGAGCTTGTTATCTATCATCGGGCAATACTCCTTCAATAGGTTCTCTTATGCCTCCCTTTTCTCCTTGGGTTAGAATGTTTTGGGGGAACCTCCATAAAATACATTCTTATCACTAGTCTCACAGCTAGGCTAGTTAGTTTCCACCTTAATCGGTGATAATCACCTCCATTGGCATAATATGGTGGTTGGGGTCCTCGTCATCATGATTTATCCTCTCAAGTAAGTTTGATAGTCTCTCCTTTGAGAGCTTCTCTAGGGAACACATAAAGTGAACAAGACACTACAAGGCAACACATTAAGTTAACAATACAAATAATGGTTGGAAACTTATACATGAAAGTGATGACTTGTGGATGAGGGTTGGTAAAAATGAAATGATAAGGGTTTGTACCTTTTTATTGGTCTCTTTGATTTGGTTACTCAATTCTTCATACCTTTATATTGTAGAATTTTGAGTATGGAGCAAGTCGTTTATGAATAATGACTTATAACATTTTTTAATGTTTTATTTTCTTACACCTCTTGAGATTAGTGTTTTATGGTTTGGAACCTGATTTCATGTTACTTTTTATAATTGTAAATACCATTTTAATTTAAATTGATATAATTCTATTTCATCTTTCTCCCTTACAAGTATCTTTTCGAATTGCATCTAAGTCGTATAAAAGTTCCATCATAAAGATATGAACTAAAAAATGCATGTAATTACGAAACCCTCACATGAAAGTGTTCTACTTGACCTTTATTTTATGATATTAGTTTGAACCTGGGTTATGTGATGCATTGATATGTGCCTTGTTTATAATAATGACCCTCCATTAAACATTGCTTCCATTTTAATTTGCTATTTTGATTCTGCAAGAATGAAACTTATTATCCCAACACACAAAACTCTAATTAGTTTTCAATTTATTTTCATGCTCCTCATACAAACACAACTAGTCTAGTCACTCTGGACATCTCTTAGTATAGGAAATGGGAATAAAGAGAAAGGCATGGGCCTTCCTTTGCCATTATGTTTTGACTTGCCTCTTCACAGTCTCCATTATACAGTAGCAATGGAGATCATGTACTTCATGCCTACTTCCTCCTCCTCTTCTGCTTCATCTTCTCCACCACCTATGCAAGCAATAATACACCTCAACAGTGCCATCCTTGAAGAATGATGAGTAATAATAGAGAGGAAGGAAGAGAAATATATAGCAATCTTAAGAGAGACCAGCTCAGCCTCCATTGATGGTTAAAAAATACAATGATATGACAAATAAAGCAGTTATAATACCTGGCCAGTCTTACCCCATATTAACATAAATTATTGGGCACTGAGTCGTGCTGCTTAGTTTATTTCACAGTTAATTCATTTTTATGTAAACGCTACTGTCAAAGGTGGCCGGTGCAGCAGCCACACGACATTGTTTCATTTACCTTTCCTGCTTGATTTTTAAGTAATTGTTGATGGAATTAAATAATCACTTTTGTCGTATGGCTGCTTTTAGAGAACAAATTCAGATAACACCTCAGACAGGTTGCTTTGGTATTATTATAAAAAATAAAACAGAACAGTGAAAAAGAAGTAAATCTATGTTTACTAAAATGTGTATATGCTTCTTAAAATAAATGCGCTCACATTCATTAACCTTCATTTATATTTTTATCATCAGCATATCAATTTTTGAAATTTATAATTGGATCAGTTGGCCTCCGCCACTTTTTTTAAAGGTGATTTAGGTTGTGAGTTTAAATCTCAAAATTTATTTGTAGCATGTGTTGAAGGCTTCCACAGCTATTTAGAGGTTGAGCGCTCTTCTTGTATTAAAGCCTCTCTCCTCGAAACTCTGAATTACTTTGTTAATCCCTCTAAATTACAAAGAACAAAAAATATATAACATAAAAAACTTCCATAAAATAAAATTCTTATTATAAAAAAACACATTAAAAATAATTTTCTTATTATAAAAAAAACACATTAAAAAATTGTATTATAATACAAGAATAGGAACATTATAATAAATGAATAAGAACCTAAACTTAATATTCACCACGAACATAAAAGAAAATAATAACTTTTAATTAGAAGGAAAAATATGCAACATATATATATATATATATATATATATATATATCTTAAATTATAACAATAAGTATTACGATATAAGACTATCCACAAAAAATAAGGTGGTATGAGAGCATGCCCGAAATTTACAAAATAGGCTATGTTGAAAAGGGACCTAAGAACAAAACAACGAGGTGATGTCTAATAGACGCGATTTATTACATTAAAAAATTGGCAAAGGCAATAATTTGGAACTACGAACATATTTATTTTTAATATGTCATTCTTACACCTATATGATTTATATAAATGGTATTCAAAGCTAACTAAATACAATTTAGAAAAATGAATTTAAATATATCTATCAAAATAAAACAAAAATATACTTGTATTTTTTACAATATTTTTTTTTTTGAGAAAAAGATCTTATATTAATTAAATGGAACATGATACAAGATTTCTCCAAAAAAAACAGGCAGTATGAGAGCATGCCCCAAAGCCACGAGCACATTAGGCCATGCCAAGGAGAACAACAAAACAACAAAGAATAGAGAGGAAGCCTAACTACCAAGCTACCTTAGGGATGGGCCCAGAACAAGGGGGAAGAGCAAAGGCACCCAACACCGAAGCAGAATGAGAAACATGAGGCTCAAAGCGCCCCTTCTTCTCCTTAGATCTCGTGAAAAAAGTCCAAGTCGCTGACTGGGAAGCCAATTCAAGCAGAGGATCTAGGCAAGGGCTATCCTAATTGGGGTCAGAATCAGATGACTCAGATACATGCGACCGCTTGGCATAACCGTCAGCAGGGGGAAACTCAATATTCATGGCTTCCAAATTTTCAAGGTGAGAACATTCTTTGACTTTCGGTGCTAAAAATGGCTGCCAGCCTTAAAGCCATGAAGAGAAAAGGCACCCAACGTCAAAGCAGAATGAGAAACATGAGGTTCAAAGTGCCCCTTCTTCTCCTTATATCTCGTGACAACAGTCCAAATCGCCAGCTAGGAAGCCAATTCAAGCAGAGGATCTAAGCAAGGGCTATCTTGATTGGAGTCTGAATCAGACGACTCAAATACATGTAATCGCTTGGCACAACCACCAGCAAGGGGAATCTCAACGTTCATGGCTTCTGAATTTTCGGGGTCAGAACATTCTTTGATTTCTAACGCTAAAAATGGCTGCCAACCTTTAGGCTGCGAAGAAATCCCTTTGTTCTTATTTTTTTATTCTTATTGAGTGACAATGGGAAAGCCTCCTAAAGGTGCCCAGTTTGATAGCATAACCAATATCGAAAGGCCATGTTCTCATAGTCTAGAATTTGAAACCACTTGAAGCCATCATGGTTTAACTCCACCTATTCCGAAAGACCTTTGTTGAAATCCACCTCAAAGCATATACGAGCATAAGTGAACAACCCTTGCTTAGACTGCTCATCATCCATATTGATGAATCGACCAAGAGAATCACTAATAGCAATATAAATCGCAAGGTGACAAAATGGGAGAGAAAGATTGGGGAGATGAACCCAAACTGATATTTTTGAGACTACCCTCGTAGAAGGATCAAAATACATAAACCATGGAGTAAGAAAAAGGCCAGCCCTACCCCAAAACTAGGGACCCTCATTAAGAGTCTGTTGTTAATCAACATGAGAGGAGAAACGAACAATGAAGAAACCCTTTGCACAGAGCTGGATCTCACAGTCATGGGACCAAGTAGAGTAGATCCATTTATGCAAATATTCAATCCGAGGCCAGAAGCCATTAAATCTACAAATAATGGTAGAATCTTTAAGGGCAGAAATTGAATCAGTTACCTCCAAAAATTAAAGTGTGACTACAGGAGTGACCGTTACTTTTTCCACAATATATGGCACATCAAGATCCCTAGTAAAACCTTGTCTCTGTGTTTCTGTATCAGCCACCAAGAAATTTTTTGAGGAAAGGAAGCCATTAAAGGGCCACGAGGGAAAGCAGAAACAAAGGTAGGCTACATACGACTACAACCGTGAGCCAACATGCCTATGAACCTGCCTGAAAACCCTAGTCATTATCCTTCTTTGTCCGCTTATAAATATATATTATTGTATGAGTCTAATTTCCTTTTAAAATATTTTGTTTGATTGAAAAGTACATTTTTATTAATGGGTAAGTGCACCAAGTTGGGGGGCCAAAAAGTGGACATAACCCCGAAAATAGAAAAAATGTGTATGGGTTATATTATAACACGGTCGCATTATTTTTTCCTAGGTTTGGGAATTACCAAAGCTATAATGCGTACGCATTATGTTTATTATGAATTTTTTAAAAAAAGCATGAGCCTTTATCATTTTAACTCCTCCAAACGCAATTTTCAGAGCTTAACCATGCCCTCGTGTTTTTTCATTCAGCTAGATCTCAAGCTCAAACAATCGTTTTTGAATCGCCAGGAAGATCTAAATCAACGATGGTGCCACGAAGAAGAGGTAGGCACTATTAGAGTAGGTATTTACCTTAGCTCATGTTCACCTAGGTACTTTATTTACCTTTATTGTATTTATCTTCACCCACTTATGTGTGTGGATATTTCTTTTATCTTATTTAGATATTAGGAGATATATTATCTAGTTGTTAGGTATAGTTATTTCCTTAATCTATGGTATTGACTAGATCCTTGATGTCTAGTTCTCTCCTAAATATATGGTCTTGACTAGTTCTTTGATGACTAGTTATTTCCTTGATCTACGACCTTGACTGGTTCTTATATTGTTATTCCTTGCCTATTTAAGCAAGGCCCATTCTCAATGTATTGCATTGAGTTCCATTTTAATATATGATATTGCTTCTCATTTATTTGCAAAGGTTTTATGTAAAGTTATTTTGGTGAATTGCTTTCATCTTATAGATCGTGGTGTTAGATTAGCATATGTGTTCTTGGCTTGGTAAGATCTGGTTATCGTTCCTTTCATGGTATCAGAACAGGAGATTGTTGTTGGCATCCGTCTGTATGTTTTATTTTGCAAATAAATTATTTGTGTATTCATATATTGGGATTTGGTCATATTTTGTTGCTGTGTGCATTTTATGCAAAACAGAGGCTTCCATTGGATCCATAAGGCATGAAAACCCTACGATCGACTGTAAACTCGGCCAATTCTGGAGGCAGTCATTCACACAGGCGCGCATCCTTAGCCCTTGGTCATATGGTATGGTCATATGAGGGCTTAAAGCTTGTAATTCCTACTAGTAGGTGCTTAACTTTAGCCCCCTTTAAGTTTGTTTGTGTGGTGAAGGCAACAACAATTTATTTTATTTTAGTGGCAACTAAAATAAATAAGGAGAGCAAAGTATTAAAAAGCTTGTAACTTTTGATCGGTAACTCAATTTTGAGTGTCATTTTTTGTAAAAGTGCTTGTTTTTTCATGCTCTTTACATTGGAAATATTTATTTTGAGATTTGCACTAAAATTATAAAGTGCCAAATATGGAGGAGTGTTGTAATCAATTGTGGATGCAATTTTGGCTGAGCCCGACGTCCTAAATTTTTGGGAGTTGCAGTTTGTACCTATCACGGATTCTGAGAATGATATGCTTTTCTCTGAAGTATGTGGACTTCAAGAGGATATTGTAAAATTTTTGGAAGAAAATAGATCACTCAAGAAGTGAAATTCTCTTCTACAATCACTCATTCACGATAAGGATACAATAATACACTCCATGCAGAACAAACTTGCTAGCCTACAACAACACCATCATATTGTGGAGAACCATATCCATGCTCCTAGTCCACTTGCAGTTGTTGCTCTTGTACCCACTGACATTGATCTATTAGTCTTTAAGTTTGTTCCTGCTCTTGATGCTCATACACCTATGAAGTTTGTTACTATATGCTCTTCCACATATGTGCCTATTACAGTACCACATGTTGTGTATCCTACTTTTGCTCAGCTGCATGGCTTTTTTAAGAAGCATACCATTACATTCAGTTCTCGCATGCTCCGTTCTATGGGTCTCACTAGCGGAGTCATTGACAAACATTCACAAGGTATTGCTTCCTCTATTCCACATGTTAAGTGGAATTCTCGCCATGACATTGGTTTTCGTGTAGATACTTCATTGGGATCACACATTGACAGAGCTCCTTTTTTATTTGCTCGACTCTTTCTGAGGGTCATGAGCAACACATGAGTTCTACACCTTCACTTAGGCTTGAGAAACTTGAGATTTCAGTTGTTAGACATGATCAACCTGACACACATTCTGATATTCTTTTACATGCACCCATTGTACATTTTGCACCAAGTCATATGCAGGCATCTTCTTCATCCATCCGTGTTGATTTGGGGTGGATATCTGATCACTCATGGTGGCGACATAGGCATTCATTGAGAGGACTCTACAGGCATGGCTCCTCCACCATTCGGCCTCTTGCTTCACTTTATATACCTTGTGCATTGTGATGCTTCTTGTTTTGAGCATTTTTATTTAGCATGTGTAGTGTATCTCTCTTATTTGTTGAGAGATTTTGTATCTGTATTTTTTACACTTTAGGCATGTTGACAGTATCTCTTATGGGGGATCTATTCTAGTGCATTCCAGTGTTAGTTTGTCAGTGTTCGAGTAGTTGTTTTGACAACTCATACAGATTTGTAGTGTCACTCCACCCATTCAGCAGTATGGGAGGGTGTGGTGCTAATCCTGCTTCTTCAGGTTTCGTGTCCTTGCATTTTTACCTTGGCTTTTCTTGGATCGTGACACTTTGGAGTTTATGTCCTTGCCTTGTTGCTTTGGTTATTGTTCTTGGATCGTGGCACACCTATTTGCAGTAGTTGATCGAATTATGTTTGGTATTTTTTTTGCATTTCGACATCACTCCATTGACAATCTCCTTGTATGGAGCTAATCTAGTGAAGCCCAGTGTCAGTTGTTATTGAGTTTTATGATCGAGCAGTCGATTCAGACCACAATGCACACCAAACTTTTTCAACATTGTATGAGTTTTTTGAGCCGAGCTTCTTGGGATGCCTTGGAGCTGGTCTTTACTCTTTTTACTTTGTTGTTACTAGTTTTGGGTACCTTGCAGTGTCCTTTTTTTCCCAGTTATTGTACATGAGTACCTCATCAGGCCTATTTGTCTGGACTCATACTGTGGACATGCCACTTATATTTTGGCCTCTAGCTTCACTTGAGGGGGGGTGTTAGAGTAGGTATTTACCTTAGCTCATGTTCACCTAGGTACTTTATTTACATTTATTGTATTTATCCTCACCCACTTATGTGTGTGGATATTTCTTTTATCTTATTTAGATATTATGAGATATTATCTAGTTGTTCGGTATAGTTCTTTCCTTGATCTATGGTGTTAACAAGTTCTTTCCTTGATCTATGGTATTGACTAGATCATTGATGTCTAGTTCTCTCCTAAATCTATGGTCTTGCCTAGTTCTTTGATGACTAGTTATTTCCTTGATTTATGGCTTGATCTACGACCTTGACTGGTTCTTATATTGTTATTCCTTGCCTATTTAAGCAAGGCCCATTCTCAATGTATTGCATTGAGTTCCATATAGAGTAGAATTTGAATTGAATACATTTTTTTATTGTTACAGTTCAAGGTCAAGGGAATCAATCACAACCAAACCCTGTTATTTCGGTCATCCCTCTCAGCCCTCCCATAGTTGCTCAACATCCCTCAGGCAGTCAAGAAGATTTAGAAGCCCACATAGTTGAAAACAATATTGAAATTGAGGATTTAATCAAAAGAATGAGGGATTCACAATCTACAAACCCCCATTGTGCCTCTCTTACAAACACATTGGAGGCATTAGTGGCTCAAGTTGATGTGGCAATGGGGAAAATTTATTCATTGGACATCTTACAGAGAGGCTTATAGGGTTTATTATTCCAACAAATTATCATATGTAGATGTAAAGAAAAAAGAAATTACAAAAGACCTCATATACGCCTTATTCACAGACCCCTGCACTAATTTTCCTGTTTCGTTGTCATGCAAATGGTTTCCCATCCATTGGTGTAATAATTATTTGACTAAAAATATTTTTTGGGACTGATGGTGGATAGTGTTTGATTTTCCACCTTGCAATAACAACGAGGTGCCACTATAATTTTTGAGGAAACTCTATTATGAGTTTATCCTCAATGAGATCCCAAATTATTTTGATTTCTGAGATTTCCATGGCCGAGGAAAAGGATTTGTACAAGATCAACCAGGTGCACAATGTGCACCTATTCAACAGGGTAGAGTCCCCACACAAAATTCCCCTCACCCTGAGACTATCCCTCCAGCAATGACGGAGACAGTAGAGATTGATACATTCCACACACTTCAGGGGCTATCTGAGACCCTTGTTCGACATACGAGGGAGATTTCTGATCCAGATGATCACGGAGGTACACAGAGTATTCCCTTAGGGAGTACTAGCATGAGGCCACATATTTGCTCGTCATGTGGTAGCATATGTTTGGGGCCTGAGGAGGATGATACTTTCATGCATACTAATTTTGGTGGAGTTGGAGTTGGGGGTGCACACGATAATGCCACTATGTCAGATGCCTTTTTGAGCGAGACATTTGGATTACAGTCATCAGCGTCACCTTTGCAGGTATTTTTTATGTTTTATTATGTGTGTTACAAAAAGATCAGAGTACTTTATGTACTTATATATGTTAAATTTTTGAAATAATTATATTTGTACATGTATGCATTGATATTACAATGCACAGGAGGGGCGTCATCATCTCGACCATAGGTTGCAAGCACCAACCGTACACATACATTCACAGAGGTAATTTAGAATGTTAATTGTGTAAAATTTTCATATATATATATATATATATATATATATATATATATATATATATACTATATATATATATATATATTAACTTTTAAAGTCAAATATATGTATGTTCTTGTATGTTCATCTAACTTTACGTTATACATGTTTGATAAAGATGTTGACTTCACTAAACACCCCATCATCTTTGCGACGAGTAGAGAAAGGTGTTGCCTCTGCGATTTCATTTACGCAACAACTCACTGAGGTATTCAAACAACATCTATTTTCATTAAATTGATTATGTAATTCATATTATGTTAAATTACATGTTAATAATGTCCTTCATGTAGTAGAATTATTAAATTATGTTAATAATGTCATTCATTGTGTATACACAGGAGTTACCTGCGACATGTAGTAGCCCTGTTCATTTGATTCACAGGCGTGGCGGGGTAAAAAAATAGTTCTATATTGATAAAATTAGCTAAAATATTGTCATTACACATACATGTACTTAGTTCTATTTTAGCTAATTCTGATGTTTGATTTTGTGATCTTATGTGTATGTAGGGAACTTCAACCCCCTCCATTTTGACTTCAAGGGCATGGAATCCTCGATCTCATCATCTTCATACCCTCGTTCGTGCTCCAGGAGCTCTCGATGACTCATCTGAGTGTGAGATGTAAATTCATCGTGAGCAAGAGATTGCGGTAAGTTTGTTTATTTATGTAAATACTTTCATTAGCATGCTCTTAAATACATGTTGAAAACATATATAAATTAAGTTTTGAAAAAAAAAATTATTTGCATTTACAGGTTCAACTACAGGCGAGTATTTAGTGGAAGAGGACTCATAGCATGGGCTCAGATGATTTGAAGTCATCTCATAGATCTCCATCTTCATCTAAGGGAGGGACTTCTTTGAGAAAGGCCAAGAGAGGGATAGATTTTGATGATTAGGAAATATACATATATGTCTTACATGACATTTTTTTGTATGCTATGTGCATGGCATTGTATGTACACCTATATGGCATTTGAACTTGATGGTATATGACCTATTCGGGCATTTTTATATTTATTGTGCACATTAAAATACTATTTGGAACTTGATATTTTTGTATGAGACCTTACATTTCTGAGATTAGTTTTGCATGAAACTAATATGATGTGCACTTGACAATATTTAAGACATTATGGATTATTTTTTCATTTATTGGTGATGTACATGTACTAGCATTTTCAATGTATAATATGCATCAAACTTTGGAAATCAATATTTATATAATGTATGTATATAAAGAGTTACCTAATTTGAGTAATTATTCATTCAATTTATCAATGTGTATATGTGTATTTACCTTACATGTGCTTCTTCTTGCTCATGGTATCTTTGTATTGGTTCCTATCTTATCATGCACCTACTACATTCTTCAATGCTTCTTAGTCTTCTCCCCTATTAAAACACCTGAGCATAAAATCATTAGGACCATCATTAAGACAATGTTTTTTGCAACAAGCATGGATAGAACGATCTAAGGATACCCACAAAGTCTAGCAAGCTTCAATAGTTCACTTTTTCCATCCCTAAGGTGCTCCCAAAATCTCAGACTCCAACTCCTTCTACAACTCCTTAGAGATTTATCATTCACTTCTCTCAATAGTTCACACTTTGCAAATACTAGCTCAATACGCAAAAAAGTAATAGAACATTGAACCATGAGCTGAAAAACTCTTTCACTGTAATGTTTTGTGTCTTACCCACTCTTATTAGTATTGACAGAGAGTATTAACTGAAAAGGGTTCATCTTCTTCGTAGGAAAAACATTCAAAGAGAGTCATCACAATTTGATGCCTTTCATCTGCTGATATTTTGAGAATGTCTCTCAGATGCATTACTCCAATGTTTGAGAATGTCTCTCCAAATGCAATAACATTCTGATTCAGACACTCGATGATTCTTGATTGTCCAATCCTGTCCAATTTGTGTTATTACCTCTAAATCTGTATGCATTTCAAGTTATTTGAAAATCACATCACACCCTTCACTAGGCTTGACGACTACCCCTATCTTTTTGAAGGCACTTTTGAAAGCATCCATGGGTTTATCATAGCATAAATTATCAATGAATGGAAGGTCACTAAACCGTAGGCCAGCTGACTCCCATTCAGAACTAAACAAGAAATATTTACTAGGTGATTGATAACCCTTGTGTGTTCTTAGCCATTCCCTGTTGCTATGATTGTAATTTCCATGTCGCTTGAGGCCTTGGAATATTTTGGTGGTAATGGCCCTCCTGTTTCACTCCCTCAACTTCTTCCTTTCTCTCTCCATCGCGCTCATGCCATTCTTCCTCTACGTCCAAAAACATTTCTCTCAATAACTATATATCTTTACAACAAATGTATCAGAAAATATGAAATAAAATTTTCAAGAAAATCATATCCCGTAAAAAGGACAGATGACCGTGAAGCATTACAAATAAAAAAAATTGTCTGGTATTATGGTGGGATGAGGATTGTCTCTCGAGGATCATATTCATATTCTTCGTCCAACTCCCCTGTCAAAATTTTTTTAGTATGACGTGGAAGATGATAAAAGAAAATTAAGGCCATTAATTAAGGTATGCCTAAACATGGAAGATGACCAAGGAGTCACACGCATGCATGCTAGCTCTGTGAACTAAGCAAGGAAACAAGTGCATATGAGGTAAGTATAGGAAGGAAAAAGTGAATTTCTAGTCTTTAGTGGTTGATGCACTCTTTTATGACTGTAGAAACATTGAAGGAAGGTGTATAGGCACCAAGGAGAGGAAAATTTCAAGGTAAGTCTGTCATAAGAAGTTGCTTATTTGCATTCAAAGACTAGAGGTATAATAGTGAAGGGAAGTCTGAGTTAAGACTATGAATGAAATGTTTCCTTGATTGTGGATCAAAGTTTAGAAGAAAATGTAGATTTTGGAAAGCCAAACAAAGTAAATTGAACAAAATTTGCATTCTTAAGCCAATCTAGTCATTGAACAAGAACTCCCAGACGAGGTAGTCCGAAAGAACCGGGAGATTTTGCCTCCAAAATGACACCTCCCCTAGCATTTACATGGCCACCCCGATGTGTTGGCATAGTTGGTTCAAGTCCCATGAGGTTCCGTTTAAAAATATTGCATATGAAAGCCTTACACTGATTGAAACTACAGTATTTCATGTGTTTACAAACAATAGGACAACGAGAGAACCAAATCAAGATGGAAAAAACTGAGAGATAGGATTTCATAGAGGGTCCCACATGTGGAGGTGTAGGATCTAGATAAGACATCTCTAGGTGCCACGGAGTCTGAGAAATCACCTATCGAAGATATAGAATTTTTTGGTCTCATGGCTCTTAAGGGACTACACTCGGACGAGGTAGCCCGAAAGCACCTGGGAGCTTTGGCCTCTGAAATGACACCTCCCCTAGTGCATTTACCTAGGCCATCCACAATGTGTTGGTGCGTAGTCGGTTTGGTGCCAAGAGATTTTGTTTGCAAAATATTGCATCAGAATAGCCTTACACTGACTCAAACTGCACTATTTGATGCATGTTTGCAAACAATAGGACAACAAGAGAACCAAATAGAGATGGAGAAAACCAAGACATTATTTCATAGAGGGTCCCAACATGGAGGTGTAGGATCTGACGAGACATCTCTAGGTGCCATGGAGTCCGATAAATCACCTGTTGAAGATATAACATTTTTTGGTCTCAGGGCTCTTAAGGGACTACGCCCGGACGAGGTAGCTGGAAGCAACGAGAGCTTTTGGCCTCCAAAATGACACCTCCCCTAGCATTTACCTGGCCACCCAGATGTGTTGGCAGTTGGTTTGGTGCCAAGAGCTTCTGTTTGCAAAATATTGCGTCTGACAGCCTTACACTGACTCAAATTGTAGTATTTTGCATTTGCAAACAATAGGAAAATGAGAGAACCGAATCGAGATGGAAAAAATAGAGAGGATTTTGTAGAGGGTCCCAACATGGAGGTGTAGGATCTGACGAGACATCTCTAGGTGCCACGGAGTCCGAGAAATCACATTGTTGAAGATATAGCATTTTTTGGTCTCATGGCTCTTAAGGGACTATGCCCCGGACGAGGTAGCCCAGAAGCACCAAGAGATTTGGCCTCCAAAAAAAACCTCCCATAGCATTTACCTGGCCACCCTGGATGTGTTGGTGCATAGTCGGTTTGGTGCCAAGAGCTTCTGTTTGTAAAATATTGCATTGGACAACCTTACACTGACTCAAACTGCAGTATTTCACGTGTTTGCAAACAATAGGACAACGAGATGAACCGAATGGAGATGGAGAAAACTGAGACATGATTTCGTAGAGGGTCCCGATTGGAGGTGTAGGATCTAACGAGACATCTCTAGTTGCCATGGAGTCTGAGAAAATCACCTCTCAAAGATATAACATTTTTTGGTCTCATGGCTCTTAAGGGACTACGCTTGGACGAGGTAGCCCAGAAGCAACGGGATCTTTGGCCTCTAAAACCAACACCTCCCCTAGAATTTACCATAGCCCCATGGATGTGTTAGCATAGTCGGTTTGGTGCCAAGAGCTTCTATTTGCAAAATATTGCATCGAACAACCTTACACTGACTCAAACTGCAGTATTTCCCATGTTTGCAAACAATAGGACACGAGAGAACCAAATGAAGATGGAGAAAAATGAGATAGGATTTTGTAGAGGGTCCCTATGTGGAGGTGTAGGATCTAACGAGATGTCTCTAGGTGCCACGGAGTCTGAGAAATCACCAGTCGAAGATATAGCATTTTTTGGTCTCAGGGCTCTTAAGGGACTACACCCAGACAAGGTAGCATAGGAAGCAACAGGAGCTTTTTCCTCTGAAAAGACACCTCCCCTAGTATTTACCTAAGCCATATGGACATTTTGGCATAGTTCGGTTTGGTGCCAAGAGCTTCCATTTGCAAAATATTGGATCGGATGAACCTTATATTGACTCAAACTGCATTATTTGGCATGTTTGCAAACAATAGGATTACGATATAACCAAATGGAGATGGAGAAAATTGAGACAGAATTTCGTAGAGGGTCTATAAATGGAGGTGTAAGATCTAACGAGACATCTCTAGGTGCCACGGAGTACGAGAAATCATTTGTTGAAGATATAGCATGTTTCGGTCTCAGGGCTCTTAGGGGACTACTCTCGGACGAGGTAGCACGGAAGCAACGGGAGCTTTGGAAACTTAAATGACACCTCCCTTAGCATTTAACAGGCCATCTAGATGTGTTAGCGCTATCATTTTGGTGTGCCAAGAGGTTTTGTTTGCAAAATAACTCATCGAACAACCTTGCAATGACTTAAACTACAGTATTTCGTGTGTTTGCAAACAATAAGACAATGAGAGAATCAAACAAATATGGAAAAAATGGAGAGAAGCTTTGGTAGAGGTTCCCTATATGGAGTTGTATGATCTAACAAGACATCTTTAGGTGCCACAGAGTTTGAGAAGTCACCTATCAAAGATATAGCATTTTTTGGTCTCGGGGCTCTTAAGGTACTACTCCCGGACAAGGTAGCCTGGAAGCAACGAGAGCTTTGGCCTCTGAAAAGACACCTCCACTAGCATTTACTAGGCCATCTAAATGTGTTGGCATACTTGGATCAATGCCAAGAGGTTCCGTTTGTAAAATATTTCATCGAATAGCCTTACACTGACTCAAACTACAGTATTTCACGTGTTTGTATACAATAGGACATCGAGAGAACCAAATGGAGATGGAAAAAATGGAGAGATAATTTTGTAGAGGGTCCCTATGTAGACCTGTAGGATATGATGAGAAGTTCGTACTGCCAATGGACTTCATCAAATCCACCTGTCGAAATGTACATTTGGTTGAAGGATGTTCTGAGTAATAACCCTAAAATGACAATCCTATGAAGTCACTCAAGTGGAGTTGCCTGGCCTCCCACCCCCCCCACCCCCCCCTAAACTAGTAATTGTACCACTCCCTTCGAATGTTGGAATCATAGTCATTTTTGATGCCAAGAGTTTTAACTACCAAGATAATCATCATAATGACCCTATAATCTTACTCACACTGCATTCATTCTATGATGTCAACCTATAGTGACATCGAGATCACCTGAATGAATGATAGAGAATAACCGAGACCAACATTTGAAGGTCCCAATTTTAGGATGAGGTACAGGTATGCTAGATAAGCCATGTCTAGGTCCCCACGGTTTAGCATATGACGAGGTACTAGTTATGTCCCAGATGAATTTTGTGTCCCAAGCTCAAAGGAGAACGCTAGTAGGGAATGACAATGTGTGTGAGCCTTCTCAAGTTTTATTGACACCTCTCCTAATCCCACCAAACTCTGATGGCCATGTTGGACTAGTCCTGGAGAGCCCTAGACTCATTGCCTAAAATCACCGTACCCACCTGTATTGCTCTCAAAGGCAATTATTTCATCAGTTTGCAAACATCAGAACAACGAGATAAGAATGGAGATGGAGAAAACTGAGATAGGATTTTGTAGAAGGTATCACTCATGGAGGATTTAAGATTTGATGAAATTTCTCTAGGTTCCAAGTGTCTGAGAAATCACCAGTCTAATGATATACTCGTTTTTGGTCTCAGGCCTCTAGATCTATACCAGGAAGAACTGACCACAGCAAACTTTGGCCCCCAGAAATGACCCTCAGAGGATTTGACCAGGACATCTGGATATTTCATTTAAGTGCCATCTGGTTTGTGAAGTGACAATGTTTTTCATGATGGTTCCTTAATATTGCCCTGGACAGCCAACACCCCCCCAAACCCCAGTATGTTCATGCAAAATAGTGACATCGAGATAACTGACTAGTTTCCATGCAAAGGAAATGCATGAAGTATTTTGTAGAGTCCCACGTGGAGTGTAGAATACTGTCAGACACCCCTACCCCCCCCCCAACACCTCTGAGAAATCCATGTTAAAGAATTAGCATTTGATTTGGTCCTCAAGGTTTCAGTCGAAATACGCCCCCACAAGGTAAGCCCTGGAATCACCGAAAGTTTTGGGCCTCCAAAATGAAGCTCCCCCAGGTATCATATCCCCATCCAGGCAATCCCAGTTCAATGCCAAGATGATGTAACTTGTCTGTAAACTACCCCCCATTGGATGCGGAACCTTACGGTGGACTTCAAATTGTATTATGTGAACAATCAAACAGAAGGTCTCACAGATATCTTCATCCTTACATGGAGTTGGAGAAAACTGATATATTATCATTTTAGAGGGTAGGTGGAGGTGTAGGATCTGATGTCCTACGTTTAGGTTCCATGGAGTCTTGACAGAAATGAAGGTTGAAGATATAACATTTTTTGATAACTGAAGGACTCTTAGGGGACTATGCCCTGATGAGGTATCCAAGAAGAACCTGGAGTTTTGGACCCTCTAAAAAACACCTCTCTAGATTTTACCAGGCCATCCGGAGAACTTGTTCTCTCAGTCATTCCTATTGCCATCAGAACTAGGTGCAAAATACTGTCATCTGGAAAACCTTACAGTGACTCAAACTGCCATATAGTGGATACTTTGCAAACAATAGGACATCGAGATAACTGAACTGAGATTAGAGCAAAACCGAGACAACATTTCTTATAGAGGGTCCCGATATGAAGGACTG
This sequence comes from Taxus chinensis, assembly GCA_019776745.2. Lineage (NCBI taxonomy): Eukaryota > Viridiplantae > Streptophyta > Pinopsida > Cupressales > Taxaceae > Taxus > Taxus chinensis. The sequence continues at coordinate 808,429,035 of CM034150.1, forward strand.
TAGGATCTAATAAGACATCTCTAGGTTCCACGGAGTCTGATAATTCCACCTGTGAGAAGATATAACATTTTTGGTCTCAAGGGCCTCTTAGGAGACTATGCCTGGACGAGTGTAGCTCGGAAGCAATGTTAGAGCTTTGGCCTCCAGGTGATGACATCCTCTCCTAGCATTTACCAGGCCATCTCAAGACATGTTGGCACTGTAGTGACCTCTGTGCCAAGAGGTTCTGTTTGCAAAATATTGCATCTGACAACCTTTCACTAACTCAAACACAGTATTTCACGGTTTGCAAGTTGTCCTAGGACAACGAGATAACCAGAATGAGATGCACAAATCTGAGATGCAGGATTTTGTAAGGTTCACATGGAGGTTTACAGATATGACGAGATTTCTCTTGCCACAGAAGTCTAGTAAATCTCCTAGTCAAAGATGTAACATTTTTGGTCTCAGGGACTCTTAGGGGAGGTACGCACGGAAATTTTTGATGCTGGAAGCTCCTAGTGGAGCTTTGACCTCCAAACTGACACCTCCCCCAATAGTTTACTAGGCCATCAAAAAATGTTCTTGTACGTCAGATTTGGTGCTAGAGGTTTATGTTTGCAAGAATATTCAATCAGACAACCTTACATGTTGGGACTCAAACTACAGTATTTCACATGTTTGCAAACAATCTCCACAAGTGAGAGAACCAAATGTCCTATGGAAAAAATGCAAACGTATTTTGTAAAGGGTCCCTATTTGGAGGTGTAGGATATGTCAAGGTCTCTAGGTGCCACAGAGTCTGATCAAATCACTTGTTAAAGATATAGCATTTTTTGTTCTCAAGGCTCTTAGGGGACTATAGCCTCGGACGAGGTAGCCTGGAAGCACTGGAGAGTTTTGGCCTGTTGAAATGACACCTCTCATCTTTACTAGTGCCATCCAGAAGTGTATTCAAGTTGCTTACATGTAAATACCTCAATTCAAGTGTGCAGTCAAACCTTGATTGGCACTGATGACCAAAATCACATGTATATTTCGATCCTTAAAACTCAAACTGCATGGCATTTGATTAACTCGTTAAACCTAAACGAGATGTCCCTAGTTTGAGGTGGTCACATCCATAGGATGAAAACTATATCAGCTTTTGTCCTATCGATTTGTATTCTCTCGTGTTCCTCAACCAAAAACGTCACGGTGTAGGACTTGAAATGGGTTACATCAAAACAGTAGTTCAGGCCATTCAGACGAAATCACTATAGGTGCAAACGGTGGAAAGATCATTAACATTTTTCAACTCCAATGTATTCAAGGGTGTTGGTTGCATGTAACATTGCAGCAAAGACTTTCCAAGAAATACTAGAACCAAGGAACCATGATGAAAAACCTTGTCACTTCTCTTAGCAGATGAATGCACTTAACATGGAAGATGTATAGCTTGATGCCCTGCACTCTGAGTGATGGTTGTTTCACAAAAACATTGATGTGGACTTGATTTGGTATAATCTTCAAGTGAGACAATGAGAACACTAACAGTACCTTCATATGCCAGAGCATTCACACTGAGACATGGTGTCAGAAGCAAGTACTTGTACCTTCAAGAATTGAGACATTCAAGTGCTTTATGAGTTTGAGAGACATCATGAATGAGCTAATAAGATACTGGTAGAGGTGATGAAACTAGACTTGGAGTTCAAACTCACATTTTTGCTCTTATCGATTTGGTGTACACCTAGGAGAGAGAAAACCTGCTCCACCAAAATGCTCATAAATTTTCAACCACACCTCCTTTTGAGAAAATTATTTTTGCACATGATTTTTATGTTAATTTACTCTAAACATTCCTTCTATTATTTATTCAAAGGAGACTCTACAAATTTGTTTTTAAGGCTAAGAATTTAGGAAGCTCAGAATGAGTTTTTCAAAAAGCCTATTTTACAAAAAAACTCACATAACTTGAAAAAATGACCCTAAATTTGACCTAAAATTTTGCATGAAGCATCAATAAAGCTTCCTCTATCATCTCCTAAAGTTTCTAAAAATTGATATGTCTACATTTTTCTAGCCCATCTCATTTGCATGTTATAATAGTGTAAGGTTGTCCGATGCAATATTTTGCAAACAGAAGCTCTTGATACTGAACCGACTGTGCCAACACATCTGGATGACCTAGTGTGAACAGTAGTTTAGTCTTCTTTTTGGTGTGGGGTAGTGTCATTTCTTCTGGGCATACTCCCTTAAGATCCCTGAGACCAAAAAATGTTATATCTTTGACAGGTGATTTCTCAGACTCTGTGGCACATAGAGACATCTCATCAGATCCTACACCTCCATGTCGGGACCCTCTATTAAATGATCTCTTAGTTTTTTCCATATCCATTTGGTTCTCTCATTGTCATATTGTTTGTAAACGCGTTGAATAGTGTAGTTTGAGTCGGTGTAAGGCTGTCTGATGCAATATTTTACAAATGGAAGATTTTGGCACCGAACCGACTGCAACAACACATCCAGATGGCTTGGTAAATTCTAAGGGAGGTATTATTTGGGAGGCCAAAGCTCTCCTTGCTTCCGAGCTACCTCATCTAGGTGTAGTCCCTTAAGAGCCCTAAGACCAAAAAACACTATATCTTCAACAGGTGATTTTTCGGACTCTGTGGCACCTAGAGATGTCTCGTTAGATTTTAGACCTCCATGTTGGGACGCTCTATGAAATCCTCTCTCTCTTTTTTTCATATCCATTTGGTTTTCTTGTTGTCCTATTGTTTGTAAAAGCATTGAATAGTCCAGTCTGAGTCAGTGTAAGGCTATCAGATGCAATATTTTACAAATGGAAGCTCTTGGCACCAAACTGACTCTACCAAAACATCTGGATGGCCAAGTAAATGCTATGGTAGGTGTTGTTTTCAAAGGCCAAATCTCGTGTTGCTTCTAGGCTACCTCTAAGTCTGAGTGTAGTCCCTTACGAGCCCTGAGACCAAAAAATGTTATATCTTCGACAGGTGATTTCTCAGACTCCGTGGCACCTAGACATGTCTCATTAGATCTTACACCTCCATGTAGGGACCCTCTACAAAATCCTATCTTCGTTTTGTCTATATGCATTTGAATCCAATTTCTCTCATTGTCCTATTATTTGCAAACACACGAAATACTGTAGTTTGAGTCAGTGTAAGGTTGTCTGATGTAATATTTTATAAATGGAACCTTTTGGCACCAAACCAACTGCTCTAACACGTCTGGATGGCCTGTTAAAGTCTACTAGGGGAGGTGTCGTTTCAAAGGTCAAAGCTCCTAGTTCTTTCGGGCTACCTTGTTCGGGTGTAGTCCCCTAAGATCCCTGAGACCAAAAATGCTATATCTTCAACAAGTGATTTCTCAGACTCCGTGCCACCTAGAGATGTCTCATCAGATCTTACACCTCCACGTCGTCAGGACCCTCTACGAAAGTTTGTCTCAATTTTCTCCACCTCCATTTGGTTCTCTTGTTGTTATATTGTTTGTAAAAGCACCGAATAGTCTATTCTGAGTCAGTGTAAGGATGTCCATTGTCTCAACCATGTGAATAATATAGGTGGTTCATACAATATAGGTGGTGAAATTAGAATTTTAATAAGATATTTTAACAATATAGGCAGTGAAATGAGAATTTTTGTTTGTTGTTCTTTTATAATATTTAATTTCCCTTAGCTTAAGGGGGGTTTAGATAGGGTTGAGAATAATAAATTCTCTACTAACAGTGCCAACCACGTGAAGGTGGAATATTTTTTAGCACCACTAACTTACATAAACATGTTAGTAAGCAATTAAATAGAATTTTAAATCCTACATACTTTAAACAAAATCACTAAAATAAATATTCAAATTAAAAATTCATGAAGAACATACCTTCGTAAATTTAATCCAATGAACCACATGGATCAACTCTACTCTTGATAGTAGCAAGAATTACTTCATGATCTGATTCACAAACCTTTCACAAATTCTTGTTTAATGGCCTACATCGATATTTGATCAATTTAATATTTGTTGCAAGATCCAAATGTGAATAGTGAAGTATCTTTCGATGTACTTCATAGTCTTCAAACAACCAAGTGTTTGATTTTTTAAAGGATATCGTCGAAACCAAGTTCTAGCGACTACCACTGACCCAATGGGATACTCAAGACCTTCACCATCAATGACTATGGAAATCAATTTTTTTCCTCTCTATACAACAAGAAAAGAAGTAGTTCATTCCCTCTTCGTTAGATTCTGTCGTCATAAATGTAAAAATGTGCCCTTCATCAAAAAGTAAAACTCAAGTCAAATTTAAAATACATTAAGATTTGATCATTTAATAATTTATAAATCTAAAACATGACATACATATGTACCTTGTTGCACTATATCTCTTTTGCACCTAGTTGTTCAATTTTGGTAAATGTTCATTCTCTTAAGCCAAAAATGAAAGATTTTAAATTTTCCAACTTAACCAAAATGAACTTTAAACAATACTTGATGATTTTTTCATTCCCTTAAGCCAAAATGAAGGATTTAAAGTTTCCAATTTAACCATAATGTTAGAAAATGCAAACTAAAAGCTTCTTTTGATTCTCAAGATCACCGTAAGGTGCAAGAGAAGAGCATACACAAACTTTTATACTAACTAGCACAAAGCATGTAAATTAAAGCATTCATTAAAACTTAAGTAAATTTGTTAGAAATCTAATTTAAAATGTTAAAAACCTGTAGAAAATAGTTAGAAAAACTTGCAACCAATATAAAACATAGAAAATCAAAATTTGAAACCTCAAAGTTAGTGTAAAATTTCAACAAATCACATTAGCATGCTCCTTTACACAGTAACGTGTTCCTTTGAGAACCAATGCATCTCTAACAATGGCGGCACATCCTTTAACACACCAATGTGACCTTAACACAAAAAACACAGACTAGGAGAAAAATATTGTAACTCCAACACGTCTAAAGAGACACAAGCGTGGCCAAGACACACAGAGCTTAAACATTGTGTAACGCAGACATGTCTAGAGAGACGTGAGCGTGACCTTGACAGTGTGAGCATGTAGCCTTGAAAATGTGGGTGCATACTTTAGAACACCAGCGCAACCTTTACAATGCTAGCATGCAGAAGAATAAAAACATGCACAGATTTTCTGTAGGTGATCAAAACACAAGATTTTTCTCAAAAATCTCAAAACTTTATCAATTTGATTTAATTTTGATAGCACCTCACCTCCTTTGATCCTGCAAAGAGCACAAAAACAAGACAATCCTAACTAGACTAGCTAAGAAACTTGATATGTATCCATTAATGTAAAATAGGGTTAGCTAAATCAAAACTTTGAAACTAATCTAAAAAGCTTGAAAATGAATGAAAAGTAAAATGGAGTATCTCCCACCAGGCATGCCAAATGTGAACTCAATAAAATTTTAAGTAAAGCAATTAGAACCTAAACTAACACCAAGTAGTTTAGAGCTAAGCTAATAAACTCATCAATGAACCATTAAGATCAAAGCTGAATGGAATGCAAAAGGAAATCTAAATGAATTTAACCACATAAACTACAATCATTTCTACTATATTAATTGATTGCCAAAAAAAATGAACCTATAAAGATTTAAAAACAATCAAAATGTGAGTTGTTGCTACTTCATTGAAGGTGAAAGGACCTCTCTAACAATGGTTACAAGGCCATATTAGATATTTCTTTACTAACCAACTTGAAGAAATGGATGCAAATGGGGATGCAAGATATTCCAATAATGGAGTAAGACTCATATGTTTTATATGATTAATGTTATTCAAAACATGGTGTAAATTTAAGAGGAAGGAGCTTGGCCCTTTATATAGCTTTTTATTTGAAGAAAGTTTGCATTTTGGTGCATGTGGGACAAATGATAAAGTAACTCTTGGTTAGTTAACCATAGCTAAGTGAGTTAACACTTTATGGGAGTTGAGGGTGCTTTAATTAAATCAATTAGGATTAATTAATATGCTAAAATAAGCTTTTTAGGCTAATTGGCGGTGTTTGAAGAGGAATTTGATGATATTAGATGCATTTGAAAGTGAGATTTAGCCAATAAGAGGGGTTTATTGATTAAATGCTTGTTAAAAAGGATCAATTAGCTAATTAATAGCTAATTGTTGATGTGAAGAGGATTATAACTAACAACGTGTCATTAATTAGCATCCGAAATGTGATAGAAGCTAGTTAATTAACAAAGTGTCGTTAAATGAATAAATTAGAGGGAAACATTAGTTAATTAGCGAAAAATGGTGAAATAGAGGATAATGAGTACCAGTTTAACATTAAAATTACAGAAGCAGATTTTAGGTGTGTACAAATTGAAAATTAATATTTACAATGTATAAAACTATAAAAAGATCCTATATTTGTTCTATGAATGAAAGAGCATTTTATTTAAACATATTGTGTCAAAAAGGTAAAGACATTTTGACATAGTCATTAATGGTAAAGCAAACTTATAAATGAGAGAATGAACTTACATTTACAGATGATGAATTGATCATAGTGGAACACTAGTAAATCGAGGGAAATCATGTGGTTAAATTAGTGTGATGGAATTATGATTATTTAGTATATCAAAAAATGGATATGCGCATGGTTAAATACATAAAATTAATTAAATGAAATCACCATTTGGATTATGCTTAATCTTTTGTATATATGTATTGAAATGAAATTATGCATACACATTGTTTTAAAGCTAACTGAATTTCCTTCCGTAATAATGGATGAACTACTAATACATGAACTCATTAAAATGAATAATTAGTGATTTCCAATTAATTCACCTATTAAATTTAGAGGCAAACTACACAAGTTAATGATGTGCACATTATAGTTTGTTGAGATAAAATGAACCTTGTATAAATGTATGCTATTATGATTTTTATGCCTCTTGCATGTGAATGCATGTTTAAGTAGGATTAGGAAATTGTGAGGCGTGGATTTATGTTCCCAATTGAAGGGTGATTATAAATTACAGTGGGAGATAAAATGAACCTTGTATAAATGTATGTTATTATGATTTTTATGCCTCTTGCATGTGAATGCATGTTTAAGTAGGACTAGGAAATTGTGAATTGGTTTACCACAAACCACAAAGTGATGGTTTTGCAAATGGATTACCAACAACCAAGAATGGTGGTTTTGCTATTGGTTTACCACAAACCACAAATGAAGGTTTTCAAGTGGTTTACCTACAACCACTTCATGATATGCCAAGTACTAATCTCAGCCCTCATCACATCTCACTGTAGGGAATAACATAGGAAATTCTGCTGACATCTGTTGCTCATACATACATAGAAAAAGCTGACATACTGGAAATGGAACATTGGAATGATGTTCCCCCCCTCAATGTGAAATTTCCACTTATTGAAAACAAGATCACTGCAACCTGAGGCACACCACACTGGAAGCACTAAAATCAAACTGCACACACACATGTCACCAAAGCTGATATGCGGCCCCGTCATTGGCAACTGACGAGAGGTCGCTGAATGACCTCCAACCTCCGTTTGCCTCCTGCCTCCTGTATCATGCTGCTAGCTCAACTGGATTTGGATATGAAGCTCAACTGTTCCACATTTTTTATTCTTTTCTTCCCTCCCGCAATGTGAAACACTTTATTTTTTCTGGACGTCGAGTAACACCGAAAATGCGTCCATGAGGCAAAATTTTTTTAATTTTTATTTTTACAATTTCCGACTCTTGACAACGACACTTTTTTTTTTACAATGGCATTGACCGACAATAACTCAAAGATTTGATGATTTTTTTGACAAGGACACTACAATACAAATTGACTTGACTTAATGACAAACTCAAATATATTGACACCTAGAGAATACTAAATGACTAAAACTGAAAAATGATAGGATAATAATGTCAACTATTGACAGACTAAACAACATGACTACACAATCAACAAAATATTTAAACACAAAATACCTATACACCATCAACTAACACCACCGAACACCTAATATTGATCTATATTATTAAATTGACTCACATATAAGTAGACACACTAATATAGATAAAATATATTGATTCAACTTTATAAAATGAGAATATAGACCACTTATCGGGAATGTTTTGGAATTTTTTCAATGGAACAAATGATGCCAGGTAGGAGTTTTGGTAGACCGCTAAGAATTCCACAGCAACCAATGAATTCGATGTGCATCCAATGCAGGTAACAATCATGGAGGCATAGCGGTAGGTTACATGCACACCATTTGTAGGCCAAGTCAAATGTATGTTGATCCAATCCCCAAACTCAGAAAAATAAAATGCAGACCAATCAATGACTACAGCTTCGAGATGGAAATCCGATGCCACAATAAACATGGTTGAGGATTCGATGACGTGGCAGAAAAGAATTCCAAATTGCATGAACCTCTGTATCCACTGTCACACCTTTTTATTACGATGGATAACATTAAAAATTATTTGTATCGATGTTGACTGTGTACAGACCATGTGGAGATAATTCCAATTTGAATGTCAAGTGGATTAATGTCGAGTTCAATATAAGATCTAATCACTGGGATCCAATGTGAACAACTGAACCAAAACAACACTGTGATCTACTAAATCAACGAGACAACGTGGAGATGGAATTTCCTGGAGGTTTTGATGCAAATCAATCCCAATTCATATTTTCCTAATCATTCAAAAGCAAACAGAACCAATTCTCCAATGTAAATGCAGCTATGGGGAATTTCATGCAAATTGTGAATGCCAGTTAAAGATTTCCCATATCAGACGTCTCACGGCTGCCAAAAGTGTAGCAGTGCTCAAACCAAAGGCCAAAACAATGAAGCTAGCTGATTTTAAGAATTTTAATACTAAAAACTCTAATAATGCTGAGCTAGATGGATATTTGCGCATGCATGGCTCACCAAACTTCACTTTATGCCTCCATGCAACTAGACAACAAGGATCGGATGTATGTGAAGGCTGAAAAATGCACAGATCACATGTTACAAATACTTACTTTCCTTTGTTTGCATATTTAATTGAATTTCCTTGCTCCTCGTGTTCTAAATTTTTGAAGCTAGAAATCACAAAAAGAATAAATAATAAAAGAACACCAATACTAAAATAGTGTGGCTCTTATCACACGGGACAACATAAAGAGGAGTTGCCCCTTGAAAACTTTCACAGAACCATAAATCAAAGCTACCTGCTCTGATACCAAATCTTGGAGAACAAGCAGATTTACACAGCAAAATAATAATATATTCTCTATATGTTTCACACAATACAATAGCCTAATATATAGGCTGGAGTTTCCATAGAATATAGGAAACTAACACAACTACATATCTTACCAACTTCCTATATATGTGAGTTGTTATAACTCACTCACCAATATACATGTACGTGATTATAAATCACTTTACAAATATGAATAAGAGAGCACTAATAAATTAATTCCTAACAGTCACTACATCAATTGACATCACATTGGTTACTTTATGGTATCTCTCCTTAGTTTCATAGAGCTCAAAAAGTAAGAGGTTAACCACCCTCTAATTTGTTTCCTCAAATCTTATCCTAATTGGAGAAGAACCACACTTCTATAATAACAAATATTTCTCTTCATTCATCAAATACGAGAAACATATTTGGGAGCCAACATATATAACATGTGTCTTTTACTAACATGTCCCCAATTGGTTTCTCACGGGCATGTGGAAAGAGAGGCTAGGAAGAATCTTTAGAAGATCCCTATTGCATGGATTAATGCCACCATTATCTTTGTATGCCACATTGCATTCATCGTAGGCCCAAAATATATGGAGGGGAGATCATAGCTTCAGAGTGTCACGAAATATTATCATCACCATATGGATTCTAGGGTGCTTTTCCATAATCGGTACCTCACAAAACACATATGATTAACCAAGGCATGATTCGATCCTACTCTCCTATCTTTTCCACGTGTCCAAAGGTATCATTTTCATCAATCAATGCTCAAGAGTATTTAGGGGATGAGTAAAAACATAGAGTGTCATTGGATGTGGGAACATCCATAGGTGAAACATGTCTTTTATTGATTTAAAGAAAATAAAAAACCAATTCAAATCTTAAAGTGTTTCGCTCAGTGAAAAGTGTCCCTAACTTGATATATTAAGTTCTATAGTCTAGTTCCTTGAGAAAACAAGTGATTTGAACATATTTTTTCCATTTTGAGGCCAAAAAATTGTGATCTTGACTAAGTGTTGCATGGATTTTCCTGTATATACTTAGAGATAATATGTGCAAGTCATGGTGACAAGTTTGAACAAAAATTGGACTAAAATATACCTATTTAACTCCATTGAAAGCCTTCGATTTCTAAATGTATAATTAATTTCATAAATGCACCAAGGAGCTTCATTTTAGCAACACAACATAGTTATAATGAGGGTATTAATAGTGGGGAAACTTAGTCAATCTATAATATGGTGGCATTTATTATATTAAAAAACTAGCAAAACCTTCGCTGCTCAAGCTTGTTGAGGCTATAAGAAAAATATTGAATGCCACTTTAGCATTGATGGACTTGAAGCTCATATTCAGATGGTCAAATGTTAGTGCTTCAACACTACTGAAGTAAATAAAAAATTATTATTGTAAATTTATGACTATACCTTACACATTATCAATATAATAGATACATAAATTTTTAATTTTAATATTTGAAATTTTTCTAAGACTATTCTCATGTTTAGGTTGTAAAAAATGTTCTTATACTCAAGAAAAAAACAATTCCGACATCACATAGGGTGATGAAATAGATATCATCTTCCTTGGTCATTTCATATAACAAATATGATGTATGCATAAATGATTGGATATCATTTAGGAAAGAGTAAGAAAATGTTATTGTTTGTACAATTTTGAGTGCAAGGAATGTCAGTTCAATTCTGGTGCCACTGAATTGAAATTCCAAGAAGTTTTTTTTAATATTTCCCATTGATTAGTGCAATAAAATGGCTTTAAAATTGTGACTCACTTGCAAATCTAGTGACATGATATTCTAAACTTAGAATTGTGATGTGGTGATGCATGTACCAAGTGACTACCAAGATATGAAACACATTGAGTAGAATTGGCCCAAAAAAATTCAAGAACAATGCAAATAGTATAAGGATATGTATGGAAATGACTGTGGTTAATCCATATTCCAAAAATGTTGATAACATATTTAGTACGACCTATTTTTTTAATTAATTATAACATTCCTCTGTGTCTTATGATAAAAATAGAATATCTAGTTTTGTCTCTTCTAATCCCTAGAAAGAATCAAATGAAAAACATAGTTGTTTAGCTTAAAGCTCTAATATATGAGTTACATATTTTTTTCCAATGGGTTTCATATGTATGATGTTTCTAAGATACTTGACAATAGAGTTTTAAAATGTTAAGGAATTCTCTACTCGAAAATTCATTGTTTTTTATGATTATATTTTTAATCGTGTTTGATTATGAAAGGTGCATAAATGTGTTTAAGGTGTAGTGACCAACTATGTTCGCATTATGTTCATGATCCTCATTAACATGTGTATAAAAGACATTAAATATTTTTAATGATGGACTTTAAATATCAAAGTGTCAAAGAAATGATTTTTTTTTTTCAAATAGAAATGAGAGGACTACCAAATTCAATGTCTCCTAAAGATTAGTTATATCATTATAAGGGTGTTTGTGATGTAGAGACTATTGTGTTTCTATAAATTCTATAAGTAAGACATACCTAGATATAATTCCAAGGGTAATGAAAAGAGTCTCTATAGTATATAGTCAAGTCCATTCTAGAAAGGTTTGGTTGTAGGCCATCTCCTTGATCCGATGCACATTTTCAAAAATGTAATTGTATCAAAATGGTTGCATATTAAAATGAAATACAATGATAAATAGAAATTAAAAAAGCCTTCAAAAATGCAAAAATGAAGAAAAATATATGTATTTATAGTAATGGAAAATATGCAAAGGCTCCATGGATTCTAGGTAAACACAAAATTACAAAAGTTGCAAATATCATACATGAAATACATTGCCTTAATTCTTTTGGTCATCTCTCAAGAGTGTTTGCATTGCTAACAGACATATTTTAGGGTTGAAAACACATGACTGCCATATAATTTTAAAGGTATATTTATAATAATTAGAATATATGTAAAATACTTGATATGTTGGTCACTTTCTATTTTTGGATTTTCCTAATAGATATTTAGTTTATTTGGTAGCACATGTTTCCTTTTGGTATAAGGGGTTATGATATGCTTCCATGTGATATGAAAAATTCCATATAGAGACTACCTAAATTCCAAAGATATTTTTCATCAAAGGATAACACAAAATGAAATTACATAGATAGTTTATATTTTTTTTAAATAATTTCCAACTTCATTTTTTGACTCTCAATTTCATCTCTTAATCCACTTAGTCAATGATGTTGAGATGGAAGGTGTTGTAAACGCTTTCTGGATGTCTGAAAGTTACATGTAAACACTAAAGGGGTTTGCAAAGGGTTCTTTGCAAGAGGATAAACTATGCAACATATGTCCTTCTATGTTACCAAATATATAGAAATGAATCCATTGAGATACACTTTTTATAGGATAATAACCATGCTGCTAGCTAGGTAGATGATTCATTGCAAAGGAAATTGAATAAAATATTGAGAGAGTACATTATATTAATAATTATATATATTTAATCATTCAACTTTTATATTAACGTTTTATTTTATAAATTTTAATTTTTTGAACTTTATCAATGTGTTCTTGTTATCCAAAATTCACCCCTTAAGGTAATTTTGATAACATGCATCAAATTATTCAGTCCCGAGCAAGTAGATTGATTCAAGGCCCAAAATCATGTTTTTCGGGGTCCCCTCGGCCTTTTTCTAACTCTCCCATCCAAGAAGAAATCCCAACGAGTTATAAAAAAATGGAAAAAATGCAAAAAATAAGGTTGCAGGACTGTTTTAAAGCATTTTGGGTCTGAAAGGGTTCGGGTCATACTGAGGTTCATCGTACCAAGCTTGGGGCCGAAAAAACAAAGAAAATCGGCTAAGTCAGACATTTTTGTCCTAGGTGGTCCATGGGACAGTTGGGACGTTGGTACACGAGGGACGCGAAAATCCAAAATCGGCCAAAAGCAAGAAAAATCGTCTAAGTCTTTTGTTTCACGCGGTTTGGGACAGCCGGGACAAAAGTAGGTACGCGTGGGACGCGAATCAGCCGGTTTGCCGAAAGACAGTCCATTTCAGGCAGTTCGGGACAGTCCGGGACAAAAGGACAAAGTACACAAGAGACGTGAAAAGGCAAGAAAAGGCCGCAAGTAGGGACAAGGAAGCCCGAACCGGCCAAAGTGGGGATATTTTCGTTTGGGAAAGCCAGGATAAAAGTATGCGAGGGAGGCGTGAGACACGAAAAGGTGAAAAATAGCCACAAGTAGGGACAAGGAATCCCGAATCGGCCGAAGCAGGAGATTTTCATCCAGGACAGCCGGGAAAAAAGCCCTGTGTCCCATGTGATGTGAGCTAAGGTAGAATCTAGGATGCAAGGTGGAGACTTAAAAAATTAGAGCAAGCCCGATGCGGGAGAATGTGTCCCAGGAAGTGGCGGGTTGAAAGAGAAGGACTTAGAAATGGGGTTTTCAAAGTCAAGGCCAAAAAGTTTTCAAAGCGACCCGCATGAAGTTTTGGTCCGCTGCCCCCACCATCGAATAAAGTTCTACCACATGTGTCATCCAAGTGGTAGAGCGTGGGGAAAATTTGAAAATTTTCCAAATGGCCAAAATGGGTAAAAAATTCAAACTATTTGCCCGCCGATCCGATTTTGACCCTGTTTTTGCCCTAAAATTTCAGATCGCCATATCTTTCGATCCAGAGCTCAGTTTTTCATGTTCTTTATATCAATGGAAAGCTGGTGAAATTATCTACAAGATTCTGGGGTCATTTTTTCATTTTGATGGAGTTTGGAGAGAGAAAATCGAAAAAAATGCCTCTGGCACGTGGTAATGGCCAGAAATGACATTTCAACAACCAGTTTTAATGCAAAATGGGTCGCATTCTTCTTCAGCATGGCCAAAATGTCAGGGCATGGGTCTGTAAGGATGCCCATGCTGTTTTAATGCATCTTCATTCAATGAGGAATGGCTCCCACGTTTTTTACATGTTTTCTCTCTCCTGGGCTCGACCCATGCATTGTAAAAGCCAGATTTGGCTCATTTTTTTTGGGAGGGAACAAGTTCTTTTGCAATAGCAAAGTTCACCATTTTTTCTTGTTAAAATTCTTACCTACCACCATAATGGGTGAGTTGCAGGTGCTTGTCTGTGAACTCTTGCATGGTGATTTTGAATTCCTCTACCTTCTAACCTTTTTGAACTTTTAATATTGTAAGGAGGGGCTTCTTTCAAAAGGTATGGAAGTTCTGTGGATGTATCTGCCCCTCCCTGTGTTTTCTTTGGCAGGTTCTTCTATGGAGTTCAAATCCCATAAAAATTGTTCAACCTCTTCCTTTGGAATATTGTGGTGTATTGCTTCAATGTTCATGAGCAGGGATCAATTATCATGTCTGTATGATTCTGAACCCTATTGTGTTCATGCATCCTCCTGATAGTTTCATGGAGAATTTGTCATCTGTCTTCTATCTTGCACTTTGCATTCTGTATTTCACGCATTTGTGACTACTTCACAGTGTTCACCTTTTCTCGGTGTATCACCGTTTTAGTGTAGGCTTTTATTTTATGCATTATCTCTCCCTGGTCCCTTGGAAAGTTAGATTAGAATAGTTAGTTTCCCCTGCATTAGAGTAGATTGTGGCAGGTAGCTTAGGAGTAAGAACCAGCCTTTCTCTAGAGATTCTATCTCAAGTAGCAAGTCCCACAACTTGGAGATAGTACCCATGTTATCCAATCACACTGTGAGTTCAAGTATATGAACTTGTATGGAAACATCCAGGGTGCTGTGATTTGTTGATAACAGTTTTGGCACGCCCCGGTGGGACCCTAGAGGTCTTTCACTTTATCTTTGACAGGTTGGTGTGTTCCTGTTAAAGATTCAGCCTTTTAGAGGCACTTTCAAAAGTACATCTGGCGACTCCATCTGGTAAATAACTCATTCTCTAAGTTGCAGACCCATTTTCCTATCCATTTCCATCCATTCTTCTTTCCATCATTTTCATTCTTTTCCATTCCATGAAGTTGTGCAATCATGACTTCATTTCCATCATGGAATTCACATTTTTAACAACAGTAGTATATCACACCTCCAACATGTTTTACAAATCCTCCAAATCAGCATTTTGATCAAATTCAAAATCAGCATGTCTACCCATATGAGCAGCAGTACCAAAGTCAGTTTGGTTGTGAAGCACATCAAGAGCAAGGGTACGCATGCAATGAAAACAATCAAATGGAAGATGCAGATTTTGTGGAAAAATCCAAAAGATGGAGGCAAAAATGGTGCAATCAAGAGCAGCAGTTCAAATGAAGAGCCTTTCAAAATTGGTTGCAGGACTCCTTGTCCATGGGGAGGCCCTTTTCCAAGACACTTCAGCCCTCAGGAGAAGCTGGACTTCATGATGAAGATGCTGCCCCAACTTGCACAATGGACAGCAGAAATAAAGGCCTATACACTTGGTGTTGAACAACCTTGTCAATGGGTAAGTTCTACACCATCATCTGGTTTTTCTCTTCCCATTACTCAAGTAGCATCATCTCATTTGGAATTTCAAATTCTAAATCCATTCAATGCTGCCCCAGGAGTTAATTCCATTTCTCCATTCCCTAGTCTTCCACCACATCTCAATTCTTCCTTCCCCTTTCCTTCCAAACAGTCATCCCCTCCACAAGAGCTAACAGAAATACCCTCTCCTCCAAATAAACAAGAGTTTCTACCTCCTCCACCACCATGAAAAATTGCAATATCATTTGAGTTACAATCCACTTCTCCTCTTGCATTCCCAAATCCATGTTGGGAGGATAAAAATCAGAATGCCAGTCAAGGAAAACAACAGCAAAAAGAAAAGCCAAACAAGGATGAAGAAATTCAAAGTCTGAAGAGTTGGGCTCTTAAATTTGGGATGAAAAATATCCCTTGATGGTTAAGCCTTTAGAAGAGGTTGGAGTTGGAAAACAAGTGGTGGTTAGGACTGAATTTGCTGCAGCAGGAGAAGAGCAAAAAAGAAGAAGCAGATCAGCAATCAGTTTGCTCAGAAAGTAGTGTCCATGTTAGCATTCTATTTGAAGAGAATGCTGATTCAATTCAAGTTGCACAATCAGCCATGGAGGAAGAAAGCTCTGAAGAAGATCCTACAGTCCCAACTTGTCCTCTAGAGCAGCAGATCGAAGAGTTTGACTTAACGAACTTCGTGCTAGAGGAAGAGTTCTATCAAGAGCAAGATTGTCTTCAAGTAGTAGAGGAGGAAGAAGCTGCTCCAAATCCAAAAGAAGAGGAGCACATTCTAGTTGTGGAGGAGAAAATTGCAGATCCAAGGGCTTTGAGCACAAAGCAGGCTACAGGAGAACCTTCAGTTCTTCTTTCTACTTCATCTCTCTCAAGTTCTAGTGCTGAAGAAGAGTTTGATCTCTCAAACTCAATGTTGGAGGATGAAAGAAACCATGATGATCAAGTTACAGATCAAGAGGACACCATGGAGGAAGTTGAGCATTTGCAGTAGGACAACAATGAGGTAGTTTATCTGTCAGATTTGGAGGACTATTTTGATGAAGAAGAACCGGTTGAGTTCCTACCATTCTCTCTTTCATCATCCACGTTCCAAACACTTGAGCCTACTGTCATGAAGGAGAGCATTCATTTGCAGCAGCCTGCATCTTATAGCAGCTCTTTGGAACCAAGATTGGAAGATTTTAATCTTTCATGTTCTTCATTGGAGGAAGAGAAAGGGCAGAAAGGTTCTACCATTGCTTCCACATCATCCATTCCAAGAGGGTCTACAAGAGAACTCCATTCTTGGAGTTGAAAATTAGAGCTATGGGTATACTCAAATGGACCATACCTTTCCCAATCAGGTATTTGGACTTCATTGGAGTCAAAGGAGAAGTCACAACTAGTCATGCTTGCTTCTAAGCATGAGGATGAGCTACAAAAAACCAAGGATCAGCTGTCATACCTCTCCAATCCAAATGCAGAACAACTAAAAGAGGTATTGAATTTTCCTTCAGCTAATACCTTGATGATTTGGGTGGAAGACCAACTTCTTGTTGATTTTCCATTCATCCAATCAGCCATGTTCAATGCCAAATCAGTTGCATGGTTGCCAATTTTGAAGAAAGGAAGCTATTTTGCACAACCAGTTGCAGGGTTTGTTTAGCCCACTTTTGCTTCCAGTTAGAGTAGAGTAGGTAGGTTTTCTTTCAGTAAAATAAGTGCTTGTGCACACTCTGCATGTTCCATTTGGAGCATGTATGATTTTCAATTTTGTACATAGTTTTTGTGGTGCTGGTTTTGCTCTTGCACAGTCCATTTCAGTGGGTTTCCAAGTGGCTCAGAGAGGGGGTTTTCAAAGTTTAGATCAGTTTGCAGGCTACAACTCATGACTCCATGCCCAATGGATGCTTCAGGCAACTGGTAACTTCATCCAGCAGGCAGATGACCCCACTGAGTCACCAAAATTGTTATCCAAAATTCACCCCTCAAGGTAATTTTGATAACATGCATCAAATTATTCAGTCCCGAGCAAGTAGATTGATTCGAGGCCCAAAATCATGTTTTTCGGGGTCCCCTCGGTTCTTTTTCTAACTCTCCCATCCAAGAAGAAATCCCAACGAGTTAGAAAAAATGGAAAAAATGCAAAAAATAAGGTTGCAGGACTGTTTTAAAGCATTTCGGGTCTGAAGGGTTCGGGTCGTACTGAGGTTCGTCGTACCAAGCTTGGGGCCGAAAAAAACAAAGAAAATCGGCTAAGTCAGACATTTTTGTCCCAGGTGGTCCACAAGATAGTTGGGACGTCAAGACGCGTGGGATGCGAAAAGCCAAATTGGCCAAAAGAAAGCAAGAAAAATCATCTAAGTCTTTTGTTTCGCGCGGTTTGGGACAGCCGGGACAAAAGTACGTGGGACGCGAATCAGCCGGTTTGCCGAAAGATAGTCCATTTTGGGACGCGAATTGGGGCCGCGTTTGCGTGAAAAGACAGTCCAGTTTCAGGGCAAAGAAGTTCGGCCGAAGCAGGAGATATTCATCCGGGACAGCCGGGACAAAAGTACGTGTGGGACGCGGGACACAAAAAGGTGAAAATTCCGCAAGCAGGGACAAGGAAGCCCGAATCAGGCCGAATGCGGAGATTTTTGTCCAGGACAACTGGAACAAAGGTACGTGTGGGACGCGTGAGACGCGAAAAGGTGAAAATTTCGCAAGCAGGCACAAGGAAGCCCGAATTGGCCGAAGCAGGAGATTTTTGTCGGGACAGTTGGGACAAAAGTACATGTGGGACTGATGATTACGCGGGAAAAGGCCGCAAGCAGGGACAAGGAAGCCTGTCCGAAGTAGGAGATTTTTGTCCTGGATAGCCAAGATAATTTAGTACGCAAAGCGCGTGGGATGCGAAAAGGTGAAATTTAGGCCACAAGAAGGGACAAGGAAGCCTGAATTGCATCGATGCGGGAGAATGTGTCCTAGGAAGTGGTGGTGGAAAGAGAAGGAAAAATTTTCCAAGTTTCAGTCAAAGTTTTCAAAGGTAAAAGTTTTGGCCCACTGCCCCTGCCATCAAATTAGAGTTTTGACACGTGTCATCCAAGTGACGGAGTGCAGGGAAAATTTTGGAAATTTTTTCCAAAGACCAAAACGGGTAAAAAATTCAAACTTTTTGCCCGCCGATCCGATTTTGGCCTGTTTTTTCCCTAAAACTTCAGATCGCCATATCTTTCGATCCAGAGCTCGGATTTTTGCGTTCTTTATATCAATGGAAAGTTGGTGAAATTATCTACAAGATTCCAGGGTCATTTTTGCATTTTTATGGAGTTTGGAGAGAGAAAATATAAAAATGCCTCTGGCACGTGGTAATGGCTAGAAATGACATTTCAACAACTAGTTTTAATGCAAAATGGGTTGCATTCTTCTTCAGCATGGCCAAAAAATGTCAGGGCATGGGTCTATAAGGATGCCCATGTTGTTTTAATTTAGCGTTCATTAAATGAGGAATGGATCCCACATTTTTTACACGTTTTCTCTCTCTTGGGCTCGACCCATGCATTGTAAAAGCCAGATTTGGCTCATTTTTTGAGGGGGGAACATTTCTTTGGATAGCAAGCTTCTTCTTTCACCTTCAACAAGTGATTTTTGCAAGTATCAGACCTCTTGATGGTGGTAACAGGTTTTCTACCTTTTTTATGTTTTAATGCAAGGATTTTGACAGTGGAAATGACAATACAGGCTCTATGATCAGTTTTCAGTCCTTTGGTTGTGTTGTTTTCTTCATTTCAGACTTTCAATTACATCTTATCAGTTTGTGCATGATGTTATGTTGCATTCCATGATCTATGTCTATCTGTAAAACTAGAAGTGTTCACCACTCCTTTTCTGGTGTATCACCGCTTTAGTGTAGGCTTTCATTTTATGCATTCTCTCTCCTTGGTCCCTTGGAAATTTAGATTAGAATAAGTTAGTTTCCCCTGCATTAGAGTAGATTGTGGCAGGTAGTTTAGGAGAAAGAACCAACTTTCTCTAGAGGTCTATCTCAAGTAGCAAGTCCCACAACTAGGAGATAGTACCCATGTTATCCAATCACACCATGAGTTCAAGTATATGCACTTGTATAAACATTAGGGTGATGTGATTTGGCGATAACAGTTCTTTTAGGTGAAGTGGATAACTATTTTATCAACGAGTTCATATTGTTAAAAAAGGTAAATTAGTAAGTAGTTTGATGTTTAGAGATAAAATAGAGAGAATCACAACATGGAAATATGTGCTTTTACACAAAAAATAATTGAAAACAATTTCCCCAAAACTTACATAGTGAACGGATTGAGTTTTGTACTCAAAAGTAGATACACGAATTACTATAAAATATATATGACAGAAGTCCTAGAAGCATGTCAATGAGTTCTTTAAATGGTGTGTGAGGGTGAGAATCTTAAATAAAATATCCAATCTTGTATAAAGAAATGGTTTCATATAAATAAAATATGTTTTTTTCAAATTTTAGTTACAAATGACATGTTATATGTTATCATGGAAAAAATTGGGTTGTCCAAAACTTTCAAATCTTTGCTTCAATGTGTCAAATGCATCCCAAAAATGGATTTCCAATATAAATACTTCATGTTCATAAGGTTATTTTGACCGCTCACAATTTTGTTTTGACATAACTTATTTCCCCATCTTGTCGTCAAGTCTCTAATGAGCCTCGTCAAAATCTTTTCTTTAAAGAATCTATTTTTCTTTTATGAAAATGATCTTATATTATATTTAATACAATTACGATACAAGATAGCTTTCAAAAAAAAAAGCTGAGCGGTCTAAGAGCACGCCCCAAAACCACGAGCAAAGCTAGGCATGCGCCTAGAGCAAACAAAAGTCAAACTAGGTCGAGCCTAGGAGAAATACAAAACAAAAATAGGCACAAGCGTAAGTGAAGGACAACCATACAAGATCAACCAGCAATAGCAAACATGCCCGAGGCGAGCGGATCCTGGTCATCTGGCCACCCCGAACCCGCAGTTCCTTGCCAGCATCAGGAAGTGCCCACCTAGTAGCAGTGTTGTCCTCCGGGTTTGCTTCCTCGCGAGTAGGAATGGCGAGGCTGAGATGAGGGAACTTGTCAGAAGGTGGCGGGGGTGGCGGTGGTTTCCAAGTCCGTTTGAGGCGTAGCAATGGCAGGAGGAGAGCCCTAGCCCTGTTGGCGAGGTGGTGAGCCCCAACCCTGATGGTGAGGAGGTGAGCCCCAACCCTGTTGATGAGATGACGATGTGGTGGCGAGCCCTGGCCACTACGGCGAGCTAGCGAGAAACTGCATTGGAAATGCCGTGGGGAACGATGAGTGCGACTGAAAGCACAACACTGAGACTGGCTGCGCCAGCCACCACGAGTCGAAGGTGAGGAGCACCTGGTGGGGGACGGAGGCACACGAGCCACATTGCAGGGGGCCTCTCCCCAGTGGCGTAACAAGGTTTGCAGGTGATCCACCTCTAGCGCCACCTTATTGGCCTGAACCTGAATCTGCAGAAGCACATTGGAGATCACCATAGATTTACTATAAATAGAGAAAGCTTGATCAATTGCAAAATTAACAAAGAAAAAAGCATTTCTTTCTTTCCAAATCCAAAACAGAATCTCCCCTCTGAAAACATGCCAAATCTGGGTGAACATAGGCAGAAGCTTGGGATTGTCTCCCAAAAGGATATGTTGCCAAGTGAAACAATGAGGCCGTGAAGGAAAGAAAAATGAATGAATCCAATTCCAGGCATTTTGAGCTTTGGGACAGAACCAAAAAACATGCAATATCATCTCCAGATGTCCACAGAAAGGGCATTTGGGAATATTAATCCCAATCTGAGCAAGACGAGCTCCGATAAGGAGGCCTTGATGAAGAATACACCAGAGGAAATGAGCAATCTTAGGCTCCACAAATAGAGTCCAAACATTTTCAAACCACCGTCCCCAGGTAGATAAGGTGGAGTGGATTCCCCAACGTGCATTGAGTATTTTCCACCATGGGAAGATGGGGTGAGAGCCAACGATAACCCTTACTGGATTTGTAGTTACAGAAAGGGGTGTCTACATGCCATTTCCAATCCGTCCACCAAGGGTGAGAGGAATGCACAACAATTTTATGCACCATGTGGTCAGGAACCGAATTGATCACTGCGTGAAAAGTATCCTGATCTTGGTTGGAAAGCCGAAACAGAGCTTTAAATTCTGGCCAAGGGAACCAGATTTGTGCGTTTTTGCAAAAAAAATCCTCAATAGTGTGAATTCCATGCTTGAAGAATTTGAGCACGGAGATTCTTGGGACTTCAGCTAGGCATTTGTCTTGAGATTGAAAAATCGGTGACCACCAAAGCGAGTGTTGGTTGACAGAAATCCCATTACGAAAGCTATCCCCCTTCCATAGAAGCCAGGGTTTAACACATTCCCACACTTTCCAGATACTCTTAAGCACAAAGGTGCCAACAATTTTGACAGGCACAGGGGTGATGAGCAGATTGACAAACCCTAAGCCTTTCCATGCAGGACGGCCATAAGGTGAGCCTTCCGCAATACCGTGTCATATGAGAACTTTCCAAGCTTCTGGGCCATAATGCTTCTAATAATCCATTTAGCGCAAAGAGCTTGCCCTTGGCGTTGGATGTGAATAATACCGAGGCCTCCAGAATTGTGAGGCAGACAACATATATCCCAGGCAACCCGATGAAAACCTTTTCCTGTAGAAGCATTAGCCCACAAGAAAGCTTTGAGTAGTTTTTCCAGCTTCTGAATGGAGGCTTTGGATGGAACCCAACACGATGAGTAGTAAACATGAGTGGCGGTAAGCACTTTAGAGAAGATTTGGAATTTTCTCGGCCAGGGATAGAGGCTTGGTGATCCAGTATTCCAGCTTTTTAGCCACCCGCTGAATGACATACTACCACATACTCAGCTGGGGAGGCTTGAAAGGCAAAAGGGATACCCAAGAACTTAAAAATATCTCCATGTGCCAGGAATTTTCCAATCAAAAGTGGCAAGCCAGTCAGGCGCAGGAAGGAAGGATTTCCGATAACACTGGGTTTTTGCCATTGGATGGAGGAGCCAGAAGCTAGACAAAAAATATCCAAACATTGCATAGCATTGTGAATGTTTGTTTCATCTTCAATGAGAGTAAGAAAGGAATCATCCATGAAATGCCCATTAAGAAGTTGAGCATTGGACTTGGTAGGCAGAGATATTCCGTGAACAAGACCTTGAGCTTTGGCATTAGCTAAGAGATAACCAAACCCTTCAGTCTGCAATCACGTAGAGTGTAGGGGAAAGCAGACAACCTTGCCGAATAGAGTGAAAAATCCCAAAAGGCTCCGAGATGAGGCCATTAATCGAGATTTGAGTAGAGGCATCAACAAACAACATATTGACAATTTGAATGAAAGTGGGACCAAAGCCAAGGGCTTGGAGCATGGCTAAAATGAATGGCCATTCAATCTGATCATAAGCTTTCTCAAAGTCAATTTTGATAAACATGACAACCTAATTAGACCTGCGGGCCCATTCCATGCCTTCCCAAACAACGATGATGTTGTCCAGGATGAAGCGTCCCTGTATGAAGCCGGTTTTCTATGGCTGAATGATCACATGCAGAAGAGTGCGTAATCATAGAGCTAACACTTTGGAAATGATTTTGTAGGAGACATTCAACAATGTAATAAGCCACCAACAGGTGATTTTCTCAGGGTCTCCTTGCTTAGGAATGAACTTGATGTTTCCCTTATTGATGCATGGCTGAGGGATTGTTTCTGGAAGCCTTCAAGATAAAATTGAAGCAGGTCTTGTTTGACAGAATCCCAAAGGGATTTATAGAATTTGCAAGGGAATCCATCGCATCCCAACGTTTTATCATTAGCCATTTGCATAGTGGCTTCATGGAGGTCTTCAATGGTGAGCAGTCTCTCGTAGATCACCTTCTGAGCCTCTGATAAATTGCGTGGACACAACTCCCTAGACATTGGTCAAGAGCAACTTGACGAGCTGCCGAGGGTGGTTGAGCTTGAAAAATGAGCTTGTAGTGGCTTACAAAGGCTTGCAGCATAAGCTGCGGGTCTGTTAATTTGAGCTTCGTTGTCCATGATATCCCTGGATCTGTTGTGAAGGCTTCTTGGCTCTGAGTGAAAGAAAAAATTCTTTCGAGACCCTGATCGCCAACTTTGAGCCAATGCATCCGAGCTCGTATTTGGGCACCCCTGACATTATAGTTATCAACAATTTGGATTTGTTGCTGAAGCATTGCAACCTACAGTTGCAGGGGCTCAGAGAAAGGATCACCTTGAAGCACCACCGTCGCCTGGATGAGGGCCGAGGTGTTAGCGGAGTACGAGCGGTGCACCGAATTTTGGCCAGCTGTCTGCCATAAATTCGAAGAAATCTAGTCGTTCTGAGTCAGCGCGTCTTCCCACCATTGAATCCAGCTGGCTTGCATAGGTGGATGGAACCGCTGACAATGACTGGGTCATGCAGAATTAAATTCCAAACCTGCTTGATATGATTGACAGTGGGGCCATGTTCCATCAAGGAAGTATTAAGAAAGAATTGGCCTTTATGAAAAAAAGGGAATGCATCATGCCAACAA
Organism: Taxus chinensis; assembly: GCA_019776745.2. Taxonomy (NCBI): domain Eukaryota; kingdom Viridiplantae; phylum Streptophyta; class Pinopsida; order Cupressales; family Taxaceae; genus Taxus; species Taxus chinensis. Next base: position 808,453,325 of record CM034150.1, read on the forward strand.
ATATGAAATCGTATTGGAGAGTGGTCCGAAAGGAAAAAGTTAGGCATGACCTCCACTGGCATGGAATAAATGTTATCAAACTCAAAAAAAAATTGAGATGACAACATGGCCCTATCAAGCCGTTTAAGAAATGATCCGTACCTCCATGTAGATTGGTCCATGTATACCAAGCTGCAGAGGTGGGGAAGCGAGAAGCATTAGGATAAAAAAATCCAAATTTATTACGCATGAAATACCACGCTTCCCTTTCACCAGGTGTCCACCTCATGGGCAGGTGGCCACATTTATCATTAGGTGACTCAACCATATTGAAGTCACCACTTATGACCCAGTAAGCATCGGGAATGGAGTTGGCTATCCACCGCCACAGATCGGCCCTTTCGGCTGCATCATTCGAGGTGTAAATATTAATGAGCCCAAAAGGGCGGCCATCAACATTAAAGAGGACCCATATGGCATGGTTGGTGGGGTCGATGCCATGGTCAATTAATAAAGGCCACCATTTGGGAGCAAAAAGTATTGAAATTAATCCCCCACGCCCTACTTCATGATTACTACAAGAAAGCCAAGCTGTCAGGCCAGATGGATTTGCATACCATCTGTAACTGAAAACCTATAATTTTTACTTCCTGCAAAAACAAAATGTCCAGAGTTGCACATCGTTGTCGAGTTTCACGCACAACATACTTGCGATAGGAGTCTGTAAGACCCCGAACATTCCAAGATAAATAATTCATGGGAAATGTTGATCCAGAGCCATATCCCCATCCTCCAAGCCATCAAGGGCATCATATTGATTGTGCAGGAAACGAGCAACATTGTGCTGCAAAAAAATCCTGCAGATCAACTTTTTTCCGGTTGGCATACTCAATATTGTATTATGCTTCGGTGGAGTCCATGTTGTGTGGCAGGCTATGGTCCCAAGAGAGATTTGGACGGACCCTTGTGAGTTGCTTGGCAGCAGCAGGGGTACAGAGTGCAGGATGGGAACAAGGGAAATAGAATTTGTCTGGTCCATGAGAACCGACGCCGCAAGGGGTGTGCTGGAGTACTTTGGCAATGGAGTAACCGAGATGGCAGCAACAGTTGGTTCTTTAGCAGCAGTTGTAGGCTCCTTAGCGGGGATACTGAGGACATGTTCCTTAACAACTTGGTTCCCGATGACCATGGGAGCCAGAAGCTTTGGATTTCTGGGGTTTGTTCTTGTTTCGCCGGCCTCCGACAACTTTCCAACCTTCCTCCTGTTGAGGTTTGACTGGCTCGGGAGTAGCTCTGGCCACAGGGCGGTTACGGGGTACATAGAGTGGACAGTCCTTGATCTTGTGATCAGATGCCTAGCAACTGAAGCATGTGTTAGGAAAATTTATGTACATGACCCTCTAGGAGTAGCGCTTATCACCCATTTGGATATCCACAAATTCTTTGAGATCCTGTGAGAGGTCAATCTCAACACATACTCGCTTCTGTGGACGAGCGTGATAGAACTTCTCAGCTTCCAAACAAATGACCTACCCAAGCGAGGCAATAATTTATGGCAGAAAAGGCACGCATGATAGAGGCAGACCAGGAAATTCGACCCAAACAAGCACTTTAAGGGCAGTATATTCAGACACCACAAATTCCTTGTGCCAAGGTGTTAGCACAAGCAGCGAGTTGCGAACATACCAAGTGGCTTGCTTAGCCAGAATATTGGGCACATTGGCAGGGTCAGAAAAACAAAAAGAAAGAAACCCTTGGTCATGTTTTGAACGCTCTCCAGACGGACTCCATGAGGAGTCTAGACTGTGTTAACCCAGGATTTGAGCATGCTTTCAGAGGGGATTCGACCCACAAAATACCCAATGAGGAAAAATTTCTCTAACCATTGACAAGCAACATTAAATTCAGGAATGGGTCAAACCACATTAGGAGGAGAAAGATTACCTTGTGGAAGACTTTCGAGGACAAATTTCCTGGGGCGCTATGCTGGTGGTGCCATCGCTCGCTCCAATATCTCCTACCATGGTTGAAACAACCGGTTTGAAGATGACGAGGACATTATATAGGGGACCCCCAAAGGGGCAAGAAACCCTAGGAGAAACTATAGCAATAATTTGATGTTGACATAGGTTTTTAGCATATGTAATTGATTTTCTATGAATTTGGAGTTAGCAGGAATAAGGCCATAATAAACAAGGTAGCCACCAGGGAAATATTTATGCACTTACTACACTTTACATATGGTCTAGCATCCATTGCTCATGGGATTATTTCCTTTGATCATATTAATGGTATGGAAAAGGGAATTTAAATCTTGACAGAGATGTTCTAGTCATATACTATAGGGAAGTAAGGAACCAATAGAGAAGAATTTGATGATTTAATGTTTGATTAGTCAAATTCCATTATGGGCTTTGTAGACAAATGTTTCATTAAGGATAAAAATATGAGACAAGATCATAAAATCTATATCTCAACCATTCTGTCAAAGATAATATCCTTGGGAAAAATTCAGATGGCCATTTCTGCCAATGCTCTTGTTGAAATGATAGGTTTTGATCCAGTTTCTCCATTTGATGTTGTTGCATGCTTTCTAGAGATAAGTATGGATATTATCCTCTCTACCTAGATGGAACTAATAATGGAAGTAGTACTTAAAATTTATGGACAAAGTGAGCAATTAAAGTTGAAATTCCTTGATGTAGAAGCGAATGGGATCTTGCATGGTCTCGCAACAACATTGCACAAATTTTTCAACCAAAGATAAGGTTGGTCCAAAATGAATGGATACCATTGACTGGAACTTCAAAGGAATACAAAGTGTTGAGAAAATAAAAATATATCTCAAGGATGAAAATACATAAGGATTGGGTGTGCGAGAACAAGGCAAACAAGAAGGCTTGGAAGTATAGCAGAATACGGGTGCACCCATAAACAGTTAGAAAATAGGACTTAGGCTCTTGTACAGATCTAGGATATTTTTAGACATGGAGTGCAGAAGCACGTAATGATGTGGACACTTGTAGTTCATGTAAGGATATGTTTAGGATTAGCAACAATTCAAGCGCCATGCAAGTATTTTGTCCCTAATAATAGGATTTGTACTAGGAGTTAACTTTATAAGATCTATTATTAGCACTTGCATGCTTTTGTATTCTCTTGTAAAGGCGCATGGCTATTATTAGCATGTAGCCTATTTTTGGAAGGTGCATGGGCGGTGAAGGGAAAGTCCCCACCCCTATATATATGTATTGATTTGCACGGTTTGGATATACCGTTTACTATTGTAGAGTTATGTTGTTGGTTTTGTTACGCGTGCATGACTCATGAAAACTTATCATGATGTATGAAGCTTCTGTGTTTTATAGTATTTAATATAATGGATCATATTGGCTGGATATTGGTGTTAGATGTGACTGAATATGGTTCTTGCATGGTAAATCTCATTATAGTCATTGTTTAGTCAATCTTTCATATGGTTAAGACCTAGATCTGGTTTATGCTCTGTGGTTTAATTTATTATCTGTTATGAATCTGATTATACATACTGCAATCATGCTAACATCTTAAACAAGCTACTCTAAAGAGGGACCTGGTACCCTTGCGTGCTTTGGGTGAGTGCTCAGTTCAGGATGAGTGATGTGTCAAGCGCACGCCTTGGGCTATTTGCAGTGAATTCTAGGCTACATCATTGGTTTCATTGCCGGGACCTCTTTCTCAGTTGTTTTTCAGGATGTTGCGTGATGAAGACATATCGGTTGACCTTGGCCAGTATTGAGGAGTGGTTAGAAGATCTAGAAGAAGAGTATGCTTGTAGATTCAGCATTGGACCTGATTTTAATGCACGTGTGTGGTTGAACAGAACCTATATCATGAGTTATATGAGACGTTCTTTTCTTGTTTCCCTATAGAGTTGTACGAGTGGCTGGTTGCTTACGCATCTAAGAGGAATTAGAGGTTTCACATGCTTATTTGGATGCAGGAAGAATTTCAAGCCTTGTATGATGTAAATCTGATTTTGACACACTCTATGGATGTTTGGTTCCATGGTGTTTTGAATAGCTACCCATTGGAATACGCAGTTTTGACTTACTCTTTCCCAGAGGTTGTTGATTTTCAATTTTTGCACGAACCCAGAGGATTCGTATTTGTGCTGGTATTCCACTGGTGATTAAGATCTTGATTGTAACCCTAGATTTGGAAGAGAATTTGATGACTAACTAAACCCCACCATGCGTGGGGGAAGGAGCAGGATTGGTGAGGATGGCGGACCTACTGAAAGAAAGGCAAAGAGAAGAAAGGTAGCTTAAGTTCAATGAGGTGCATGAGAGGGATTTAGAGAAGCAGTGTGAAGTTACAAGAATAGATGGCATTGTGGAGAGAGATGGCTCATGAAGGATTCAGATCTCAGTAGAAGACGTGGAGCCAAAGCATCTGGAACTCCCCCATTTGGGAAAGCATGGTAGGGAACCCTCTTCAGCCTCAGATGAGAGTGCATTAGTAGAGATGACATGGGCCATGGGCGCACATTTGAATCTACCTGGTGACCTAGCCCTTTGCACTTGGTTTTCCATTTTCTACGACAGTCAGTAATTCAAGCTAGTGTGAGTAGTAGAGTTGCAGTAGATAGAGTTAATTTGCAGTCAAGTTCAAGAGTGAATTAGGTAGCTTATTAATCTATGGCGCAATTGTCTATGTTATTTGGAGGTCTAGTTGGAGGTATCTTTTCTGGACACATCAGTCGGTACAGAACATGTGGGTGCATAAAACATGTTGGCATAATGTCTGGGAGTAGTACAACTTCATAGACTAGTGGGGGTTCAGTTTAGCACAACTGTAGGAGAACACAAGGTAGTGCATCCTTTGGCCCATTGTCTACTTGCAGAGGATCAAAAGGATCAGGAGTGGCTTAGGTGCTAGAGGATGCTGGTGGATCTGGAGGTGGTGGAAACATAGGAGGAAATAAGAGGCTCTTGGATCTGGTGGGCAAGGTCCGCACCAACCTCAACAAATTTATATGGAGATGTCTCTCCATCTTCCAGAGTATATAAGGCATTGAATATGCATCTAGAACATGTGCATATGTGTGAGATATTATGGCGTGCCAAGGGGATTACAGCTCTAGAGCAAGGCAAGTCAGTTTGTAACTACGTTGTAGGGGCACGTGCACATACTGGTATAGAAATTTTGATCCTGATCAGACTTGTGTGGATTATACAGCACTGTGAGATGCTTTCTTAAAAGAATTTTATATCCCTGAGTTTGAAGTAGAAAATCATAAGCGCGCTCAAATATATTAAGTAGGGAACTACTAAGAGTGTTTGGGAATATGATGCTCAGTTCAAAACTCTTCTATCTAAGTTATCTTATGACATCCACATGAGCCAACATGCACAATGGTTCATTGGAGGACTGATCACGCCTTTAAGGAGGGTGCTTTTGCATAAAACTTATATAGATCCATGCAAGGCACTTGAAGTAGCTCTACGCGCTAAGGTGGTAGGAAGTGTAGATACATGAGTGAGCCCATTCTTGGAAGCTCAGATTGCAACAATGGCTAAACACTGTTAGAGAAACTATCAGCTAATTTGGCACATGAGACACGTAGTGGGATTTGGTGTATGGATTATGAAGTAGAGGGGCATACTAAGGATATTTTCCCTCATAAATTGTTGTGCTCCTTATTGCTGGATTATGAGATATGTCATTTGGACCACAGTTCAATTCGGTGCCCATTGTTGCAGCGCGTGATAAGAAAGAATGTGTCCAGTTACTGTAAGATTTGCAGGTCTTCCACTCATGATACTGAATATTATAGGTTGATTGATCAGATCCATGATGTCATTGATATTGGCGTACGTTAGACTGGTGTTGCAAATAATTCTAAAGAGAAAGGTGAGCATCATGACCATGATCATAATGAAGGGCGCTCTGATGGAGGCCATAGTAGAGGTCGAGGTTACCAGAGGTAGATTCAGAGGTCGAGGTCATGGGGGAGGAAGGAGTGATTTCCCTCATGGAACTTGTTATACATGTGGATCTCTTGATCACTACAGGTGCGAATGTCCATAGAATATTGTGTGTTCTTTCTGTGGAAAGAATCATAGTTATGAAGAGTTCCCTGGACTTGTATGAACACTTAAGTAAGAAACATAAACAAGAAAATAAGGGCATGGGAATGGTTAGAGTACAACATGCCATAGAAGACCAATGGATGTAAAGTTAGCGTCTAGATCCTGAGTTGGTACCTGTAAAGATTACTACACGATGTTGAGGCTACGCACACCAGAGAAACTTCTGCAACAGAAGCCTACCATTACTAAGGAGGAATTTCTGCATGCAAAGTATCCAGACCCTATGCATTAGAAGGAGTTTTATCAAGAAACCATGGAGGTAATTTAGGAATTTACAGGGTGAGATATAGTGTTTGAAGGAACAGTCACATGGAAGTTAGAATAAAAGAAAGCATTGAGCTTCATCAGACAGATGTTGATGATTTGAAGGAGGTTTGCAAGATGTTGTGCCAAGAGAACATTATTCCTTTATTAGGGAACTGGTTGAAGGTAAAACACTCCATGCACTGGGATTGAGCATGAGAGGTAGATTTTGCATGCTAATATTCCTCCAGATAGTTTGGATTATGACAAGGAGATTACTCTAAATGTGTTGTTGATGGTTGGATTTTGAGTAACATTTTGATTGACACAGGCATAGAAGTGAATGTACTCACTTTGGATGCATGGGTTCAGATGGGTAGACCTCCATTACAGCCATCCTCTAATGTGTTGTTCATGAAAATCAAGACAAAAGGCCACGCCCATTGGAGTGTTAAAAGATGCATCCATTACTATTCAGGGGGCCAATTTTACTGGGGATTTTGAGGTCTTAGCACTTGCAGAAGTAGACAACTTTCCCGCATTACTTGGGCGAGCCCTTGGTGTTATGCAAACAATGCTGACTTACACTTCAACAAGGGGTATATCAGTTTTGAGAATAAGGAAGAATGCAGTCATTATACCTCTGACAGATAGGAAATCTACGCCATATGTAGAGCCCTTAAGTGAAGAAGATCTAAACAGAATTTATGTGCACACCATTAGAGATCCGGAAGTTCTTGAGCCATCAAAGGAAGGAGTTCTCCAGTGGGATGATGCACATTCCATGAGTGATACTACGAGTGTTGCATGTGACAATTGGGCACATGACACTTATGAAATGATTGGGCAGTGAGAGAAGAAGTGTGGTTATGCATGTAAGCAGGCCATGCAGTGTTAGGTATTTGGGCAATAGCCAGGTACCAAGGTACACTGGTGAAGAGAATCCAGAAGTATTCCTTCTTACTATGGAAGTTCAGTGGAAGTGTCAGGTGGAAAGAAGGAACATGTTAGTTTATATTGTGCACAAGGATACATCACATGCATGGTGGATTATTCACAGGGATAATATTTTAGAGTGGAGAGAAGTAAGGATTTCTTTATCTTCTTAGGTTTCTAAGGAGCAATGCACCTACTCAGATCTATGCATTTCATGGTAATGATCCTGTTCAAGCACCACATTCAGCAGTGTGAGAGACTCTGGATAATGGGGCAGGAAGCTTTACCACCTTCGTTGTGGGTGCACAAGTTTTATTTCACATTGTGAGGCTACAGTGCGCACATGGTATGTCTATGAACAGAGTTGAATAGAGGACTCCTACTGAAATTGGCAAGAACTTATTGAAGGTATGATTCAGACCTTTGACTACTTTTCTTCTAAACCTCGGTGAATGAGGAGTTACAGGTTATGAAGTGCTTAACTATGGGAGATAGTGCAAAGGATTGAAGAATTACTTCAGGAATTGTTAGGAGTGAGTCAGACCTGGTGGCACATTTTGAAGAGGAAGAAATAGATGTTGAACAACTTGGGCGTGCCTACCCTCCTAGAAAGAGAAAAGGGTAAGATGACGATCTACATGGTTGATGATGAAGAGGTAGAGAACCTAGACATTGAGCACACAAAGGGTACGTGTGAAGTCTTGGATAGTGCATATGAGAAGGCACACGCCTACCATGAGCCCATGAAGACCAAGAAAGTGAACATTGGAACATGATGTTGAACCTAAGGAAGCCATTATCAGAGATTACTGGTCTGACTCTGAAGTTGCTAAAATCATTGAATGAATTTCAGGACCTGTTCCCTAGAGGTTATCATGAATTGAAAGGAGTACATGAATCTTTGGGTGAAATGAGAATCAAGTTGAAGGAAGGTGCATCACCTAGTTTGGAAGAGGCCTTATAGGATGAATCCAAATTTGCGCGTCAAAGTGAAAGAAGAGATTGACAAAATGTTAATTTTTGGGATCATTGTCTTCCATCGAGGAGTCAGAATGGGTGAGCCCTATGGTGATCAACATCAAGAAAGATGGTAGAATCATAATTTGTGTGGATTATAGGGAATTGAATGTTGCATGTGTTATAGATCCCTTTCCCACACCATTTACTGAAGAAATCTTGGAGGGCGTTGCAAGGGTGCGAGATTTACTCCTTTACTGATGGATTCTCTGGATATCATCAGGTGAGGATAGCTAAAGAGGATCAAGAGAAGATAAATTTCACCACCGAGTGGGGAATTTTTGCATACATGGTTATGCCCTTTGGGTTAAAGAATGCACCTGCAGTATTTTCGTGCATAGTGGTACAAGCATTCCAAGATTTTATTCACAAGTTCTTGCAGGTGTATCTGGATGATTAGACAATCTATGGGCTCATGAGAGATCACTGTGATAATTTGAGGCTGATGTTCGAGAGATGTAGGCAGTTGAGCATCTCTTTGAACATTAAGAAGTGTATATTTTCCACCCCCTTTGGAATTTTTTTAGGACACATCATCTGTAAAGAAGGCTTACTAGTGGATCCTACTAAGGTAGCTATGATTTCAGGCTTAGAGGAACCTATTAGCTAGATCAAGGTGCACGGATTCTTGGGGCACATGGGTTATTACAGAAAGTTTATTAAGGGATATGCTAAGATCGTTGCATCCTTAGAAGAATTACTCAAGGGAAAAGGAAAGTTCTATATGGGTGAGGCACAACAACAAGCGTTTGAAACACTGAAGGAGAGGCTTACTACAATGCACCTATTTTGCGCTTTCCTTCATGGTCCAAGCCTTTTCACGTTCATGTAGACACCTCTGGCATAGCCATTAGCGTGGTACTAGCTCAGTCCTGGAGAAGGGATTGTCGATCATCCTATTTGATTTGCTAGTAGGAAGTTGACTCCAGCAGAACAAAATTATACAACAACAAAGCGCGAGGCCTTATCTATGATCTACGCACTCCATAAGTTTCAAAGTACCTGTTGGAAACACCTTTCATTTTCTATACAGACCGTATGGCATTGAAGTACTTGGTGAACAAGCCTATTTTACAAAGGTGCATATGTCGTTAGGTTCTATTATTTTAGGAGTTCAATTTTATGGTGGTGGTTAAGCCAGGCAAGAGCAATTCTGGTCCAAACCATTTATCAAGGATTCAATCAGAAGAGGACGTGAAAATCATTGAGGACACAATGTCAGATGTAAAAATGTTTAGGTTGAACCACGTGCCCTCAGACTTGGAGGATATTGCTATCTTTTTACGCATAGGTGTGGCACCCGAGGGAATGAAGGCTTTATAAAAGAAAAAACTTGTCATTCCTATCGTACCTTACATGTTGATCAATGGAGACTTATACAAGTTAGTTCGTGATGAAGTTTTGCGTTGGTGTGTACTTGAGTATGAGCTCGAAGAAATTATGGCAGAGGCTCATGATGGTATCACAGGTGGAAACTATGCAGAGGATGCCACCGCACGTGAAATTCTACTAGTTGGTCTATGGTGGGAAATGTTATACAAGGATTGCAAAGCATATTTTAAGGCATGTGACCATTGTCAACACCTTGGAAATCATGGGCATAGAGATGAAATGCCTTTGAGGACTATTGCTAGTGTAGATCCTTTTGAGAAGTGGAAAATTGACTTTGTGGGCCCTATCTCCCCATCTGTGCGCAGGACCGGATCACACTACATTATAACTTGTACAAACTATCTTATAAGGTGGGCAAAAGCGATACCTACAAAGGATTGCACAACAACTACGTCAACAAGGTTTCTATAGAAAATATTATTAAAAGGTATAGATGCCCTTTAACTGTCATGATCCTCATGTGTGGATTTCACTAACACCTTGAGGTTTTGGTGTAAAAATCATTTACATTTAGTATCAGAGCAACCACCTAGGTTCGAGTCTCGATACAGATGGTTACGCTGGCATTAATATTCACCTGGGGCTCATATAGGGTAGGGCATGGTCCCACTATACGGGCACCCTTAGGTAAATGGAACTGGTGGGAGGCCTTCATTTCAAAATAGGTTTTGGTGTAAGACTTGTTACATTAAGTTTAACAAGTGAAGGGGTACTCATTTCCTTAATGAGACTATTAGGATATTATTGGATGAATTTATGGTTGCACACCATGACAACCCGTTATCACCCTTAGATAAATAGAATTGTTGAGGCCTTCAACAAAATATTGAGCCATACTTTGACAATAATATATGATGTTAGAAAGAGAGATTGGGATGATAGTTTGACAAGCGGTTGACTAAAGAAACACCATTTCAGTTGGTGTTTGGCATAGAGGCAGTTCTACCCATGGAATTCATGTTACCTTCTTTATGTATTGTGTACACAGGAGGTTTGGCTGATGAGAAAGCATTGGAAGAATGTATTGACAAACTAATGGAGCTGGATGAAAGGTGCACCATAGCAAGATGGAGTCAGAAGCAAGAAAAATCCAGGCAGAAGGCATGACATGATAGACACATCAAGGATAAGAAGCTTGAGGTTGGGAAAATGGTACTTCTGTATGATTCAAAGTTTTTACGCCACCCTGGAAAGCTTAAGGTGTATTGGTTGGGACTGTATGTTATCAATCACATACTTGATTCCGATGCTTACCAGTTAGAGGCGCTGGATGGAACATGGTTTTGTGGTTACTTCAACGGGAGTAGGATGAAGTCCTACTATGAATAAGTATTATTGGTGTTTGTAATAAGGTAGTATTGCCACTTAGATTAAATTTCCTTAATGCATTCCATTTATATGTGTTTCTTTCATCGTTGATATGTTTTTTCAATTTAGTTCATTGTTTTGTGTACTAAGTGCACTTGCATGCTAGAAGATGATTACTATTTAAGTGTTTTCATGTGTAGAGGACCACACATACCCTTAGAGTGGGGTGGTTTATATACATGGTTCATTTCCAAGTTGAATATAGTTTGATTGTCATCTGAAGATGGGTATGCATAAAGAAACGTTTGTACGGGTGTTTTTTGGAAGGGTGTAGATAGAAAAAGATTTCTCATGATTAAAGACCACTTATTGATGAATGTATAGTGTAACACAAGGTAGGTTGTAGCAATGGAAACTACTTAGAAGAAGGTGTAGTGGTGAAGTACTTTAGTGCATGGGGGCGCGTGGAAGGAGGTATGTGGCTAAGAAGTATAAGGTGTGCCAGAAGGTTATGACTGTGGTGTGGAGATGAGCAGCATGGAAAAATTTGACAAATGATGAATTAATGCTAGGAATGGTGTTAGGTGGAGAGTAATAAATGCAATAAATTTTTTAAAATCTATATAAGGATGTGATGTAGATTCATTTATACCTTTGCATACAAGAGCATACGAGCGAGTTGTTTACGAGCAAGCTAGCAATACATTGGTGAAGTGCGAAGAACTGCAAACAAGTTATATCTTGTCATATTTGTGCACGAGATAGTCTTGCACTCCATTGGTGATGTGTTTTAGCAAAGTAGAGGCATGCAGAGAAGAGGATTGATAATTAGGGTTTTGTTTTGAGCTAGGGCATGTGAATTTGAGTTGTAGAGCTTGGAAGAGGTAAAAAGAACATGCCTTTTAGTTAATATGGCACCCAAAAGAGCACATGGAGCTAGTCTAAGGGGAAACAAGAAAAAGGAATCTCAGATTCAAGTGGAAGATGCTCTTGAGAGAAGATTTTCTGAAATGCAGTACTCAGAAGGGGTTCTCATGGGTTGTGCTTGGGATTCATACATTCGTCACTGCAAGGTCACCGATTATAACCATAAGAGAAAGGATACCAAGGAGGAACTAGAGAAATTGCTTCTGGTAAAGACCTCTAGGAGAAGAGAAGATGACATGGCATTTTACGATGACGCGGGTGAGAAATTATTGACCAAGGTAGGAGTTTTATAGTTATATAAGCTACTGTATTTTGGAAAACCTAAAAAATTATACTAGTGGCTCATGAGCAGAGTCCATGCGGACTTCTTTTACTTTATTGGGCGTTGAATGAGGATCATTGTGCCTTTGATTACAAGTCTGATAGGGTTGAGGAGTTCAGGTGTTGAGCTAAGTAGTGACCTCATTGACAAGAAGGCCATAAAAAAGACGAAGAAGGAGCTTGGATACAACAAGGGAGGGCACAAGATGGACATCCCTAAATTGTAGAAGTATCCAATCATTCAAGCAGTAGCCCATCTCATGACAAATCTAAACAATCAAGAGCGTTGGTCTCAGGTAAACAAGCTTGGCTTCATGTTGCGTGAGAGAATGACATAAGGTGTTGTGTATAACTTATCAAATTTCATTGCTGAGACAATCATTGAGGAAGCACAGGAAGGTGAAAAAATCAGATTTGGCACTATACTTATGTCAATGGTCTTTGTTGAAATTTGCGTGCTTGATGGGCCAAAAGATAATATGTGGCAATTTCCTAAAGAGAAGAAGTCCTTGGTAGAAATATTTTCCAACTATACTTGTGATGGATCAATGAGTGGACCCTTCAAGCAAAGAGAAAAAATGTGGTATGAGCACTTGCACACCATGTTTGAGGAAGAGTGGAGAATACCAAAGGATCTTCTGGCAGTAGTAGGTAAATAAGTACAATTTATGGTTTATCAACATTTCACTATTGTGTATTTTGAGATGAAGAATGGAAAATGGAGCCCTTGGTGCAAGAAGCCATATGCCTTCACAACACACTATTTTCAGGCATATGTACATAGGTTTTTAGATGCACCTCGGCTATTATTCAACGTTGGTAAGGTAGATTGTGACTACCACACACTATGGAAGTTATATGTTCAGCCAAGTAAGACTGCTTACATTGAAAGATTAATTTTAGATGACATTAACATGAAGGTTGTAAGTTTGGCCATTAGAAAGTTGGGTGTGACCCATGTATATATATATTTGAATCCTACGCTACATAATGAAAAGTACTTGGAGAATGAATTCAAGTTCCGTGGGCCATATAAGGGAAAGCATATTGTGGGTTCCTTAGAAAAAGAAGAGGATATTTCCATTGAAGAAGAAAAATGGGAAGAAGTGGAACTACATGATGATAGTGGTGGGCTGGAACATAGGCGACAAAATACAACCCATTATTGGATTAAAGAGAGAGCACGAGGTGAGCCCTCCATTATAGAAATAAGAAGATGAGGTGTTAGAGATGGGGCACAATAGAGATAGATGTAGAACAAACCACCGAGGAGATAACATTTAAAAGGGTGTTCAGAAGAACAAGGGCTCAGGGCACGGGATCATCACAACCACTTCAGATGTCACTTAGGACTTCTCCCTAGAAATTACAACCTAAGAAGAAGAAACAACACAAGATAAAGATTTAGGAGGAAGATAAGAATGAATCTAATGAAAGTGCATTAGGTACTCCAGTATAACCTGAGGATACAAAGGATCCTTTGTGTTGAATGTGGCGGGAGAAATAGGTAAATGCCATAAGCTAATCGGTGGGGGAATAATGTAAAATGACCCACAAAGCCATAAACTTGTCTAATGTAAGAAACCAGTCACCAAGTTGGGTAAGAGCTCAGTCCTCCAATTTAATTGTGAACTCCTCCAATGTGATAATGAGCTCATTGAGCTATGTCCAACTGAGCTGACTTGGTCCCAAGAAATATTATAATACAAATGTGATATATATACATAACTTGAAAGATATTAACTCGCTAAGGTAAAACTAAGTTAGCTCAGTGTAATAGTGGTGGCCTGAGGACCCACCACGTGGTGAAAATATGAACATGATGGCAACAAATTCACCCCTCTATGAAAAGAGTGTGTCAAACTTGGATGAGGGTCCCTAACTAGCAAATAGCGGGTCCCATCATTTTTTATCTTGACCGTCAAAGAATGGCGTTATAAAATAATTTTTCCATTTTGTTCAAACTTTATTTTTACCATGTGTCATGCCTAACTAGCTACTTGACCCATATTGTGCCCCTTTTCAATTGCAACCTTCTATAGACAATATCTCGCTCCAACAGAGTCCATTTCACACACACAAATAGGTGATGAAAATCTCTCAGAATGATCTTTCGTATTATTATGGTTTCGGGAGATTCTAGAAAAATTTGTCACTAAAAAGATCCCTGGATCAATAATAACACTTTAGAATGTTAAAATGACAAAGTTTCTGATGTATGTGGACTTGCAGTCCTTGTGAGAAGAAGCACAAGTACAAATTTTTGAGTGCATTCCTTTTTAACAAAGTAAACCATGAGCAAATCTTCATCGAGATTGGAGGAAAATAGGGAATAGAGATAAAAGCACCATTGATGGATGAAGAGAGCTGAGCGGCGACGTAAGATGATGGATTACAGACTCGAGAAGAGTAGGGTGTGGCAAAGGGAGAGTCTGCTACATGTACACCTTATGAAAATGAATCTACATTTACAACAACCAAAATATATATGAAATGCTCTAATACGCCTAGTGCAAAAATCTTTGATACCAATCTTTGATACCAATGTTCACACGAAATGACAATTCAACACACTAATATTCATTATCAACACACACACACACACAGACACACACAACGCAGTTTACCAGAATGATAACTAATATGCTGGGAGTGGTTGTAACCAATCTAAAAATTGTTGTAGTACTGGTGCAATAGAAATGGTTACACCAAACAGTCTAAAATAATGTAAACAACCTATTTGATTATGCTCATAATATCTTCTATATTAGGGTCAGTGCACCAATTTGGGGAGCCAAAAGGGGGTCTTAAGTGGATGCATTTTTCTGAAAAATAAAAAAACTTCAACTTGTACGAGTTGTTTGAAATAGTTACACTCAAAATTGGAAGATGTTGTATAAACATGAATCATAAAATTTTGAGTCTAGTTTCTAAGATACTAAATTTTATTAAAAATGGATAAGTTTAAGTGGGTCAAATAACTAAAATACCAACAGGTGCTCCTGTTTTTGTTAAAAAACATAACATAGAGTGATTTTTGTGCCCCCACCATTTTTTGAGCACTATTTAGTTTTTTTGAAAACCCTTTAGTAGAAAGATAGCTAGGAGCATCTAGTTTGGGCTACATTTTTTTTACATTTTTTTAGCGCGTATTTATTTTTTTATGATTTTTCTAGTACAAAATATTAAATAGAAAAACATAACGGAGCTTCGACTGTGCCCCCCCTAACTACCTCAAAAAATATCAAAAATTAGATTTTTTTTTGAATGTGTATAGAATTTGGCCTAGTTTGGGCTAGTATATTTTTTTTTCAATTTTGATGAGCAAAAAAAAGATATACGACAAAAGATAGAAGTGTTTAAACTTCAAAAAATAGCTATAAAAAGGCATTATTAGAAAATAAATAATATGGAAACCTTAATTTAGTCAGAAAATTTGAAAACTTATATTTTTAGAAAGTAGATAGTTTGCTCTACATTGTGGTATAATTTTTTTAAATGAATCAACCATTTTATGTCAATTTATGATGGAAGAAAGATATTTTTTTGCATTTTCCTACAAAAACACATGGTTTTTGTGTTTGTGTAGGTCCATGCCTCAAGCTTGGGGATCCAAAATGGATCCAAGCCTCCAGGCATGGCTTGGAAAAAGTGAAAATCAAAACACGTGTACATGTTATAACACGTATGCGTTATGTTTTTTTACTTATTTATTGGGCCCCCAATGTATTTTTCCCCTTCTTCATGGGTTTTCTGTCTGTCTGGTCTGCAAATTCCTGTACATTCTTTGCAAATTTTTAGTACTTCATCTTGTCCCCTACCCCACAATATATTATTCTGCAATCATGGGTGACAAAAAATGATGTAAGGATGCAAAGAAAGTCAATAACAAGACACCAGAGCAATTGGAAGAGCTGAGAATTAAGAAAGTGAAGAGGATGCAAAAACTTCATGTAGGGCAAGGTACTTCTGCTGTATCAAATGTATCTAATGTATCTGAGAATTATGATTTTGCTATGAATGTTGATATTGAATTGAATGTTAATGTTGGTATGGATGAAGATATTGATATGAATCCAATTGTTGAACCTTTACTTGAGAATCCAAATGTTGAAGTTTTACCTGAGAATCCAAGAATTGAACCTTTACCTGAGAATCCAAATGTTGAAGCTTTACCTGAGAATCCAATGTTGAAGCTTTTGAACTTTTACCTGAGAATCCAAATGTTGAACCTTTACCTGAGAATCCAAATGTTAATCCTGAAATTTGTATGGAAACACTGAATGAAGAAAGTAACCCTCTTAATGAATCTTCACCTCTTAGAACATCTCCTTCCATTTTGCGAAGAAAACCAATTCACTTAATTGAAATTGATGAAAACATTATAAAACCAATGCCTAACAAAATGTCTGACAGAAATGTGAGAAGAAAAGCTAGGGGAATTTGGGATAATTACTTTGTGAATTTAAATGACACACAAAGATGTCAATTATTTGTTACATTGATGAAATTAATTAAGATGAGACCTACAATGAAGACCTTGGGTTTAAGAACTTCTAATGTTGTTGATCGAAATGTGTCAATTGTTGAAAATATACATAAAGCATACCAAAATGTAGGTGCCAACAGATGCACCAAAGATAGTAATGCTACATGACGTGCACTTACTAATTGTATAGTAAGTGATAAAATAATTAATAAACACTTGATTAGAAAAACAAGCAGTGCTTTGAAGCTAAATAGAAAAACACTAATGAAAGCAATAGGGAGACGCAAAATTCTTGAGTTAGTCAATAACATTGACTATTGGGATTTCTCTAGCAGACTCCCATGGAAAGACAAGAATACATCTGATATTCTAAAAGAATTAATTGTAAAATTTTGGAATGAGAACACAAGGGTGTCACCTAATAGAAGAGATACAGTAAAAAGAAGAATAAGTTCTCGTAATCGTGAATTGTGTGCAAAACATTTCTTAGATATGACTCAAACACAATTATTCTCTAAGTTTAAAAATGAAAATCCACAAATTAATATTAGCCAAAGATTCTTTGAAATGAACAAACCCTTTTATGTAAAAATCAATCACTCACGTACCACTTGTTGTTGTAGGCATCATGTTGAATTTTCAATGCATTATGATGTTTTTTGTCAAATACGTCATGTTTTGCATACTGACATCATGTTGTAGGAGTGTGGATTAAATTTCCCACCAAAATATTCAAGGGAATTTATTCTGACAATATTTTGTGAAAAATCAAGTAGACAATTTTTTATAACAAAACATGTTTGGATGGAACGTGCAACGTATGTGGTGGCTTTCCAAATCTGAAAAGTTGTATCCATGGGGAGAGTACATATTCAATAGGAAAAGAATTGGTTGGTTTCATTAAATATAAATCAGTGGCATATCAATTAAAAGATGGAAAAAGAATCTAAGAGGTGTGAGCTTGTTACAGAACAGTTACCTGTAAAAGAATATTTGGTCAAATTCAGAGAGGAAATTATTTATGAGTATGCAAGGCACACACATAGAGCTCGATGGTTAGATGAAAAATTCAAGTTAAGCAAGGACACATTCCCACTTGGCACTATTGTTTCAGTAGTTGATTTCACAGAGAATTACACATTGCAGCCACAAATGGAGGTTCAGTCTCAATACTATAACTCGGTGCAAGTTACTATTTTTGTGCATATAACATTCATGCACTCTCTAGAAAGCACTGAGAAAGATCAAAAAATATTAAGAGAGTATCATTTCTACATTAGTGATGATCAGACACATTCTACAGAATATGTTCAAGGGTGTTTCCAGGTGTTTTATGTGAACTTGAATGAGAGGAACATTTTATTCAATCAACATTACATTTGGTTGGACAACTGTACATCACAATTCAAGAATGCATGGATGTTTTATTGGCTAAGCAGGATGCACAAAGAAATAGGTGTACAACATATTTGGAGTTTTACTGAGGTAGGACATGGGAAAGGAGAGCATGATGGTGCAGGAGCATGTGTGAAAAGAGCACTTGCAAGAGAAGAGTTAAAGTTCAAGGATGGTGCTAAATTTATAGATGCAAGAAGCATTGTTGATTGGTGTGTCAATAACATGGGCTCTCAAGATAGTTCAATGGTTTGTAGATATTTCTGGTTGATAGAGGAACAACATTTGGCAAGCTATGAAGATTGTATGACAGTTGTAGGATCAAGTGATATGCATGAGTTCCGTAGTTCAGATGCAAGTTCTTGGACTCTTTATACTAGGTGCATGGCATGTTTTTGTATATCATGCATTGATTTTGCGTGGAATGAATGTGAGTCACAACAGTGGGTGGATGAATGGATTTGTAGACCTCTAATTCCACTTGACAGTGTATATGAAGTTCCATGAGCATTACAACTTGCAGTGTCTTCAGATCATATGACAACATCACCTAACTTTAACCAAGTCTCTGATTTAGTGCAACAAGGTACATATGTATGTCATGTTTTAGATTTATAAATTATTAAATGATCAAATCTTAATGTATTTTAAATTTGACTTGAGTTTTACTTTGTGATGTAGGGCACATTTTTGTAGTTATTGTGACATAGAATCTAACGAAGAGGGAACATACTACTTCTTGTCTCAATGTATAGAGGGGGAAAAAAATTGATTTCCACAGTCATTGATGGTGAAGGCCTTGAGTATCCCACTGGGTCAGTGGTAGTCATTGGAACTTGGCTTTGATGATATCCTATAAAAAATCAAACACTTGGTTGTTTGAAGACTATGAAGTACATCGAAAGATACTTCACTATTCACATTTGGTTCTTGCAACAAATATTAAATTGATCAAATATCGAGGTAGGCCATTAAACAAGAATTTGTGGAAGGTTCGTGAATTAGATCATGAAGAATTCTTGTTACTGTCAAGAGTAGAGTTGATCCAATGGTTCATTGGATTGAATTTACAAAGGTATGTTCTTCATGAATTTTTAATTTGAATATTTATTTTAGTGATTTTGTTTAAATTTTGTAGGATTTAAAATTCTATTTAATTTCTTACTAACATGTTTATGTAGGTTAGTGGTGCCAAAAAATTATTCCACCTTCACGTGGTTGGCACTGTTAGTAGAGAATTTATTATTCTCGAAGCCAAGTGAAGCTAAGGGAAATTAAATATTAGAAAAGAACAAACAAATAGAAATTCTCATTTCACCATCTATATTGTAAAAATATCTTATTAAATTCTAATTTCACCACCTATATTGTATGAACCACCTATATTATTCACATGGTTGGCAATGGACAACCTTACACTGACTCAGACTGGACTATTCGAGTGCTTTTGAAAATACATATGACAATAAGAGAACCAAATGGATATGGAGAAAACATGAGACATGATTTCGTAGATGGTCTCAATGTGGAGGTGTAGGATCCTACGAGATGTCTCTAGGTACCACAGAGTTTGAGAAATCACCTGTCGAAGATATAACATTTTTTGGTCTCAGGGCTCTTAGGGGAGTACGCCTGAATGAGGTAGCCCGGAAGCACCTAGGAGATTTGACCTCTAAAATGAAACCTCCCCTAGTATTTACCTAGGCCATCTGGACATGTTGGCACAGTTGGTTTGGTGCCAAGAGGTTCCATTTGTAAAATATTGCATCAGATAACCTTACACTGACTCAAACTGCAGTATTTTACATGTTTACAAACAATAGGACAATGAGAGAACCGAATAGATATGGAAAAAATGGAGAGAGGATTTTTTAGAGGGTCCTACACTGGAGGTGTAGGATCTAACGAGACATCTCTAGGTGCCATGGAGTTCCGAGAAATCACTTGTCAAAGATATAACATTTTTTGGTCTTAGGGATCTTAAGGGACTACGCCCAGACGAGGTAGCCCAGAAGCAATAGAGAGCTTTGACCTCCAAAAAAACACCTCCCATAGCATTTACCTAGCCATCAAGACATGTTGGTGTAGTCGGTTTGGTGCCAAGAGCTTCCATTTGTAAAATATTGCATCAGACAACCTTACACTGACTCAGACTGACTATTTCACATGTTTTGTAAACAATAGGAAAACGAGAGAACTGAATGGAGATGGAAAAAAATGAGAGAGGATTTTGTATAGGGTCTTGACATGGAGGTGTAGGATCTGATGAAGACATCTCTAGGTGCCATGGAGTCTCGAGAAATCACCTGTCGAAGATATAACATTTTTTGGTCTCAGGGCTCTTAAGGGACTATGCCCAGATGAGGTAGCCTAGAAGCAATGGGAGCTTTGGCCTCCAAAAAAACACCTCCCCTATTGTTTACCAGGCCATTAGATGTGTTGGAACAAGTGATTTGGTGCCAAGAGCTTATGTTTGCAAAATATTGCATCGGACAACCTTACACTGACTCAAACTGCACTATTCAACGTGTTTGCAAACAATAGGACAACAAGAGAACCAAATGGAGATGGAAAAAATTGAGAGATAATTTTGTAGAGGGTACCAACATGTGAGGTGTAGGATCTGAAGAGATGTCTCTAGGTGCCATGGAGTCCGAGAAATCACTTGTCGAAGATATTGCATTTTTTGGTCTCAGGGCTCTTAAGGGACTATGCCTGGATGAGGTATCCCAGAAAGCAATGAACACCACCCCACTTCCCAAGAAGAATATTGAACTAGTGTTCACAGGACTATCTAGAAATGTTTTGGCGTAGTCAGTTCTGGTATCAAGAGCTTCTTGTTTGCAAAATATTGCATCGGATAACCTTACACTATTCTATGCATGCACTATTCTAACATGCAAATGAGATGGGCTAGAAAAATGTAGACCTATTATTTTCTAGAAACTCTAGGAGATGATATAGGAAGGTTTCTTGATGCTTCATGCAAAATTTTAGGTCAAACGTTAGGTCATTTGTTCAAGTTATGTGAGTTTTTGTAAAATGGCTTTTTGAAAAACTCATTCTGAGTTGCCTGGCTTCTTAGCCTTAAAAAAAATTGTACAGTCTCCTTCGAATAAATAATAGAAGGAATTTTTAGGGTAAATTGGCATAAAAATCATGTGCAAAAATAATTTTCTCAAAAGGAGGTGTGGTTGAAAAGTTATGAGCATTTTGGTGGAGCAGTTTTTCTCTCTCCTGGGTGTGCACCAAATCGATAAGAGCAAAAATGTGAGTTTGAACTCCAAGTCTAGTTTCATCACCTATAGAGTATCTTATTAGCTCATTCATGATGTCTCTCAGAATCATAAGGCACTTCAAGGTCTCAATTCTTGAAGGTACATGTACTTTCTTCTGACACCATGTCTTAGTGTGAATGCTCTGCATATGAAGGTACTATTAGTGTTCTCACCATGTCTCATGAAGATCATACCAAATCAAGTCCACATCAATGTTTTTTGTGAGACAACCATCACTCAAAGTAAAGGGCATCAAGGTCTACATCTTCCATGTTAAGTGCATTCATCTGCTAAGAGAAGTGACAATGTTTTTCATCATGGTTCCTTGGTTCTAGTATTTCCTGGACAGTCTTTGTTGCAATGTTACATGTAACTAGTGGTTGAATACAAGAGTTGAAAAAGTTAAAAAGATAAATAGACCTATCTGACATGTAACATAAGTGGTGAACATACAATGTTTGTATTAACTATGAAAATGACAGAGTTGTGAGTTTTTGGTTGAGAAAAAGGTTGAATACACAGTGTTAGGAAAAGGATGATATAGTTTGAAAATGATTGAAGATGTGAGCAAGAAAAATAGGGATAAGAGGGAATGACTATGAAGTATGGTAGTGAATGAAGTGATGTTAGTTTTTCAAATGAGATGAAATATACAGTGATTGAAGGTAGCTGATAGAGATAGTGAAATAGGGTTTGAACATTATATATGATAGAAATTGATGCATTATATATGATAAAACTTGAATACATGTTGGGGTGGCCAGGTAAAGGCTAGGGGAGGTGTTGTTTTGGAGGCCAAAACTCCTAGTGCTTCCGGGCTACCTCATCTGGGCGTAGTCCCCTAAGATCCCTAAGACAAAAAATTTTATATCTTTGATAGGTGATTTATTGGACTCTGTGGCACCTAGAGACGTCTCAGCAGATCCTACACCTCCATGTAGGGACCCTCTATAAAATCCTCTCTCCATTTTTTCCATCTCCATTTGGTTCTCTCGCTGTCCTATTGTTTGCAAACATCATGAAATAATGTAGTTTGAGTTAGTGTAAGGCTGTCCTCAATGTAATATTTTACAAATGGAACCTCTTAGCACTAAACTAACTACACAAACACATCCCGATGTTCTGGTAAACACTAGGGGAGGTGTCATTTTGGAGGCCAAAGCTCCAATTGCTTCCGGGCTACCTCGTCTGGGTGTAGTCCCCTAAGAGCCCTAAGACCAAAAAATGATATATCTTCGATAGGTGATTTCTCAGACTTCGTGGCACCTAGAGACATCTCATTAGATCCTACTCCTCTATGGATGGACCCTCTACAAAAAGTCTTTGTTTTTTCCATCTCTATTCGGTTATCTTGTTGTCCTATTGTTTGCAAATGCGCAAAATAGTGCAGTTTGAGTCAGTGTAAGGTTATCCGATGAAATATTTTGCAAACAAAACCTCTTGGCATAGAACCAATAGTGCCAGCACATCTGGATGGCCAGGTAAATGCTAGGGGAGGTGTTGTTTCAGAAGCCAAATCTCTTGTTGCTTCCATGCTACCTCGTTTGGGCATAGTCCCCTAAGAGCCCTGAGACCAAAAAATGCTATATCTTTGACAGGTGATTTCTCAGACTCTGCGGCACCTAGAGATGTCTCGTTAGATCCTACACCTCCATGTTAGGACCCTCTACGAAATCCTCTGTCTCAGTTTTTTCAAACTCCATTCAGTTATCTCGTTGTCCTATTATTTGCAAACACGTCAAATAATGTAGTTTGCGGTCAGTGTAAGGTTGTTTGATGTAATATTTTGTAAATGGAACCTCTTGGCACCAAACCAACTGCGCCAACATGTCTGGATGGCCTGGTAATCGCTAGGGGAGGTGTCTTTTTAGAGGCCAAAGCTCACGTTGCTTCCAGGCTACCTCATTCAGGCGTAGTCCCCTAAGAGCCCTGAGACCAAAAAATGCTATATCTTCGACAGGTGATCTCAGACTCTGTGGAACCTAGAGATGTCTTGTCAGATCCTACATCTCCATGTTGGGACCCTATATAAAAGCCTCTCTCATTTTTTTGCATATCCATTCAGTTATCTTGTTGTCCTATTGTTTGTAAAAGCATCAGAATAGTCCAGTTTAAGTCAGTGTAAGGTTTTCTGATGCAATATTTTACAAATGGAATCTCTTGTCACGAAACCAACTCTGCCAACACGTCTGGATGGCCAGGTAAATGCTATGAGAGGTATCGTTTTGGAGGCCTGTTTGCTATATTTTCTAGATAGCTAAAAACCTAGGATGTCATGAGATAAATCTCCCTCATTTACCGGTGAGGCTCCCGTGTAAGATTTTGTTAGTTTTATTTCCCAACATATATTTGTTGGTATTACTTTAACTATGTAACTCATGAACAATAGTTAGATAGTTTTGTAGCAAGTAAGAAGTTGTAAGCAATATGTGCATGAAAGGGAAATAATTAAATGAGAGAAGAAAGGAAATGAAATGTGCAACTTAACCAATATTTGACAGAGTTGATCACATACACATAGATGAAACAAATAGATCTTAAAAATGTAGAATTTGAAGCAAGGGAAAGTTTCAGATCTAGATCTAAGTCAACAAAAAGTTTATGTATATATCTAAAAATCAATAAGAGATGAATGCACCGTTGACACAAAGTTATCTGGAAATCTCTTCTCTATTCCTTTTCTTGCAGAAAGCTATCAGGGGTTTCAACTCAAAGTCTAGAACACAAGAATACTGATTACAAATTCCAATCCCCTTTAACCCATAGGCTCTTCCTCTATTTATAGTGTATGGAGGAGAAATTACAAATAGGAAACTATAAATGAACTAACACATGTGGAAGTTGTAAAGGAAACAACTAGCAATCTCCCTCCTGGAATTCCTCTTTGCATGATTTATAACTAAAAAATAAAACCTTATATTTTGCATGTCTGCCACCTATTTCCAAGTAATTGACTTCTTCAAGTAATTACTTTTACACCAATCACTTAAGTTTTATAATTTAATTGATTTTTCAATTACTTTTTCAGAGAAAATAAGAGAAAGAAGAAGAAAGAGGAAAAGAAATTGGAAGAAAGATGCAACACTTCCAGTCTTATTCTTCTTCCATATTCTGCATGTGGTTAACTCTTTTGTCTTTGATTCTCACCAAACTGGATCTAGAAGCAGTTGAATGTGATTTTTCTTATGGGTGTTGCCTCTAACATGTCTTCCCTCTTATCTTTGAAGCTTTTGTAGTTCTTCTCCAGTACATGCACAAATGTAATGTTTGTCGTAAATAATTCAGAAAAAACTTATCATTTTTATTTTTAATTGCATACGAGCAATTTTAAATTCCAGAAAGCACTATGGGTGAATGCAAATACAAGAAAATTCAATGAAGGATTCAACTAGAAGATTGGGAGCACATGCACAAGATCTTGGAAGGAATTTTCCATGCACTGACTTCTACATGGGCTGCGTTAGAAACAAGAGGATGAATTTTTGTCGGAAGCCTTTGTAATTATGAGATTTGGATCTGTCAATTGAATCGGTGATACGTGCAGGGCCTATGTCTGTATCATTAACTTTCAACAAATATGGAAGTTATGCATGATTATGCTTATCCTTTTCTTTCATCATGCTTCATCGTGGCTGGAACAATATTTGTTTGAGCTCTTTTTCTTTTAATTCTGTCGGAATCCCTTGCAATTGGATCAATTTGTGTAGATCTGACAACTCAGAAGATATATTCAATGTACCTGATTTGAATTAACTAATTGAGCACCTGTGATGAATACCTGTAATTTTATTTAGACAAAGATGGAGTCCATGGCATGAATACTTTATTTTTATCACCAAAATATGCACATAAAGCCTGCTACCCTAAAATTTGATGTTTTGCTTGCATGCAAAGCAAGAAAAAATATTATTTAATTCAGCTAGGGAAAATATACCAACATGCAGACATATCATAATGACAAAAATTAGGCTATTCCAACCCTAGGCGCTAAAACTAGAAGCTCCCTGCCAATGGAAAATACTTTATTAATGCAAAAATCCTCCTTCTTTTGGCACCAAAACCTATCCGGGCTGCAATATTCATCAAAAATAAATAAGTGCTTCTCCCTTATGGCATCCCATGCTTATATAACCTCCAACATGTTATTTTTAATAATTGCCTCTTCCTATTTTTGGCAATTTAATTAATTAATTAATAGCCATGTCTATTCATCCAATTTGGGTGCCCAATTATGCATGTTGTTGGTTGTTTTTTATGAATTTATTTTTAGCATGCATCCTTGACTTCTCTTAGCTTTTCCTTTTGCATTGACTTTCCTTCCATAAATGGTGCCAAAATTACATGAATAAAGCCATTAATAAATAACATTAAATGCATTGTTTAATGCCAAGGTGGGTCGCACTTTTTGACAGGGGTAGATGCTAAAAATAGGAAGTCAACTTGATGGAAATTTCCACCCTACACTACAGCTCCAAAAAACCCCTCTTCCACTTAAGTGATTTGACTTTCATCATGGGAATTTTTACCCTACAAGGCAGGTAAGAAATTCCTGCCGGTGCTTTAAGTGATTTTCTTTTATAATGGGAATTTTTAGTCTGCAAGGTAGGTAAGAAATTCCCGCCTGCCTGCTCACCTCTAATATTCTCATTGTAGCTTAAGTGACTTTGATTTCATGGGAAAAAGTACCCTGCAAGGTAGGTAAGAAATTCCCGCCTGCCACCTGCCACTACAACTTAAAATTCTCATTGCAGCTTAGATCTATTTATTCCAAAAAGTTTGACTTGCCTAGGAGAGGATTTTTCTGCTTAACTTCATCTTTTTTGGTTAGAATTTTGCCTTCTAAGACTGATTTAACTTATGGTGTTGAGGCCATAAATGATCTCTTGCCTAGGAGATTTTCTAGGCAATTAAACAGACTATATTTCCAAATGATTTAGAACAAAGAACGGATCCAGGGGAATTTAACAGACAAACAATGGAGAAAACCAGAGAAAAAAGCAAAAGAAATAAATAAAAAACAAAAAACGTTGCCAGAAGTTACAAGAATAGCTCTGAATTCATTCCTAGTAAAAACTCTATTGAGATGTGTGAATAATGGCATGCAAAACTTCAACATGATTCAACTGGAGCACAATTTACTTCAAACAGGGCTTTATTTATTTAATAAATAATTAAATAAAAATTTCCCGCAGAAAAAACTTGGCGGAGGGATAAAATGAGTTTCAGCATCTGGGTATTTGTCGAAATTAGCTCATATGATTCACTGGGAATATCTTAACGTAATAGAGACATCTTCTAGCAATAAAAACACAAAAAGACTTGTTATTTTAAAAAAAAGGAAATTTTTTCAACACGGAGTAGTCTTAGATTTCAAGGTAAAATATGGAGACACCAGTCACCTCCGTCTGTGGACATCTTTGCCTCTATCAAAACGATAGGAGTAAAGATGAGTTCGTAACTTCTATGGTTTCCTATCTTGTCCATTAGGTTCGGGGTCAGGTAAACAAAAGACAACACAACCTTGGCGTAAGGACCCTCAAACAAAATTTTATCCTGTCTACGGTACAGGTTTTACCCTACTTCTCCAATTCCAGGAAGGCTCTTGAGTGCCCTACCTGTTTGAATAGGACAGTGAAATAGTGCAGTTTGAGCCAGTGTAAGCATTGTCAAGACATTATCCATTTTGGAAACGGTGGGTTTTTGCATCATGAAGGGCACCTTCACTAAAATGAATCAAGAGTGGCATAGTGTGAACACTAGAGGAGGCATTGTCTTCAGTGCCCCACAAGACAACGTCATTGCTTCCGGGCTTGAACTTCGTTTGATCGTAGCCTTTTTGTTAAGATACCTTGAGACCAAAAAATCGTTCATCAAATTCGATCCTGTGGTGACTCATCCTTTCTTCTCTCATGTGCACCTAGAGTATGTCTTCATTGGACTTCCTGTGTATACCTCAGATTTACCAGCTGCCCTCTTGAGGAGGATATCTATGTCTCACATTCTTTTCTCTGTCTTCAGGTATTGATCAGTGCTTCTCGAATGTCTCTATTATTTAAACTAACCCGCAAAATAGTGCAGATTTTGTTACCTGTGTAAGGTTGGATCAAATGCTACTATTGTCATGCATAACCCGGATGGGTTATGGCACCAAACCGACTATGCCAAAATGTCTGGGTGGCTAGGTGATTTATTCACTTCAACATGTAGGCATTCATATATTGGTGTGCGACAACATCATTGACTTCCAGGCTACCAATCGTTCAAGGTGTATTAGAGATTTAAGAGCCCTAAGAACAAAAAATTATTCAACTTTGACAATTGATTACTTGTACTAAATGTGGCACCTAGAGATGGTGTCGTCTGAATCCTACACCTAGTGCAGCTAGGGACCAGCCATACAGAGTATGCCTTGGTATTCTGATTTGTTTCCATGAAGTCCAATTGAGAAGGCTCTCACTGCCCTATTGTTTGCAAACACTCAAAATAGTGCATTTTGATATAGTGTAAGGCTATCAACTCATGCTATAGTTCACAAACGGTGGGTCTTGACACTTGAAACCTACTTTACTACCAAGTTCACCCAGGTGGCTAGGTGAATGCTAAATGAGTTTTATTGCTTTCTTTTCAGCGTGCTCTATGTCTTTGCTTCCAATGCTTCATACTTCGTCATCATGATTCGTAGTTCTCGATTACATCAGCTTGTGGGAGTACCAAAAAATTGTTCATGATCTTCGACATGTGACTAATCTAAGACTCTGTGGCGCCTAGAGATGTCTCACCAAATCCTACACCTGTAGCGTTGGGACCCTCTATGAAAGCTTGTCTAAGTTATCTCTCAGTGCTCGTCCTATTATTTCCAAACGTGTCAAATAGTGTAGTTTGAGTCAGTGTAAGGTTGTCTGATGAAAATATTTTGTAAACATTGAACCTATTGGCACCAAACGGAATACGCCAACATGTTCTGATGGCATGGTAAATTATAGGGGAGGTGTCATTTTGGAGGCCAAAGCTCCCGTTGCTTTCAGGCTACCTCATTTAGGACATAGTCCCCCAAGAGCCCCTAAGACCAAAAAATGGTATATCTTCGACATGTGAATTTTTGGACTTCATGAAACCTAGAGACATCTCATTAGATCCTACACCTCCAAGTTAGGAACCTATAAGAAATCTTGTCTTGGTTTTTCTCCATCTCGATTCAGCTATCTCGTTGTCCTATTTTTTGCAAACGTGTCAAAATAGTGCAGTTTAAGTCAGTGTAAGGCTATCCTATGCAATATTTTGCAACCGGAACCTCTTGGCACCAAACCAAATGTGCCAACATGTCTAGATGGCCTGGTAAATGCATGAGGGGAGGTTTCGTTTTAAAGGCCATAACTCTCGGTGCTTTGGGGCTACCTCGTATGTGCGTAGTCCCCTAAGAGCCCTGAGACCAAAAAATACTATATCTTTTATAGGTGATTTCTTGGACTCCGTGACACCTAGAAATGTCTCATTAGATCCTACACCTCTACATAGGGACCCTCTACAAAATCCTCTCTGTTTTTTCCATTTCCATTGGTTCTCTTGTTGTCCTATTATTTGTAAACACGAGAAATATTGCAGTTTGAGTCAGTGTAAGGTTGTCCGATGCAATATTTTACAAATAGAACCTCTTGGCACCAAACCAATTACACCAACATGTTTGGATGGCCTGAGTGAGTACACTAGGTGAGGTTTCGTTTTGGAGATCAAAGATCTCTCGTTGCTTTTGGGCTACTTTGTCTGGGCGTAGTACCCTTAAGAGCCCTGAGACCAAAAAATGCTATATCTTCGAAAATTGATTTCTTCAACTCCGTGGCACCTAGAGACGTCTCATTAGATCCTACACCTTCACGTAGGGAACCTCTACCAAATTATCTCTCTCTTTTTTTCCATATCCATTTAGTTGCTCTCATTATCCTATTGTTTGTAAACACACGAAATACTGCAGTTTAAGTCAATGTAAGGTTGTCCAATGCAATATTTTGCAAACGAAACCTCTTGGCACCAAAACCGAAAGTGCCAACACATCTGGATGGCCTAGTAAATGCTAGTTGAGGTGTCTCTTTGGAGGCCAAAGCTTCCATTGCTTCCAGGCTACCTTGTTCAGTGCATAGTCCCCTAAGAGCCCTGAGACCAAAAAATGCTATATCTTCGACAGGTGATTTATCGTACTCCGTGACACCTAGAGACGTCTTGTTAGATATTACACCTCCATGTCTAAACCCTCTATGAAATATTGTCTCAGTTTTCTCCATCTCCATTCGGTCATCTGGTTGTCCTATTGTTTGCAAACGCGTCAAATAGTGTAGTTTGAGTCAATGTAAGGTTGTCCAATGCAATATTTTGCAAACATTACCTCTTGGCACCAAACCGACTATGACTAACACGTACGGATGGCCTGGTAAATAGTAGGGGAGGTTTTTTTTCAAAGGGAAAATCTCTCGTTACTTCCGAGCTACCTCGTCGGGAGTAGTCCCCTAAGAGCTCTGAGACCAAAAAACACTGTTATATTTGATAGGTGATTTCTTAGACTCTGTGGAACCTAGAGATGTCACGTCAAGATCTTAAACCTCCACGTCGGGACCCTCTACAAAAAAATATCTTAGTTTTCTCCATCTCCATTTGGTTATCTCGTTGTCCTATTGTTTGCAAACACATCAAATAGTGTAGTTTGAGTCAGTGTAAGGTTATCTGATAAAATATTTTGCAAACGTAACCTCTTGGCACCGAACCGACTGTGCCAAAACATCTGTATGGCCTATTAAACACTAGGGGAGGTGTTTTTTTGGAGGCCAAAGCTCCCTATGCTTCCCGGCTACCTCATTCTGGGCGTAGTCCCCTAAGAGCTCTGAGACCAAAAACTGCTATATCTTCGACGGGTGATTTCTCGGACTTCGTGGGAACCTAGAGACGTCTCGTCAGATCCTACACCTCCACATCGGGACACTCTATGAAATTTTTTCTCAGTTTTCTCCATATCCAATTTGGTTATCTCGTTGTCCTATTGTTTGCAAACGTGTCGAATAGTGCAGTTTGAGTCAGTGTAAGGTTGTCTGATGTAATATTTTACAAATGAAACTTGTTGGCACCAAACCAGTTGTGCCAACATGTCAGGTATTTCCTGGTAAACACTAGGGGAGGTGTCATTTTGGAGGCCAAAGCTCTCGTTGCTTATGGGCTACCTCATATGGGCGTAGTCCCCTAAGAGCCCTGAGACCAAAAAATGCTATATCTTCGATAGGTGGTTTTTCAGACTCCGTGGAACCTAGAGACGTCTCGTTAGATCCTACACCTCAATGTCTAGGACCCTCTAAAAAATATTGTCTTGGTTTTCTCCATCTCCATTCGGTTCCCTCGTTGTTCTTATTGTTTGCAAACACATGAAATACTGATAGTTTGAGTCAATGTAAGGCTGTCAGATGCAATCCTTGGCAAACATAAGCTCTTGGCACCAAACTGACAGCACCAAAACATATGGATGGCCAGGTAAATGTTAGGGTAGGTTTCATTTTGGAGGATAAAGATCTCATTGCTTCCGGGCTACCTCATTCAGAGCGTAGTCCCTTAAGAGCCCTAAGACCAAAAAATGATATATCTTCAATAGGTGATTTCTAGGACTCCGTGACACCTAGATATGTCTTGTTAGATCCTAAACCTCCATATCGTGACCCTCTTCAAAATCCCATCTTGGTTTTCTCCATCTCCATTCGGTTCTCTCGTTGTCCTATTGTTTGTACATGCACGTCAAATAGTGTAGTTTGAGTCAATGTAAGGTTATCTAATGCAATATCTTTCAAACAGTACTGTTGTATATATATACACATAAGGAAAATATGTCGGAGGGGTTCCAAAACCTGACACAAAGGAAATATGTCGGAGGGGTTCCAAAACCTGACACAAAGGAAATATGTCGGAGGGGTTCCAAAACCCGACACAAAGGAAATATATTGAAGGGGCTCTAAAACCCGACACAAAGGATTTCAGTTTTCGGGTTTCGGGAAACATGAGACATGAAGCATGAAAATCACAAGGCATGTCCCGATGCTTGAGAGTTCCGAAAACCCAAAAACACTACCTAGGCAAATCGGGTTTTGGAGTCGGGAAAGCATGAGGCAAAAACATGTTGAGGCACCCTCCAAACCCGATGCAGATGCAAAGGAGAAACCCAAACCTGACTGGAAACAGACCCTAACTTGGGGAATATTCAAATGGCCATAACTTTTCACAGGGAGCTCGGATTCTCGCAAGGTTGGACTTTTCAGAAAGCTCTCAGCATCCTCTACCCAACTGCAAATGGATATCTTGATTTGGGTGAGAAAAATTTATTCAAAAATGTAAAATAAAGTTCGCCATTTTTTGGGGGTTGTTAGGGGTCTCACCTACTGGCATAATGAGATGAGTTAGGTGCAGTCTTGGAGGTGGTTGGGGCAGATTTCGAATTCTTCTCTTCTCCCTCACTTTTTCCTCCTATAAATTGTAAGGAGGGGCTTCTTTCTAAAAGTTGGACATTTTTGTTTTGCCCCTCCCTTCTTCTCTTTGGCAGGTGAATTTGTGGAGTTCAAACCTCCATTTAAAATTGTAATGCAACTTTGCCTCTTGGCATTTTGTAGTGTATTGTGCCAATCTTTGGAGTAAATAATACATGTCTGGGGATGATTATCAACCCTTTCTGTGTTAATTTGCATCCCTTGACCTTTCACTGCGAATTTGGTTACCTGTGCATGATCTTGCATTGCATTTTAATGGCTTGTGTTTATTGGCAAGATAGTTGTTCTTCATTCCTCGGTGTATCACCTTTGTTAGTTTAGGTTTTATTTTTATGCATCTTCTTACCCTGTCTCCTTGGCAAGTTAGATTAGGTTTTTGAGTAAACCCTCTTCATTTTTACGTGTGCATCTGAACAGAGGAATAGGAACCGGCCTTCATCGGAGAGCTTTTTCGATTTCACAAGGTCCCACACTTGGGAAAAGCTCCATGTTATGCAGTCGCACTGAGAGTCTCAACCCATCGAGTTGCAGAGTCCCAGGGGTGCTGTGATTCAGCACCAATAGGTACCTCTTGGCACCAAACCGACTACACCAACCCGTTTGGATGGCTTGGTAAATGCTAGGGGAGGTTTTTTATTGGAAGCCATATCTCACGTTGCTTCTGGGCTACCTCGTCCGGGCGTAGTCCCTTAAGAGCCCTTAGATCAAAAAATTCTATATCTTTGACAAGTGATTTCTCGGACTCCGTGGAACCTAGAGACATCTCGTTAGATCCTACACCTCCATGTTGGGACCCTCTAGGAAATTATCTCTCATTTTTTTCCATCTCCATTAGGTTCTCTCATTGTCTTATTGTTTGCAAACGTGTCCAATAGTGTAGTTCGAGTTAGAGTAAGGTTGTTCGATGTAATATTTTGCAAACAAAACCTCTTGGCACTGAACCAACTACGCCAACACATCCAGATGGCTTGGTAAATGCTAGGGGAGGTTTCATTTTAGAGAGAAAATATCTCAATGCTTCTGGGCTACCTCGCATGGGAGTTATTGTTCAATGACTAGATTGGCTTAAGAATGCAAATTTTAGGACCCCCACATATAATTATATCAGATAATGCTAAGGATTTCGTGGGTGCAAAAGTATATGAATTTTCCATGAGATATGGAATTTACTTAAAAACATCTTCCAACTACTACTCGCAAGATAACAGTTTGACAGAGTCCACAAACAAAAATATGATAAGGCTCATAAAAGAATGGGGGACGAACACAAGAGGTCATGGCATGAACACATCAAGCCAACCTTATGGACTAATCAGATCACACCAAAACAAATTTTGAAGATCTAACCATACAAGTTATTCTATGGTAAGAACACAGTGATTCCTATCGTGATAGAACTTCCCACATTACAATTATTAAAGCAAGTAGAAATCAAGGAACATGGAGTAATGCAAACAAGGCTTTGCACCAATAAACTATCAAAAATTAGTTTGGCCATAAAAATTCAGAATGTAATCTTCAAGTTGGCACTTTAGTATTGAAATGGTACATGAGAGATACCAAGCCTGGTATTCACGGGAAGTTTAACCCCCTCTGGACTCGTCCATTCAAAATCACCCCATGTACACAACATAACACTTTCAAACTCGAGACCTTGGAAGGAAAACCCTTGGTTATTCCAGAAAATGGAATCCATCTTAAACCCTTTCATTGGGTCTTTTCTTATATTGTAAATTGTGACATGTGTATAGTTTTTTCTTCTGTCTCTTTTGTTTCATGGTTTTTTTGCTTCCAATAATTTTCCTTGTACACACGTCTCCTACAAAACTTCCCTACCCCTTTTTGATTTTTTTTTGGGAACTATGTACCTTTCTATGTCTCCCTGAAGTTATGATCCAATGACCTTTTGGTGTACTTATCAAAAAGGATTAAGAAAGTAATGAAAAATCCCTTAAGAGATGTAAAATTTGACATCGGAGGTCATTTGGCCTAGGAGAGGTTCCAAGACATGACCGGTTGTCTGCATGAGACATTAATTCACAAAAATCATGGGGGCTATTGATGGTAGGTAGTGGGTTACCCAATTTTCATTCCACATGCTAAATAGTCTCTTTCCTAAATCATTGAATCTTTAGCAGAAAGAACCAAAGTTCCTTCAGCCTCAGAACAACCATGGCAACCTCCAATGCAACCTCTCAATCAAAGTATTATACAAGATGCTTTGTGTCACCATGCACTCAACATATGAACCTAGTTTACCATGAAAAAGGTACATTTTGCAGATATAATTCATCAGTCACCGACTATACAGATGACATTTTTGACCCTTTCTTGAATAAGAAGCCAAAAGCCCTCAAATACGAAGACTATGCTAGGTTCATCAACCACATAGATGATGGGTCCTTCATCTCCAGACTTTGGACCACCACGTTGGCTCAATACATGGTGCCCCTTGTGCACCCATATCCAGAGCTAGTGCAGATGTGTGTGCTCCATTTCAACCTCACCACCTGTATTATCAACGACAGGGATATGCAGGTGGAAATATCACCAAAAGCCATCAGGGAAATGTTAACCCTATCATATGACCTAAATTCTAGCTTTTATGGTATGGCCAAGCTCTAGAAGATCTGGTCTTCGTGCCAAAACAAAGTTGTTTTCCTCATAAAATAATTGTTGCAGGATGATTCAAGCAACTCTAAATTTTTGGAATTTCCAATTCCATTGAAGATGTTCACACTGAATTCACAAGATGTTTGCTTGATGATGACCTTTATTTTTTGTCAGGAATCAGACAGAGAGGTCCATGACTGACAAATGTGAGCCCTTTTTAGGATGAGGACGATGGGCAAAGAGTAGGCTTATAAGTTTGACTTCTCCGAATTCATCTCACAAACTATTTGCCACTAATTGGCTAATTTCCACATTAACTCCACCTTCAAGTATTCCCCATATTTGTTCCACCTCATTTTGCACCAGAAACAATCATACTTCAGCTAGTATATGTCTCTATCAACCTGCGACACAAAAACCAACCCTCCAAGCATTATACCATTATCAATATGGACCCATGTGCTATCCTCCTCTCCGGATGCATATGAGTTCACAAGATATTTTTTTGTGCCACTTCTTCCTGAGTTAGACCAGGAAGGGGTCAATAACAGGATGAGTCACTCATCCCGAACTATCCCTGAGGATAAGCAACACCCCTGCGACTAATTCTTTGGGGTAGCACATTCAATGATTTGAGTGCATGGTTTCTGGGAGGAATCCTTCATGCTCCCCAAGATCCTCACGACACAAGTAGTGGCCTTGGAAGTGGCTAGAAAACTGGAGATCGTAGATGAAGAATACGACTCTAGTCATAAGAAGAAAACACTATTTGAACTCCCCTAGAGTAAAGGAGGCATTATTTTGATGAAACACAAGGTAGAACATATCCTTGCGAAGAAGCTAGCCCACTAAGGCTTCGCTATGATTCAAGACAGATGGAGGTATGACCCCAAGGGGAAAATTTTTGTCGTCGTGGCTCGGAACAAGGTCTCAAGCTCATGTAAGCATGAGTGAAAAATGTTCTTTAATGATAGGAGGTCTCCTAAGAAGGAGACTCCTGATATTTTTGTTGAGCTAAGGGATATCCGAACCCCAGCATGGGAGTCCTATTACTAGGTCCTGTATCGGTATGACCCCTCTGTTACTATGGGCAAGGGTTTG
This sequence comes from Taxus chinensis, assembly GCA_019776745.2. Lineage (NCBI taxonomy): Eukaryota > Viridiplantae > Streptophyta > Pinopsida > Cupressales > Taxaceae > Taxus > Taxus chinensis. The sequence continues at coordinate 808,488,966 of CM034150.1, forward strand.
AGTGCGGCCCTAAAAGGTAGAGACTGGGGCATGGAAAAAATTGATGCCTTTTGGAGATATATGCAGAAAATTGGGAAAACTACCCAAAATTTTAAGGATGTATCCACCGACGATAAATGGGATGAATTGTGGGAGGCCGAACATGAAACTGATTCAGATAGTGATGAATTTGTCAAAAGTTCCATAAAGTAACCCTCGCGTTAGACGATAAAGTCCCTTGGCCTACCCTCAGTCTCCTAACAGGCTTCGTTGGGTGGTATGCCCACAACTCAGTCAACATCAGGTCCTTAGGGTTCGAAAACATGAAAACAATTAGTGTCAGACCCAAGCCAGGGTCCCGTCTCTACACAACTGTTAGTCATCCCCTCTGTTACCACTACCAAGTTCGCTAGCCCTTGTAGCTCACCTAAGAAGAAGAATAGATTATCCGAGGTACCATCTTCCTCTGCCCCTTCCTCTATTCTAGTTCCTCCATTTTCTGTACCTCTTGGCACTCATTCGCTCCCTCCTCCTCCACATTTCATTTCTTCGACTGGGGATGTCTCTGTTCTAGCCACCCTGACTTAGACCCATCCATTCCCTAGCTCTCATCTTATTCCCCGACCACCTGTAACCATCCCTTCCTTCTCTCCTAAGGTCTTGACACCCATCTCTTTGGCTCTTATAACATCTCAACCCTTACAACCCACTACCATTCCATAGAACATATCACCGAGGCTCCCATTTGCGAGTGTGCTTGTTCCTTCCCCTGTAGAGTTTTTAAATTAGGTTGATTCAACCAAATCAGCTTGGAGTAGGAGAAGGGAGAAGTAGAAGAACAAGGATATGGAAAACAAAGTGAAAAAGCAAATGCAATCATTGTATAACCATTAATAAAGCTCGCTCACAATCGCGAAAATGATTCCCAATGTCTCCAAACATACAGAACAAATGCAGTTAGATGACTACACTATCAATGCCATGACAATAAAATTGACTCAATTTCAGCCACAAGACAAGGTCAAATTCATGAATGATTCAGCTGTTATTGTCACCATAGATTACTTGAGGGTCAGCAATAAGCTGAAGAAAGTGGAGACCAGTCTCAGGAAAATGGAGAACACTATTGGTCACCTCAACTTGAAGATCAAAGGCAAAAACAAAAAGTTGGAGTAACTCTGCAAGGAGTTAAACGAGGCAGTTTCGAAAGAAACTCTCACAGCTTCAGTGACATAGGTCAATAAAATTAGAGGTTGAGTTAACAGTCTCTAAGGCTGCATCTATTTCACGACAACAAGAGGTTGAGTCAATTAAAGCTGAGCTTTCAGCCTCAAAGACCTTAGTCAGTTCACTTCAGTGGGAACTTGAAGCAAGGAAAAAAGATGTTCCCACGCTTCAAGTGCAGATGTGCATAGAAGAGACAGAAAAAAGGAACTTATAAACAAAATACCAGTCATCAGAGGACACAACTAAAGATTTGACCCAAAAAATTTCCAAACAACCAGAAAAAGGAGGTATCATCACATTAGTGTAGGGGCTATATACCACCTGCTGCAAAATAATTGCCACTATGACAAAGAACCTGTCGCCCGCACTCAGATTCATATCTGATGCACAGGGCTTGTGTGCCAATGTGGAATCCTTTGCATCCACCATCATCAATATCGTCTCCACCAAGGTTCCTGAACCAAAAACATTGGTCTAGAAATTATATGATTCCTTGGACTCTACCCTGCAAAGGGCTAGTATCACGGAAAAAAGAATGGCAGCAACCAAAATCAATGAGATTCTGAGTTGCAACAAGGCCGCACTTAAGTGTTAGAGTCTTCTCACCCAACTCAAGCTTGGAATTACGGAATGAAAACAACACATTGAGGAGTTGGTGCAATTGGGCTTTCCCTCTCCCTTCCTTAATGAATCCACAATCCTTTCAGAGGACCAAATCCAATAGCTTCTCACGACAAAAGAGCAAGACAAGACTGTTTTCCAGTCTTTAAAAGAGGAATCAAGTGTGCTTGAGGTGGAGATCATTCTAAATCCAATAGTGAAACTAGAGTTTTGCTTGCATGTAATGGTACAGGGTCTCCAAACCCTCTCACACAAGGAGATTATCAAGTTGGATAGAGCCTTTTAGGATCTATAGAGAAGAACGTACCCGACGGAGGAGGAGTGGATCGGGTACCAAGCTACTTTGGAGCAACTCTAAGTGGCGTCTTTGAGCCATGTTTTTACAATTTTGAGTTAGGTGAGGATTACAGAATTCTTCCATGGAAGACATAGAGTCCCTCAGTGAATCACCATAACTATAGAAAAGTTTGTACATCTACATGGATCTCTTGTTTTTTCAATCACGTCGGCCCCTTTTTATTTTTGGCATTCTTTGTTCTTCTAGAGCATGAATTTTAGTTAAGTATGGAGCTAAGTGTAGGGGGCATCCACATGTCTCCTTGGCACATGTCAGAAGAGGCACAAATAGCTAGGAGCTTCAAAAATAATGCATGACCTCCACGTGGTAAAGGTACAACAACATAGCCTAAGCGGGCTGAAAAGTCAAAAGAAAAGGGGGCCAACCCGAATAGCCCCACGTGTTATCCTACCACAACCCCAAGGTGAGGGTATGAGAGGCAGCCCCAAATGAGTGTGCGGTCCCCATGTGTCACTCAAAGAAGCCATCACCATCTGTAGAGCCTACCAAAGAAGTAATAGGACTCGCATTCGGTGGATGGAATGCAATCCCGACTCCTAAAGAAAACAATTGAGATCTACAGTGTGGGTTGAAGATCAGGTAGATGAAGAACTAAATGAAGATTAGAAATCATGATGACAGAAACATTGGAGCGCGAGCTGTAAGGTCTATATAATAAGACCCTTGAATCAATCAAACAAATAAAGGAGAGAGGAAAATAGAGAACAAAGCTCCAGAGGATTTCTAGTTTCTGCAGTTTGTGTTTATCAACCTTAACAAGGATCTATTGTAAATAAGCCCTATGATTAAAGGGTCTTTATTTTGTGCACAAAGGATTCACAATACTCTGAATCTTTATTTTCTTCTATATGTTTTTTGTTAGCTCTTAGATATATGTTTCAGTTTCTACCGTGAAATATGCCCTTAGATCCTTTTACATTTATCTACTCATTTTCATTATTATGTTTTAGTTCTCTTTAGCCTTAGATAATACTGAATATTTTAGTAAATAGGTTAACCATGCTCAATGCTCTTTAACTTATTTTGTCAAAGTTTGAGTATGTATCTTTGTGCTCTATGGTAAGTCTTGGCGCATCGCTTTAGATTAGAATTTGCAGCTATTTAATTTCCTTCTTAACCCTTATCTCAACACACGAAGGGAAGATCCAACTTTTATAAAATATGGAGGTTATCTTAGGGACCAAGTCCCACGTCCCTAAAGATTTCCCACAAATTTGATGATTCATTTGCAAAGCTAATCATTAACACATATTCATTGGTTAAAAGTAGGGGATAAAGCCACCAAAAACTTTATTTCTCTACTCCACTCCAAATAGGGTGCTAGTAAAATCAAAGTGATTAAGGATTATACTTGTAGAATTACTAAATTACTTGACATTTTAGGTGCCTTTATCCATCATTACACTAGTATTTTTGCTACTCAAGCCTCCTCCCCTGTTAGGAATAACACTCTTTCTTAATTCCTCCAAGTTTTCCACTGTAAGATTTTAGAAAACTTAGATAATGGCCGATGACAGACTCATTATTATGAATGATCTTGAGGAAGCCACTATGTAGACGACCACCGAAAAATCTCTTGGCATTGATGGATTTCCATGTGAATTTTATCAAACCCTCTGGGACATGGTTGGGTTTGATCTTCATAAAGTCTCCTTGGAAGCTTCCCACTAACATATTAGACTAGAAATACTATGAAATAGAAAATTTCAACAAAAATTGAATTTCTCTTTGTGATATGACTGAAAAGGGGAGAATGTAGGAAAACTATCCTCACACATTTGTATTCTCTTTGTGAACATTTTTAGAGGAGTTGTCATTTAGGACAGGAGGATCCTATAGAAGGTTGTGACGTTCCTCGTTCCACCTATGAGTACACCTTTTATTATATGTCATGGCTCATTCTCCTTTGCAAACCCCTATAAAGTGAATGCCTCGTCTCTCCCCTGCGCTTCATTTGGCTCCGTGTTAGTGTTAAAGATTCCACTTTGACCACGTTCGACTAGATCTATCAACTTCGGTTTGTATTGGATTTGCATACGATTTTAGAATCAATAAACATCAATCTTTGTATTTTTAGTCCTCCAACTAACTCAACATTGTATTGCATTATGGATCATGTTTCGAGTATTGCAATCCATACTTACTTGCATCTAGGATCTCCTCGTACCACTGAGAGGATCACTCGAGTTTGCATCTTCCTTTGGCTTGCCCACCATTTCACATTATATATGGTAGTTAAACATTGCATTGGTCCAATCTCCAAACAACTAGATGATATTGCCTACTCATGTCCTAATGCCTCAACATACAGGTTGTCATCTCTTCCAACTATCCTCCATCGACATCCATGCATTCAACAAATTCCATGCATTCAAATTTGCTTCCTCATCAATAGATTGTAATCTTCAAATTGGCCTTTCAAATTATAATCTTCCAACCGATCCACTGAATTATAATTTTTGTAACATTGGATGACATAGACAATCAAAGGAGGACATGATGCACATGGAAAAAAATTCCTCTTTTACCAATGCCTCAACCATTGATTATGATAAAAAGAATTTCCAAATATAAGTCGTAGTAAGTGTGATTGTCAAGCTTCATGGAAATGAGATGCCAACAAACATCTATCTTTGCATTGATGGTCCTTTGACCACCTCGACATTGTATTGCATTATGGATCATGTATTGAGTATTATGATCCATACGTGCTTGTATTTAGCATCTCTTTGCACCACTAAGAGAATCACGATTGTCATCTCTTTTCTAATCATCCTCCATCGACATCCATGCATTCAATAGATTTCATCCATTCAAATCTGTTGGCTCATCAATAGATTATAATCTTTATAGCGACACCTTTCCTTATAATAACCCTAGATGACTTGGATGATCGAAGGAGGACATGATGGACATGGGAAAAATCCCTCTTTTTCCAATGCCTTAACCATCGATTAAGCTAAAAATAATTTCCAAATGCAAGTCTCAGTAACCTTCCTTTGAAGCATCAAGGAAATGAGAGGTCGACGTGTTGTGATTTCTCCTCCCTCACTCTTCTTCTTTATTTCCTTCCTCTCAAATTTATTTCCCTCAAATTTAACTTCTTAGACATCCCCTTCAATATTTCCATCACAAAATGTTAATATACACACATTCAAATCCTCTCAGACATAGTTTGCAAGACATGTGCAATTGCTAATATAGTTCGTGTAGGTTGATGACGGGGGGAGCTCAATTTTTCACCACGAGGACTTAACACTCAACTGTCAAAAATGTGTTGTCCTAGGGCTGAGGTGATTCCTCTTGCATTTTTACCTAGATGACTAGGATTTCTTGGCCTTAGGAAACCTGTGTGTATTTCCCTGTTGGAGAGATTCTCCATAGGAAAAATTTAAACTTAAAAATCTAAGTGTGGAGTAGGCTTTTAAGCCCTAACCATCACTAACTCACATCAGTTAAAGATAGAAACATCTCCTGGTGATAATATTTATATGTAATATGGGTATATTATTATATGTAATCTCACTCCCTGTTTTAAAATGGTGTCCCTGTCCCATGCACATTTCTTACATCTTGTGGCGACTATGCTTAAAATCAAATATCAAAAGGTCCTAAGTTAAAAAAAAAATAAAAAAATCCACTACTAGCTTGTATGATTGCCTGAGTGCCATAGATTTTACCAACTCTCAGAAAGATATCAAGTGTAAACCAATGTTGAGTTTTGATTCATGTTTTTTGCTTTTTAGCATGTCCTTTATTGGAAAATTTGTGTTGCACCAAGAATTGAAATGGATGCCTGGAATTGTTGGTAACTAGAGTATCAGGGGTTTCTAGGGCAAGGAAATGGCAGAAAAATTGGGTGTGTTTTCTATAAAGATGAAATTAAAAGGGGAATAAATGGCAGATTACTGTATTTGGAAATAGTTCAAAATCCTCAACAAAAAAATTAAAATCAAAACATCTTTTTTTGTTTTCTGATTCTAGAAACAACATTTGGAAATGATCTTTGAGTCTTGGGAAATATTTGAAAGTTTTCATCCCCAAAGATGAAGTTTCCAAAGCTTTCTAGGATGGAGAAATAGCTATATATGGGAAAATCCAACAAAAAATTAAACAATATGTTTCGAATCTAGCTGCATATCTAGCCAACAGTCTCATTTTTATGATTTTTTGTTGGTATCAAAGCTAGCCTTGTTCTAAGGTTTATAATAATGAAAAAATTTGTACTTGTGTTGTTACAATACATATTTTCAACAAAGATAGCACTCAAGGACTTAATTTGGTAGGGAATTTAAAAATTTGATTCTGGGCAGCTCGTGATTGTTTTAAAAGTATAAACCCTATAAAATTACAAACGAGCACAAGCTAAACGAGGAAGGTCCTTGTTGGCTTCCTGAAAAGGACCCTAACTTGAGAGTTTTACTGATCATACATGCAATTCAGGTTGTACTCAAGGAAAGGTTCAAATGGAGGAAGACACTTGCTGAGAACTGGTTATCTCTCTTCACTTCTAGCTCCCCGTGACCATGGAGGCTTCCCTAACACTCAAAGACCCATATGCTTGCACGATGTCCTGAATTTTGATGGCAAAACAATCCCTATGCCTACATAGTATCTACCCAATTATTATGACTAATGAACTAGACACACATTTGCATACATACATCAGACAAGAGTTGCTCATAAACAAATTTGCACAAGAGTTGCTCATAAACAAATTTGCAAAAGATCTCCATGACTCAAACTTTCTTGATTTAAATAAAAACATATGCAACGCAGATCTAATGAGTATGAAGCCAAATTACAATACACGGGATGGCTTCTTGAGTTTACGATGAATAAAAATTGTACATTGCATATTAATGTGAAGATTATAATATAAACTGACTTGATGATGTAACGCCAGTGCCTTCATCCATTGGGCTATCAATTTGTAAAAACTTAAATGAAATGAACATAAATTTTGAAAACATAGATGATGAATCAAAATTGTTTACACATTAACATTTATTTATCACCAATCAGATGTATCTCAAAATTCATATCAAAGTTAAGCATAAGTGATTATATGGCAATCAACATGCCACTACAGTAGCAATTGACACACTGAACATTAATTGTATCATAAGGATATTACAACTCAGCTCCTTGAGCTAGGATTATACATCAAGCTTCAAAGCTTTGTGACCTAATGACAATTCTAATGCCTAAACAATCTAGTGATGACTTCTTCAGAGGACCCCACCTTCTCCATTGGCATCAACAGACAATATAACTTTGACACAGAATATGAAAAGAACATTAAAAACCTTATGTCATAGAAGGTTTTATGACACAACACGAAAAGTTTATGCAAGATGCAACTTCTTGGGACAAAGACTCACCAGACAGAAACAAAAGATGAGAAAGGAGGATAGAAGATCCTCCTTTATGCTTGATCAGCCTTGTTTCTAGAAAGGGAGAGACAACTATTTGTAGGCCTTTCATGCTTGAAGAGATTTATTCTCCTGCCTTTGATCTGTCCATGCAAAGATACCAATTCTCCAAAAGGTGGTCAATATATTCCATTGATGCACGTGTCCTATGGCATGTGATGGACATATCCTTTCAGAAAATCTCTCCTTTTGTCCTATTGTAGAACCTAATTCTCGAAGAGATCATGTTTCACGAGCGACGACCAAAATGAGTGGACCAACATGATCCCTCAGTTATAGAATTACTGGTGTGGCTTAGAATCAACATACATGTTTGATATGCCTCTGCAGATCACAACATACAACATTTAGAGAATAAAGAATGGGGAATAAAGAGATAGAGAGAAAGAGAAGGGCTCAAGGATGCCTATTAATTTTTTCCAAATTGGAAAACTACTTTACCCATGTGTCCTCATCAGGTAGTTGAATTTTGGTGGCCTCTTCTGCATCCCTGTTATTGGCAGGGCCTATTGATCCTCTTGAAAATTTACCCATGTGTCCTCATCAGGCAGTTGAATTTTGGCAGCCTCTTCTGCATCCCTGTTATTGGCAGGGCCTAATTGATCCTCTTGAAAATTGTGCATACACTATCAAATCCCTCCGCTCTTAACTTCATCTCAACAACTCTATTGTGAGCCTTTGCAACTTCTTTCGTAGTGGGTGTCTGATTTGTCTTTATTGCTACTCCAAAAGTTTCCAAAAGTGTCCAAATTTTGGGGAATAGCCAATTGCCATTCTTGCCTTATTTTTCAAACTGTTTTCCATCCTTGAATGGTTGATGGAAATCCCATTTTCCACAACATTCCCTAAGACAACTTAGGGTTCTGTTAACTTTTCAGTTGACCCTTTTATATCTCTATGTAGTCTACAAAATATAGTAGTTGTTTTTGTTGTATCTGCGAACCAACTTCTTGAGGGCCCCTACATCATCCCGTACCCTTCTCCTCAAGCTCTCCATCTTCCCTGAATTCGACCATTGCATTTGATATTAGTCACCATGGAATATCTATCAATCCAGACCTTGGAGTTGGGTTCCTTTTTCTTTTCAAACAATTTCCACTAATCCGGTGATGTTCATTGTTTATTTTAATGTGGTCCTCGTAGTTTTTAGAGAGCTTGTGAATATCGGCTATAGCTAGGTTTTAGAAAGCACAACATTCTTTTTCCTGTAGTATAGTTGATTACTACTTTATCTATAGTAGGTTTTAGAAAGCGCAACATTGTTTTCCTGTAGTGTAAGTCGATTAATACTTTATCTCTTTGGGATTGCAGGGCTTTTTCTTTTGCTTGTTTCAACTTATATTGCAAATTTTGTGCATCTATAGTTATAACAGGAACATTTGCTGGTGAAATTTACAGGTGTAGGGACTCTTTTCTTTTTGTTCCATGTCTTGGATATGCTTCTGCTAAGTGTTGTTCAATTGGATTTTGCCCTTCAAGATCGTGCTTAACATTAAAGTTTTTATTCTTCATCTTCTCATAATATTCTTCTATCTTATTAGGCTTTTCTTTAAAGTATTTGACATTGGATTCTTCGAAGCCAACTACTTAGGTTACCTTGCTAGATGATTGGCTTGCAGAGATATGTCCCACCTTTAATAACTGCAAAGACCCTTGAAAGTCCTCTTTTCTTCATCTGACACATGGGATTTTTAGTCATGGGTTCCACAATCCATTCAGCTAGGACTCACATCTCAACATTGAATGGAACCATTGAGAAAATTTTCTTTGATGATTTATTCATATGTAGAATCCTAGAGGGGTCCTCATCCATCATCAATTCTTGCATAACTAAGGCCTTTTTCTAGAACCCATCTAGGCAAATCATAATTCCACACTCCTTTATGATTTGCCTTGCTTTCTCAGGATTGGCACCATCAAGTGAACCTCACTGCCTTTTGGAAGTTGGAACAACATAGGTTGACTTTGCAGTGTCTTCCATCACTGTGGCACAATAGTCTGCCAATGGTTAAGCCTCTTCCAGTTGCTTTTCTTTGATCTTCTTGGCTACCTGCCAATCAGCCTGAAAAGTATCATTTTAATTTTGAAAGTAATTTGGGTTTTTTCATATCTCCTTTGTTCTTTGACCCTATCTTCATCCAATTCATCTTCATCAAAGATTGTAACCACCCTTTTCTCAAATTTAGGGTCAACTACTACAATGTATTTAGAATGATCTCCCCCTTTCTCAAGGCTCATATCAATAGGCCTCCCAGAGGAATTTTGGGAGCATGTGGGCCCCACTTCTAACTTGCACTCATATTATAACTTGTTGTGCTTGTGGTGTCCCCTCGAAGACTAAATCTTTTTCATACTTCTGTGCCTTGAGCTCGTTCACTTTTGACATGTTCTTGCAGTGAGGGTAGTTAGGGCTTGCACTACGTTCTATATCATGGGAATATCAGTAATAGGGATATCAAGACATGTGCCCAAATGGCCATCTTTGTAATACCTGGATTCCAATTCATCCTTGGGAATTTGCAATCCCATGTTCTTAATAAACTTTGCTTCATCAGGTTGTTTGACTGAGAACTAGCATGAAATTGTTCCTCTTGCACTTCTAAAACATTCAGTTTTTGCTGCATGTTACCCATAATGGCCCCTTTTGATAGTGCACTCTCATTACCTACATTAGGTGCTTTTTGTTTGCAAATTTTGGTTGGTTTAGAGAATTTGAAACCGAACTTGTAAATCAACACTCATGAAGTTAGAATGACTACCAAATTCATCTAATTGTACTTAGAATTTACCTCTAGAATTTGGTCTTAGCAGTTCTATAGAGCTTGAGATCTTTATTTTTCTGTTATGGGCACCAATGCCTGCTAAAAACTTATAGCCATATCAACTATCCCTTCTTCTAGGCTTGAATTCCATTTTCCTTGAGAATTTGACAATACTTGTATAGTTTTCTCATAAGCAATCATACTCATAGGAACTCCTTTTCTTTTGCATTTCTTTAAAAATCTCCAAAGAATTTATGGGCTGCCCTGACTTAGGTAAAAAATTCCATGCAATATACAAAAAGGATGAGAAGCTAGTTTATCTCTAGTGTCAAGGAGCTTTTCCCAATTTTCACATTCATTGACACCTTTCTCATATGCATTTCCACATTGTTTCTGATCATGTTTCAACTTAGCTTCTTTTCATACTGAAGCTTTGAAACGTCTCAGTACATCATTCCAAGAACCATGTTGCAGAATGTAACCAATCGCTGAATTTGTGAACTCAATGCCTATCTCCACTAAAAATACTCTTTTCAAGAGCATGTTTATCAGTATAATCCTTCTAAAAGTCAATTTGATATGTTTCTTGGATTGGAAAATTCCATTCATAATCTGAAATGATATCATTTGAAGCCTCAATAATATGTCTCTCATCCATGGATTTTTAGCTTCTCACTTAAACCCATGATTTAGGAATCATTGCATGTCCTGTGTGATTGTGCTCGACTCCAAACGCAGAATTCTGAAGTTCTGAATGTTGAATTTTGAATCATTTTGTAGTATCCCAAACTTTGTGAATTCTCCTTCTCACAACCAAGGGTGGTCAACTTGTATGTAGCTTGGGCTGTAATCAAAGTGTTCACCTTCCTTTGCTGTATTAGAAATTGTTGAGATATCCTCAACACCTTCGTCCAAACAATGGGCTGCCCACGTTCTATGAAAAATTCTCTCCAAGATAAGGTTAAGTTGCTGAATCCTCTTGGTACATGGGATAGTGAGGACATCAGCTGTGGTCATAGGCTTTGCTTTGCAAGTGATTTTTTCTAATGAGATCAGAAAATCTTCCAGATTCTCTAATATCTAATATATATTCCTGAAGATATTTCTTATGAAGATCTTCCTTATCCTTATAAAGATACCATTAAAGGATATAAAAATATTCCTAATGAATAAATTCCTCATAAATAATTTCTTGTCCTTTATAATAAATTCCTGTAATTTACGGAGAAGTTCACTTTTAATGATCATGAGCCGTGAATTAAAGATTTTAGAAAAAATTATTGTGCCTATCATGCCCATTTCTTTGGCTTCAATTTCTAGGGATATAGAGCCCCCCTAATAGAGAACTCTATCTAGGCCATAGTCTTTTGGCAGCCGTAGTGTTTCTTTGGCCCGTTCTCTATCTAGGCCAAAGAAACACTACTCTATCTGCTATGGACTGCATCAGAATATCTAGCTTTCATATCAACCATACTGATCTATAGTTCAGGGTGGGGGGGACGGGGCTCTCTCTAGGACCCCTGAAACCAAAAGCCACCAAATCTAGATAGTGATATAGACACTTACTTCCCCCTATCACACTATGGTGGTCTGGCCCACCACGCCCCATAGTGTAACAGGGGAAAACTATATGGCATCAACGAGCGGCTATCACTACCGCAAGGCTAACTCTTTTTTATGGCATGGCCCGGATGGTACATGGCTCTACCAATCGGAGATCGTGCTTGACTAAACTCCTATTCGTTATGGTCTAAACAATACACAGTCTCCTAGTCTATTAGGGAAAACCCATATATAGAGAGGGGGTTCGGCCCTCTTTATATATACGACAGTCAGTCATGCCCTATCTAACTATATGAGAGACCAGAGATCTATGGGTCCATCATATATACAATATATAGGGGTGTGTGAATGAATAAGTCTTTATTACTTAATAAAATGTATACATATACATTCGAATCTCGAGATTGGTATTTAGTACTCAGTTTTTGCAATTAACTATTTTTTTAGAGTTGATAAGTTAAGGACCAATTCCTCCCCAAAAAATAGAACACACCCCAAAATATTGGCCCTTTCTCATGATGGGATTACTAGAGATCATCTCATCACTCTTGAGATCTCTCACACGGCCATTAGGAGACTTGAATAGAGAGTGGAGGTTGGCTAGTTCTAAACCTATCTGTAGATCATTCTTTTCATTAAATCGTCGTAAATCCAAGTAATTTTTCCTTATTATTTTGATGTCTCCCCTCATCAATAGGATTGAGATAAATTTTAGAGAGTAAACTGAATAATTCCTGATCTGGAATCTCCTTTGGTACAATACCTTCTGGTTGGGACATATAGCCGCCCTAGAGAAATGCCATATACTCTACAATATAGAACTCACTATATGGCAGACTAGACTAGACGAGATATCAGTCCCAACCTCTTATCACTATATGGTGCCATAGTGTGATAGAGGGAGGTCACATTAAATCATTTATCCTTTTTGTACCTCAAAAAGTCACTCGAATCCCATATGCAAAGACAATTTTGAGCTTGAAGCAAAGAATTTGTATGCCCTGTGTTTTTTCAGGCATATGGATTCTTCTTCTAAGTGTGTATAATGCTGTAACAAAAGATCTCACAAGGAGCTATGATGTTCCCATCAATGTGATTATCATCTTCTAGAAATTATCCTCTTTATATCTTGGAAAGGTGAACACGCTTATAAATTGATTCCAAAGGTGTGATGTGCTGATCTTCTATGTCCTTCCATGATCTTGGGAGCAAATGTCTAAACACCACAATACACTTATTTCAGAAAAATATGAATATCAACAGGATGTTTACCTTGCATCATGTCTAGAAATATCTCTAGGATCCCATATTAGGATGCATAGGCAGCTTTGTGGCTTATCTTATTGACCTTTGACCACAAATGTTGGATCATGATGATGCAAACACAACCAGTTACCCAAATACATTTCATTATATATGAAGAATATCATGCCATTGTTGAATGGTATATTAACAACTGAATCAAAACCAATATAAGAAGAGAAAAATGTTGTTGCCCTATCTAGCATACCATGGACCTTGTCTAGAAAATAACCATTTGCCAACTTATCACCAATCACCATGTCGAATATTATGACACATTCATTTACAAATATGACTATTGTTGTCGGTGGGCAATTGCACTCTCTATCCAAACATCAAATCCGAATCCAACCAAGATGGCATATGTATGAATCTTCTTAGCTTGTAATTTAGTTGCTCCATTGTCATTTACCTTGAGAGCACTATTGGATGTGAGATGAGATGCCTTTGAACCTTGCATTTGACTTATGAGTCTCAGGGTTTCTATTTTGAGCATAACTTGTAATCCACGATACTTCCTCTTTACACGTAGATAACTTGAATGCTTCATTTGGTTTCTTCAAAAGGCACATGCATGTATTTGTGGACGAATTAGAAATCTGATTTCTAGCTAGTCTTACTAACACAATTTTATTTGGTCCTTTGGGATAAGGATGGATTAGAGGATCAACCAACCAAAATTGCAAAACAATAATTGTTTGTTCAGGCATACCTGTCCGTGGTTTCCATGCATGAACCATACCTTGTTGATAATGAACGTTTTGTTGTTCTAGCTGTTGATCTATGACTTGTAGCTAAGACATTTGACCCTTGTGCTCCAACCACTGAATCTTATTGTCATTCATAATATTTTCCTTATGATCATCTGAGGTCAATTATGATTTATTTCTTATCCATTTGTATGGGATGATGGAATTATCAACAATGATATTGAAATCAGAAATTCTATCCTTTATAGATCTCAAAATATCTCCTGGATTCCATACCATTAAGCAAAATGCATTTTGAGCCAAAGGATCTATCTTCATTATTTTACCCTTCTTAGAATGATGGCAAAACTGAAATAAATTTGTGCTGTCATTCCCATACCTTGAACTGAGATTATAAGAGTGCTAACCTTCTTTGGCTGAAGTAGGAGATTTTGAGAGATTATTTTGAAATTCAGGAATTCTGAAATTTAGTCTTATATGGTAGTGGCTCACTCTTCGGAAGATTTTTGGGTAGCTCATGGATTGACACATCTATTTCCATCTTCTGCTCTTTGCATTCAATTAGTGATGCCTTTTCCTCCTTAACTTCATTGACATAAATGTAATCATTAAAAGTCAATAAAACATCTTCTACTATAAAAAAATCTTTACCTTGCATGTTAGATCCCTCATGTTCTTGCTCAATGATTTCTTGTGGATATGAATTTGATTGTTCTTCATACTTTTTGATTTCTTCCTTAGCAATCTTTTGATGTTTTGGTTTCGGCTAGTCTTCTTCCTTCTTTAATTTTCTCCTCCTTCCTTTTTCAAGCATCTTCAAATATTCTTCAAAGGTAAAGTTTGACTTTTCATCATATGTGAGAAGCTTGCTCATATGATTTTGAGTGATCGTTCTTTCTCTTCTTCTTAGATCATGCCTCCTTTTTAAATCACAAAAATCTCGGAGGGTCATGACAGCTTGAAATTTCCAGCTTAGATTATAATAATTCTTCATAGTAGGACTCATAATCAGTTTTGAGTTGTTGCTACCATTTTTCTTCTTATGACTCTTTTTTGTCCAATTGTATTTTCTTTGATGCCACCAGATCTTGCATGTTATTGTGATACTCTTTCCAATGCTTGCCCATTCTATCTCTTACCTTGCAGGCTGACAATATCATCACTTTGATACCACTGTAATGTCCATTTTTTGGAAAAATTAGAACAATTTGGATTTTACAGCAAACCCTTATACCGAAAATATTAAATTCTGTTTTTTATAATAAAGCCCTTCTAGATGAAATTTCAGAATTAGGAAATTTTTTAATTTTTACAAAAAATTCTGATATTTGCAACAAACCCTTAAATGTAAAACATATAAAACTCTGATTTCCCTGATAAATGGTTGAAAATAGAGATTTGATTGGAATAATGGCATAATTCAATTGCAAAAAATGCATAAATTAGTTATGACACAACTAAACGTGAAAATGAAGAATTTAACTTGAAAAACAGCTCCCAATGGCGACATCATCCCTAGACATATGGCGTTAGCCTTAGAAATGCTTCTAGAATTGTGACACCAACTCTAATATTGATGCCCTAGCGCGGATCTAGAACTTCCACCATGAACTAATTATTTGATGAAGCTGATTTATTATATAGACTAGATCTAAAGTGCAAATGTAGTTCTAGGATGGAACCACCACAAAAAACATGAGGCTTTTCATCCCCAAACCTTTTCCACCTAAGGGTTTTCGTTCTCTGTTGCTCCATATGAGGGTATTCATCCTTTGAGGTTGAAAGCTGAAGCGGAATGTTCAAACTCACAAAATAAGAATGATGAAAAGTGATCTCAAGTGATCCCAATCACCTCACTTTTATAATTTTTATTTCACGTTTTTCAAGAAAAAACATTCATAAATCAACTTCCCCTCTAATTTAATTTAAGAATTGTTTTTAATAATGTTCACCTTTTTAGTAATAAAACATAAGTTGCCTTTTTATAACATAAAGTTACTTTTTGGCCAATTTAAGTTAAAATTTTAATTTGTTTCCCTTGCATCACCCCTTTAGCCTTTGCGAAATTGAGAATAGGCCAAGGGTCTTCTAATTTATTCAATTCGGAAAAGGGGACATGACCATTGACTAGCATTGACAACTCATTGTGGACTTAGTGAGGACCTTTAGTATATCTTTCTTCCTTATCAATTGTTTTTCATTTCCTCCCTCAAGGCCTAACTGGGCAATCTTTAGTTGTAGATTACAAGGCATCATTTATTGACTCGCTTTGCTTTCTCTTATACACGCTCAATGATCGTAGAGTCCTCAAAATATACTTGCATTTGCATTAATCAATGGTGGTTTTATTTATATATTTTGTTTCATTCTAATACTTTCACTCTTGTAGCTAGGCTATCCTCAATAAACACTTGAAAGTGTTAGACTATATGTGATCCAAAATTCAAAATTTCATTTCAGAATATTCATTAAGTCCCTTGGCTTCAATTGATATAGATCATCATTCTTGGAATTGGTGCATGAAATCACTACAGTGAAAATGCTGTGGTTAACTAGATTATTTCCTAGAAAAGTGTGGAATTTCTAACTATTCAAAGATTTGTCTCCCCTCCTAAATGAACAAATTGTCTCCCTCTTCACTAACAAGGATCAAATCAATGCTAGAACCAAGGAGGCTCGAGGGAGAACACTCTAAATGAAGATTTAGGTGTGTTATATACTAAGTCACAGGGTTTGCTTGTATTTCAAGTAAAAAGTTCGAAATCCAACAAACTTCAAAGGTCTGCAATAAAAGTCACTAATATTCGGTGACAGAAAATTAAAAAACCCTGTAAAACACCAACACTTGTACAAGCTATTCTATAATAGGCTTGTTTAGGGCATCTTTGTTACTGTGCCATGAACCCTAGGTCGTGTTGAGGATTCAAGGAGCTCTGTTGTGAATGTGAGGAGTTGAGGAGAAGCCTATGCAGGAGGAGGACACATAGGAGGAACCACCAACTATTATCTGCTGAGCTGCCGCCACTATTTGCCAAGCTACTGCTACTATCTGCCTATTCGTGAACATTGAAAGTTTAAATTTTAGGTTTTACTTTTAAAGTTCTATCTATACATTTATAATTTCTTTATTATTAATTTTTTAATTATTTCATTATGTTATTATTAATTTTTTATTTTAAAGTCTTTACATTTTTATTATTTTAATAAAGTCTTTCCTATTACATTTTTATCATTAAGCTTTTACGTTTTTCTTTTAATTTTTTTTATCAAGTTATTAATAAAGTTTTTAATTATTAATCTTTTAATTAAGTTTTTTATTATTAATTATTAATTAAGTGTTTATGACATTATGTTATGTAGTTTTTAATTTTTTTATTTAATAAAGTCTTTACTATTACATTTTTATTATTTATATTTTAATAAGTTATTTTTTCTTTTTAATAATTTATTACTAGCAATCACATGTGTACATTGCAATGTGAACACTGAATGACTTAAGTTATTTGATTTAGAGGGATAGTTAATTACTTTTGTAGTTGATGTGGTTTGTAATCATTTGGGTTAAAATTGTGTTAGTGTTGCAATGTGTTTGAGATGGTGGTTGCATCGGTATTTTGGTTGGTACTACATGTGTAGTACTTACCCCTTTACTTAAATCTCTTGTATCATGACCATGCTTCACAATTTGGTGTTCATTGCACATCACGATTATGTTGTGGTCTTCTTTCAATGCACTTATTAAGATGGCGATTACTATTTTTAGGAACCTAACAAAGCAGTCCTACCTATTATAGTTGGACAGAGTGTTCATTTTGCATTGAAAGAAATGCAATTAAGCAACTCACTGCCGACTATTACCTGGAACAAAACAATCTTGATTCAAGTTAATATATATACCCACACCAGTCTTAAGTCACGTAAGAGTTCAATCCTACAACTAAGAAGAACTTTTAACATCCACAAGGCTAGTTGCACTTCTGTTCGAGTACTAACAAATTTAAAAAACAAAACATAATGATATCAACACATATGTTACATAACAACCATTGCATCAAATTGCTTTCCCAAAGCAACATTGGATTGTCATTCCATCCTGCATACAATGCAACTCATGTGCAATTGCTTAGTATACATACCACATTGCTTTCAATATTTCACCAAGGTGGAGCCCAAATTGACAGAATACAACCCAAAAGTACAGAACCCCAATCATCACATATTTCATATGATTCCACGTTATCATCATTAGGAAGTACCAAATTCTCCAGGAAAATTCAAGAGCAAGTCGAGAGAGAATAAAAGACTGAATTTCATACATGTAAACTTGTTTTGAACAGCCTAATTCTCTCTAGTCAATTCAAAGGGTTTGTTGATTGCTAAACTTGGCAAACTTTGGAGGTGTTGTAATCTGCAATTCTCTATGTTGCTTTCACCTCAGGTGTCTGTTTTTGATGTATATGTATCAGTATCATATTGTAGACCCATTGTTTGGTAACAACATTGTATACAGTCTAACTCCCTAAGATAATCCATTATTAGAGATGAATTTGCAATCATTTACATTAAAATTATTTATCGGGATATGTACCCAAGACTTGATCACTGCCCACATGTTATTGCCACAATGGTCTCTTGTAAATTGGGTATAATTTTTTTCCGCATTTATCATATATTTTTTTATCAAACGTCTTTTTTCCATATTCGAAAACCATCCCTTAATACTCTCCCTACGAAATTTGCTACCTTGACTATAAGTAAGTACCTGAAGTTGTGATAACAAATATAGAGAAAAACATTTTGGATTACTTCTAACTCTATCAAAGTAAAATGGGCCCAAATGAAACTATCAACTCATGGAAATGTGCAGACTACCAGTGTTTTGTTTGAACCTGTGTCATCGTCCTTAGAAACATTCATAGGATTATTTTGGCAATCTCCTCCGTGGCTAACCTGATCTGGGGTCATCTTCTTTGCAGCCTTGGAATCATCATCCACCCTGCATTGGTGAATCTCCAAATCATGTCTGGCCAAAACGCCCTTGGCCTTTTCCTTTCCTTTTTTGATTTGGTCGTCATCTTCTTTCAGCTGAATGACATCCAGTTATAGATTTAAATCCCCATCCATGCTATTCTTTTTCTTGGCCCTAAGCCCCTGGTTGAATTCATCAAGTTTGGACTGAAATTTCTTCACACCAGCAGTCTGAGCATTAGAACTAATCTGCATGCAACCACAAGGAGTGAAAAGGGCATTGACAGAACTCAGAAGGATCACTGCTTCCAGTAAAATCAGATTGAACACAACATTCTATATTGAGAATCGCCTCAGGAAAAACAAAACTTCTAAAATATGTTCATACTAAGACATAATAGAGAGGGATTGGCTAGTACCTCAAGGGACCTCATGTTCAAAACCTGGACAGTTTGCATGCTTGGAATGTCATTCACAACGTGAAGGCCTGAACATGATGCCTCTTTGCACTTCATTTGCTGCTGCCGCAAATTCCTTTCATAATCTGAATAATTTGCAAGTAAGATGTGGCAATCCAAAGACCGGGTTTCCAGAAAAAAAGGGGATTAGTTTTGTTATTTTAACTCAAAGATCTTTATGAACGCCCCATCACACACAACACTTAGCAGATTCAATATGAAATATTGGTAATAGAAATTTCAGCAAAATTAAATCTTCTAATGAATGCAGCTCACAATTAAGAAAACTACCATAGATACATATCTATGCAGCTGGTCTAGGAAATGCATTAATTAGCAGTAACTTCATAGACTTATCTTTTGGAACTAAATCGACGATTATATTCGAATGAGCAGAAATTTTGCCAAAAGATTTGGATGAAAAATTGATTCCAAGTAGGGGCAACAAATTATTACAGATCAAATATATTTCGTGAGATTTTTAGTCAAAGTAACAATGTTTCGTGTACCTTATCTCCCATCAATTTGATAAGTTTGACGATACTGTTAGGCAATAACCAATCCACCTGCATCCTGTTTTACAAAATTAAGTAGGTAAGTATTACAAACAAAAGCATTAATTAATAAATCTTAGAAGAACTTGTAAAGAAGAAGCTCAAAACTTGACAAGACCTTTTGGAGAGTAAGACCATATCTAAAGGACTACGGCCTTCTTTGGAGCTTGTTTACGAAGTAAAAGATCCATGCAGTTGTGTGAGTGAGAGTAGGCAGTGTGATGAAGTGTTGTTTTACAGTATTCGTCCAAAGCGTTAACAGGCAAGGAAAGACTAGCCTCGCCTTCAAGTATAGCTCTCGCACACGCAACAAAATCGAGCTTACATGTCAACTGCAGAAGCTTATGCAAAAGACTGCTCATCATCTTTGTGTTTTGTGTTTCCATCCGTGTCATGCAACTGCAAAAATAATCTTCCACGTTGGATGCGTGCTGAAGAATGAAGATATAGTATTACACTGACCAGTATTTAAAGGCTATTGCATGCAAAAACAAAACTTAAAAACAACAGAACCGCCGCAGCATGTAAAATTGGAAAAGCAAAATTGTTAAAAATAGTAAAATCTGCAAAAATAACAGAGAAAAGCTAAACCGTCACCATGCCCGTCAAAAACGTCATTTAGGCCGTCAAATTTGACATAGTACTGTGAATGTCTGTAAAGCCCTTTTCCATAGGGGGAACACCCTCGGCGTAATTATTAAATTTTTAATAAAGTTTTTGATAAAGTTTTTATTATTAATATTTTGATAAAGTTTTAATTCTTACATTTTCAATTAAGTTTTTATTGTTATGTTTTTGTGAGATTATGTTACGTAGTTTTTAAATTTTTAATATTTCAGAACATATTTAAAATAAATAATATAAAATACAATTAACATTATTATAATATATTTTAATATTTAAATATTGGCTTAGATGTTTAAGTATTTAAATGCTATAATATTTGATAAGTAATATTTTGACTATTTAAAAGATTTATTTCTTATAAATTCTTGAAATTGTCAACATTACTAAATAAATTTTGAATCTATAAATAATATTGACTATTTTAAGGATTTATTTGTTATATTAAAAAAATGCAAATTAAATTAGCCGAATTTAATCACTTTTTTTTTTTTTTTGAATTTTATCTTTGTTGAACTTAATCCGAATTTTATCTTTGCCGAACCCGAACACGAACACGAACACGAACCTTGTGACTTAGGTTATATAATACGTGGAAGCAATATGGACAATATCCATAATAGAGAAAATGATAGTATTAGAAAAAAAACATTTATTTATCTGTGTGTTCTATACATGACATATTCTTGAGGGAGATGTATGGGTGTTTATCTTCTACTATCTGATTGCATTTGCATTGATTTTACCATAAAACATAGGAACATCCAAATCTTCTTGAAACTTAGCGGGGACTCAACTACCAAAAGCTTTACTAAATTAGTGAGTTGATGGAACTACTGGTCGAGGACTTCAATGAACTAACTGAACAGAAATGTCATTTGCTCTTGGATAGCCTTTGTGATTTCATTCTTGACCATTGCATGGACATCAACTCATGCTTTGTTCGCGCTCTCCATTTGAACTCTCTTAAAATGACATGGTAGATATTTCGAGGGGTCTTGTGGTTTGACGTCGAGCTCCATATACTTTGACCTCGTTTAATGGGACACACAAGTTGAACCATGTTGATACCAATGATTTGGATCCCTGGAGGTTTGGGGACAATACTTTAAATAAGGATTTAGATGTGTTAAATGGGTATGTGGAAAGCAATATTAACAAGATTTAGAATAGAGAAAATAATAGAACCAAAACAAAAAGTTTTAATCATTTGTGTATTGTGAATGGCACACTCTTGAGGGAGTTGTATGTTTGTTCATCTTCTACCATCCATTTTTTCTCTAATGCTACAAACATGTAACTATACATATATTGCAAATCCATGAAGGCATAAAGAACAATTATGGAAGTTGTAACGGTTGAATTTCCATGTGTCTTCACCTTTCGATGGTTGCATGCCTTGATTTCCGGATGTGTGGTATGTTGACAAATGTTTTTGAAGGTTTTTGATGTGGAAGGAGTGCAAGTCAGATCTGAAATACTCTTTAAATGAAGCTAATGATCATCCAATATTCCCCAAAATAACTAACAATTAAACTAATATGCTTGTAAGTGAGATTGATGACAATATATGCACTGAATAACTTCAAATAATGAAGCCCAAGCTTGCTGGTTTTCCTTGTAAATACCTGCAAATAAAATTAGAGATAAACTCAATGCAAAAAGTGATTAACATTTGGAAAAATTTACTCCACTTTACCTATTCAATTAATGAAGAAACAAGGCTAATATAGCCATTACAACAAAACTTGTCTAAATTTTCATGACAAGTAAAGAATTAATAATAGGAACTAAAACTCCTAAATGAACTAAAGACAACTAAAAATAGACTCAAGATGACAAGTATTATCCACTACTAATATATGGTCAACATACAAGAAGTCATTATTAGTTCAAGTGACACATGCACAACCATCATGCACAGTTGTCAAACTAGGCACCCCAATCTATTTTAAAAATAGAATTGGACTAAGATAAGACTAAAATTCTAACCAAAAAATATTCTCAAAACCAAAAACACAGTTAAAACTAATTCTAACAGTAACGAATCACGTGCATATATTGGCATAGTACTCAATTTCTCCCCTTTTGACACAAAGTAGAAAATGCCTATCATCTCCTTAAGTCTTCCATGAATCTTCTTCAACAATCCCTTGGTGAAATTATTAACAAACTGATATTCACTTCTCACATACTCAATGAAAAATTGATTATCATTGATCAAGTCTCTGATAAAATGATGTTTGAGTTAAATATATTTGGTTTTAGCATAGAAAACTAGATTCTTGGACAACTGTATTGTCCTATTGTTATCACAAAAAAATGTGTAGGCTTAAGTTGAGCCTCTCTAAAATCAACTAAGAGTCTTCTCAACCACATACCTAGTGTGCAAGCTAATGTAAGGGTTGTACATTCAAATTCAGTATAGGATATGACAACTTTAACTTGTCTTTTTTGATGACCATGAAATCGACCCACTTCTCAATGTGAAGCAATAGCTTGAAGTAGACTTCCTGTCATCAAGAGAACCTCCCCAATTTGAATATTTGTATTTAGTTAGACATAATGAACTTACTAGTCTGAATTGGATACCATGATTATAAGTACCTCTTATATATCTGAATTTTTTTTCCACTGCTTGCAAATGCTTTAGTGGTGCATTGCCCATAAGTCTAGAAAGTAGTGGATCCAATAACTCTCAAATTTGGTCTTGTAGACCGACTTGGTTCCAATGACTTCTTTATCAGTTGTAGGCTAAATAAGAGTTCATGTCTTATTCCTCTCAATTGAATCCATCTCAATTTTCATGGCATCAACCCTTTCTTTGCTTTGACCAGCTTCTACATAACTTCTAGGTTCACTAGCCATATATGACAATGCAAACATCGCATGTTCATCATAAGCATCATCAAACTCTCACAATTCTGATCCAACATTTGATTTGTTGGATGTGAATTCAACAAACGCTTGTGTTTGTTTGGTGTTGATGTAGATGGATGATTAGTCTCTTGGGAAGAGATAGTATTGTTTCTTGTTGAACTAGAAACCTGTGTAGGACTATGTAAGCCCTCCAAATATTCTTTATAATTCTGCCCCCTTCACTCATGACCCTTATAGAAATTTGATCATGATCATCGTACTTCTCATTTTCAAAAAATTTACAATCCTTAGAATTGTGGATTTACTAGTAGGATTATAAAATTTGTATGCTCTGAAAATGTGAGTCACACTTTTATGATTTAGTTTTATTCTCTTTATTTCACCCTTACCTTGACATGATGTAAGTTGCATGCTACCCTTTCGTTCAATTTGGAATTTGGATGTACTTTCCATCTCTCAATTGCACTTGGCTTTTGAAGGAATCATCTAACTTGTTGAAGCCATATTTTTGACTTGTCATATTACTTGCTCGAGAAACCACATATTCTTTCCATCCTCTACTCCCACATTACATGAAAGAAAATAATCTGAGTCATCTTGATCCTCACTTTGTTAAGCTTGAATGCCTTCTTTTCATCCTCTTGATTAACTTGATTTTTAGCTACCAATATTTTGCAATCTTTTATAGTGTCCTAATTTTTTGCTATAATGACAAGGTTTCCCTTTCCTTTACTTGTAAAGTTAGCTTTATCTTTGCCCTTTGAAATACTTGCCTTGGTTACACATGCATGTTTTGAATCTCCTGCATATAGTCTCATCTTATCCTCATGAGACAAGAGAGAACCCACTAATTCATCAACACTTATAGTGTTCATATCCTTACACTCCTCAAAAGTAATCACAATCTGCAACCATCTTTGTGTCAAAGATCTTAAAATTTTCCTCACTATAAACTTGTCTTCTATGGTTTCAACATAAACCCTCATTCTATGTATTAAATCATTTATCTTTATGCAATATTCTCCAACTCCCTCACTGTTTAACATTCTCAAATTCTCAAAATTCATTTTAAGACTTTGAGTTTTGCTTCTCTTATTTTAACAGAGCCTTGATATGAAGTCTCCAAGGTATTCCATGCCTCATGGGACATTTTTGCTTCATGCAATTCTTGGATAGATGTTAGAATCTATTACACTCTAGAAATAGAAAAAAACTTGTGCATCTGCCTTTTCTTCTTCCTTTTTTGCCCGCTTATGATCTTGAGACAAAGTATTCCAATTTTTTGGTGGAGTGTATCCATGGAGTAACATTCTCCCTAACTCCCTTCCAAACAAGAATCCTCTTCAAATGATCACTCTAGCACTCAAAGTTGTCTCCTTTGAAATTGAGGATATTTATAGAAGCAAAATTCACATAAAGCCATGATTCTCCTGATAATGGCTAAAAAACCCGTGTAAACCTTTCTTGAACGAGGCTCTGATACCAAATGAAGGTTTTTTGATGTGATAGGAGTGCGAATCAGATCTAAAATACTCTCAAAATGAAGCTAGTGATCATCCAATCTTGTCTAGAATAACTAACAATTAAAATAGTATGCTTGTAAGTGACATTGACGACAAAATATGCACTGAATAACTTCAAATAATGAATTCCAAGCTTGCTGGTTTTCTTTGTAAATGTCTACAAATAAAATTAGAGATACGCTCAATGCAAATGATTATCACTTGGAAAAATTCGCCCCGCTATTGCTTATTCAATTAATCAAGAAACAAGGCTGATATAACCATTACAACAAGACTTGGCTAAATTTGCATGACAAGTAAAAGACTAATAATAGGGACTTAAACTCATTAATGAACTAAAATCAATTAAAGATAACTAAAAATAGACTTACGATGACAAGTATCATCCACTACTAATATATGGTCAATATGCAAGATGTAATGTCCCCTTTCCAATCAAAGACCTTTAGCCTATTTTGTCAACCCGATGGCCAAAGGAAAAATATAAGGGTGACTTAAGTTATAATAAATTATTATAGAGTGGCTATAAAAAATAAAATAAAATTATTAAAGCACTTATATTAATTTATTTAGCTTAATAAAAATAAATTGTAATCCCTATGGAAAATACGATTTGCCTTAAGGGGAAAAAGTCATTGTAAAGGGATTTATTATATTTTATTCCTCCTAGAAAGGATAATGGCGACTTGGGCCAAAGGGGAGTAATGAAGCCTAAGGAAAGATACGAACATAATTAATTTATGTATTTCCCCTAGAGAAATGTGACTTGCACTAGGAGGGAAATGTTGTTGGGAAAAACATTTAATATGGGAAAATATTAAATGTTTGCATAGGGAAAATCATGCGAGCTCATTGGCTGGTTTGGAGGTTGGTTGTTGGCCCTTTTCCTTTAAAAGAGAAGTTGACTTGCCTCTTCCATAA
This sequence comes from Taxus chinensis, assembly GCA_019776745.2. Lineage (NCBI taxonomy): Eukaryota > Viridiplantae > Streptophyta > Pinopsida > Cupressales > Taxaceae > Taxus > Taxus chinensis. The sequence continues at coordinate 808,514,851 of CM034150.1, forward strand.
TCCAAAAATATTTTATGACAACCCAAATTTTTATATGATATTTCTCTTTCATTTGAGCTCTAAGCTTTTGCATAAAAAATCCCAAGGACGAAACCCCTTGTGAATTCTACCTCTTGTGGATGAAAACCCCAAGAAGTTTGAGAGGGTTTTTCACTCAGAAATTCCCATTGATTGTAATCAGATTTTTAGTCTATTTCAAGTTTTTTCCAGCAGTGTTATTGAAGACTTTTCGAAGTATTTTGGTGAATAAAATTGCAATAGTGTTTTCTCTATTGGATCGACTCACTTTGGGACTTTTTTGGGGCATTATTATTGAGGTATTTAGATCTACAAATCATTGTCTAATATCTCATAATTTTTGTGAATGAAAATACCCAAGTTTCATAATTCTTCTGAGGGTTATTTGTTAGTTTTATAATCAGATTTCAGATCCGATTTATGAGTTGATTTGGCATGCGAAAATTCTGATTTTTATATGAACGAGTTCCTAAACATATAGGCAAGCATTTGGGATAGAGAAAATAAGTTTTGGAGCTCATTTGATGCCCTAAATGTGTGGGCCAAAATAGTAGGAGGGCCAGATCTAAATGTTTGGTAGTTGATGTTATAGTTTGGTTTACACCATCTTTTTCCTTGTATTTTTCCAAGTTTAGACATATGTCATTTTCTTAGATCGGAGTTGTGTAGAGAAAGTTATGTTATCTTGAAGATTGCAGCAGTTAGGGTTTGAAATATAAATTATTTTCCAGCTGTTGTAAAATCTGATTTTTGCCATAAATTCTCCAGGATTGTTCCAAGGGTTTGGGAGTAAAAATAATTATTGTATGTTGATTTTGGGTGTGTTTGCATATAAAACCCTAGTTTATTTCCCATAGCTACCAAAATTATATTTTATTATGTTATAAAGTGAGAAAAATTCATTTTGGGCAAAAAAATCTATTGGGGATCTTTCACAAGAAGCCATTATTAGTTTACGTGACACATGCACACTAGTCAAACTAGGTGCCCCAACCTCCCGTAAAAATAGAATTTGACTAAGATAAGAATAAAATTAGTCATCTATATATAGAAATGGCGTCCTAGCTCTTGGAGATGAATGGACAATGATTTGAACTCAGTTAAGTGCACATCCAAAGAACTGCACTCTAAGTGACACTTTTATTCTGAAAATAGAATTCTAAAAATAAAATTTTACACGTAACGAAATATCCTAAAAACTAAAATCACAACTAAAAATAATTCTAATGGTAGCTTATCACATGTCCCATATTGGCATCATACTCAACACTTTTGACATGGCTCAAGGTCTAACAATGATGCTTGGTGTGATGTTATGTGGAGTGAAGTGTCGACATGTTCACAATGTATTTTCGATGTTTTGCACAAGAATTGAGCTGTTAGGTATGTCTACGGGTGTTGCGTGGCTGTCTAATGTTATGCAAAGGTTGCACACATGGCGCAGTGTTGTGCAGATAGTGTGGAAGTTGTGTTGCAATGAACGCTAAGTTGTGTTGAATGGCACTAAGATTGATGAAACCCTTGATTCATATTAGGGCTCCACCCCATTTGAATGAAGAGAACAATGTTTTATTTTGAGCTGCGTAGTGTGTATGTTGTTGCTATGCAAAACGTGCATGGTGCATGGAACTGAGCAGGGATACTTGAAGCGCGAACTCATGTGGATGTCCAAGGCACTCAAGGTAAGTCAATGGACAGGCATGGCTGCACTCAGATCACTTAATGTAACTTATATGGTTCATCATGTTGGCGATGTAGTTGATGGAGAGGATGTGCTGAATATCTATAAAATTTATGACATAGTAAATGATAGGAGCTTGAAGTTGTCGCTGATAACTGACACCAGTACATTCCCTCATTCCTTTTGTAGCTTGCATCTTTGTAAACAAATGCCTACATGTTGATAGGTCCTTCATTGAATTTTCTTTCTTTTCAAGTGGAAAAGTGTTTGAAGGCAGGTGTAAGATGGCAGATGTAGGTTTGTAGTATTTGAAGTTTGATTTTGTAGGATAAGAAAAGGAGATGGAATATGTGAATTGAAGTTTAGGTAACTTTGAAGATGTATGTGGGACTCTGAAGGTTCCAAATAAAGGCCTAGCCAAATAATCTTAGCCCAGTTCCATGTTATTAGAAATACAAAGTGATCCCTAAAGAGAAGACATACATATCAACTAGGGGACAAAAGAGTTTTAGTACTTGTATTAATATGTTTACAAAGACCTTTGAAAATGTATTGACCAGTGATTTGGAGTAGTAACAAGTTAGTGGTATTAGATAATGAAAGATATAGAAGGGGATGACCAAACATTTTCCTTGGGACATCGCTGTATTCAAGACATAGAAGAGAGATGTTAAAGCTTTGTTGGTTGCAGTTCCACTTGCACCTAGGTGTTGATGATAAACTGAAATTGCTGCTAAATGGAAGAGGATTGATTGAGGGCACGAAGGGCATGTAAGCTTTACTTGTGGCATGGAAGGCCCAATTAACTGTCCCTAAAATAGCTAGTCAATTGGATTGATGTGTGCTGACTTGTTTCGAGCACCTCTGGGTGGCAACCCTTGATTCCAAATTTGAGCTGAGAGAGAATGCCAATGCCAAGTTTAATACAAACTACGGTAATGGAATCCAAACATTGCTATAACTGTTTTTGATCATCCTGCAATTTGGCTTTTATTCACTATGAAACTCTTTTTGTTTTGGTGGCCTCTAGTTCCAGTGTTCCACTAGTCTTTTTAGCTGGGATGACATATGTTCTCCATTATTTTGTACTTTGATATTTTCATGTTTTTATTGTCCGGCTTGGTTTGCAAGATAATTAACCACACTGTTGTGGTTCCTAGTCTTGTGTATCAATTGTATATCCTTCATTGAAGATAACCAGGATCTAATGTGTTCAATAAAACTACTCAGTCTCCAATTTATCTTCCTTTTTTTGTGTAGTGCCTTTCCCATAGAGCTGTGTTGTGCATTGTTATGATTTTTTGCATATAGCTGAATAACAACCTTGAACTCTCCTTACCATATGCCTGAAATTTATTTTATGTTGAATGGCTATCTAAAGTTCTGTATATAATGCCAACATTCCAACATATTTGTTAATATGCTCTCCACCTACACCTGCTTTGCTCCAATTATTTTTAATGATCTGTCAAATTTTAGCTTGTAGGTATTCAATGGAGTAGTCCAGGGACAAGTTGGGAAGGCTGTGAACTTGGAATGAAAAGGGATGGTTTTTTGGCCAGATGAGAATCTTGCTTATTGGAAGAGTCGTACATTCTGAGGGATCTTAGGTAATATATCATTGATATGCCACATGTTAATGCTTTGAATTTGCAAGAAATTTGGGAAATGGATTGAGATGTGTTATTAAATATTCTTGAGTTATTTTCCATCCAAATTTGCCAAGGCCCAAATTATAAATCCCGAATTCATTTGTTGCATTTGTTGCAAAACTTGCATATATGTCTGCAAACCTGGCCATGTGATAATTTTTGCTGACGTTAAAGTCGCTGATGGAGGTTTGTGTTTGAAGAGTTGAGCCATTTGCTGCCATGTACTCTGAGCCAGGGGTCAATGGAAGAAGAGATGCTTGATAGTTTCACTTGTTATCCCACATTTGGGGCAAATTGTGGGGCCTTGTCTTTCCTCTTTTTTGCAAATTACCGGAAGTCAATTTTTCGCCATGAGTGACAGTCCATAGAAAGACTTATTTTAGGCCGAATTTTAATGTTCCATAGCTGAGATCACTTTTTGTGTTGATTTTGATGGTTGCAATGTACAGATTGATAGGTTGTCTTTACTCTATATTTCCCTTCAGCTTTATGTAGCTAAATCAATTGATCTTGTTCATTTAAAAGAATGAATAGACGAGTGCTTAATTCCTCCAAGAAAAATATTGTTTTTTCTATATGATGAATGCCAAGAGATAAGATTAACTTTGCATTCCAATTAGAAAGTCTATCCTTTCAATAGTAATTAGCAAGGTGTAGATGGCAAGATGCCCATGTTAATAGAAAACATGTTGAACTTCGATCAATCTCATAGTGTTAAGGGGCTTATATACATTTATGATTCCAACTATTAGTCTAGAATTGCATTTGTTCCCCATTACCATCTTTGTAAGTAAGCCCACTGAACTATTATGATCCTTCTTGCAAACAAATTAATCAACCAACATAATTATATGAAGCAAAGATTATTGAAATCACAGAATCACATTACAAAGTATCACGGGCCTCTTCAAGAGGGCAACCTCCTTTGAGCAATGTTCAGTACAATATATTCAATGGAAAGCTTTTCCTCTTCCACATGCTCTCTATTTAAACTAATCTACATTCAAGATAACTACTACTTCCCTTACATGCAAGATAATTATAATTTAGCAAATGGGACAACTTACAGAGCATACACGTCTGAGCTTTTATTAATAACACTTAAGTACAAAGAAAAGAGTTAAGACAAAGGGTCCTAACATGCTCCGCCCCCACCCCCCACCCTAAAAAAGCGTTTCCTTTAAAGTTTAAGGTGAAGAAACTGTTTCTACAATTGGAGGAAGATTTCCCATGATGCACCTTCAACATGCTTAGGATCTTCAAAAAGTTTCATACCATCATCTTGGTCTCATTCTCCTTTTAGACCTCTCAAACCTACTTATAGCCCTTCCTAAGAGAAAATTATGATTAATTTGACAATCCACCAAGAGTTAACCCTCACTGTCAAGTTTTCTAGATACCCATTTGGCTCCTTATAGTGATTCCAAAGTTTCAAGGCCTACCTCCAAGCCCCATGTAATTTTATTCCCTCTTTACCGTTTTCCACTATCCCTCGTTTCTAGCCGTTTATGCATGCAAAGCTCTGTGTCTGCGATAATCTACAAAATTTCATGAAAATATGTTTATATCTATGGATACCCATTATGGAGGTCTTCCTCTGTGGTAAATTTCATGCTCTCATTCACAAAACAACTCACCCAATACAAGTCTTTCCTTTACAAGTAGGTCGCTTAGGGTTTTAAAGACCTCCTTAGGGTTTAGTCACTTGAAAATTGGTTTACACCTCTGGCCCACCTTACATTACCTAAATCTATCATGCTCAATCTCTTTTCAAGGTTTCATTACCCTTTTATATTCATTTAGTCTAATTTCTCAAGTTTGGTTACTTAAGATTTGTCTTGCTCTCTCCTACCTCCACACTATCCTCAACCTTGTTTTGATCCTCCTTTCCTCTGAATTTGGCTAAGATCCTTACTCATTCTACTCCTTATCAATGCCCTACACCTCTTCTCAACTCCCTCAATTTATTCACTTATCTCATCAAGACACTTCTTATCAACTCCTATATGCTCTTCTCTAGGGTCCTCTATATGACTGTAGCAGGGCAGTTATGATACTTTGCTTAACTTTGACTCCATAAACATTCTCCATACACTGACCAAGGGATATTCACACATTACAAACCATCACAAACATTTTATACTTCATCTCCTTTACAATTAGCATCACAAACACTGCCATTCTCCAACGACTAAGACTGCCACAAGATTGAAAAGACTGTGCATTTAAATTCCTTTACTCCCTAAATACCTTACTCTGAGCTCATGCAATGACTCCTAGGTTTTTATGAAAATCTTCAAACTTATCAGTGACTCCATCAACTTCAATACATGGAATAAGGCTATTATTCCAAAAGTACCTCCTTCCAAAGCCCTCAAAACTGGGCATTAACACACTCAGGTCCGAGATTGTAAGTTTGACTAAAAGGTCTTCTTTTCCATTAACTCAATGCTTCATAATCATCTAGAATGCATGTTACACCCCTAGATCATCTTCTTATAACAATATTTGGTAAATCCTTTGTTAGTAATACTCAGATTTCTTTGTTCTTAAGCCCTGAAACTGGGGTATTCCGGACTGAGACAGTGTTTTTTTGGTTACTTCACTTATTTAGACTCTTAGAGGTTTCCTTAATACACCACACACCTCTAAAGACCCTCTTGCAACCCTAACAATCCCCTTTCATGGTAGAAATGATCAATATTACAGTCATTGGCTTCAAAACCGATTCCTCAAACATTGTAAATGCTTAGTATCCCTGATTTCACTAGTTTAGATTCTTGTAATTCCTAAATGTGATTGAACACTTAAGTATCATTCCAGCACCTTGATATCACTTTATTTCTCTTGACAACATCACATACAATCATGCAAGGGTTCATAACTTCACAAATCACGGTTTCTTACCATAAACATGACCAACCCTATTTTTCTACCAAATATACGACCTCTTGTAGCTCCACTACTATATATTCACTTCTTATTATCCTTCACAAGCATGCATAGTCATTTATACCTGTAGGATTCATCCACACACAACACACACAAGTAAGATTCCATCATAAAACAATAACAATCATTCATTCTCAATATCACCATTAAACAACTATACACACTTTTGCTTGGAAGAAGCCTTTATTTAATAACACTGTGATATTAGAAAACTTCATGAGCCATTTTGGCTCTGTTACAGAGATATTTCTTCACTCCTAACTCTCTACCAACCTCTACACCTGCCCTAACTCGAATCCTTATGATGAGAATGAGGAGGATAAAAGTAGTTAGGTTTCACACCACCTAACTCACCCATGCCTAAGCAAACCAAAGTGAGTTAACACCTTGTTAGGGTTGAGTATGTCATGTTCTTAGGTGAGTTTATCTCATGACCTCTTATTACATCATTTTTAAGCCTTCACTAACACCTAAACCTAAACACATGTAGAATGACAATTTCAAATATTCAAAATGTGGTTTTGGAGGGAAACCTCCAAAGTTCACTTATTACATTGCTTAAGAGTCCAAATGGACTAGATGCCTATTAAGACCACCCAAATGGGACCCTACAACACCGAAACAACTATGACAAGCCAAAATTCAATATCCACATAGATGCTCCTACATCAAGAAGTTAGCACAACAAAAATTGGTGTAGTACACATGGCTTGCTTGAGGAGTTCAAAGGTTGTTTCCGTCACCTTTGACCAATGAAAGACATCCTTTTTAAACAAGGTTGTTAATAAGTTGCAATTTTCCCTTAGTTTTGATGAACTTACGATAATATCATGTGAGGCCCAAAAATCAGTGAAGGCTCTCAAGTGTTTTTGGGTTTAGGCTGATTTTTCATAGTCTCAATTTTTTGTAGATCCACTTTGATGTCTTCCTCAGATACGGTGTGCCCTAGATACTCAATGTTTTTGGCCAAAAGAGTATTTAGACTGTTTGACACATAACTGATTATCCAAAAGGATCTGGAAGGTTTGGTCTAGGTGTGTTAGATCTTCCTTCCATGTCTAGCTATAAACAAGGATATCATCAAAGAAGACTAAGGTGAAATTTTAAAGAAACGACCTGAAAACATTGTTCATTAGGTCCTAGAATGTTGACCGAGCATTGGTGAGGCCGAATGGCATGACTAAAAATTCATAGTTCCCTTCACGAGTTCAGAAGGCTATCTTAGGAATGTCTTTCTCTTTTATGCAGCCCTGGTGATAGCCTTACCTTAAATCTAGCTTTGAGAAGAAGTAGGCTTTGTGTAATTCATCCAAGAGTTCATCAATCACTGGAATGGGAAATTCATCCTTGATGGTGATTTTATTTAGATCTCAAAAATCTATATAATCATTAGGTTCTGTCTTTTTTCCTGACCAATAATACCGGGGAAGAGTAAGGGCTTCAGTTGGCTTCAATGACTTTTACCTGAAACATTTCTTGCACCATTTTTTTTATTTTTATCTTCTGCAGAAGTGAGTACTGGTACAGATGAATATTGTGGAGGTACACTTCTTAGAACAAGCAGAATGGCTTGATCTTCTGGGAATTGCAGAGTTAAACCCATAAGCTCCTCAAAGACTATTTATTGCATGCTTAGGTAACATTTCCTGTTATCCCAACGGATGATTGGAATTAGATGATTCATTGATTTGGATGGCGAAAAGCTAGGCGATAACCTAGTGAGAGCCCTTTTTAAGTGAATTTTCCATCCGATGAGAACTAGTGATGTTAGTGGATCTTGAAGTCAATCCTTTTAAGGTGTGTTGCTAGCTTTGATCTGTGAATGACATCCATAGTTTGGAAAAGTCCCAAAGTATAAGTCCTAGTGTCCATAGAAATTGTGCAACCAAAACAACGTCACACCCTCCTAGAGGTAGAACAATCATGTCTGATTTCAGACTAAAGGTCTTGAACATTTCGATGGTTCCCCTTACAAGGTAAGGTTCCTCCATTGGCTATCATGATTTCAAAACTTTAACATGGATCCACATAACAATACGCTTGCTCAGGTAGACGAGGGTCAATGAAGTTAAGTTATGTGTGTTACTTGAATCAATGAGGATGGTGAGAGGGTATTTTTTAAAGTACCCTTTGGCCTTTATTATTTTTGGGGTAGTGACACTAACCAATGCACACACCAAAATTTCAAGTGCTTGGTCCTTGCATATGTCCTCTTCTTGCTTATCATCTTCTCGTGATTCCCTTGCAACTTCATTTTCTTCGCGCTTAGGAAGTGACTCCACATTTAATAGGAACAATTTTTATTACACAAAGTGGTGCCTTGGTGTGTACTTGTCATCACAATTGTAACATAACCTCTTTTTCCGTTGAGTCCACACCTTCGCCTTAGTGCGTTGTTTAACTGGCGATGTTCGATGGTTTGGGAACATTATTACTTGTGTGGCCATTGAATTCCTAAAAGGGGGTGGTTTGGAAGAGTGACATTGAGCTATGAGTATGTCTTTTGCCAATTTGGTAACAAAATGGCTACCAACACATCCCTTGTCATGAACACGTTGACCTCTGCTCTAGTATCTTCTTTTAAGCTGCCTATGAAACAACTTTTGAAGAATTCATTTGTCAACCCTTCTATTATGTTGGCATGTTTTTCGAATTTCGCCTAATATTCACGAAGATAACCAATTTTCCATAATTTTGTTAATGCTTTAATGAAGTCCTCATACACCCTTGGTTTGAATCAACCCAATAATACTTATGCAAATTTTTTCCATGACAGTTTGCCATGAGTGTTTTGATACCATTGGTACCACTAGATGACTTTCTTCTCTAGATTGAAAGAGGCTATTGACACGATGTTTTCTATGGGTTGTTGTGCATTTGGAAATATTGTTTTGTTCTTTACAACCAACTGGTGGGATCATTACCATCAACTATAGGAAAATCCAATTTTGGGCCACATGGCATTCTTATTGAGTTGGTATTAGTTTTTTTAGAATTACTATTCTGACTTTCGTGAATTGTGATTACTTAGGCATGTGATAGTGTCCATTAGGACAAGGACAAAGAGCAAATCGATTTTGGATAGGTGGAAAATAAGTGAAAAAATCTAGCTTTTTAAAATCTTTCTGTTTTAATTTTTATTTGTTGTTGTAGGAACCTGATTCTGATTGTTCAAGTTTTCTTAGAACTGCCCAATTTTTTTTTGACCTCTGTCCTTTGTATTGCCTTTGGAACTACCTCTAGGTGTAAAATAAGTGAAAAAATTCAGCTTTTTTAAATCTTTCCTTTTAATTTTTATTTGTTGTTGTAGGAACCCAACTGATTATTCAAATTTGCTTAGAACTGCTCAATTTTTTTTGACCTCTGTCCTGCCTTTGGAACTACCTCTAAGTTTGTCTTTTGTAATTATTGTTTAGAAAATTCTGCTAGCAGTGAATTCCTCTGACTCCAAGAATGAGGTTTTTCATAGTTAGGTTATGTCTAGGAGGGTTTGCTATAGGGTCTGTTTGGTTTGTGGGCTTGAAAATGTATTGATCCCGTTCATAAATAGTGTTGGTCCAATGTTTCAGAGCACTAACTATGAAAGATTCCACAGTCTCGCTACCCACTATCTTGTCTCCAAGGTATGATGCAAACAACTTCTTGGGGCCAATTGCTTACTTGTGCACCACAAATTACAGACATACAAAGGCTTCATATGGCTAGGTTTCAAAAAAATTACAGGGTCTTTCTATATACCTGAGGGTTTGTAGAAGCTCAAGTTCATGGACAGATGCTATCTAGGAGCCTATGGTGATGGGTCAAATACTACCTCACTTCATAGAAGGATCTTGTGTGCTTAGCCAAAAAAGACAACTTTCTGTGGATATTTAAAAACCTCTAGCACACAATTCATAGACTAAAAAATAAAAGAATTACTCGTAGGGAAAACAATTTGAAAAATTGGGTCAAAAATCTTAGAGTTGCCACTTTTACTACCACTTTCTGATCACCAAGATCCACATAGGTGAGGTGTAACCATATGGTGGGGAGTCTTAGATTGCCCTAAACTATTGAAGCAACTGCGGAACATGGCCCCAAAAAGAGCTCTTATACTAGATGTTATGATCTTTCCTGCAAACTAATGAATCGATCAAAAAATTATAGTGAATATGCATTGGAATTGAAATAAAGAAAGCAAGATCGTATTGAAATCACAAATTCTCATTACAAAGTATTGTGGGTTTCTTCCAGGGGGCAACCTTCTTTGAGCAACGCTCAATACAAAATATTCAATGGATACATTTTCCTTTTGCACATGCTCTCTATTCAAACTAAATTATTTAAGATAACTACTACCCATACATGGGGATAATTGTAATTTTGCAAATGTGATGACTACCAAAGCATATGCATTTGAGCTTTTATTGATAACACCTAATACAAAGAAAATAGTTAGGATAAAGGGGTGCTAACAACTTTTTAGAAGATCAAGACCCATGAAAATGAGTTTAGCAATATTTGATATTGATGTTCTCCATCTGGTTTCCAATATATCTGAATATCCCCCTATCAGTATTTGTGTTTGAGAGTGCTGCTCCATAAAATCTATGACTTGCGTAGTCTCCTAGCTGCTTTCATTGCCAAAGCTTTATTGAAGTCCATGATTCTCTAAATTGTATTGAAGTGCATAAGCTATTCCAAGAGACTAAGGCACAAGCTTAAATTGTTCATCCTCTCCTTTCCAAAGGAAGTAATGCTAAATAGTTCTCAATACATTTTCAGTGTGCTTGGGTAAAGTGAGCAAGGACGTATGTAGATGGGAGTTTCTTGTAGTACAAATTGAAGTAATTGAATATGCCCATCAAAGGTCAAGCACCTAGGTGTCCGATGAGTTAGATTTTTCCTGATCTAACGTATAGTGGTTTCCCACAGATATGTTTGGAAATTAAGAGGGAGGGGGAATCCCAAATATTTTGTTGGCAGGTCTCCCTCATGGAAATCCAAAATCTCTAAGATCTTGTGTTCACCAAGCAGGGATATTGACAAAAATGACACTTGATTTCTGCTTATTGATTTTTTGTCCCATTGGCAGTTGATAAGCATTTTATATTTGATGCATGTGATGTACTATCCACCTATCAGCAAGGTGAGAGTTTGAATATCTGAGACATCCTTCTTTAATTGGTAGTCTATACTTAATTGGTAGTCTATACAATGTCTCATTATCTATACAATGTTTCTTCCATTATAATAAGTAAGTATCGACTTAAGGAATTCCCCTGCCTCAGCACTTTGGTGGAGCAAAAGGGTTCGCTATGTTCTCCATTAAGAGAAGTGGCGAATATTGGGCTTGCGATGCAACTTTTTATCCAGGTTCGGAATGTTTTACTAAAGTTTGTAGAGTGTCCATGAATTAATCCCAGCTGTATCTATCAATTGCTTTGAAAACATCCAGCTTTTTGAGAAGCCCACGTCTGTTGTGTATCTTGAGGGTGTGTAATACTCGTTGAATAGCCAAAATATTATCTGTTATTTGCCTCCCTGACACAAAGGCATACTGGTTTGTAGAGTGTCCATGAATTAGTCCCAGCTGTATCCGAGTATGCTAGTGCATAAAAAGGATTTGCAAGTTGGATTTGAGAGGGAGAGTGATGGGTCCATACCTTTACATGCATTGGCCCTCAGAGACCTATTTTTCTCTCGTTGCTCCATTGATGGATGTTGATTTTGCTCAATATGCTGCTTTGTAGCCGATGTTTTCTCTGAATTTGCAGCTTGCTTCTCAGGACTTGCAGCGTGTGGAGTTGTTTCTGGTTGAGGTGGATGAGTTTGGTATCCTTATCTTCTTCGTGATGGAAGACTTCAGTGAGATGACCATGTCCGCGGCAATCCAGCATCTTAATGTGATGTCTTCATAGTGTAATGGCTGTTCCCAATCTATTGCAGTCATGGTCAGCAGTTAGCACTATTCTATTCAGGAGTGACTTATTTAGATCCAGATTCACACAGATTCATGGATAGTTTAGTACTCAAGGTTTTCGTGTGAGCTTTGAGGCTGCAATATATTGACGTTTGGGATTTCCTATTTTGTTGATGGCATGTTCTTGCAAAATTGCAAATATTCACATGGTAAAAGAGGGAGCCTTACCCTAATTGGGGCTGTGCTTGGGAGATCTTTGTTTGGTTTATAATTTGGAGACCAGTGCTTCATTAAGAGTTCTGATTTCTTCACAAATCAGGGTCCTCCTTTTGGTGGTGAATATTGCTAGAAAGTATACTTTTCGCATCATTAAGATATCCACCGAGCCTGCTGGTTGCCATCTCTCATAAACCCAAAGTGTTAAGAGTTTTTGGCCCTGGGAAGGCTCCCATAAATCTGCAAGAGCAGTGATTTTCCTTCAACTTCCAAAGTCTTCCTTTGATTTCATCCATTGTGAAGGTGAATTTTGAAGAAGTTTTACTTCAGATAACAAGCGTTCCTTCTTGAGAAAATTGTGCTTTGTTATTTTCCCTTCAGCATGGTAGTGAAGTAAACGCTGGAGCTCTTCTTTTTATAGATTTGTGGTGCTTTAAATAGCAGATTTAGAATTCTGAGTTGGACTTTGTGGGGTTGAATTCTGTGAGGCCGTCGCTTCGTCTCACAAGTGGGTGGATCTTTGATCGAATCAGCCTATTGATGGGTTGGGGTCTACAAATCTAGTTGGGTAGCTGATTTTGTGTGTTTCAATGGAGGATAATCATATGCAGAAGAAGTTTCAATTGAATTGATTCCCTAAGCTGGTGAATATGACAACTGTGGGTTAGAGTGTCTGGATTTGGAAGAGGAGGCTAAAAGGACCATCATCTACAAAAAGAAGGAGATCAAGATATAACCATTTTACACATGTATTCTTCCTCAGTAACTGCTCAATGCCATCAATATTAATCGCAAACAATGTTGGAGGGAGACCACACCAGAGTAATGCTTCAAATATAATAAAAAACATGATATTTTGTTCTGCAATGCTTGAATGTTCAATGATCTTTGATCCAATCAGCCTATTGATGGGTTAGGGTCAAGAAATCTGGTTGGGTAGCTGGTTTTGTGTGTTTCAATGGAGGATAATTATATGGAGAAGAAGTTTCAATTAAATTGATTCCCTAAGCTGGTGAATATGACAACTGTAGGTTAAAGAGTCTGGATGTTCATACAAACAGTTGGAAGAGGAGGCTAAAAGGACCATCATCTACAAAAAGAAGCAAGGAGATCAAGATATAGCCATTTTACACATGTGTTCTACCTAAGAAACTGCTCAATGCCATCAATATAAATCGCAAACAATGTTGGAGGGAAACCACACCCCTTTTGACCAGAGTAATGCTCCAAATATAATAAAAAAACATGATTTTTTGTTCTCCAATGCTTGAATGTTCAATGATCAAATTTTGCAGGATGTACTTGCATCACTTTGACCTCACTACTTTATGGTGTTGGAGAGTATAAGTAGTATTTAGTCTTTTTTCCTTCATTAAATAAAGGTATGGATAATATCATAAATTTATCTTTTGGAAGGGATGTGGGTATTCAACACCATTTATTCACTGTTTGTAAAACAACGACAAAAATCATAACCTCCACATTCAAGGCATAAACTATGAGTTCATTGATTTTGCTCAAGGTTGAGGTGGAAAGGCACTAAACATGTGATTACTCAAGTGACTGAAATGAGTCTTCAAGGAAAAAGTAAATCAAGGAGCTATTGACGTTTGACTTAAGGAAAGATGCAAGATCCTTGGTAATGGTAATTGAATACACAGTCTACCCTTAAGTATTCAACTGTTTCTTGCTGGACCAGGGGCATAACATGAAGAATACCTTGATAAACATGTGCCCTAACCTGGAATAATCTAATTCATGGCAACCAAGGATGACCCCATCAATTCATTTTTATAAAAGAGAACATTAGAATATTGTTCGCTACTAAAACAGAAAAGAGCAATTGTTCTATTATCAGCATGTATTCAAAAAATGAAAATTGAGTGCTTTGCATCCATAAGTTACATCACGTGGAAAGATAGATAGGCTCTATTATTTTACCCATTTCATAATAAAAAGCCATGTTACACCAGTTTACTTGGAGTAGGGGATGCTGAAATTGGGATACCTGTTTCCAATATTGGGTTATGTTATCGCTAAAATTGAATTAATTATCTTTGACGTTAACAATACGGGCTTAAATTTTGATAATATTAAATGCGAAGGACAATTTTAAGGTTTAATTCATTTCTATATTTTCGTTTTGCCCCTGAATCTGACTTTCAGTGAATTGTATGGAGTGACTAATCTTATTGTACCTTGGAAATATATTTTGCATTCCTTTTAAAATTTTCATTGATTCACAGATTTTTCTTGTGCAACTATTGCTCTTTTTCTTTTGAGAAGCCTTTGGGGAAAAGTAGATTTTGGGTCCGTGGCAAAAGCTTTTACTTTTTGTAATGAGCACGATACAAATGGTGCAAAACAGATCGTCAAGATGATTGCCAATTGAGACTTTAGTATAGAAGCTGAGAGTATAAACATAATTTCACCTGTGCAGGTATTTAGGCTATTGTGCATGGCGGGGTGTTTTTGATTATTCCAAGAATGATTCACCTGAGATGATTGCTTCCATTAAGAAAGTTTATCCAGGTCTTGGCAAATGTTTGTATTTTGACCTTGCCAAAGGAACTCATTCTGTGCTTTATGAGTTGCATGGTAAAAGGCTTAATTGGCTTTGGTATGTCAATCAACCTGAACCTCATATGAAGGTATTTACATGCCTTTTAAAAAACATTTTTGTTTTTGCTAGGTGGGATGGTTAAAAATGATATTCATTTCTATCCTGGACATCTCATGTCCACAAGATCCTATATAGCATAATTACTCAGCATGATTGTTTAACTTCATTCTGGTACAAGTTATTTGATGTGATGTTCCATAAGCAAGTTCCTAGAAAGGACAATCATTCATAATTGCATGTTTAGTTGACAATGTTTTTGTTAATGAATAGAGGCTTTCGCAGTCTGTAGCATTGGAATCAAAACTTTTGTAAAAAAATGCATACAATTTCTTTAACCATCAATGTTTTAGATAACCTCAAGTGTTCCATCATCAGGATGTAGAAAAGTTGGGTCACTTGAGGTGATCCAAAACATTGATGGTTACAGAAATTTCGCGTGGGTTTTTCCAGAAGATCGATTCTGATGTTTTTGGTGCCCTTGTGGATGACTCTGCAGCTGCTGTTAGCACAATGTGCTTGTTACCAAGAGCTTGTTCATATTATTTACTCTTGTCATAACTAGTTGTTTGGAAACATCTACATATATTTGTTTCCTCTCATTTGAGTGAACTGCCCATTTGTATCTTACAGGGGTTAAGCCAGAATAGGCTTATGTTAGCTTTCAAGTGAAATTGAGGCCTCAGCTCAGCTCAAGTTTTCTGTTTATCATTTTATAAATATTCCATTGCCACATTGAACAGTGGAACTATGTGTTTCCCCACCAGATATTAGACTTTATTTGGAATATTAAATCTATTGCTTTGTTTAACAGCTAAACTCATTAACTGCAAAAGTAGACAAGAGGGTTATTGGAAAGATGCATGAAGAAGCCAACGAGACATGGGTGTCAGAGTTATCTGCTCTTATGAAGGCAAATGCAGAACCATTTATAAATGTTCTATATGATCGGGAACCTCTCAAACAGCTTGTTTGGGGTCGCGTGGTGCTCGTGGGTGAAGATGCAAGTGTTATGGGTCAATCAATTGCAAAGTGGGGCTTTGACAAGATTTCTATAGCGTTAGCAGAATACAAGTCTATTCGGCTGCGAGTGACATCAGATAAAGTGTTGTACTCTCGACATTTAGGTCTCCTAAAACAGGGTTTTCTGTTTGATCCCCCTCACAGTTTTCCTTGGTTTGAGGCAAATTCAGACCTCTGTAATCAGATGCTTCAAAGGAACATGCCTTTCTTCAATTCTAATGGTTAGACATGACATAAAAATGAGGTTTTGGGGTTGGCATTTGTAAATTTATCCTTAACACGGCTTTCAATGTAACTGCAGATGTATTTTTTGTGGGTGGGTTCCCTATTAGATAAACTTGTGTTCACATCTTTTTAATTTTAAGCAAGCATCAGATCTAAGGTGTGTTGATAAATATAATTCTCATCGAAAGGGTGGTTTTCCATTGAGTTATTTATCGGCCAAACTCGTAAAATATAAAAAAATCTTATCATGGAATAAATTTGTGGTGTTATTAATTTTTTTGTATAAAATATATTGTGAATCTATCCATATGCCCATGTAACATTTTATAATTTACTTTGTTTCTTTCAATGAAATCTGTGTAAGATGATACAAAGATGTTCTAAGGACAAATTAAACATTGTTGTGGTTACCCATCCTGTCCTTGTTATCACAAATGCATGTATCACTCCACGAGTGTACAAGCTTTTTAAAGATTACTCATTTATAATGTATTAATGCACCTAGATTAATCATTGTTCGTAAACTTCGTAAAAAGAAAGATAGTCTTTTTCAATTTAATTTGAGATGCATTTTCCCTTACATTTATAAATTTCCTTCCCACGGGGCAGTCTAAATTTTTTTAACTATATAATGTCTTTTGTTACTTATGTTCCAATCACCATGGGGTCGATAGAGTTCTTAACATTTGTTGATGGGGCGGTTTGAGCTTGGACTTCTCTCTTCCCTGAAGATGGATCTAGTAGTATTATCTGAAACGACATACAATAAAAATGCAACAATCGATTCCAAAACAATATCATCTACATTTGTTCATTTGTGAGGAAAATCAAAAGACTAATATATAAATCTTCAAGTTCAGTGGATGCATGAAGGGCATCATTGGCATCATAATTCAATCCTATCAGAGATTTGTCATTGCATTTCATCATAATTTCATAGGGCTAACATATATAGCCTTCTTAAACTATTAGCATAATATATTGCACAATAATATATATTTCTCCAACGCTTTGTGTATTAATAATCTCTTTAGCCAAGGTCCCTATATTAGCCATGCAGCCCATGAGTTGTACAACAATGTTCACTTGAAACATAATACTCTAAAATTGGTGTGTATTTATACTTGTTTATCTTAGTATATAAAATGTTCAAAATTTCTAGAATTAGGCTCTCTTTGAAAACCATGAGCAACATGCCCAACAACCATCTAATATTTGAAAAATCTAAACAAGGAAATATTATTGGGTGTAAAAACATTTGTGAAGCCATTTTTAAAAATTAACTCTCATAGGAAATAATTTATATCTTTTATTGGTTGCACACAAATTATATTGTTAATGTTAAGGAATGACCAATAGTAGTATATGATTCAAGAACACATTTCAATTACAATAGAAAGTGCTAGGGTAAAAGGACCTTAAGAACAAATATTAACTAAATAAAAAGAAAGAGTATTGAAAATAAAGGAGGGACAAACCCAAAGTAGTTAAGCCCTAAAGCAACAACCTATGCAATTAAAGTACTAATACAAATAACAATATGAGGGGAGCAAGACTGCCCAAAAAACATGAACCGAGAAAAACTAGTCTCATTAAACATCTTTGACCATTCTAAGGATGACAATTATTTGTTTCATTGTGTATTGCCAAAAGTGCCAACACATGATATAATAATGCTCATCTAGGAGTGTGGGTTGAGGGGGCTACATTAGGGCATCCTAGAAGGAAGTAACATGGTGTCATAAACCCTTATTAGTGCTGATGTTATGAAGGGGAAGATAGATTATTAATTAAGGCAAGAAAATATCCACAAATTACATTGAAGTCTTAATCATCTCTAAACTAGTAGCGTATGACATGCTAGAATCCTGTCTGGCTTGTGACGTTGTTGGTCCCAATTCCCCATGGTATGAGCCCATCTTCACCTACCTTAAAGACAACACATTCCCTCGCGACATCTCCCATTCCGAGAAACAAAGCCTAATTCGCTAGATAGCTCGCTACACCCTTTTAGGAGGTACGCTCTATCGTCATGGCTACGATGGAAATCTGTTAGGTTGTCTCAATACGATGGAGTCAGTCCAAGCGATTAAAGAGGTGCATGAAGGGGTGTGCGGGACCCATACTAACAGAATGGTTCTAGCCAAAAAATTGTTGAGAGTGGGCTACTATTGGCCTACCATGGAAACTGAATGCTGCAACTATGTAAGGAAGTGTGTACTTTGTCAAAAGTATGGAAATTTCATCCATGCTCCATCATAGCCATTACAACCCATCACCACCCCATGACCATTTTCTAAATGGGGACTTGATTTAATAGGGAATCTTACCCCTACTTCATCTGATGGCCACACCCACATCATTACAACTATTGAATACTTTACCAAGTGAGTGGAAGCTATCCCTTTGACCTATGTAACGGGTGCTCAGATTTCCAAGTCCATCATGAATGATCTTATTTTCCGGTATGGCATTCTTACAGCCATTGTTACTGATAATGGAAAATCATTCAAGAATAAAACCATAAAGGATCTCTATCATTGGTTTCAAATAAGGTTAAAATGGTCTACATTGTATTATCCCCAAGGCAATGGATAGGCCGAGGCCACTAATAAGACTTTGGTTCAAATCATGAAAAAGATGGTAAGTAAGACAGGTCGTAATTGGCATTTGAAAATCCACCCAGCTCTTTGGGCTTATAGGACCTCTATTCGCACTCCTACGGGTGCGACACCATATACCATGGTATTTGGAACAAAATCTATCATCCCATTAGAAATCAAGCTTCCTTCCCATGAATTTCTCTTAGGGATTATCTGGATAAGGATGAAGATTACCGAGTGGCTAGACTGGCAGAGTTAGAACTTCTGGACGAGAAGCGCATCCACACCCTAAATTACCTTAAAGTGTATTAGAACAAAGTTTCTCGCAACTACAACAAAAGAATCCCACCTCGTCAATTTGAGGTTGGTGATTTTGTCATAAAGGAAAATCAGTTCAACACAAGGGCAGAACGAGAGAAGAAAGGAAAGTTAAGGGATTATGATATGTCATACACTACTAGTTTAGGGATGATTCATTATGAATACGAGTACTATATGTTGATGACCTTTTGATCATTGGGAGTACTTCATCGTCTATCTTAGGAGTGAATGCATCTCTTCAGAATAGATTTTCCATGACTGACGTGGGTATACTGCACTACTTCCTTAGCATTGAGATCATACAGTCTGATTCAAGGATTTCACTTGCACAACCCAAGTACTCTCTTGATCTTTTGGCTTGGTTTCACATCGCTGACTGTAAGCCATCTCCGACTCCATTCTTATTTGGAGTCAAGCTTGATGATGACTATTCCACACCTTTGGTTGATGCTACTTTGTATTGATAACTTGTTGGCAACCTTATTTGCTTGACTCACACCAGACCTGATATATCCTATGTCATTGGTATTATTTTGAGGTTCATGCACGAACCCCATGAGTTACATTGAAAATCAACTAAGAGGATTTTGCACTACATTCAGGGATCACATAGATATGGGATTCACTACAGGGTTGGTTTAGACATTGACTTGGTCGGTTACTCAAACTTAGATTGGGCTGAAAACATTGAGTGTCGTAAGTCCATTTCATGTTACATTTTCTCATTGGGTTATGGTCTTATCAGTTGGTCGAACAAGAATAATTTTTTATTGCTATATCATCCACAAAGGCAGAGTACAGGGGTTTTGTTAATGCAACTACTGAGGCTATTTTGCTTTAGGGGATTCTTTCTACTCTTGGCATCTAGATCAACCAGCCTATAGTCATCTTTTGTGACAACCAGCACACCATCCAGATATGCAAAAATCCGGTCCTTCATAAGAGGGCTAGACACATTGAGATAACTTGTGTTCACATCTTTTTAATTTTAATCAAGCATCAGATCTAAGGTGTGTGTTGATAATTATAATTCTCATCAAAAGGGTGGTTTTCCATTGAGTTATTTATCAGCCAAACTCTTAAAATATAAAAAAATCTTATCATGGAATAAATTTGTGGTGTTTTATTTATTTATTGTCTAAAATATATTGTGAATCTATCCATATGCCCATGTAACATTTTATAATTTACTTTGTTTCTTTCAATGAAATCTATGTAAGATGATACAAATATGTTCTAAGGACAAATTAAACATTGTTGTGGTTACCCACCTTGTCCTTGTTATCATGAATGCATGTATCACTCCAAGAGTGTACAAGCTTTTTATATATAACTCATTTATAATATATTAATGCACTTGAATTTAACTTAATCCTTCATATTATTTCATTACTCAATATCATTGTTTGTAAACCTTGTAAAAAGAAAGATAGTCTTTTTCCATTTAATTTGAGATGCATTTTTCCTTACATTTATAAATTTCCTTCCCGTGGGGCAGCCTCAAAAAACACAACGAGATAATGCCTTTTGTTACATATGTTCCAATCACCATGGGGTGGATAGCGTTCTTAACACTTGTTGATGGGGTGGTTTGAGCTTGAGCTTCTCTCTTCCGTGAAGATGGATCCAATAGTAGGATTTGAAACGGCATACGATAAAAATGTGACAATTGATTCCAGAACAATATCATCAACATTTGTTCATTTGCAAAGAGAATCAAAAGACCAATACATAAATCTT
Source organism: Taxus chinensis (assembly GCA_019776745.2). Classification (NCBI taxonomy): domain Eukaryota; kingdom Viridiplantae; phylum Streptophyta; class Pinopsida; order Cupressales; family Taxaceae; genus Taxus; species Taxus chinensis. The sequence continues at coordinate 808,535,804 of CM034150.1, forward strand.
CAAGTTCAGTGGATCTCTTCTCAAACATAAAGGGCATCATTAGCGTCATAATTCAATCCTATCAGAGATTTGTCATTGCATTTTATCATAATTTCATTGGGCTAACATATATAGCCTATTAAACTATTAACATAATATATTGCACAACTATGTGTATTAATAATCTCTTTAGCCAAGGTCCCTATATTAGCCATGCATCCCATGAGTTGTACAACAATGTTCACTTGAAACATAATACTCTAAAATTGGTGTGTATATATACTTGTTTATCTTAGTATATAAACTGTTCAAAATTTCTAGAATTAGATTCTCTTTGAAAACCATGAGCAACATGCCCAACAACCATATAATATTTGAAAAGTCTAAACAAATCTAAACAAGGAAATATTATTGGGTGTAAAAACATTTGTGAAGCCATTTTTTAAAATCAACTCTCATAGGAAATAATTTATATTTTTTGTTGGTTACACATAAATTAAATTGTTAATGTTCACAAATAACCAATAGTAAGTATATGATTCAAGAATACATATAAATTACAATAGAAAATGCTAGGGCAAAAAAAACCTCAAGCACAAATGCTAACTAAATAAAAAGAGTATTGAACATAAAGGAGAGACAAACCCAAAGTAGAGAGTCCTAAAGTAGCCACTTATGTGATTAAGGTACCAATACAAATAGCAATATGAAGGGAGCAAGACTGCCCCAAAAAACATGGACCAAAGACTAGTTGCATCAAACATCTTTGACCATTCTACATTAGGTCATCTTAGAAGGAAGTAACATGGTGTCATAGACCCTTATTAGTGCTGATGTTATGAAGGGGAAGATAGATTATTAATTAAGGCAAGCAAATATCCACAAGTTTCATTGAAGTAGGTCTATGCATTCAGTATCCACAACATAACATTTAATCAATTAGATAACTCGGAGACTCAAAATTCTCTAAACTATTTCCTTTTGATTCACATATAAATATCTTAATCAATTACAATGTTTAGTCAAAGATAACCGCCATATAAAATGTTGGTTACATCTCATCTTGTTTTTTCATTTCTTGCATCATACACATTAATTACAGCCCAGAGCACTGCAGTTTTTCCATCCAGGAATTATTGAGTTGCTTGATTACAGCCGCCCCGCAGATTGTCCAGCCGGGAATTGTATGCTTCAACCATATAATATAATGGTGGCTCCCCACATAAACTCCATATATCTGCAATTTTATTCTGATCTTCAATTGAAGGAAGGCTTCCGATGAGGGTAAACAAAACTTGTAAGAAATGTGTACACCAATCAATACGTGGTTGCTCATTATAGCTTTCCCCAAAGAAAGAAGCAATCCAAATACAATATGATACCAATGTAAATCGAACAGATCTGACCACAATAATCTTACCTCCTGCCACTTCAACCATCACAGATTTCAACAGATCCAAAAAATGTGGCTGTAACATCAAGTCTTCCAATCCCATCTCTTCGAAAACTGTAACCAGTATCTCAATACACTCAGGAACACTGAATTCGACAAGTATACGCAGCAACCACAATAGGTGATCAGACAAACCTTCCATCTCGTTCCCCAAGCCACGAATTAACATTTTCATGGTATTTTGCGCTTCCTGTACAAGTATCTTTTCAGTCATGTCCCTGATCCCTGGACAACTAATTTCCTGGCTCAGATTGGCAGTAATTTGGTTCTTCACAAACCCCAATGTGTGGGAACCAAGACTGTAGGAAACCCAAGACAGCATTCGGCGGAGCTCATATTCCATGATCTGCAAGTAGTCTGATTGAGAAGGGATGAGTCTGGCGCGCAAGTCTGGCAAGGGCTTTATCTGCAGCTCATCGGTTATTACATATTTTATCTGCACACTCTCCTCCTCACTCCACGGAACTGCTTCCAAATATTCCATGCATGCTTCCGATACTTCCTCTACCAGCCATTCGTCAGCTACACTCAATATTTCTAGAGATTCAGATATATTTGACAATACACGGTGTCTCTGATTTTTGGGCCGATATAACATCTGAATGCATTTAACATAGCTCTCTGCCTTTTTCCCGTTATTAACTGTCATTTCCATTAGGTTTTCAGGAGAAGAAGACCACCGCTCGGACAACAAGGCTTTGAAATACTCGGATTTTTCTTTCAGCAGCGAGGAATGAAGATAAATGGGGTTCCCCTCATACGCAGAACCGTCTAAGTAGTTCAGTCGCAGTTTTACATCTGCAGTTGCTTGGTTGCCGTAGAATTGATGCATCGCCATTAAAGAACTGTTCTTCTTTTGATGATCAACCACAAAATTAAATTTCTGACTGGATCCGAGGACTAAAAATAATCTTCTTCGTGCCGACGGAATGCGGATATATAATGATACAACTAGTTTTCTTGGACAGAGAAAAAGTTTATTTTTAAATTTAGATCTTCTAAAAATAGGAAAAAGCGTGCCAACTGTTTAAAACTGCTTTGTTAGAAAATAGGAAGAAAAAAAACAAATAACACATTTATTAGTTGATGTACACGTTATGACCTATTGTTTCTCTAATGAAATGTTCAATTGTGATTTTCTATATGTTCTTGAAGTTGTTATTCTCTACGATGTGTTGAAATATTTATTTATTCATTTTGTTTTATGATTCCTAAACATGTGGTAGAAGGATCCAAATTATCTTCCACATATGCTTATCCTATTTTGATATACCTCTATATAATGAGAATTATAGCTATATTTTTAATTTATTAGTGTCTCTACCATGAAATTGATTTTGTCTACTTTTAACATGCTTCGATATTATTATTGAGTGATTTCTAATTACACTAAGCACTAATCATGTTTTTTTATATATTTAATTTCATTTGACCTTTGATGTTTTATACAATATATTGTCTTGTTTTGACTAAGAACTTCACATGACTATATAACATGATGTATGATCGATTCTATTGTGTGGCTCGCTATAGGTGATTATACACATGTTTTCACATTAGATAATATCTCTTGTTTCAATATTCACGGCTTATACTATTGAGCTTCTTACTACATGACATTTATATGATATGGATGTTCATGGTTATCTATAGATGAATGTATCCTCACTAACCACGTATAAGGAATGAGACATTAAGGCATGCCCAAGGGTGGGTATCATGTGAAGGTATAGGCACAAATTGCCATGAATAAAATGATCGTCTATTTTGCATTACATGAAATCCATACATCTATAGGCTTTTATATAGCCATATAGATAACTAAACAACTTCCTAATAAATAGGAAGAACAAAAAACAAATAACACATTTATTAGTTTTACGGGTCTAACAAACTAACAAATAAACTATACAGTTGTTTAAATAACAACTTATTTACATCCTCACATGTAATACTATAATAACACATACAATATTAATAATGTAAACATTATTTTCCTAACATTCCCCCCTTAGTGTTTACATGGGAAGAAGCACATCTAAAAATTGGAAACAAAATCGTATGCCTCTGCATACTTTTAGGTTTGCATAATGCTGGCTTAGAACTTGATGTCTGGATCTCTTTGCACATGACCGTCGGCTTCACCACAGTGAATACCTTACCATATGATCACACTTCCACCAATACACCTCCATACAAAAACTCAATAGTTCTCGCTTTCACTTCTAGTGAATGCTCTTTCACCAGCCGATCGATGAAGAAGTCTGATAGTCAAAGAATCTCCGTAGTTAGAGGATCACTCTAGTTCAGTTGCCCTCATATACGTTCTCAGATTCCAAAATGCACATTCTCCTCGTTTCAATCATAACAGGGGAAGGAAACCACATACCATTTTATGCCACACATACCACACAACTAAAAAAGAGATGCCACCATACCAAAATGCGGCCCCATCATTGGTGATTGATGAGAGGTGCTGATCGACCTCCATCCTCATGTGCCTCCGTCCTCTAGTTTCATGCTGTTAGCTAAACTGAATTTGAATTGAGGCTCAATTACATGCCTAAATAGAATGTCGAGTTTAACCGAAAATGCATTCCTAAGGCAATATTTTCTATTTTACAATTTTTAACAACTACAAAATGACCAAGACACGGACTTAACAAAAACTCTCCTGATGAAACTTTTGACATAAGATGACTCAAATCTTTTGATAACTTTATACTAATAATGACTATGGAATATAGTCATATCTTATTAAAAGGACTTTATTTTTGACACTTTTAAGTATAATAAAGAGATTAAATCTAATACCACAAACAAAAACACTAAAGACTCATATCACTATTGGAATATTTTACACTTGTTTCAAATGGTATAACATTACCTAATAAACAATTGGAACAAAGATAATACAAGTGACTATATATGTCAAGTTATTATTGACAATCTAATGGACATGCATCTTAAAAAAAAAATGCTTAAAGACGTTGATATTGACACATTAGAATTAGTATAGTAACATGTCCAAACTAGCTCTAAAATCACCACGTGGACAACATGGTTGTTGGTAGAAACAATGCAAAGTTTTGTGAGAATATTAATTAGAGGAATGTTATGAGTTGTTAGACACCTTGACATACCACTTCATGATTGGATCTCTATACTAGAATGCATGTTGAATATGGCGATAAGTGTGAAAATCCTATACCAGAGTGCATTTACTTCCTTGGATCTAAAAATATTACTGCATAACAAATTCAAATGAGTTTGTAGGAGTTTTGGTGCAACAAATCAAAAATTTATGCATCTGTGGCATATATAAAGTGGAATGTACATTTGAGTGTTCAGTGGTATCCTCTATCGACTTGATGTATGCTTTGATTTCTCCAATGATCTGTGCATGTCTAGTACATAGTGCCAGTTAGATATACAAATCTTCATGTCACACTTCAATTTCTCCTTGGCGTTTGACATGTATAATTCATTTTAAGAAAAAAAAAGAAACAACACAGATATATATTGACTAGATTGAAAGAGTATCCTGGCAGAATAGATGCGACAGAAACTATTGAATGGCGAAAGCACAAAGTCTTTGATTCACATTCAAGATATCAAATATCTTCTCAACAATAATGATGACTCACTCTAAATTACAACACCTCTTTCGTGAGCTTAATTGGTCTCATGCATAGGCTCCACACAATAGGACTTATATTTCTACAGCATGGTCCACCTATACATTTTATTTGTCACTCAAATGAAGAATGTGACATTCCCAAACTGCCAGAGCACACACTATTGCAGTCTTGTCATATGTATAATAAAACATCCACATGCTCTGATACTAGATGAAGGTACAAGAACAAATTTTCAAGAACAAAATGATCTTCTATTCTGCATTACATGAAATCCATACACCAGCTATTAAATATTCATATAGATAGCTAAACAACTTCCTAATAAATAGGAAGAACAAAAAACAAATAACACGTTTATTAGTTTTATGGGTCTGACAAACTAACAAATAAACTATATGACTTGTTTAAATAAGAACTCATTTATATCCTCACACATAATATTATAATAATACATATAATATTAATAATGTAAACATTAATTTTCCTAACATCATGACAATTTCAATCTACCTAAGATTCCACCTTCCTTATTGTGTTATTAAATGAAATGATATATAGTTCACATACTAACTTAAACTTATGTACATATACATATACATATACACACACATGTATATAGATATACATATGTATATGTACATAGACACACATTTCTTTTAGTTATGTAGTTGCAATATGCATATTATTCTAATGTTTCATCTAACTCTTTGTGGACTTTCCATGAAGTGTGAAATTTGTTTGGACTAACTCTTTTTGTATTTTATGGTACGTTGGATTATCTAGTTTGCATGTTCTAATTAGTAATTATACTAACAAATTACATGGGTGCTAACAAGGTGTGTTTTTATGGCGTCATCTCCCACTATCGATGGTTTATGCAACATGAGATACTAATGTAAAATTTGTTAGTGATATTGCATTTAGCTAGAATATACATTAATTAGGTTTCAGTCTAGTTCCATTAGGGATTTTAGGTGGAGCAATGGGCCATGAGGGTGAAATATCAACTTCCCTCTATATAAATTTTATTGTGAATTCACATTTGTAGATGTTAATTCCTATAAATTATAACACATATGTTCTTCCCCTCTACTCGAGGATGTTAGGTGTGGATGGTTTAACAAAAATTAAATCTTAATCATAGAACTGGTGATCAATAAGATATATAATAAATACATAAATGTAAACATGTGATGACAAATAAGTACAAGAAATAAGAGAATGAGAGTGACTTAGCTGATATCTGGTTGTCTATACTAAATATGGGTTGGAGTAATGGTGGAATAGGCTCAATATAGACTATGCATGCTTCTTTTGGGAGACAATGATCTACATGTGTTCTAGACAGTAGTGCACGAGTATGGAAAAGATCACCTAGGTCGCTAGTGTTTGATCTGGGCGTTAGTTTTTTGGCGAAGAATGCATATTTGGCTCTTTTAGTGATTAATAATGTTTCCTTTACTTTGTTATATGTCACATATACTTCACTTTAGGGTTATCATGTCACACTTTTACCTACAAAAAAAATCTTAGCTACCTGCATAAGACTCAAGCACACATTAGATGAAATAAACGATGCATATGCTTAAGTCAGGCTGCCCTCGACGGTGACCCAAATGTGATTATCACTGATCATTGCACTATATTTTAGATTCAATGTAGTTTTGGTGTGTGTGTGTGATAGAAGAACATGTCCCTTGAAGCTAGGTTGCCCTTGAAAAAGTTACACCAAGATAACAGAATATAACTACCTTTCCCTCAAGATAATGTGTGTGATTGAATTCAGAATTTTCCCTTCCTAGGTAGTGAAAAAATCAGACCAAAATGTAGTCCTTAAGTGTTCCTTTTCCCAAATATTAGATAGAAATTAGTGACCCACTTTCCCCATAGAATAGTTAATAGGCTGTGTATTTATGAATCTTTTGTTTTAATTTCTACACTTAGTGACACCAAAGGCTAACCCCAAACATAAATAAGAATTAGAAAAGACCCAAAATTAGGCACCAAGTGATAATTTGAAATATAAGCAAAAATGGACAAAAGTAGCAAGTAGAGACACTAAAGCCCAGGTGCTAGTGTCATTACTTGGTGTTATTATCCATATGAAAATAAACACACACTAGACCATAAACAGAGAATAGGATCCTTGTGACATGAACATAAAGCATAAATATAAAAAGTATAAGACAATGCCACAATCAAAATCAATAAAAGGACTAGGAGAGGTGTCACCAATGTCTAATTTTATCACTTAGGAATCATGTATATAATGACATACTAGAGGTGTAATATAATAGTAGTAAGTTCATAACTTTGTGTGTACATTTCCCCCCACCTTATGTTGGTGAATGAATATTTGGTAGCATAAAGTAGATAGGAAGATCTTACCTTGTGGAGATCCGAAGAAGATAGTAACCTATAACACATGCCAAATGGATATTTTAGGATGTGTATTATGGAGTCTAAGAGGGGATAATAACTATAGGGGTGACTTGTGTGTGTAGTGAAAAAAATACTTGCATTTATAACAGAATACTACCTTTGCCTAAGCATCTTCTATCTGAGAATGCTCATTGTTCCATTTTTTTTGCTTGTTGTAGGGATAAAGATGAACCTATAAAAGAAGAAAAGCGTAGTCATGTTCATGGTATATGAAATTTAAATTTAACTAAGAGAAATTAGAATATAAATGTGTGAGAAAAACAAGTGAATCAAAGATAGAGTACACTTGAATGATGAGAGAGAAAGGATAAAATATTCCTGTGTATTTTTACCTAGGAGAACTTTTTTCTAGGAGATGGTTGAGGGGTTGGGGGTTATAAATCTCATAACCATTGTGAATAATATGAGGATTTAGGCGTCTTGCTGTTAGAGTAAGAGTTTTTGGAGAGTATTCAGATTCACCCTTAGTCTATGATGCTTCCCCATGGATAAGTGCTACTCCAGATGGTCACCAGCCTAATAGTAACTAACCACAGATGACACTTTGTTTTAGGTATATCATTTCCCTGTATATGCCCTAGGTGTCACTCCCTATTAGATATTGGTAGGAAAAATACAAACTGAGAAAGAAGAGTAGTTTTTTCCCTTGCCTAAAATATGAAACATGCCATTGATTTTGTTCCTTTGTACTAGATAGTAAACTGGAGCTAAATCCTTGTTGTTGAATTCTCTATAAAATTGTTACTGAGAAATCTTCCAATTATTAAACTACCTATTTTCCCCTAGGAAAAAACCACCTAGGTGGGACACTAGCACCCACCATTCCTGTCCGATCTCGATGCTTCTGTCCCTATGTTTTTCTAGTGTAAGTCTAATTCTAAACCATTTTATGAGTCCTTATTCTATTAAATTCTAAGATGTACCATTTTTTTCCTGACTTCTAGACTACTAAGAGGGTGAAACAATCACTCAATGGTTTACCCCTCATTTGGGGTGCGTGAGATGGATCAAATACGACAACGACGCAAATGAGAGGTCTTGAAGTTGATGTGGACATTTGAAGAAGTATTCCTATAGGAGGAAAGGAGAATGTACATGGTAACAACCATGGATCATGCAACAAAAATGGAAATATAATTAGCAAGAAGTGTTAGTAACAAATAATCATATCATAGTATAAAAGAAATATATCAAGCATGTAAAAAAAGATCAAGATGACAATGTAGTAGCTTGTGAAAACCATGGGACACCACTTAGGATGTCACAAAACACTCAAGGCCTTCAAGGTCATGAAAGAAAAAAACAATCAATCATAGGGCATAGCCCACATATAATGGAAAATAAGTAACAATCATAGAAGACAAGGCACACGCAAATAGTATAAGTAGATAACCATGGTTGGAAGTAAGCCTACAGAATAAATGCTACACATGAAACATCTGTTAGCATGTTAGAATAATGAATAGTATCTCACTATATATATACATAGGATGAAATAGAATTAAAATTAGTAGATATTGGAATGATATCACTAGAATGTGGAAAGGTAGGGAGGATATATGCCCCCAGGAGCATCATTGGGACTAGTAGGGAACAATGTCAAGAATCATGCATCATGCGATAACTTGTATATAGCTGGAATTAACCTCAAAGTACCATGTGAATTCACATGTGTATATCTAAAAGGATAGAAAATACTATGAATCAAGCTAACATGATAGGCTAAATGCAACATGGAATAATATAAGAAATAAAAGATACATCCAAACAAGATTTGAGCTAATGTTTTTGAGCTTTTGTAAATATTTGAATGTTTTTATGTTACTAGGATATGCAATCCTATGACTAGGGAAGGGAATCAAGGTTTCCCCAGTGTGTATATGTACAAAGTTAGGTTCATGTTTGTAAATGTGTCCTTGAAAGTCATGTTTGAACTTAGAACAAGAGTATGTCATTGAGTGGCAAAGGTAACATAAGAGATACCATAGAATAATGTCAACATAGTGAGGGGATAATCCTATAGAGTCCAAGATTCCAACTACATGAATAGTAAGTGTAATGACATAACCAATAAGAGTGTGTCTATTAAGATAAACTAGATTATGCGGAATAATGGTAAAAAGTAGGTGTAATTTGGGAAGATAAGAAGTATTAAAGTTGTATGCAATAACTCATATGACTATAAAAGAAGCCATGAAAATAAATGTGGAAAGGGGTATTGTTTATCCCCATGGATGCAACAAGATGAGATATATCATTTGAGTCAATGCATAGAAGTTTGAAAAGTGCGTGAGTTAAGAGTATAAAGAATCATTATCAAATCAACACATTGTGTTCTTAATTTTGGTGAGGTGGATGCGAAAAGTGATGTAACATTGGAATTAGTAAGCATATGATCATTAGAATTGCATCGATAATTTTTGTAAGAAAAAAATTTGAAATTTATGGTCATGGTGACATTCTGAATGGGGATATAAGTGTCTCCCAATGCCTTAGACATCCTATATTTATAGACCACCATAGGGTAAAATTATGTAGATATAGGTAAGTGTGGAGAAGTATGCATTAGGGATCAAGAATAATTTGGATGAAAGTTAGACATAGTGGGAGGAGTATCATGTTTACCAATAAAAAGTTCATCATATAAACTAGTAGCACTTTAGTCCATCACAAGAGCAGAATGGTGTATAATGTTACTAGTAACTTCATTATCATGTATGAGAGGAATATCAAAAATTATAGCAACACGAGGTGTGGAATATATTGTAGAAATACTCATAAAATAAGTTATTACAAGATTATTGTGTGTTATGACATTAGTAGAAGGGACTGCATGCATAGTATGTAACCAAGGACGACCTAGAAGGATACTATAATTGATATTATGAAGCATAAGGTGACATAGAACATTGCAAGTACAAGGTCCTACGGAAATGGGTAGAGTGATTCCTCCCAACACTTTCTTAGGTGTATTATCAAAACCACACATACATAGAGTAGAGGGAGTTAAATCAACGACATAAATCCCTAGTTGATGGAGAAAAAAGATGTTACATATTAAGAAAAAATCCATTATTAACTAAATTATGCTTAATAGGAACATTATACATGTGAACAAGAATATACAATGGGGGAGAATGGTCAACAATTGTTTGGGAATAAACAATAGACTAAAGAGATTGTGTGCTAGATGAAGATTCATGGGAGATATGATAGCTAGGAGATATGGGAAATCTAGATAGATATTGATAATGATCCCTGAGATGTAGCATGATGAATGAAATATATTGAAACCCCCCACCAAAGAAATATACCCTAATGTCACTAGGGTTAGGGTTATGATTTTCGATGATAGGGTCAGGTTCACCAAATAATTTAATAAAAATCAAATCTTAATAAGAGAAATCATGGTCAATTATATATATTAGAAATACACAAATGTAAACATGTGATGAAAAGAAAGAACAAACAACAAAATGATGAGATTGAATTAGCTAATATCTAGTTGTCTATACTGAATATGATCTAGAGTGATGATGGAATAAGATCAATTTGGTTACTGTACATGCTTCATTTAGGAGATGATGATCTATTGAAGTGCTGGATAGTAGCTCAAGGGTATGGAAGGGATCACCTGGGGTGCTAGTTTTTTATCAAGGTGCAAGTTTTCTAGTGATGAGTACATATTTGTTTCTTTTCGTGTCTGATAGTGTCACCTTCACATTATTATATGTCACATATTATTTAATTTAATTTTCTCTTGTCACACATGTACTTGTAAAACAAAGGTATCTTCTTATACAAGACTCAAACACACATTGTATGAAACAAAATATGCATATGTTTTAGTTAGAGTGACCTCTGTGGTCACCCCAATGTGACTGTCACCAAGTGTTGCACTACATTTTAGACTCAATGTATTTCTTGTGTGTGTGTGTGTGTGTGTCTGTGTGTGTGTGTGTGTGTGTGTGTGTGTGTGTGTGTGTGTGTGTGTGTGTGTGGGCGCGCGCGTGTGCGCATGTGATAGAATTATGTCCCTTGAAGCTAGATTACCCTTATGGAAGTTGCACCAAGATAACAGGATATAACTAATTTTCCCCCAAGATAATGTGTATAAGGGAATCAAAATTTTTCCCTTCCTATGAAGTGAATTTAATGCAACCCAAAATACAGTCCTCAAGTGCTCCTTTTTCCCAAGTAGTAGATATAAAATAGTGACCCACTTCCCCCTTAGAATAGTTAGTAGGTTGTGTATATATATGACTCCTTTGTTTGAATTTCAACACTTAGTGACACAAAATGATGATCCCAAACATGAAATAAGAATTATAAAAGACTCAAAATCATGTGCCAAGCAATTAATTTGAAATATAAACAAGAATGGACAAAAGTGTCAGGTAGGGACACTAGTGTCTAGGTGCTAATGTCCTTATTCGGTGCTACTATACTTAGGAAAAGAAAAATAAACTAGACCATAGACATAGTCATGGATCCCTACGACATGTCCAGAAAGAAAAAATACAAAAAGTATAAGACAATGTCATAATCAAAATCAATTGAAATCAATAAAAGGATTAGGAGAGGTGTCATCAGTGTCTAATTTTCTCACTTAGGAATCATGCAAATAATGACATACTAGATGTGCAATGTAATAATGATAAGTGCATAATTTGTGTCTATAGTGGATTGGGGGATGATTAGGTTGTTTTTTAGTTCCCTTAATGATGTGACTAGAGCCTGTTTTATAAGATTTGAAGGATTAAAGAGAGGACAATCATCTCCAATAAGAAGATGAGGTGGGTATAATAATAAAAGAGGTGAAATGTCTCATGACTAGAAAGAGGATAACATGGAAGGATTCTAGAACCAAAAAAGAGGCATATGGATTAAGAGAGATAGAGACTAAGGGAATAACAATTATGGTAGTGGAAGAGGATGGGATGACCCATGTAGGTATTATGTTTTCTATAGGTGTGGTGAAGAAGGGCACATGAAATTTGAATGTTTGCAATAATATGCACAAGAGAGGATACCAAAGGATCATCCTAGAATAAATTTGATTGAGGATGTGGTTAAAGAAAAAGACACAAAAGTTTCACTAGATGTGGGATGGAATCTCACAATGAGAATAATGATGACCACCCTAAGGAAATAATACTTTGAAGGTGGTGAGCCATGGTTCTAGACCAATATTTTCTAAACAAGGTACACATATGGAGGAAAGGTATGTAACATTATCACTGATGGTGGATTTTGTGAAAATATGGATTCCAAAGAAATGGTAGATAAGTTACGGTTGTAATGTGAAAAGCATAATTTTCCCTATCATGTCTAATGGATCAAGAAAGGGAATGAAGTTATAGTAGATAAGAGATGTTTGATTAATTTTTCTATATAAAATAATTATAAGGATGAGATTTGGTGTGATTTCATTCTATTGGATGCATGCCATGTTTTGTTAGGGAGAACATGCCAATTTGATAGAAAGGTAATTCATGATGGGGCAAAATACCCATAGCTTTTGGAAGGATGAAGTAAAGGTGGGTTTTTAACCACTTGAAGAAGAAAACAAATAGAGAGCATATTTTACACCAAGGATTTAATAATTGAGATGAAGATGACATGGATTTTCTATGCATTAATGGTAAAGAAAGAAGATGCAAAAATGGTACCCATACTAACTGAAGAAAAAAAGTCTCTAGAATTTTTTTAAATGTAATACCAAAAGAGTTACCTTATGGGTTTCCACTGAAGAGGTTTATTCATCATCACATTCATCTGATTCCAGTGTCATTCCTACCAAATCAATATGCATGTAGGATGATCCCAACACTACATGAAATAATAAATAGATAAGTATCTGATTTGGTGAAGAAAGGGGCTATACGAGAAAGTATGAGACCATGTGTAACCCCAACACTATTGAATCCAAAGAAATATGAGATGTGGAGGATGTGTTCAAATAATAGAGATAACAATAAAATTCCCATCATGTATAGGTTTCCTATACCCCACCTAGATGGCATGATGGATGTGCATGCAGGAGCTAATTTTTTTTAAGGTTGATCTAAGGAGTGGATACTATCAGATACGGATTTGGGAAGGGGATGAATGGAAGACAACGTTCAAAATTGGATATGGTCTATATGAGTGGTTGGTAATGCCATGTGGATTATCTAATGTACCTAGTACATTTATGAGGATGATGAATCAAGTTATACGAGATTACATTGACAAATTTGTGGTAGTCTATTTTGATGATATAATAATAATCCCAGTATAAGTAAAGAGGATCATGTATTGTATTTGACGCATGGTGTTGCAAGTATTAAGGAAAGAAAATTTATATGCAAATTTGAAGAAATGCAAGTTTATGCAGACGATCTTGGTATTTTTGGGGTTAGTAGTTTCAGAAGATGGTGTGAAGATGGATGCAGGTAAGGTAAATGCAATTGTTAAATGGACCTATCCCAAGAAGCGTAATAGAGGTTAGAAAAGATTCTATGGATTGGCTATTTGTATAACAGAAAGTTTATCAGAAACTTTAGTATTATTATGACACTAATAAACATACTCCATGAAAGGAAAAGTGTTTGTGTGGACAAAGGAAGCAACAAAGAGATTTTTAATTATCAAAGAAGAAAGCGACGAGTGCACCTATTTTGGGCTTACCCAAATTGAACAAAATATTTGAGGTTGACTGTGATGCTTCACTTGTGGGAATTGGTGCTGTTTTAAGTCAAGAAGGAAGGTCCTATATCATATTATAATGAGAAGCTGAATGAGGTACATAAAAAATATTCTACTTATGATATCGAATTTTATGCCTTTGTACAAGCACTAAGGTATTACGGGCATTACATTGATGCTCAAAGGAGTTTATTTTGTATACATGGATCACCAGGCCTTAAGATTTGTGAACACACAAAAAATTTGAACAGTAGGCATACAAAGTGGGTTTCATTCTTGCAGGGGTACATATTTGTCCTAAAGCATAAATTAGAAAAACAGAACCAGGTAGTTGATGCTTTGAGTAGACGTTTTTCCTTACTAACCGTTATGGTTAGTGAAGTGGTCAGGGTTTGAAGCTATTAATAAAGACTTGTATGACCCGAGATTTTGAATTTGAGAGGATTGTTGAGCAATAAAGGTGTCAAAAACTAGGTGAGATGTGTAATATTTTTGATGATTAGTTTATGCAAGATGGTTATTTGTTTATAGGGAAACAATTATGTATTCCATTTGGATCTATGAGGGATAATATTTTAAGATAATTGCATAATGGTGGCTTGGGCGGTCATTTTGGGAAGAATAAGACAATAACATTAGTGGAGGAAAAGTATTTCTGGCCAAAGCTAAAGAGAGATGTGGTAAGATATGTTTCAAGATGCAGGATATGTCAGGTTTCTAAAGGACATTGCACAAAACATTGGATTATACATGCCATTACCAGTGCCAACAGGGACATGGATAGACTTGAACATGGATTTTGTATTGGGGCTACCAAACACACAAAAAAGTAATGATTCAATTTTTGTTATGGATAATTTTCTAAGATGATGCACTTCATTGTACGTAAGACAACAAATAATGCTACAAGGATAGCAGATTTGTTTTTCAAAGAAGTTGTTAGGTTACATGGAATCCCAAAGTCTATCACTTGGATAGAGACACCATTTTTTTCAGCCACTTTTGGAGAATCTTATGGATAAAGTTAGGCACTACTTACAGTTCAGTGGTGCATATCATCCTCAAACTAATAGCCAAATAGAATTTGTGAACATGAGATTAGGATTTTGTTTTGAGATGTATTGTTGGGGAGAAACCCAAACAATGGGATTTTGCATTGCCACAAGAAAATTTTTCCTACAAAATTTCAGTGAATAGGTCAATGGGTATGCAAAAATTTCCAAATATTTATGAAATACTACCTAATAGTGTTTTAGATTTGGTGCAAATACCTATTTCAACAAGGGTGAGTGATGATGTAGAATCCTTTGCAAATCATATTCAAAAATTAAAGGAAACCAAAAGGGAGAAGTTACAAGAAAGTAATGAAAAATGTAAGATGACAACATATATCACTAGAAGATAGAAGATATTCAAATAAGAAGATATGGTGATAGTTTGTTTGAGGAAGGAAATATTTCCTAAAGGAAGATAAAACAAACTTAAGTATAAGAAAATTGTTCCTTTTAAGATTGCGAAAAAGATAAATGACAATGCTTATGAGGTAAATTTGATGCATAATTTTTCCATTTATCCAACATTTAATGTTTTAGATTTGTATGCATTTCATGAAGTGGAGGATATCATGGGATAAAATAAAGAAATAGACACGAAGGAATAGATTTTGAGGAAGAAGAAAGAGAAGGTGGCACATGTTCTTAACAAGAAAACAATCAACACAAGACAAGGTAGTTTTAACAAGTATTCGATATAATGGGAAGGTTTACAATAAGAGGACAACACACAGATATTAGAATGGGAACTAAAGAAACT
This sequence comes from Taxus chinensis, assembly GCA_019776745.2. Lineage (NCBI taxonomy): Eukaryota > Viridiplantae > Streptophyta > Pinopsida > Cupressales > Taxaceae > Taxus > Taxus chinensis. The sequence goes on from CM034150.1 coordinate 808,551,821, forward strand.
TGACATATAAAACCTACAACAATTCAATCACAAGAACTCGCAAGAGATGATTTTTTTTGGCTAGGGAAGACTAATGTGGATTCGGTGGCCTATCTTACGGAGGCCATAACTTTTGATCCGGGAGTCGAAACGACTTTATTTTTTATGGAAAGATCTCAAAAAGTTCAAATCTGTGTTAAGTGGTGTTAGCCACTTATAGTCCATCTCGATAATTTTTAGAGGCTTAAATCATCCATATAGGGCCCGATAATTGGGATTGATTTTTTTTTCAGTTTTTTTAAAATTTCAAAATATCATATCTTTGTAACAACGAGTCAACTTGGCTTGCAACTCAAGGAATAAGTTAGTTTAGGTACGTGGTCAATGTGTGGAAATTTTTAGGATATATAAAGTTAAATTTAGAACTTAATAAAAATAACAAGTTTTACTAAAGATAGAAAGTTTAGTCAAGTTTAGTTTAGAAGTCAAGTTTAATTAGGAGTCTTTTGGAATTCAAATAAAAGACCATCTAATGTAATTAAAAAATTGGAGAATAAGGAGGTTAATTAGAGTTTATCAAAGAATTAAATTTTTATCTAGTCTAATACTATTTTAAATTGTTGTTTTTCAAGCCTCATCAGTTTCTGTGGTGTTAACTTTTCTTGATTTGTCTGTTGTCATCAATAAATTGAGATTGGTTTTTTTAATTATAAAATACTAAAATAGAAATCAAAGTATTTTTAAGCCTTGTTATCCAAGTGGCCCTCATTTTCGATTTGATAGTAGTGAAATATGTTCAATGTAGTCAATTTTTTACGCATCTAAAGACGAGAGAGACAAAAAAAAAAAAAATTTAAAAAACCCAAAATATTCTAATATTAGGGGATGAATATATTTTATTTACATGGATTAAGCCTCTAAAAATATTGTATTTAGAGTATTTTGTTTTTATAAAATATTTGTTGGGCACTTAAGCAAAAGAAATTGAGGTTGACATCGTTAGCAAATATGTTGTTTTCAAAAATGGTGCTTGAGAGCGACAGGGAGAGCGATGGAGGTACTGTCAGCACAGTTTCTATAGTTCTAGCTGTAGAATGTCTGTGCACTAAGCCTAAAATTGCTGAGGAAAGGCTGATCTCTGGCCAATATCAGACGGGGAACGAGAGCGAAGGGAAGAACAATGGAGGTACTGTCGGCGTAGTTTCTGCAGTTCTGGCTATAGAATGTCTGTGCACTAAACCCAAAATTGTTGAGGAAAGGCTGATCTCTGACCAAAATCAAACGATTGTAAATCAGCAAAATGAAAAAATGGAAACGCTGGGATCCAAACCTCTAGCCTGGAATAAGATTCTTCAAAGCCCTAACATTAAAGTGAGTCCGCACTCTCCTTAAAAAGGTCAGTTCAAGGGGGAGAAGGACAGTGGAGGTGCCACTTGCCTGATGGTCCCAGATGGCTGTGTTGATAGGGCTTTGAGCAAAGTGAATCTCTCCCTTGTTGGTAAGTTTCTTGGCTCTAGACCTAATATTGATTTTATTAGAAAATAGGCTCTGAGAAAGTGGAAACCTAAGGGGGATCTGAGTATTACCATCATGCCACGGGGTTTTTTTCTGGAAAAATTTAATCAGCAAGCTGATTTGGAATCGGTGCTTCTGGGAGGTCCATGGTGGCTAGGTAATATGGGCCTCTTTTTGAAAAAATGGTATCCTGGATTTGACACTAATACTGAAAATATAAACACCATTCCAATCTGGTGTAGGCTCCCTGGGCTACCATTGCATTTTTGGGATGATGAAATTCTGCTAAACATTGCTAAGTCCTTAGGTGCTCCTATTGGACTGGATGGGCCCATGAGGAACAGGTCCAGAATTGCTTTTGCTTGATTCTGCATTTCTTCTGAAATGGAGCAGGAATTACCAGAGTACATCATCTTGAAATCTAGGTATGGGGTGTGGACTCAAAAAATTGAGTTTGAAACTTTTCATTTGACATGTAAGCATTGTCTTCGCATAGGGCACTCCATCAAAAGCTGTCCCAAGAAGGAGTTCCCTACAATGGAAGCTGAACAACCTATGGATGGCTCAGTCTTGAGTAAGGAATGCAGGGCTCTTCACACTGATAGCTGGAGTGATGACAAAGCCCCTAGTCAGACGGAGTTGGACTACAATAGAAAGGGAAAAAAAAGGGTTTTAGAACTGAAATAAGGAAACATTTGGTCTAGTTTCCTAAAACCCCAGCAGCTACTCTTCTTGCACCACATATCAAAGAAGACTTGGAAAATCCTATAAAGGTGTCCTTGGTGGTGAACGAGCAAGAAGGAACTGTGAAGGTTAATATAGTCCCTAATGATCAATATCAGATCAATAAGGAAGATGAGATAGATAAACCTCTGTGCATCTTTAAGGAAATTTAAGACAAGGTTAGTATGGATATTAAAGAAACTTTGCAGAATAACACTCCTAGGGGAGAGGGTAAATTATCTACAGATATACCTCCTTGCTCCAACAATAGGTCAGCAGTTTCACCTACTTGCTACAACATCAGAATAATTGATCCACACTCAATTGATAGGAATTAGAAAGAGTGTGAAGAGGGAGAAGTTACGCCTGTCAAAGAAGATGAGGAACTAAATTCTAGATTTACAAAGGTCATTTAAAAAAAAAAGGAGAATGAAAGGATTTGAAATGATCCCAGAATCACTTTACAGTGATAAGAAAAAGAAAAAGGACAACTGGGAAACCTCGACATCAAGAACTACTAGATCTTCTACAAGAAGACTAGTAGACTTTGGAGGTAGTTCTAAAAGAGGAAGACCCTCAAAAAAGGCTCTTAGGTCTAAGACAACTAAGAGAGACATTGCAGATGGCATTCAACGTCAATTGAACCATCAGGAAATCCCAACTCCCAATCATTCCAAATGAAGATTATTTTTTGGAACATCTAAGGTCTGAATGGAAACTCCAAGCAGAGAATCATCAAGGAGTTGCGGGATTCTAGTAGTCCTAGTATTTTGATTTTGCAGGAAACTAAGATGAAAGCTAAGATCCTTGAAACTAATAAAAAGAGTTTCTGGGAAAGCTCTGAAATGGTGGCTGTAGACTCTCAGGGTGCCTCTGGTGGTCTGGCTACTCTTTGGGATACAAGGCATTATACTGGTACGGTTCTTATTGCTAGCACTAATCATCTTATAATCAAATTTCTTGCTATTGAGAATAATGGTGAATGGATTCTCTCTAACATATATGCCCCTAATACGGTTAGTGGGAGAAGAAAACTTTGGGATGATCTTAAAACCTTTAAAAACCAATATAGTACGGCTAACTGGCTTATTATGGGTGATTTTAACTCTCCTCTAAACCCAGGTGAAAAGTATGGAGGAATTTCCAGCTTTTCTACAGGTATGGAGGATTTTGTTGATTTTATTGCCAAACATAATCTATTAGATGTGGATCTCCATGGGAATAAATACACTTGGAATAATAGAATGTTGGGAAAAGATCTTATCCAGGTAAGATTGGATAGAGTACTGATTTCAGCGAGCTGGATTCTCAGTCAAGACTTTCACCTCTCTTCCTTGCCCAGAGTTGGATCGGATCACAATCTGATTGCTTTAAATCTTCTCAATTGGACTAAACCCACCAGAAGCTCATTCAAATTTGAAAAGATGTGGATGGAGCATGAAAACATCTATGACAAGATAAAAGAATAGTGGGGTTGGAATAGTGAAGGCACTGCTCAATTTAGATTGATTCAAAAGCTCAAAAATGTTAAAAAGCAAGTTAAAATATGGAATAAAAGCGTTTTTGGCAATGTGTTTGATAAGAAAAAGAAGCTAAAACAAAAGCTCTAGGATTTGGAAATAAAAATGGATACAATGGGGAGATCTGTTGAAGACCAAACTAATGAGAAGAATATTCTTTCAGAGTTGCATACGATTTGCAGCAGAGAAGAATCTTTATGGAGACTTAAGTCTAGAGCTATCTGGCTTAAAGAGGGAGATAGGAATACAAAGTTATTTCATATGACCACTTTGAAGCACAAAGCTTGTAATAGGATCTTGGAAGTGGCTAAAAGTAACATAAATATTATAAAAGATCCCAATGGCATCAGGGAAGAAGCACTAGATTTCTATAAAAAACTTCTTAAGGAGAGGAATATCATCAATGCTGAGGCTATTTCTTTTATGTTGGAGGCTATTCCCCAAGATAAAATTGAGGAAAAGAGATTTAGAAATATCACCAAACATGTCACGCTTGAAGAACTACAAAATACTGTTTTTACTTTAGAAGGTGACAAGGCTCTAGGCCCGGATGGTTTCTCCATTAATTTTTTCGAGAAATTTTGGGAAATTTGTTCGGATGATCTTCTTAGAGCAGTGAATGAATTCTACATAACTGGAAATCTTTTGAAAGAGCTGAACAACACTCACATTGTGCTGGCCCCCCAAAAAATATATGCTAAAGACTTCAGACCCATCATCCTGGTGAACGCTATCTATAGAATTTTTACCAAAATTATTGCTACAAGGCTTCAACTCATTATGAATGATTTAATCTCAAGGTAGCAGAGTGCATTCATCAAAGGAAGGATTATACAAGATGGAGTGATTATGGTTCATGAGACCATTCATTCTATGGAAAATAATAAAAAAGCAAATATGGTTCTTAAGCTTGATATGAATAAAGCCTTTGACAAGGTTTCTTGGGTTTTTCTTGACAAAGTCTTAACTAAATTTGGTTTTCCGGACAAATTTAGAAAAAGTATTGAGGCTTGTATCTCTACGGTCAGATTCTCAGTGGTGGTTAATGGTGAGCCTGTGGGTTTTTTCACTAGCAACAGAGGGCTGAGGCAAGGGGACCCCATCTCCCCCCTACTCTTCATTCTTATGGCTGATAGCCTTAGTAGTACAATCAGTAAAGCAGTCAATGACGGTCTTTTGAAAGGCTCAAAGCCCACTTCCATCAGCCAAGCTGTCTCCCATCAGCAATTTGTGGATGATACTATCCTCCTTCTTTTGGCTTTCGTCATTGAAGCCAAGGCTACCAAGGCTATTCTACAGCTCTACGAATCTGCTTCTGGACAAGAGATCAATTATGATAAAAGCTCCATTTTTTTCTTTAACACTCCTGAAGAAAGACAACTTAAAATTGCTAAAATTCTGGGCTATAAAATAAGTGCGCTTCCAGCCACTTTCTTGGGCCTTCCTCTCGGCACTAAAAAATTCTCTAGCAAGGTGTGGGATGATTTATTGGAGAGATTTCAAAAAAAAATGGTGGGTTGGAAAGGAGCCATTTTGTCTAGTGCTGGTAAGTGCCTGCTCATAAAAATTACTCTTCAAAATTTGCCCATTTATATCATATTGCTCTTCAAGATCCCCTCTTCCTTCAGAGAAAAGATTGAGAGGATTCAGAAAAAATTCTTATGGCAGGGCATGGAAGAGAAGTTTAAATTTCACTTAGTGGCTTGGGATAAGGTTTATACCCCAAAGTCTATGGGTGGATTGGGCATAAAAGACATCGAGAAAATGAATGAGGCTCTCATTGTGAAAATGGGTTGGAGAATGCTTTCAGAGAAACAACCTTGGATAGAGTTAATCAAAGCTAAATACCTAAATCAACAAACTGCCTATTCTTTCCTGCAAGATGAGCACCTCCCCTATGGTTCCATTTTTTGGAACAATCTGGTTAAGAGTAGAAATTTCATTAAGTAGGGTAGTAAATGGAAAGTGGGTGATGGTTGGGATATAAATTTCTGGGATGATAACTGGTTTAATGGCAATCTTATGGACAGATTTGGGATAGTTAAGGACAATCTTGTAAACAAATATGGCATTAAAATCAAGGATTATATTGAGGGAAATGGCAATAAAAAGAAATGGAAAAACATTTCAGTGGAGAGGGATGATCTGACACAAATTATATCCTCCCTCCAAGTTCAGTTAGATCTTATTCCCTTAAGTCAACTGGACACCAAGGATGAGATGGTCTGGAATAATTCCATTGATGGGGACTATTCTGTCAAAATTGGCTATAATACTTTCTTCGACAGAATTCAAACAAAGTTCAATTGGAATAAGATTTGGATGGCTGAATTAACTCCTAAAATAAATTTCTTCCTTTGGCTGGCTATCAGAGGCATGATTCTTACCACTAACAACCTGATGAAAAGAGGTTTTATAATGCCTACTAGATGCCATCTTTGTAAAAAAGACTCTGAGGAAATCAGTCATTTATTTATCCATTGTGATTATGCTACCAGAATATGGAGTTTTGCCCTCTCTAAATTTGAAGCTCTTTGGGTGATGCCGAAGGATTTCAATAAGCTTTGGACTCAATGGAACCCACCCTATAGGCATTGTGTTGTCAGAAGGATCTGGAAGCTTATTATCCCTCATATTATTTGGAGGATATGGAAAGATAAAAATGATATTATTTTTAGAAATAAGAATCAATACTATAAACTCAATATTGGTAAAATTTCTAATGATATCAAAGAAAATATTGCCAGATTTAAACCCCCCAAGAACAAGAGTTATCCAGAAAATGAAGAATGTCTTAACCAACTCGCAGATTGGAGCTGTCAATAGCAGTAGCAATTCCAGAAATAGTATTGATAGATCTTTGATTCAATGGCATCCTCCTGATTTTAACTGGTATAAATTAAACTTTGATGGGGCCTCTAAGGGTAACCCTGGGATTGTGGCAGGGGGAGGAGTGATCTGGGATCATAAAGGTAGTTTGATTGCTGTGTATGCTGGAAAAATGGGAATTCAAACCAATCATTTTACCGAAGAATTATCTACTTTATGGGGGCTGAGAATTACTCAGACACATAATATCCAAAATCTCATTCTTGAAGGGGACTCCCTGAATATCATTAATCACCTTAATCAGTGCTCACCTCCAAGTTGGAACATCAAGGATTTTATCTTAGAATCAATAAGTATCTGCCACACCTTCAAAAACATTCGGATCATGCATACTTACCGGGAGGGTAACAAGTTGGCAGATGCATTGGCTAATTATGGCATTAATGTTAATCACATTGTTTGGGATAATAATAGCATTCCTAAATAGCTACAAAGCAGCATTCAAGCGGATATCTATACACATGCAAATTCATGATTTGGGTTATGATCATTGGGAGTGGATTAGTATTAATAAAGCTCTCACATGTGCTGACTTTAAAAATAAGCCTATACATATCTTGTCGAACAATCAAGATTGTATGAAGTATAATGAAAAGTTCAAGTGGATTTATATAAACTTGGAAGTCGCGCATGCGGGCAACATTGTGCTCTCTACAATATGGTTACAAGTATCTACGGATCCCCAAGACAGTAATAAGGCTAATGATGATTAGGAGTGGGCTAGCAAAAGGGCCGTAGTTCCCACATGCGAACTTCCTCAGGTTCAAATCAGCAGTCATGTGGGTGTTCGTGAGAAAAGCAACGGCTATTCTAAACAGCAATTTCACTACGTGGATAACAATAGTGAAAGGTGGACTGATTTTAGCACTCTTAAGGTCTCTAAATTTTTTTGCAAGTAGTTAAGCACAGTGACAATGCCCCCCCCCCCTTGCCAGATAGAGCCTAGCGCGGATCCGGATTGGAAGGATAATGTGGAGCTTTGGAATATTCTTAGCCAAGGAGGCATCACCAGCTTTATGGAAAAGATTTAGGGCCATGATCAAAGTATTTCAGTGTGTTTTACGAAGGAGTGGAAGGATCGAACTGTGGTTCATGGGGGGCAGAAGATTTCGATTAACCAGGAGTTAATTGCTGAAGTGACTGGACTTGGCATGGAAGGGTACTGCTTTTTTAATAAGAGGGTTGACAGAGATGCTGAGGAGAGGAGATTTGTTGAGGGAACAGAGAAGTTGATCTTTGTCACAGCAGGTCTGCTTGCTAGTTCGATCCCTTCGCCTTATGATGAAGTTACCCGTATGATGGTGCATTTCATATCTTTGGAAGGGAGGTTCGTCACTATGCCCCCTCTGCCCAGTTCTGTGGCCGCTAGCCCCATCTCTCCACATTCAGTCCCCGCCACTGCTGTAGTCACCCCTCTTCCGGCCTTCCCGGCTCCTTCTTTCATTCCCCCCACCTCTGCCCCCACCCCCTTTGCTTCCACTTCGGCCAGACCGGTTACCAGGTCCTCTAGAAGACTGAACCTTGATACCCCTATTGTGGGGAAGGGTCCTCAGGAGATTGAAACTGCCCATAACCTCCTTCATATTAGCAGTGCTAGTTCTCAAGAAGCACATATGGAGAGCTCCACAAAAAGGCTGGAGGCCTTAGAAGCTGACATGAAGCTGTTGAGGGAAGAGGTTAAAAACATGGCAAAATAAAAAAGGTAAGAGGAAGGAGGAGGAGGTGGCTATGGATAATAGCCAGCTTAAAGATATTTACAAGAAGCTGAACTCCTTAGAATCCCGTTTAGGGAAGGCCAAGACTCGCCATGATTATAATATGACCATTTTTACTGCTATTGAGGAGTTCATTGAGTAGCATGTCCGAAGTGTCTCCAATCTCAGCAGGGTTCTGGCTATTCTTTGGGGAACTGATAAGGAAAGCAAAAGGACCATTGATCAGCTGGATGTTACTGACTCTGCCCACATGATGACCTTGAGGATGTTCAAATCTTGGTAGATTATCAAATCCAGCATCGACAAAGCCGCCAAGAAGTAATTGGGGGTGCTTTTGCTGCACTTCTATGTAATTATTGTTTTTTTTTTGCTATCGTTTTGCTGCTTTTCTATAGTTTTCGCTCTATTTTGGTTTTGTAGTGGTAGCTGCTCTTTGGCTACTTTGGGATTCATTGTCCCATCTAGATTTTTATCCTTTTTATTCTATTTCTCTTTCCTATTCTGGCTTCTAGGCCCTCTTTTGTTCTCAAGGGTATAGTCCCTTTCAAAAAACTATTTGCCAAAAATAAAAAATAAAGACACTCCAATAAATTCACACTTATTTAGGTATCCTAAGATACCTATTTCATGTTCTCCATTGAAGTGTACTAGACATAGGCTCATGTGCATAAATAGAGATAATTAAGTTTCAAGAAGACACTAACAACCACTAACCCAAATATTTTCTTCATGTGGATATACCTTGTATTAGAGAAAAGGGAATTCCTAGGATAACCACTAATACCCATGATGTATATAAAAAAACACAAGGATCTCCACGTACCAATTCCAAGATTCATGGAAGCACAACACCTGAAATTAGAAGAGTTAAATGGTTGTGTAAGAAAACATACATGAGGCAGTCCTAAAATAACTCTACAAATCAACTAGTTAGAATGACATACCTTCCACCTTTGCCTTACATTGGATAAAATATCGCATGAGCCACCATAAAAAATACAAGTTTCATGTCAAAACCATAAGACACCAAAAACTTGTAGAGGAGTGACCATTAGAATTACCTATGATTCAAATATGTCTCCAAAACACTATGATACACCATCGAGGTAATGTGAAATTTCAAATTAGAATAACCTCCCTAGTCCTAACAAGTTTAGAGTTTCTTCTTGAAACCATAATACTTACCGCAATTCATGGTTACAACCATTGTCTACCAAACCTCGAGTTGGAAATTTATACATTTTTTGAGTGGCCATCTAAGAATTATTATAGGAACAAAAGCTAATGATAACCTCGTAAGGGTGATGTCATCAAGGGTCACTTATTGGAGGGAATACCCATCTAATATTGGTCTAGATAAGTGGCAACATAATTTACTCCAAGGAGGATAGGATGATTGACCCAATCCATAGTGTCATAGAAACATAGTATAATATTAAATTTAATGTAATCTAAGTTCGATATCATTTCAAATGGTGTTTCAACACCTTAACATCTTGATTAAGCACTTTCCCATTTATAAATTTCCATTGCAAGTACCCAGTAAATTGATAAATGAACCAACTGCAATATATAGGGAACACATGACTTATGTTTTATAACGGGGAAGGGACTAAATATTTCAAGGGGTTATTACATGTTATAGTATCAACCAAATCATGGTTTATTTTCATAATTATGATACAAATACCCTTTTTAGTTTAAGTTCACTAACATGTAATCAGGAAAATGAATAGGACTCATCGTAACTAACCAAATAAAATGTATTCAATGCGATGGAATTTTCTAAATGTGATGCAAGTAATATTCAACTTAAATCATTTCCACACAAGCATGAAAAAATGAACCTTTCTCCCGATAACCATAAAATAATATAATAGATGATAAAAAGTCTTCAAATACATCTTTTTATGATTTTTAAAGCACTATATATATAATTATCATACTTCAGTTCTCCATTACATTTACAATTACTTAAATTTATTTCACTTTACCAACATGAACATGAAAGAGTATATCTAAATAAAAAAATATTACATTTTTCACACTTGAAAGATAACATGGTAGAGGACCATGTACATCGCTAACATTCTTTTTTATCAAACAAATAATATCATTACACTACATACAACCTGTAAAACCATGTAACCATGGGTCAACGACACACACTAGTATGGACATGCCCCTTCCATTTAACCCATTAACAGAACTCCCTAACCAATTTAGTATTAGCGAGAAAGTGAAATATACATTTTCTATACTATTTGTGATCATGCTAAACTTTTGCAATAGCTAACTACAAAGACTAACACCTAGTAGTCTAGACCTAAGCTCAAGTTTATAGATGAACCAACAAGATCATAACTTATGAGAATGCATAATGAAAATTACATGAATTTACTCATGTAATATATAAGCATTCTTTTTGGAATTAGGGTAATTTTTTAGGGTGTTGAAAGGACCCACATCCTTGTACAATTGAGGATTTTTTGAGAAGATCCACAACGTAGGTTATAATGAACGGTACCACCATTAGGAACCCAATTGAAGTAACCATGAAACCATAGTGAAGATGCAATGACCAGAGATAACAACCACATCGAGTAGAGTAAAAACCAATGACGGTAGCAAGAGTAGCAATAACCAGTGATGACAACGAGAGGAGCAAAAACTAATGATGACAGTGAGAGGAGCAACAACTAGTGACGACAGTAAGAGGAGAAGCCACTAGCAATGATAGCGAGAGGATATTCCACTAACGATAAGAATAAGAGGAGAACCCACCAGTGACAGAAGCAAGATGAGCAACAACTAGTGAAGACAGTGAAAGGAGTAGCCACTAGCGATAATAGCGAGAGAAACAACAACCAGCCATAGCATAATGAGAGAAGCAATGACCAGTAATGGTACACAACGAGTAGAGATGCCGCATCTGGCAGCAGAACCAACTTCAAAGAGGATCGTGCCTCGAGGGGATACAAACATGGGTGGGCAAGCACACAACCATGTGACTTGATTGTACCACTCCCACCCCATCATTTCTAATCTATAAGCATTCTTACTAAGTTAAATGATTGCTAACTAAAATGAACCTAATTAGATATATGAGCAATCAAATTATGTTGTTGCTCCAAAGAGAGGGAGAAGATCTCACCAAATAATGGCTACAAGGCCAAGCTTGGATCTTCTTCTACTACTCAACAATGGTAGAATTGACGCAAAGAAACTATGCCAAATTAATGGAGAAATCTCTTAAATCATATGTTTTATATGAGATACTATTCAAAGTATGGTGTAAGGTGTGAAGGTAGGAGCTTGGTCCTTTTTATAGCTTTCTATTTGTGGAAAGCTTGAATCACAATGAATGTGGGACAAATGATAAATTAACTCTAGGATAATTAACCATGATTAAATGATTTAATTGGTGAGTTATCAACTCATGGGAGTTGGAGGTGCTTTAATTAATCAATTAGGATTAATTAATAGGATAGAATAAGATTGTTAGGCTATTTAAAGGTGATTTAGAAGGAATTTGATAAGATTGGAAGCATTTGAAAGTAGAATTTAGCCAATAAAATGGTTTATTGATTAAATTCATGTTAAAAATGCTTAATTAAATAATAATATTCAATTAATTGATTCGAAGAGGATTATAACTAATGAAGTGTCGTTAATTGACATCCAGAATGTGATAGAAGCAAGTTAATTAACAAAGTTTCGTTAATTGACCAAAATGGAGGGAAACATTAGTTAATTAGCGTAAATCACTAATTATAATGGAAATGGTGAGATAGAGGATAATGAGTGCCACTTTAGCATTAAAATTGCAGAAGAAGATTTAGGTGTTTACATTTGCCCCTCTTTGGGTGACGTAAGTGACGTCACTACAAAGAAAGTAGACAAGAATAAACAAGCAATTTTTGAAGAAACATTAGTAGAATGGAACATGCCCCCTTGATGTTGATGGGGTGATAGAAGAAGTCAATCGACTATCAAAAATAGGAAGAACAAAGATAGAATAATCCAGATATAAGAACCTTGAATAGTAATGAAAATTGATATATGAAAGTGGGAATAAAGTTTTACATCCAACTTGTTCAATCATAGCTTTGTTTCATCACTTTGCTTAAATGATCAATATCATCAGCCCTTATTAAAATATACGCATATAACAAAAGTGTAAAATAACATTGAAAGCTATAGTACTAACAATTATTCATTGCTAAAAATTCTTAGCTCCATGCAACATTCAAAATACAATGCAATACAAGAAAATAAAAAGATGCTTAAGTCCATGCAACATACATAATGCAATGCAATATGATAAATTAAAAAGATGCTTAACTCCATGCAACATACATAATGCAATGCAATACAAGAAAGAAAAAAGATGCTTGAATCTATGCAAAATACATAATGCAATGGAATATGAGAAAGTAAACCAACTAACATGATAGGGAAAACAAGTAAAGACACACATACTCAAACAAACAACATGTTAGGGAGGCTACATGTGAGATGGTGAAGTAATCACTGAGTTATTAGCATAAACGTTGGAGCTATTCTCGGAAGAAAGCTAGTGACTTAGTCATTATAGGGCTCTATGTGCATGAAATTGAATTGTCAAGTTGCCAAGATCATGTCACCAAAGGGAGCTCTGTTTGTGTTCAAGAAAATGATGTAAGTTGTGTTGCCACTAAGGATGAATCGTTGAGCATCTTGACCATGATAAGGGCACCAAGTCAATGGTAAATAAAACTGGAGTCGAGCGGATCAACTCAATGCAAGAGGATGAGTTTGACACAAGAAGTCAGTTTGTAGGGTCTAAGTGACTCACCTGAGTTGTTTCAGGCTCCACAAGTCACCACAGATAGGAGCCCCGGTGGATTGAGTTAAGGAGCACTCAGAAGGTGTATAGGTTGCTATGGGAAATAGCTTGATGAATGAGAAAGTTATAGAGGTGTTCAAGTACATGGTGAGATCGTGTGAAGGCTCGGGTGGTTGCATACAATGTGATGGGCTCACGAACTCAAAGACGACTTCACTGGAGAATCAATCGGCTCTAAACTTACCATGAAGGCCATGAGAGCCATTTCAGGAAGGAAGAAATGGCTTGGGGAGATGGCCGACCTCAACATAACAAAACTTGAAGCTCATCCATTGCACTAAGTCATTGAGGATGGGCTGTGGAGCTGGTTCAAACAATGGAGTGGCTCGGGAACTCAAAGGATCAATGTGTGGATGAGCCATGGAGTTTCAAAGGTAGGGCACTCGTCGAGCTCAAGCTTGTTCCAATGGGGTACACTGAGATCTTCCATATGGCTCGATGGAATGAATTTGAAAGGGCTCTAGTGAGTTTGGAATTGAATTTCATTAGAATGAACCAAAGGAGCTCACCGTGCATTGTGATGAGCTCGCAGAACTCGGTGGTGAGCTCGCTTCAGGATTATAAATCTGAGTTGACCCATCGAATGAATGCGAGCATGGTAGTTGTCTCGATAACGAGATTACGTGGAGGAAATTTGATGAACTCAGCTAGGCAAGGTGATTGATCCACACAGTCGAGTAAATAGGAATGGATTGCTTAGAGCCATATAGATTCACAATTGTAAGCGAAGCCCATGTGAGTGTACAACTTGTGAAACAACTCAGCTTGAAGGATGGGACAAAGCTTAGTGGCAAGCTCATGTGAATAAGCTGTGTTCAACATGGTGAAGTGTAGGGATCTCAGACACATCAATACAATTTGGCGGTTGCTTGTGAGGATAATAGCTCGATTAGAGTTGGGCTCATGGTGAGGACCACACTCACGGTGGAAAAAACAGAAGCAAGATCGCAAGAGACCGAGATTAGTGATGTGCTCGGTGCCCAGTCAATGTGTGAGGTGAGTCGATAGTGAGCTTGAGGCAGAAAAATGAAGGAGTTAGTGAGCGACTTGGTTAGAGTAGCTTGATACCTAACTCGGTGGGTTGGCAGGCGAGCCAACCATCGATTTGGTCCATTTTTGCAAATTAAGCTTCTTCAAGTCAAACCAGTCTTCGAGGGGGCCACCATATCTAAAAAAAATTAAATTAGTATTTTATTAATAATATTTATTATTATTATTTAAATATTTTATTTAAATATTCTTTTAATTAATTAAGGAGGACTAGGTCAACAGGGAATTAGTGACACATGATGGAACCTTCTCAAGTGGTTCAACCAACTGTAATAAATACATCATGTACCTTAAATTTAGGAAGGGGATTTATGACTCTTTTTCTCCTCTCTCTCAATTTCTTTTATAAATGTAAGTTGGAATCTCATTCCAAAGGGTTCGAATAGGTCAGATAGTAGGCAAGTGCAATTTTTTCAAGAGTCCTCTCCCTTATGCAAGTTGTCGTTGTATGTCAATAGAACTTTCAAGCCTCATTTTCAAGACTATAATGGCAACCATTGCCTCTTCTGAATGTATGATGCATTGTGCATGTTATTGAAGCAATAAAAGTGTGTTTTGTGACTAATATTGGTCCTTTCATCCTTCTATACTTCTTTGTGCATTTTCTCATGCTTGCAGGTACACTGTGAAAGTGCACATTTCTATTGCAGGTTCTCAAAGCTCTATGGTTATCAAATGATGGAGTGTTACATGTAGTTGAGTTGCAGTTCTTGTTCACCCTTCTCAAGTTCATCCTTCTTCACTGGAAGATTGATAACTTATTTTTTTGATTGCGTTTAACAAAGGGAACGAGTGCTTCCTAGTCTATGGTATTCTGTACCATCTCTAAGTTGCAGTAGGTGAAGTTGACTTGTGGTGCACATATCCTCTTCAAATTAACCCTTCCTGAGTCTAGAAACACCCTTTATTTGGTGCATCACCATCCCTAATATAGTTTCATTTCTACAAATCTCTTTCCCTAAAAACCATGAAAATGTTAGCATAGGCCTAGATAACAATTTTATTACATTAGGAGTAGTACACCATGTAGTTTAGGAAGAGGAAGCTGGCCTTCTCCGGAGGTTCACCTCGAGCCCAAGTCCCACATCTTGAGAGGTGATCCCATGTGTCCCAATCACACTGAATGTTTTGTTCACATTCTAGTCATTTGGAGGGTGCAGTGATTTGGCGACAACACATACTTCGCCGGGGTATGTCAGTTGAAATTACTATGTGTTTTACAGATCAACGGATTGCATGGGTGATAGTATATCTCATGGATCTTGTCAGTGACATATTACTGCCTGACAAGACTGGTGCTCATTATTCTTTGGTCATGATTGGAGTGATACACAAACTTATCCAGAGAGAGGTCTATTGATGGGGACATTTTCTATTAGCCCATTAATACATAGATTTACTCCTGATAGCTTACCGTGGTCAGAAGACCATGGGTCTAGCATCTTTACTTCAGATATGGGAATGGGATCATATTTTCATAGGGTTCCACATTAGGATAATTGTGATCCCAGGATTTCAATGAGCCATTTATTATAAGTTGGGTTTAAGATGGTGATGACGTTCATGGGCACATGGGAGACACACCTTACTACAGGTGATATTTTCATGAGATACAACTTCGTATGATTACATGGAAGTCATAGGCTATATTAGTGGACTAAGGATGTGGTTGAGCTTAACATAACGACCATATAAAACTTCATTATTGGGAGCAGGGACCACATCCTTGAGTGGTACAAAGTGGATAGGGTCCAGTGGCAGTTTGGTCTCATCCAATGGATTCCTGGCAATGAGATGTGGTACAAACACAAATGTAGAGAGAGATTTCACATTGGGCTTCAGATTATATTACAAAGAGCCCATCATAGTGTTGCACATGTGGTCCCATATACTTGGGTGTAGTGACCACATATAGTAGATCTAGGGGATACCTATGATTATCTAGGATGGTATGCTACAGGGTTGCCATGATGGATGACGATACCGCATGAAACTATAGATGCAGGGATAGTCGGGGCAGTGCAGGGGTTAAAAGGCCCAGATCTTAGAGCATAGACTCAGGTAGTAGCATAGGTAGGGCCACAAGCAGGTCCATGATAAGGGCCATATGTATGGGGATAGGAAAGACTTGGTGCCGATATTCTGATACAAATGCCAACAAAGCCACAAGTACAAATTCAGATACTTGTATAGCCTCAAGTATAGGTTGCATAGGTTCCTCTTCAGTAGGTTCCTCTACAGGTGCCATTACAAGTACCATCATAGTAGATCCTCTCTACAGGTACCTTTACAGGTGCCATTACAAGTACCATCATAGTAGATCTCTCTATAGGTACCTTTACAGGTGCCATTATAACAAATCCCTCTACAAGTACCTTTATCACCACCTCATATGAGTCTACCATACAGTCCACTAGAAGATAGATGGGATTCCAAATATAGATGGGATGGAGGAGGTGGTCTGGATCATACAGATACATGAGATGATGGAGATGAAAATGATGATGGTTGGGATGGATGTGGTTCCCCACCACGTAGTTCATTGGGGGGAGGATGGGGAGTACTACAGTTTGCACAAGATAAATGTGAGGTAACTGGCTTAAGGTAGTAATTACAACAGGTAATAGCTCAATAACTATAGGTCATGAATGAGAGGGATCAACTAGCTACAAAGAGGATTCAGTGGACTGCAGAGCGGGCATAGGCCCATGTAGATATAACCAGATTGATAAGAGAGCGTGATTCTCTACAATGGGCCTCCAAAATAGCTGGGATGTAAGACAGACTACTCGATTTGATGAAAACCAATGGTGATGCATGTTATTACATGGATTTGTATCATGAGGCCATCCCAGAGGGATAAAGGGCCAATCCTTTTAGTGATATGGCCATTAGTAGGTGGAGATCTAGATCCCATAGGACCTCACGATTAGTGAGGTCAGTACAACAACCTTCATTACAATTATCCTCAGTACATCATAGTGGAGCACATCAGAGTGTAGTGCCTTCCATGGGTCCATCATAGCATATGCACCCACCTAGCAGAAAACTTGGCAGTCTAGGCATGGGAGAGAGTCAAGGCTGAATGATTTTATTAATGTACTTGATATATATTTTTGATGTACACCTCAATATGAAGGCCCACTTTTGTACAAATTTACTTTATATATTGTTTTTTATTATGCCTCATGATTGAAGGCACATTTTGACCCATGCCCATGATGGCATATTGTATTTGATATATACCGACACACATGATTTTGTACATGGACATTTGTTTTACAATGAAATATGATGATGGAATTCATTTATGATGTGCGTTTTTATCACATGTTTATTTGATTATGAGATAACATTTGATGATATCACATTGCATGTTGATGAGATACTTTGATTAGTCCATGTTTTTTATTTTTTGATATTGGTGGGGGGGGGATATAATGTGATTAGCACAACCCCTCTTTCCCCATTTATGATATGATATGATGGTTAGATCTAGCATATATGTTTGATGTAAACTTAGCATTTTTTGATATATGATGTATAGATGTGATGATAGATGATACTGATGATGAGATGATAAATAAATGTACAAGCAAACAAACAAGCACACTTTAAAATAAATCTAATCAAAGCAACATAATTATGTACAAGTATGCAAGATAAAATGAACTCAATGCAATTCATAAAATATTTAAGTAACACTCAATCTAATGAAGAAAATAAATTTAATAAATACACACAACATGAAGAAGTAATGAAACAAAACTATGTACAAACCAACAAATAAAGTAAGCAAACTACTACTTTGTTTTTTTGGGATAGTTTTGAAATGTTTTATGCCATTTGTGGTATTATCTCGAGACAATGTTCTATTGTTTTTGATATTTCTACGAAATATATTTGAATGTTTTGATTTTTCCAGCCAACATATGTGAATGTTTAGGGATTTTCCAAAATTTATATGCATATTTTTGACGTTTTCTAAAAGTTTTCTAAAGCTATGTGCAAGGAAACGAATAAACATGGATGCCCCTAGCGATAGATAGGATGTACAAGGGAATAATGCCACGCATATGTTCAAGAATTGAAGATGCAAATTTTTCCCCAACATAAGATGGGAATATACAAATGAAAACTCTTTACACACAAAATTTGGATCAGCCAGATCAAGGCCAAGAGGGATAGGCTCAAAAGTATCTCAAAGACAAGAAAGGAATAACTTAGGATAAAGCCATCATAATCCTACATTTGGATATGCTTGTGAACAATGGCCCCTCTAATGGCGCCAGAAACTGGTTTTCACCAAAGGAATTGTCCTATGTACCACAATTTCATGGTTTTCACACTTGGATGCATTGATATCTCTTTCTATTTTCTGATTTTATATTTTTTTGATTTGATTTTTCTGATTTTTGAGGAATCCCATACTCAAGCGTAAAATCACTTGAGATGCATAACATTCATGGGTTCCTTTAGTTCATGACCATTTGAATAGGTAAGCTTGTATGTGCCCAAATCACATTTAGCGACCACAACATATGGCCCTAACCATTTTGGTTGAAACTTGCCTTTATTTTCAAGTCCTTTGTGGTGTTAAAATTATTTTCCTTCATCAAAAGGTCTCCTACCTCAAACTGGTGAGGCAAAATTCTCTTGTTATAACTTCTAAGAAATTGATTATGATAGAATTTTAGGTGATCAAGGGCGTGAAGTGTCTTTTCATCCAACAACTCCAACTTTTCTAGCCGAGCCACTCTATAATCCTCCTCTTTATCTAGGTACTCTCTTAATTTTATACACAAAGATGGGAGCTCGATCTCAAGAGGTAAAATGAATTCAGTGCCAAATACTAAGGAATATGGAGTTGCACCAGTAGGGGTGTGAATGTATGTTCAGTATGCCCAGAGGGATAGGTAAAATTGTAAATGCCAATTACAACCAATTTTATTCACCATCTTCTCCATAATACAAACAAGGGTTATATTGGTGGCCTCAACCTTTCCATTACCTTGAGGGTAGTAGGGGTTTGATTACTTGAGAGTGATTTGAAAGCGTTTGCATAACCCCTTGATGGTTTTATTCTTGAAGGATTTTTTTTTCTGTAACAAGGGCATAAGGGATGCCATAACGAAAAATGATATGATTAATTATAAACTTAGATATCTGCACACCTATGATATAGTTAAGAGGAAAAACATCCACCCACTTGGTAAAGTACTCGGTGGTTGTTATAATGAACATGTGGCTGTCATATGATGTTGGGATAATATTTATTATGAGATCAAGTGCCCACTTTGAGAAAGGACATGGTGTTATAATAGGATGCAAGGATTGTGCCGGCGCATGAATCAAATTGCCAAATTTTTGACATAACAAAAACTTCTTTACATACTTGCAACAATCATTTTCCATGGTAGGCTAAGAGTATCCTACTTTGAGTATATTCTTGGCTAATACTATCCCATTTGTATGTTCCCCATAGATACCTTCGTGTACCTCCTAAAATTCTAAGATATATTTGTCAGCGTTAAGATAGTGCAAAATATTCCCTTCGTATCCTCTACGATAGAGAGTTCCCCAAGTAAGGTGTAGTGGAATATAAATTGGATGAAGTTTTGTTTATCAGAGTGGGAAATATTAGGTGGGAAGGTTCCATTGTTAAGGTAGTTGAAAACATCATAGTACCAGGGTAAATGGGGACCAATAATTTCACATATCAGACATGACTCGGGCATGTCACACGCTGGTGTCAACAAGTGATCCAAAAAGAAAGGTATATCATTATGTCTAGGTGGTATGGTAATCAAATAACCCTTTATTTCCATGGTGTTTACCACTCGATTTTTCCCTCCAGGAATCTATCCAACGGTAATCTGCATAAAGAACTCTTTTAATGTATCAACCATATTTTTCTAAGGAATACATTTTTCATCCTTAACTTTATATTCATATTTAACTTGTTTAATAATCAACATAGAGTCTCTAGTCATGTTAATATGCCTTATATCCCAATGTAGCTTATGGGATCAAGTATTCTGAAGGAGTTATAAGTACAACTCTTGCTCCTGAAACATGAAATGTGAAGGATCCATTAAAAGACATGTGCCATAATATGGACTCCTTGATATACATGAGTGAAGCATTTGGAAGTTTTAGAATTAATGGTTTTGTTCCTAGTAGAGGGGATTCAACTAATTAATATGCCAATACATGCCCCTTGATTGATTTTTAATGAATAAATTCTATGTCAAATTAAATGAGTAGGATGATCTAATTAACCATTTGTTTTGTAAGTGCTCACTTTGAAAATAGATATTTTAGTGGGTCCACCTTTGAGATAAGCCTGACCTTGTTGTTTAAAAAATAATGACATAGTTTTTAAAAGGAAAAAACTATGGCCAAGAAAGCCTTTTCAATTTACGGATAATTAAGCTCCTAAGAAATTAATGTCTAGCTTAAATAGTACACAACTTTTTCCCTCTGCTCCTTGTCATATTGGGGCAAGAGTGCTCCAATTACAAATTATGTAGCATAGATATAGAGTAACAATGGTTTTCCTACAATAGGTGGCATTAGCACAGGGGGTATTAACAAATATTATTTTAGCAAAGAAAATGCCTGTTGTTGTTTTAGACCCCATAAAAAGTTGACATCTTTCTTGAGAAGATGTATAAATTCATGACACTTATCTGCAAACTGAGAAATAAATCTCATGATTGATTTTTTAGGAGGCATCTCTATGATAGCCAAGACCTTTACGAGGTCTACTTCTATTCCCCACGGTGATACTATAAAACATAGAAGCTTCCCTGATAACATGCCAAAGACACATTTATTCAGGTTTAAATGGACCTTGTAGTCCCTTATACATTGAAAGATGCGCCATAGAATCTCTAGATGATCCTCTCTTGTTTTGGACTTTCCTAGTATGTCATCTACATAATCTTCCGTTATTTCGCTAATCATATAATGGAATATGACTATAATTGCCCACTTATAAGTTGCACTTGAATTGTTGAGGCCAAAGGGCATGAATTGGTAATAGAAAGTTCCCCAAGGGGTTGTAAAGGTTGTCTTATGTTGGTCCTCCTCCGCAATATTGATATGATTATAACTAGAAAATCCATCCATGAGTGATAGCATTTTGTAACTAGCTGTAGAATCGATAATCATGTCGATATTAGGAAGGGGGAAGTTGTCCTTGGAAAAAGCTTTGTTGATGTATCTAAAATCCATATAAATTTTGATACCTACATGATATTTTTGTATAGGTATAACATTTTATATCCACTCTAAGTAGTCAATAGGACAAATGAGACCTACTACCAATAATATTTCTACCTCCTCCTTAACCAACAAGGCTACACGAGGATGCATTTTCCTAAGCTTTTGCTTAATAGGCTTGACGTCTGGATGTACAACAACATTGTGCACCACTAATGTAGGATCAAGTCCTGACATGTCCATGTAAGACAAAGTGAAGATGTCTGAGAACTCACACAAAAGCAAGATAAATATCTTCTATTCCTGAGCTAAGAGGGACGCTCCCAACTTAACCATCCGATGCACTTATTTTGTGACGATGTTTACTTCAATGGTATCCTCCACAAAAATCTTAGAATCTTCTTCCATGCGCGTAGGATCAGGGGGGAGATTAAGATATGTTTCCAAGGGTATATTAATGATATTTTTACCCTTAGATAAGTAAATTTATTTTTCCATTTATTTTTCCTTTTTTTTTTTTTTCTGCTAGTGCCTCAAAAAGGTTTTCATTGTAAGACTTGGACTTGTTATTTTTGCAAGGCTTCTCTGTAAAAATTTTTCCCTCAATTTTTATTTTGTTTTTATGAGCACAAAAATGAGCCTCCTCCCTAAAATACGTGCATGCATATAGGTTGATGGAGAAGCATTTTTTATGATCACCTGTAGGTATGTCGTCTCGTATACCCATGAAATTTCTAATATCTTCATTGTTGGAAAATAATCTATCGATACTTGTTGTTGTTTGTCCCAATTCACTAAGGAAGATTAAATGTGGTTTAATTTAGGAATGGGGTTAGGTAAGGCAGGGGATATGGTCATTATAGTTGTATTAGAAAATATATTGGTGGAGGCAAGGTTTTCATAAATATTACACCTGGAATTTGTTTTTCTTTCATAACCTGACTCACTATCTTCGCAATAAAAAGAAGTAGCATAACACTTTGGATAGATAGACCCATATGGTCGAACACTGATACTTGAGTTTCCCATTTTTATATGGGGTTCTAGAAGAGGTTCCTACACTACTTGTTCATGTGTACCACATCCATACCCTTGGTAGCCCATGGTTCACATCATTTTGGATGGAATTACATAATTAGGATCCTGCTAACATGATGTCATTTCATCCTTGAGAGGTGATATCATAGAATTACATAACAACTTTTCATCATCTAGCAAACCACTACGAGTGAATGCGTTAAAGGGGAAATTCTTCCTAGGATGATATTTGTGACACATCCTTCCTTGTGTTTTGGGTGATAGAGGAAGGTTTGAAATTAAAAGGACCTATTGAAGATCATACTCCCTGCAACCAGTTGAATGGGTCTTCATCTCCCATGTAGTAAAGGGAGAAGTTGATGTTGAAGTTCCATTTTTGTTAGGGGTCAAGAAATTTGGATCAACCCATGAGGTGAGAGCCTTAGATTGAGTCAAAATAACCATCTCTATGGAAGGGAAATCAAAAAAATTAGGGAAGTAACCTGACAATGATCTGTAATGAGAAAAATGTTACGAATCCCCTAAAATAGTTTTAATTTCCCCTTCATGGTACAACTTCAGACACTGGTGATATGTTGAAGGTATGGCCTACACAACATGAATCCATGGGTGGCCAAGTAGGATGTTGTAAGGAAAATCCAAGTCAAGAACATGGATTTTTGTATCATGAGTTGTAGGTTCTACTCCCAACGAGAATGTTATCATGCCGGTTGACTGCCACTATTCTTTATCATATGCCTTAATGGTGATGACCTTTGTTTCTAAATATGTCTCAGTACGACCTAATTTTTGAACAAGTTTCAAGGTACATATGTTAAGGCCTAATTCTTCATCCACAAGAACTTGTTTAATCTTCTTATGATTTACAATAACCTCTATGTGTAAGGGAAAATTATGTGAATGATCTTCTGAAGAAATTTCCTCTTGGCTAAAGGTTATATATGCTCCATTGGAGTGATTTGTGCTACCATTGCTTGGAAGCATGTGGGGTCAATATCAACCCACACTTCTGACCCTTGTAAATTTTTACAAAGGGTGTCTTTATGTACATTAGAGATCTTAAGAAGATCTAATATTGAGATCTTAACAGTGGTCTTCTCAAGTTGCTCCAAGACATCATAATGACTATCCTGAGGAGTGGAAGCAGGAGCTAATAAATGCTTAGAGATAACAAGGTGAGACCGTCACATTGACATGACACACTCCTTTTTTTTACCTTGTTTGTGTTGATAGACATAACCAACGACTTTATTATTAGACATACGACCTTGGTCCAAATTTTCTTTCCCTTTGTTATGCTTAGGGAAAGGATCTTTGTAGATCCCCATGTTAGCATTGATAGATTTGTTAAGGCCCGTGGAATCCATTTCCATGTCATCACTTTCAATGAGGTCCTGGATGTAGTGCCTCAATTGGAGGCACTTATATGTCTTATGCCCCTTAACATGATGAAATTTTTAATAATAATTTTCTCTAAACCAAGATGGTTTAGGTGTATCTTCAAAATAGTTTATTTCTTGATATTTGACCATGTTAATTGTCTCTAACTATTTAATTATTGATGACATGGAGTCAAATAAAGGAGTAAATGTACAACATTTGTACTAAGGGGATAGAGGTACCTTAGTTTCAAGGGAGACAATTTTCAACCACCTATACCCATTTAGAAGTTGTAATTCCATCACCTATGATATTTTTATTCTTGTTGGGAAATTATTTTTGTTTTTCGCTAGTATTTTGGTCCTAGTTATCATGCAAGAAGGGTTTCAATGTCCATTGTGTTAACAACACTTTCTCAATTTTGGTACCTTTCTCTATGACCTCTTTAAAGGTATTAACACAATGCATTTGTAAGTGGAAAGTGATTTTAGGGTGCAAGTTAGGCATGAAAATTCTAACTAACTATTTCTTTGGTATGAAGCAAGGGAAGCGAGTAGCTAGCCCTCGCCATCATTATAAGAAACCTGTGAAGTTCTCATTATTGCGTTGTTTTGTGTTACATAGATCAATCATAGTAACAACATTATCCATGTTGAAGGAGACGGGAAAGGAACATGTAGCATATCCCTATCGAAAAGATACAGACATAATTCATAAACTTGATACTTTTTATTTGACTCTAACTTTTCTTCTTGTAAGGTAGTGAGGTGTTCTTCATAAACAATAAATCTTGATCAAAGAGTGGGTTTGTCAAAGGGTTAGGCTTGTGTCTTTCCGTTTCATCATCTTGGTTATATGTGTATAACCTTTCATACTCCTCTTTAGTTTTTTCATGTTTGGGAGTCTTGGGAGTTTTAGTGAAAGACTCGTAGTACAAAGCTCTAGGTTTTTCTTATCTAGATTTATTTGTAGATTCCTTGCTAACATGTGAATCCAAACTTGCCAATTGGTGAGTGAGGGCTTGTATTTGTTCTTCTAGGGACACCACCTTAGGTGGTGTCTCTTTATGATATTCACACAAGGGAGGTTGAGTATGCGGTTGATTACCATTGTCTCCCTGATCTTCATGATGAATTCTAACTACAGGGATGTGATATCCACTAGTATGTTGGCTAGAAGTAGAGGCACAAAACAAATTTAAAATTTCATTAGTGTCTTGAAGTGGGAATTTTACTTCTTCTTCTCCTCAAACCATGCTAGCGAGGAGAGTGGGATTAACTGTGGAAGGAAAATTGACCCCAAACTCCATAACACACATAAGAAATTATTTATTGTGAAACAAGAAGTCATCTATTAGGGTGGGGTTAAGTTCACGATCTACCCAAGGATAATTCTCCTCAACACCGCTATGATCCATAAGGACATTTTCCTCCAAAAGTGCGTCTGAGATTTTTTCCATCACGAGATTAGACCCTAATATTTGATGTCACATCCTTGTCATAAGAGGCATAATGAATTAAGTTTTTCTAAGGTTAGTTTAAAAAGGAACCCTAAGACAAAACAATGCAGCGTAACAATGTTTTGTTACAAATAATGTCAATCAAAGAATAAGAATACATGCAAATTCAATGTGTACTAAGGATTCCAATGAATAATAATGACACACTAATAAAAAAGGCACACATAAGTAACAAGCCATCTAAGACTAGAAAAATCAAGACTATGATCTTATCCACAAGAAAAGTTACTCCCTATGTTTTCTTCAAGAATAATTTTGGCGTAAATAGTGACAACACAATATCACTTATTTAGGTCAAGTTTAAAATAAACAAAACCTAAATACTAAGAAAGTGTTAAAGTGATCCCATGATAAGATACACTAAAACCAGTTTTAAACACAAATAAAATCCAAGCCTTGAAAAGGATGCTACTAATGTGAGTAGCACAACAACACTATTTGGATACATTAATCAAGATTTATGAGAAAATCAAGATTTTAGTATCAAAATGATGTCACCATAATGCAAACAGAGTAACAATGATTTTCCAAAACTCAAGGATATGTTAGGATAAAAAATAAATCTAACTATAACAAGAAGTTTTTATTTATGTGAGCAACATAATAATACAACTAAGAGAATTAGATCAAGTTTCACAAAGGAAACAAGACGTAAGTATCAAAACTATATTGATAGGATATGAGAAATCATAATAACTTAAAGGAAGTCAATAACAAGATAACCTAGCCATAATGAAAATATTGACATGGGTATCAAGATAAGAAGACGTATTAACAACTTTTAACATTTACATCCAAGTATTAAGAAAGGACGAATGTAAATGGGTGCAAAAGTGGTGGACAAAATCAATCAATAACACACGAAAGCATGTTTTCTATTTTCCCAAATGGGAAACAAGAAAACAAAGGAGACTCTAAGTGGCGATGAAACAAACTGAGTGTAACTTTGGTAAAGTTTTGCCTTATCTTAAGTCAAGTGAAAAACTAGGACAAAGTAACCTGTTGCATGTTTTGTGATGAATGACACTAGTGTAGTGCTCAATTAAACAACCACTTGAGACCCAAGAAACAACCTAGGGTTAGCTAGAAAATTATGGAATAATTTTTTTTATTAGAAGCGTCACAACCAAGTTGTAAGGCAACCGTCGCCACTAGCAAGTTCCAAAACGAAACCAATTTCACCAAAACACACATTTCCTTTATTAACTAATATCAAGTTCACAAGGTTCCAATTTTAGGGTTAGATGTTTTAGCTAGGTTCTGGGAGTAGTTTACCGCCATACCCACTCTCTAATAGGCTCTGATTTTCAACTAGATTTTCCTCCTACTTGACGCTTCCAAAATTTCCCTAAACCATTCCCATTGGATAGGAAATTTTCTCACCTTTCTGGTGATATAAATAAGTCCTCCTAACTCCTTATATTTTTCAAGTTATGAGCGGGTAGAGTTTTTAAGTCAAATTTTCCCCTAGGGGGACACGTGTCATGCAGGGGTAAAATCCCCTTTGGTGGGTTGGTGGGTCATGGGGTGGCTCGAGGAATTTTTCCCATCACGTGACATAAAGGCAAAAGTTCTTTCGTGCCTCCGCGGGTCCCTAGTGGACACGTGTTGAGTCTTGGTGCAAAGTGGGAGAGAAGCAGGGAAAGGCGGAGCGGCAGGGGTTTGTAGGGCCATTTTCCTTTCTTTCAATGTAAAATTTATCCTCTTAAGTTTCCTTTGTCAATTCGAATTCCTTAGTGTCTTAGCATGCTAATCCATAACATTTTTAAGTTAATTATTAAGTGCAGCTCTGAACTGTACATTTTTATTAGAACTAATTGCTAGTATAATGTTTATAGAAGAGATCTATTTCTTCTAAATCTGTATATCAATTTGACCATTTAAAGGTGTATATAGTTTCTAAACTAGTCTAATACATTTTCTTGATTAAATCAGCCATTCATTTCCAAGTTAAATTGTAGTTCTGATTTCAATTCTAATATACATTTCAAAGGAGAAACAATACAATATAGTTCCCACCTACGTGTTTCCTCCTCTTGCAATTAAATGGAGATTACATTCACACTTGCAATTCAATTCCAATACAACCATGCAAGTTTGAGAAAGGTAGTGCATTCCTTTATCAATTTAAAAAGAATTACAACTTTACATATTCTCTTTTCCATTTGGTTTCAAATGCATTTAATAAATTTTACAAACACTCTTTCACTTTACTTTTCAAGACATAGAAGGGAATATAATTCTTTACATTACACATTTCACTTTCAAACTTTCCTCATCAATACAAACAACTTCTCATTACAAATAATTATACAATTCATCCACTTCAAAGTGGGAAGGAATACAATAAACTTGCTCATAAGAAGGGACTGTCAAACTGCACAATTCTTGGCTTCAAAACAACAACATGCTCCATTTCTTTTTCTCCAAATATTTTCACAACAAAGAGGGGGAAGGCAACACTCTCCACCAAACCAAGACATCCAATGAAAGGAGAAACCTTCCTTCATCATTGGCCCCTGAGCTCCAACCAAGATACAATAAAAGATGTAATTCAACCATGGAAACAACTGGCTTCCACAACACAACATTATTTCACATACACATTTGTTTTTGAAACACAAAGCAACACACCACAAATAGTAGTTCACAACTAAATTTAGAAACATTTCAAACATAACTCAGGCTTGATCTTGCAAGCTAAAGGAGCAAGGCATATGGGGGAAGCTACTTATGCCTCCTAATTGGGAATTGGGCATCCACCAAATATAAACCGCTAAGTAAATCATCACACACATTTCCTTATGCCCCCCACAAATCCCTCCTTATGGCCCCCATAGATTTCCGTATGCCCCCCACAAAGTAAGAAATGCAAGCTATTTCTTTTCCAAGGTGGATCCCAAACCCAAACTCCCTCCACAAAATTCTGATGCTAATGGCATTCCCTTGTACCCCCCACAAGAATTCCCCATAGCCTTCTCCCACACCTTCCCTAAGGCAGTCTACCCAACCAAGCAAAAAATAAAACAAAGTATGCATTTTCCACACAACACAACAAGAAAATAATAGAAATAAAAGAGAGTTAAATTCCTACCTCTCCATGGTTTCTTTGCTTCCAAGCAGCAAGATTTCCAAGACAATAACATAGCTCCAAAAAACAAGCTACAAATTCCTAACATAGTCCAAAACAGCAAGCTCCCAAGCATGCAAAGCTATCTCCAAAACTTTGTTCAAAAGCAAGAGATCCCACAAGAAAAATGTGCCCCCAATGAAGAATGCAAAAAGGTTCAACAACCCAAAACAAGAAGAGAGTTAGAAATATATAGAAGATGGAAAGAAGAGGATGATGTGGATCCATGTAGGATGCCACATCATACATCCTCACAATCAAACAAAAAATAAAAACTCCAAACTCCAAGGCTCAATAAAGAGGTGGGTGAAGAATGACAAGTTACTTGCACACTCAAAACAACCCACACCTCAAGGGACATCCATTAAATTAAAATGTAAGAAAGTGCAATTAAAAACATGCACAAGATGAATAAAATGCATTATAAAAAGTCACAAATCACTTCCCTAACCATAAGTATGGTTGGTAACATAAATTTAGAGCCATGAGACAAGTTTTACTTGTCCCACAAGCCTCCAAAAACAGCCCCCAAGGTCAAATTCGAATTTCCATAGAGGTAGAGTATTTCTTACTCTAAAATATGACTTACACAAGCACTTACACATCTTACACATCCCTTAAAAATTAATTACAAACAACTAACAACTCTAATAATTACTTCCCATATCCCAATTTGATTTAATTAAACTTTAAACATATGATCTCTCACATTAATCTATCACAATTAATTAAAAGTAGAGAGCACATTACAAATAAAATACATACAATAATAAATAAGCATTAACCATAATAATAAAATACACAACCTATAGTCACAAATAAAGATGATTCCCCCCATGGGAATCTCTAACAAAAACAACACACAACACAATAAAACAAGTTGCCATGGTGACCGTGTTGAATTCACCTAGAATTCCATTTTGGTTGGTCTCTGATCCCCCGATGTTTTGTTGTGATATTATTAACTTGCAAAATATAAATACATCCGTTGGCCTCGTGGCCATATCAGAACATCCAATATGATACAAAAATCACAAAAATCAACTATACAATGAATCACAACAACATCAAAGTCACTATTACATCATTTTTATTTTTAATCAACAACTTTATCGGCATTATAAAATATTCATTTTCTAGATCTATTCATAATATCCAAATCACATGTCAGAGCAATATCTATGAAACATTTATGTCAAATAATATATCATCATCCATATATAAGGTATCTATAATACCCATCATGCATCATAATCAAATCTAGATCAATACTAATCCATGATCAAAAGTCTAATCCTCATACTAAATCCAAAACATAATAATGTCTATAATGTAGTCCATAGTATCAACATAAGCATCAAAATGTGTCAAAGGGAAGTGGGCACTACATCCCCCTCCCCTTAGACTCGAATTCCTCCTGGAAGTCACTAGAACAAATGTGGAAACTACACTCGTAATGAAGTAGCATCCTCCTAAGTAGCTGCAGTATCATCATATTTGTCCCACTGCACCTAAATCTGATCAACTTATTTGCCTCGAAGGACTAGGGTCCTACGATCTAGGATGAAAATGAGCTCCATCATCACCTTCCCTTGATCCTTCACCTGCAATGATGTCCAATCCAACACATGAGAAGGATCGGTTATATATTTCCTAAGAACCGAAACATGAAACACATCATTTACATGAGACAAGCTGGGTGGCAATGCTAGATGATAGGCCAAAGGGCCGATACGCTACAAGATGTCAAAAGGACCAAAAAATCTAGGAGCTAACTTAGAACCTTTTCCATAATGGATAGGGCTCTTGTGTGGCCTAACACGAAGGAACACCTTCATGACCACATCCAAACTACGATCAATCCTATGTTGATCCACATAATTCTTTTTCCTATCCTGAGCCTCCTACAATCTCTACCTGATCAACACTACCTACTACTCCATGTCCTACAGAAGAGCTGGTCCAAGAGATACTATGTCCTCTAACCTATCTTAGCTAAGAGGTGTCCTGCTCTCTCTACCATACAGATCCTAAAAAGGAGCCATGCCTATAGAACTTTGAAAAATATTATTATAGGCAAAATCCAATAAGTACATGTACTCTTCCCACTTAGACTACTAATCCATCACATACATCTTGAGCATATCCTCTAAAATCTGATTCACTTACTTGGTTTGTCCATCTGTCTCAGGGTGATAGGCTGTCCTGAAGTTGATCCTCATCCCGAGGACATATTACATGGTAGTCCAAAATTGTGAAGTGTACAAAGGATTGCGGTCACAAATGATCTTTTGTAGAATCCCATGCAACTTGAAAATCTCATCCAAATATACTCGTGCCACTACTCTAGCTATATAAGTGGTCTTCACTAGAGAAAAGTGAGCCACTTTTGTCAATTTATCAACTATGACCATAATGGCATCGTGGTGATATCTCGACATTGGTAGCCCAACAATGAAATCCATGGAATGGTGTCCCACTTCCATTCAAGTATGACATGAGGATAAAGAAGACTTGTTGGATACTGATGCTTAGCCTTAACCCTATGGCACTCTAAACAACGTGACACAAACTGAGCCACGTCTCGACAAAGTCCTCTCCAATGGTACAAATGTCTCAAGGTAGCATGCATCTTCTTCACCCCAAGATGGGCTGAATAGGGTGCACGATGAGCCTCTACCAAGATGTCCTGCCTCAAGCCTCCATCTCTGAGAACATATATCCAGCCTCTGTACCTGAGAAGGCCATCTATCTCTAAAGAAAACCTATTAAAATTCCCCTCAAGGGGTATCTGTGACTCGATCTCTACTCGTATTGAAATGTAGAAGCTGTCAAGAGGAAGCTGCTGAAGGATCCTGCTCCATAAATGTGTGCTCACTGTAGTGGACATAGTCACACGTGTTTGTCTGCTAATAGCATCTGCTACCACATTCTCCTTCCCCTTCACATTCTCTATCTCCATGTCATACTCACAAAGTAATTCCATCTAACGCTGCTGACAAGCATTGAGATTAGGCTGCGTGAAGAGGTGGCAAAGACTCAAATGATCAGTCCTAAGTATGAATCTCTATCCAAAAAGAAAATGTCTCCATCTAACCAAAGCATACACAATTTCCGCAAGCTCAAGGTCATGGGTAAGATAATTAATCTTGTGATCCTTGAGTTTGCAAGACTCAAAAGCCACAACTCTACCATCTTACATCAACACACCTCCAAGCCCTGCTAAATAAGCATCTGTGCAAACAAAGAACTCACCATGTGGATCTGACATTGCAAGAATAGGTGTTGTGGTGAGGCATTCCTTCAGTGTCTTGAAGGCCTGCTCGCATTTGTCTGACCAAACAGTTAGAAATATGATTTGAAATGTTAAAAACCTTCAGAAATATGATTTGAAATGTTAAAAACCTTCAGAAAATAGTTATAAAAACTTGTAACCAATAGAAAACGTAGTGTTGGGCCCTTGAAATATTGGCTAAGTATAAAAAGGCACGTAGGCGTGCAAGGCCTAGTTGAAGAAAGACATGTAAGGAGAAGGTGCACAGGGAAAGGTTTAAGGAAACCCATGGCATGCGCGTGGACAAAGCCAAGGTTTCAGGACTTAGCCATATTTGGAATTTTGGGTAGGATACGAGAAAAATGTGACCCAGTTGTGCATACGGAGTGGAAAAGGTGCCAGCCTGGCGATAGGTTGGCCCAAGAAGG
This sequence comes from Taxus chinensis, assembly GCA_019776745.2. Lineage (NCBI taxonomy): Eukaryota > Viridiplantae > Streptophyta > Pinopsida > Cupressales > Taxaceae > Taxus > Taxus chinensis. The sequence goes on from CM034150.1 coordinate 808,584,096, forward strand.
AATATGCCCTACATTAGAGGCTTCTAGAAGGACATCATGGCATAGAATGGTGAGCTCAAGCCTAGAGGAGCATGTGTTCCTGGAGGACCACATTCAGACACTTAGTGATAGATCTGAGGCCACAAAAGAATGAGTTGGCACTTCAAAAAGGCTATATATACAAGTGCCTACAGAAATAATATAGAGAGATAGATAGAGGGTGGAGCTCTGCAAAAATATTGTAAGGACTCTATTAGCTTGGGTAATTAAGGGTAGAAAAGGATGTATAAAGGGTTTGGGAATTATAAATTTTCTTTTGAGGGCCTAGTTGTATGAATCTAGTTATAATACATGACTACAGTCTGCCTTTCTGTGACATTCTGTAATGGGCCTAATGAATGTAATGAGGTTACTAGTTTATATGAATATGAGAAATATTGGTTCTGATGCATACATCTTTCTTGATAGTTATTTTTCATTTATGTTTATGAACTAATTATGAATGCTTGTATGGCTTCCTTTCTATTTTGGTGTAAGTTCTATAATCTGTTAAGAACTTTATGTCTGGAATGACTTCAAGGATCTAGAAGCCGTTTTGAGCTCTATGGTGCTTTTATGTATTTCTTTCTTTCAAATCTATTAAACTCGGATCATAGATGCTATTTCTCACTGAAATCAAATAAAAGAGAGACTCGACACCCATGCATGCCTCAGGTGAGCAACCAGCACCCGCTTGGTGATATGTTGACATGCATGGGATTTCTTTCCTTTGTGATGGGGGTAAAAATGGCTACATCTTAGTTTCATTATTGGGACCTCTTTTCGAAGTTGTAGTGGGAAATGACATACATCATGATCTGGGTAATGAGTAATGACTGAATGTTTAACTTTGGAAAGTGTTGAATCATGGTTCAAGAGCATAGAGGATGAATTTTCTCAGAGATTCAACACTGGACCTAAGTTTGATGCACGTATGTCGGTACAAGAGAATCTCTACCATGATTTGTATGAAACAATTTTCTATTGCTTCCTAGTAGAACTGTATGAATGGCTCTCGGCATATGCATCTAGATCAAGTTGGTATTATAGATCATGCACATGGACCCAAGAAGAATACCAGAGGCTGCAGGATGTAGATCTGACATGGAATCATGTTGTGGATCATTGGTGGAAAGGTGTGTTGGCTAGCTACATTTTGGATTACGCCATTTCTACATATTCCTATCTAGAAGTTGCTGAGTTTAAATTTCTGTGGGAGACCAAAGGATCATTTCTATGTGCCATCCCTCTGGAAATGAAGATATTGATTGTTACTTTGAGTTTAGAGGCATTTCCAATGGGCGGCTAAACCATTCTAAGCGCTGGGTGGAGGAAGATGACATATATTATGATGGAGAAAGAAAGAGAGGAGAGACGACTCAAGTATTGTGAAGCACGTGAAAGGGAGATTGTTAGAAGATGTGAGGTTGCAAGTGTGATGGATCTATGGAGGTAGATTTTGTGAGAAGAATTTGAGGTTCACGCGGAGGACGTGCAACCTAAGCAGTCTGTACTACCCCATCTTGGCAAGCACATAAGAGAGACCCCTTCGGCTTCTGATGAGAGTTCATCGTGTGGAGAGAGAAGAGTCGTTGAAACGTATCTGAACCCACATAGTGACCAAACCCTGGTGCTTGGTTTCTTAGATCAAGGAAGGAGCATCATTGAGCCAGTTGGTATCAATGGAAGTGACAGATCTATGCCCAGGAGATACAATTTTTCAGTTCCCACTTCTATGGCTACGCATATTCCAGTATTCAGAGGAGCCTTTGGACAAGGAGTAAGTACACAATCCTTCACTCTCACATCTGGGAGTTGCATGGCGTACATTAGTGGTAGTGGGGCATTATCACAGATCGTCAGCATGTAGTTCAGTGGAACCTTGGGGACACTTGACATGACCCCTACAGGACCTGGAGGTTCTGGTGGATCTGGTGGGTCAGGAGAAACAAGAACTGGTGGATCTGGTGGGTCAGGAGGAATAGGACCTGGTGGTTCTTATGGATCTAGTGGCTCAGAAGGCATAGGACCTGGTGGACTTGGTGGATTCGGTGGCAGAGGAAACACCAGAGGGAACCAAGGCTCTAAATCAGGAGGACAAGGGCCCTAACCACCCCCTCAAGTCTTCTTTGAGATTTCTTTACATTTTTCAGATTACAGAGGTATTGAAGATGTTACAGAACATGTTCACAAGTGTGAGATGCTATGGTGCACAAAGGGGATCACAACCTCAGAGTGGAAGGCTAGTCAGTTTGTAATGATGTTGCAAGGGCGTGCACATAGATGGTATAGGAAATATGACCCTCATCAAATGGTGGTGGATTATACTACTTTAAAGAATGTCTTCTTGGTATAATTCCACATCTCTGAGTTTTAACAGAAGAACATAAGTGCCCTAAAGGAGATTCAATAAGGAATGGCAGAGAGTGTGTAGGATTATGATGTGCACTTTAAAACTCTCTTGTCTAAGTTATCATAATAAAACTTTCACAGACCCGCGTGAGGTGTTAGAAGATGCTCTACACGTCGAGGCTGTTAGAAGTGTTGATACTAGTATTATCCCATTTTCGGAGGCTTAGATTGATGCTATGGCTAAGTAGCTAGAAATTTTTCTGCAAACTCAGCCCATGAGACTCACAATGGTTTATGGTGTACAAATTGTGAAGTAGAGGGGCATGTCAAGGATAGTTTCCCCCAAAGGACAGTACGCACCGTGATAGTAGACTATGAGATTTATCATGGGGACCATGATGTAAGTAGATGACCCTTGTTACAACCTGTAATTCGGAAGAATGTGTCTTGTTACTGTAAGATTTGCACCTCTACAACCGATGATACTAAGGATTGTATGATTATTGACTAGATCCATGAGGCCATTGATCATGGGGTGCGCTAGACCAGCATTGCCAATAGTTCTAAAGGTGATGATCACCATTATGAGGAGCGCGTAGATGGAGGTGTGCACGTAAGGGGATTTCACAGAGGATTATGTGGTTATGGTAACCGTATATGAAGAAGTGAGTTCCCACGTGGAGCCTGTTTTAATTGTGGGTCTACAGAGCATTACAAATGAGAGTGCCTAGACCTATTGTAGTGCTCATGGTGTGGGAAGAAACACAAGTATGAGGAGTGCCCTGAGTTGTTTGCGCATGAATCAGTAGTAGTAGAAAGACAAGGGCACTGTAATGGTAAGTATTAAGAAGACGGACACACAATGGATGCCATAGGTAACACATGATGCAGGCTTAGAACCTGTTTTAGAAACAAAAGAGAAGAGGCCGTGCGCATAAAGGAAATACCAAAGCATAAGACTCTGGTGTCAAGATAAGAAGTGGTGTATGAAAAGTACCCAGATCCTACTCATCAAAGGAGCTATATCAAGATACCACAGACGTTATTTAGAGTTTACAAGGAGAAATCTAGTGTCTAAAGGAGCATTATAGGAGGGAGGAGTAAAGGAGGAAGGTCAAGGTGCCAAGAGATGAATTGGATGAGGTCAGGGAAGTATGTAAAATTCTAAGGCAAGAGAATGTTATTGCTTTGTTAGGAGCCATGGTTGAGGGTAGAAGGTACCACATGCACCAAAGAAGAGTGTGAGAGGCAAGTCCTACATGAAAAAAATTCCCCCTCATTGCCTTAACTATGATAGGGAGATCACATTAAATGCAATGGTGGATGGATGGCTGCTGAGTAATATCCTTAGTGACAACAGGCGTGGAGGTCAATATTCTCACTTTGGATGCATGGCATCATATGGGAAGGCTTACATTATAGCCATATTTGAATGTGTTATATATGAAAAAAAAAACAAAGGAAATGCCCATTGGTGTCTTACAGGATGCAGATATCACCATTCAGGGAGCTAAGTTTACTGGGGAATTCAAATTTTTGGCACTTGTCGAGGTAGAAATTTTCCCAACACTACTTGGGCACCCATGGTGTTACAAGAAACAATGTCAGATATTCAGTTCAAAAAAGGGTACATCAGATTTTAAAAATGATGAGGAACAAGTCATCATACCCCTGGAAAATGGGAAATCAACATCCTACACCGAACCTTTGGTAGAAGAGGTCATGGATAGAATATATGTGCACTTAATCAGGGATCCAGAGATAATCCATCCTACCCATGGAGTTATCCAGTTTTAAGATTCTCAGTCAGTAAGTGACACCACTAGTCTAGCATATGATAATTGGGCACACGGGACCTACGAATTGATTGGATGACATTTAAGAGGATCGGTGACAAAGGTGACAAAGGTGTGCACAGTTAGGAACACTTAGGAGGGAAAATAGCTACCTAAGAACTCATGAGGAGCCTCCCATGAGGTATTTTTGTAGAAAATGGAAGCTCAGTGGAAAGAGTAAAATGAAAGAAGAGGGATGTTAAGTTACATCCTACTAGGAATTGTTGGGTGCCCTAGTGGGCAACACATCGGGATAATCTCTTGAAATGGTGCGAAGGTGAGAATTAAATTCTCTGTTCATTTCTCTAGGAGCAATGCACCCACTGCCATAAAGGAATACTATGGTAAGGAGCCTTCCTCTTTCAATGTCCAAGCCTGTGAGAGAACCTCGAGGGAAGGCATGTGAAATCTTTGCCACCATCCCTCTGGGTGCATAAAACTATATTCTACACTACAAGGTTACGCACGTATGCACATGGTACATACATTCTGAGACATGCCACCAGATAGGGAAGTGGAAATAACTAGTGGATGACCTAGTTCAAACATTTGAGTATCGAAGTACCAAGACATCATTTGATAAGGCATTATAGGTTTTAAAGTGCCTTACCATGGGGGATAATGCCATGGAATAAGATAGGCTGCTAGAATTGCTTGGTGAACTAAGTTTGGTGGAGCATTTTGAAGAAGAGGAAATAAAGGAGGATTAGTTTGAGTGCACATGTGTGAAAAAGGATAAAGGAAAAGCTTATATATATGAATGATGGGAAGGAAGCAGAAAGGTTGGATGTTAACCATTCTGTAAAGATGTGTGAGGTAGTGGATAGTGCTAATACTCACACGTGTGCACCTACCATTAAACATTAAAAACCTAAAAATGTTAACATCAACTTAGGATAAGAGACCTAAGGAAGCTACTCATTGGAAATTATCGGTCAGAGAAGGAATTCTCTAAGATCATTGATCTTTTGCTGTGATTTTGAGGATTTATTTCCACACGGGTACCATGAACTTAAAGGCATCCACCGTTCATTGGGAGAAAATGAGGATAAAGTTAAAGGACACTGCATGCACTCGGTCAAGAAGAGACCCTACTAGATGAATCCCAATTTGTATGTGAAGGTAAAGGAAGAGATAGAAAAAATGATAGCATCTGGGATCATTGAAGCTATTGAAGAATCGAGAATGGATAATTCCAATGGTAATCAGCATCAAGAAGGGTGGGCGGATTAGGATCTTCATGGATTATAGGGAGCTGAACTGTAGTTTTGTGTCACCGATCCTTTTCCAACCCCCCTCACTGAATAAATTTGGGAGGGAGTCACTGGGCACAAAATCTATTCCCTTACGGATGGATTTTTGGTGGTACCACCAAGTCTGGATTGCAAAGGAAAACCAAGAGAAGACAACTTTCACCACTGAATGGGGAAGTTTTACATGCACAGTCATACACTTTGGGTTGAAGAATGCACCTACTATTTTCTCACACATAGTGGTACAGACATTCCAAAACTTCATCCAAAAATTTCTTTAGGTCTATCTAGATGATTAGATGGTGTATGGGCTAGTAAAAGACCATTGTGATAATTTGAGGTTGATGTTTGAGAGGTGTTAGCAGTTGAGGATATCCCTCAAAATTAATAAGTGTGTCTTTCCTACCCCCTTTGGAACAGTTATTGGGGCATATCATATGTAAGGATGGCTTGCTAGTAGATCCTGCCAAGATTAAAATGATTGTGGTATTGGGGGAGCCTACTAGCCAAAGCGCAGTTCATGGGTTTCTTGGACACGCAGGATACTATCAGAAGTTCATCAAGGTGTATGCCAAGATTGTTGCACCTTTAGAATAATTGCTCAAACTTAAAACTACCTTCTATTGGGGAAAGGCACAGTAGAAGGTGTTTGACACATTGAACGATAGGCTTGTCGCTATGCTTATATTGCATTTTTCCTCTTAGGATAATCCCTTCCATGTTCATGTATATGCCTCTGGAACGGGCCATTGGTGGCAAGTTGCTCTGCACAACCTAGATGAGGGAATTTTGTTGATCATCCCCTATGCTTTGCAAGGAGGAATTTGACACCAGTAGAGCAAAATTATTCTACGACCGAGTGTGAAGCATTGTACAATGATCTACACGCATTTCACAAGTTCAAACAGTATTTGCTAGCAACTCCCTTTGTATTTTACACTCGACCACATGGCGTTAAAGTACTTTGTGAATCAAGCCCGTTCTACAAGGGCCCATATGTCGATGGGTGTTGTTATTTTAAGAGTTTGAGTTCACAGTAGTTGTGAAGCTTAGAAAGAGTAATGGTGGACCTGATAATTTGTCAAGGATTGATTCAGCGGAGAACGCGCAGAGCATTGAAGAGACTCTTGAAAATGAATACTTGAAAACAATATTTTTATATAGAATCTTTGGAGAGAAACAAGATAGTGCTTGTTTATTTTATTAATGTTAAAAATAAAGCATTACAATAACAAGAGAGAGCTGCAAGATTTATAGATATTAGATAGCTTCTATCTCATCCACAATACATGGAAATAGATAAACTAATCTAAGAATAAAATACAGGATAATATTCACTGCCCCTTATTGCACCTATTTCCCCTCATGAGATCATCTGAGAACAAACACAATGATATTGACATAATATCTCACAAAACATGTGATAGGACAACTAAGGAAAACTAAAGAAAACTATCAGTTGACTTAATCTAATCTAACTAAAGTAATAAAAAAATTACTTTATTATAATATAACATTTAACTCATATGTTAAATTAGGTGTTATATTTATTTCTAATAGAGACAATGCCATACATGCAACTTTTAGCTTGTGGTACACACCCTTGTGATTTAGAGGAAATTGCAAGTATTTCTAAAGGAAGGTGTGGCACCAGAAGGGATGAAGACATTAGAGAAAAAACAACTAGCCATACGCATCACACCCTACATGTTGATCATTGGGGACTTGTACAAATTCGGGCATGATGAAGTTTTGCATTGGTGTGTACTAGAGCATGAATGCCCAGCCATCGTAGAGGAAGACACGGAGGAAGTGCCAGTGGACATTATGCAGGAAATGCCACCACACGTAAAATATTAATGGCAGGCTTATGGTGGGAAACTATATATAAGGATTGCAAGGACTATTGTAAATCATGTGACCACTGTTTATGCACATTGGCAAGCCAGGAAGGAGATATGAAATGCTTCGTTGCACCCCTATCTCTAGTGTTGAACCTTTTGAGAAATGGGAAATATACTTTGTAGGCCCTATTACACTAGTAACGTGTAGGACTAGATTACACTACGTAATCTCTTACAAAGACTATTTGACAAGGTGGGCAGAGGCAGCCCCAGCTAAAGACTGCACAGTTAGCTACAATCAATAAGGATTTTTGTGGGAAAAAATTATCACAAGGTTATGGATGCCCTTTAATTTTAACCAGCGATAGTGGTACACATTTATTAAATGAGACCATGAGGATCCTGTTAGCAGAGTTCATGGTGGCTCATCACAAGACTACATCTTATCACCCACAAGCAAATGGAACTGTGCGAAAGCATTTAAAAAAATACTGAGTCATACCTTGATAAAAATTTGTGATGTCAAAAGACAAGATTGGGATGAAAAGGTATCAGCCGTATTATGGGCTTATAGGAAAAATTATAAAAGGATGAACAAAGCCACACCATTTCAATTGGTGTTTGGTACAGAAGCTGTTATCCCAGTTGAGTTCATGATACCTTCTCTGTGAATAGAGTGCACACAAGAGGGCTCGCTGATGAGTAAGCGCTAGAAGAGAGAATTGAGTGAATTGATGAAGCTGTATGAAATACGATCATTCACCAGGTGGAGCCAAACAACAAAAAAAGAAAAGTAAAAAAGCGTGGCATGATCACCACATTAGGAATAAGAAATTTAAGGTTGGTCAGATGGTCTTACTATATGATTTTAAGTTTTTTTGCCATCCTAGGAAGTTGAAAGTCCATTGGTTGAGTCCCTACACAATCTCATACATCCTTGATTCAGGTGCATGTGCCATTTATAAGCACTGGATGGAATGAAATTGCCTGGACACTTTAATGGGAGTAGGCTAAATCCCTACTATAAATAAGGCTTCTTAGTGTTTATAAATATGACATTTCTGCCAGATAATTTAGAATTTCCTTTATGCATTTTCCTTTCTCCTGTATTTCCCTTTCATGTTTTTTTTTTGTTGTGCACCTTGGGCACTAGTAACCTTGGTACTATTTTAGAAGTTTTTGAATGTACATAGAGTGTCATGCATCATTTAAGTGTGGGGGTGGAGTGATGTGAAGGAAAGCATGAGTAAAGTGCCAAGGAGGATTATATTAGAAATCCCGGGTTGAATGGCCTTGTTGAAATATATACATAAAAGAAAATATGGAAAATGAATGAAAAAAAGATGGAAACAGGATAGTTGGTGTCAAGATAAGGCTACTTTCATATCCCACATACAAAGAAGGAAGAAGTGCACATGAACAACATGAGGTAGGAGAGAGAAAAAATCATGACAGAAGAAGTTCCTTCGACGCTGGTGACATGCGTGTGCAAGAATATGTTGTCAAGATGGATTGGTTACACGCCAAAAGGTTAGAGATTATCTACATAGGGCTGGGCATGTGATTTTGGGCACAAAAGTCAGGATTTGTTTGAAAAATCTGCTTTAAACGTTAAAAGTTATAGTGGTAGGTGAAGTAGCATTTAATGCTTAAAATTGGGAAAAACTATAAATAGAGGATTCGATGCATTTCATTATTCACTTTGTTTCTAAGGAGAAATAAGTACTTTTGCATATTTGTAAACTAGGGCATTCCAGAACTAATCAGTGTGAAGAGAAATTTAAAAGATTTTGAGTGTGAGTAACTAGTTTGGATTTTCAAACTAAAAGGAAGGGATTTCATGGGGGAGTAAGAGAATTTTTGAGAAGGTGTCATCTTGTGAAGGAAATATTCCTAGTTAGTGGTTTGAAGAACTAGGGTACAGGTTTAAGGGGTTTTCTTTATGGGTTCAATATCTAAGGTTGGAGGGTGTTGAAGAACATAGAGTAACAAGAAGTGTTTGAAGTGATAAGAGGACCTAGAAAATGGAACCCAAGAAATTAGCTGGCACACCTAAGAAGGGAAAGGCAAATGGAAAGCAACAAGAAATTGTCGCATGCATAAAAATGAAGAGTGGTACATAGAAGTGCAGGTACCTATATGAAGTGTTGCTGGGGAAGGAGTGAGAGTCCCATTTAAGAAATGTGACGGTAAATGATTACAATCATCACTCGAGCACAGTCGAGAAGGAAGTGGCTGCTGGAGTTAGTGGGCCCAACAAATAAAAGGACAACGGAGGGTTTACCCATCTATAACGATGGTGTAAATTGTCAATTTGGAGAAGTCTATGATTATTGTAACTCTTTGAGTTGCCCTACTTCAGAAAGCCTAATCACCTAAATCAATGGTTGATGTCGCACGTGCATGAATATTAATTCCACTTCACAAGGTGCAAGATGTGCATTACCCCTCATCTTATTTAACATTTCATAGGCCTCATCTATGAAGGATATAGTTTAGAGGATGACCTAAGCGAAAAGGAGGTAATTAAAGAAATTTTTGCTACTTATGCATACAAAAGGGGTCAAGGTACTTTGATATCATGGACATCAAATACCTGGTGATGAAGATGGTCTGTGCACCTCATGACAAAGATAAATGGCTATGAGATATGGACCTCAGGTTAACAGGGCCTAGTTGAATGTTTGCAGTGAAAATTTTAAAGGCCGCCATCTACAACTTGTTTACATTCATCATGAATGAGATTTTCAGTAGTGTAAAAGAAGGTGATAAAATCCTTTGTAAGTAATGTCCTGTTAACCATTGTGTTTTTAGAGATTAGTAGTGTCTAAATGCATAAGAATTTTTTTTGTGGGAGTACCCTGCTAAAGACCCTTCGCCCATGAAGATATTTGAGAAGTAAACCTGTGATAGTATGATAGTTCGTTCACAAGGTGCGCATGGAGAAGTTGTATACACACCTGAGGAACACATTTACGATAGAATGGTAGAATCCCTAAACAACTGGAAATGACCACTAAGGGAGAATTCGACTTTGTTGTGTACCAAAAGTTATACCTTTGCAGATTTAAAAATGATATAGGATACATGGAGCCCATGGTGCAAGCTCCCTTTTTTCTTCATAGCTCAAAACTTCCAAGCGGGGAGTGAACAGTTTCAAAGAATCCAAGAATGTTGAAGTTGGACTTTGGTATTCTAGACTAGGACCACAGAGAAATGTGCAAAGGGTTGGTCTACCCCAACAAGTGCACATACGTGGAGAGGTACGTGTTGCATGAGGTCTAAATGATGAGACCCATGAATTTTCCCATTGCAGGAGGATCTAGGGCAGTGTGAGTATACCTCTGCATAAGGCTCAAATTCAAGAAGGGCACATATCTGGAGAATGAGATGTCCATACCTGAGGACCCAACTGATAGGAAATGACCCATGCCTAGACGAGAGAAAAAAGAACCAGAGAAGAAAGTACCAAGTGTAGTGGATACATAGGTAATAGGTTCCCTTGGGACAAGCACCAAAACAAGTATGTATTTGTGCAAGAAAAAGTCCATAATCAAAGAAAAGAATCCAGAGCCCAAAAAAATCCGTTAGACAAGGAGTCATCAGAAGAAGAAGAGACAAAGTCACCTACACCAGAATCCCCAGTTAGGAGGAAGCAGAGGATAGAAGAGGATGCCATCTCAGAAGAAACTGAGAGTTTGGAGAGATACATAGGTGAAAAGGATGATGAAAATGAAGAAGATGATAGTGAAGAAGATGATCCTAGAAGAGATCAAGAGCCACCTATGTTCAACGTACATGATTCAGAAGAAGAGGGAAGAGAAGAAGAACAGGGGTTCCTGTTTTGTGTGGTTGCAAGGGTAGTCAAGAGGGGGAAGGCACCCAGGACATGGGAAGAAGTGAGGAGGTTGGCACACAGGAACAGAAGGCTCCAAGCCTTACATAGAAACAGATAACCAAGGCGGCAGAAGGAGAAGCAACAAAGATCATTGAGACCTTAGTGGAAGAGGGGTTGAAATGCAATGCTGAGTCTGGTGTTGAATGAGGATAAGGAAGAGAGCATGGGAAAATGACCACATAAGCACTGGAGGCCCCACTTTGACTGTATTTATTCCTAAGGGCATGCGCATGGGAGGAAAGCGCATGGAGGAGGAGAGGCCTGGAATGGGTTATATTAATGACCCCGAAAAAATTGCGCGCATGTTGCACCACGATTCTAGAAGAGGAGCTCATGGTTATGTCATCTTTTGATAAGGAGGTTGCATACCCGTTAGACAAGGAAGATGCTCTCATGGGCATTTGAGTCCCATCATAATGAGCCAAAATTTGAAGCACGCCACCAGGGCCAATAATAAAATTTCCAGAATCAAAAGGAGACAACCCATTGGTGAATGCTCAGTAGCTCTCAGATGAACAACTATGCAACACGTACTGAACAAGGTCTCCGTTGAGGTCGAAGCTAGAATCTTTGGGTGGAATGATAGAATCAAAGATCTAGAGGATGAACTGAAGAAGAAAGAGGAAGAGTTAGTTGCAAGGATAAAGGAGCTAAGTCAAGAAAAGATGATCAGTGCCCAATGGAAATGAGAGTTAAGGGATGAGAAGGCTAGAGTGTGCGAAGTACACAAAAATGTGGAGTGCATTACAAATGCCATAATGTTGAATCATCCAGACCTAGCACCTTCCATGTAGAAGTATGCATCTGCACTGGAATGCCTTGAGGACTTAACAAGAACCCCTCACCATGGGAGAGGCAGCTGCTAGCCTTAGATTCTGCAAAAGAAGTGGCTGCATGCTTAGAAAAGGAGGATAAATTGTAAATTCATGGTGCTCATAGTAGAATATAGAAAGGTCCTTGCTGATGTAAATATTGCCTCCTAGAATGCTAAGGCTGCATACGACAACTGCACAGACAAAGACAAAGTGGCGAGCATGCTGGTCGCTAATGATGAAGTGGTACTTAAAGAGTTCTAGGAGAAGAATAAGGGGAACATAGTGGAGTGAGAAAATATCCTAGCCGAGGTTGAACAGAAAATCCAAGGCCATTGAAACCTTAAGGGGTTCAATCAAAAACTGGTTGAAGGAACTATACCCACAAATTACACAAAGGATGGATATGCTGGAGGATATAGGAAAGGAGTTAGAGAATATTATTGACACCATGAGTGCACAAGGGGAGTGGGCTAGGTTTTGATTAGGTGAGCACCTTAGTGGGTAATCTTTTCCAGAGAGCACACAACGAAGTCGATTCTTGGAACAAGTTAAAGGACGAATTGCCAAAAAGATTTTCCTAGCTTATTGCAGTAGTGCCATAACTATCCCATTCTTTCTTGTTTCCCAAATTCTTCATCCCGTTATTCTTTTTCCCAAGGCATAAGTCTACCATAATTCCTTATCCATTTAAGAAGTGTTCCCATAGACGAAGAACAAACGTAGTGTGGGGGTGATGTTGGGCCCCTGAAATATTGGCTAAGTGTAAAAAGGAGCGTAGGCGCGCAAGGCCTAGTATGAAGAAAGGCGCACAAGGAGAAGGTGCACATGGAAGGATTTAAGGAAGGGTTTAAGGAAACCCATGGCATATTCATGGACAAAGCCAAGGTTTTAGGACTTATACATATTGGGCATTTTTGGTAGTATACGAGAAAAACGTGACCCAACTGTGCATGCGGAGTGGATAAGGTGCCAGCCTGGTGACAAGTTGGCCCAGGAAGGAATATGCTTTGTGTTAGAGGCTTCTAGAAGGAAATCATGGCATGAAGTGGTGAGATTAGGCTTGGAGGAGCATTTGATCTTGAAGGACCACATTCAGACACTTGGCGACAGATATGAAACTGTAGAACAATGAGTTAGCACTTCAAAAAGGCTATATATACAAGTGCCTGCAGAAATAACATATAAAGAGATAGCTAGAGGGCAGAGCTCTGTAGAAATACTGTAAGGACTCTATTATCTTGGGTAATTAAGGGTAGAGAAGGATGTATCAAGGGTTTGGGAATTATAAATTTTCTTTTGAGGGCCTAGTTGTATGAATCCAGTTATAATGAATGACTACGGTATGTCTTTTTATGACATTCTGTAATGGGCCTAATGAATGTAATGAGGTTACCAGTTTATATGAATATGAGCATTAATGGTTCTGATGCATACATATTTCTTGATAGTTATTTTTCATTTATGTTTATGAACTAAGTATGAATGCTTGTATGAATTCCTTTCTATTTTGGTGTAAGTTCTATAATCTGTTAAGCACTTTATGTCTGGAATGACTGTAAGGATCTAGAAGCCATTTTGAGCTCTATGGTGCTTGTATGTTTTGCTTTCTTTCAAATCTCTTAAAATCAGATCATAGATGATATTTCCCACTAAAATCGCATAAAAGAGAGACTTGATGTTTGTGCTTGGCTCAGGTGAGCACCCAACGCCTGCTGGGTGATAGGCTGATGCGCATGGGATTCATTTCCTTTGTGATGGGGGTAAAAATGACTACACATAGAAAATCAAAATTTAAAACCTTGAAGTTAGTGTAAATTTCAACAAATCACATTATTTTTCCCCTTTACACAATAATGTGTTCCTTTGAGCACCAAAGCATATTTGACAATAAAATCACTTCCTTTAACACACCAATGCGGCCTTAGCAATGTGAGCGCGGTCTCTGACAGAAAAATAGACCGAGAGTAAAACAATGTAATGTCAGTATGTCCAAAGAGATACCAATGTAACCAAGACATAGAGAGGTTAAACACAGTGTAATGCAAATGCGTCTAGAGAGACGTGAGCACAACCTTGATAGTGTGAGTGCAGCCTTGACAATGTAAGCACATACTTTAGAACACTAGTGTGGTCTTTACAATGCCAGTGCATAGAAGAATAACAAAGGAGAAAGTTTCTTGTAGGTGATCAAAACACATGAAGTTTCTCAAAATTTCTCAAAAATCTCAAAACTTTGTTAATTTGGTTTAATTTTGACATCACCTCACCTCATTTGATTCTGCAAAGAGCACAAAAAAAGACAATCCTAACTAGACTAGATAAGAAACTTGATATTTATCCATTAATGTAAAAGAGGGTTAGATAAATAAAAACTTTGAAAATAATCTAAAAATATTGAAAATGAATGAAAAGGACAATGGAGTATCTCCCACCAGGCATGCCAAATATGAACTCAATAAACTTTTAAGCAAAACAATTAGAACCTAAACTAACACCAAGTAGTTTAGAGCTAAGCTAATAAATTCATTAATGGACCATCAATATCAAAGCTTAATGGAATGCAAAAGGAAATCTAAAAGAATTTAACCATATAAACTACAAGCATTCCTACTATGTTAATTGATTTCCAAAAAAATGAACCTATGAAGATTTCAAAGTAATCAAAATGTGAGTTGTTGCTACTTCATTGAAGGTGAAAGGACCTCTCTAACAATGGCTACAAGGTCATATTAGATATTTCTTTACTAACCAACTTGAAAAAATGGATGTAAATGGGGATGCAAGCTATTCCAACAATGGAGTAAGGCTCATATGTTTTATATGATTAATTCTATTCAAAACATGGCATAAATTTGAGAGGAAGGAGCTTAGCATTTTATTTGAAGAAATTTTACATCTTGGTGCATGTGGGACAAATGATAAAGTAACTCTTGGTTAATTAACCATAGATAAGTGAGTTAACAAGTGAGTTAGCACTTTATGGGAGTTGAGGGTGCTTTAATTAATCAATTAGGATTAATTAATAGGCTAGAATAAGATTTTTAGGCTAATTAGAGGTGTTTGAAGAGGAATTTGATGATATTAGAAGCATTTGAAAATGAGATTTAGCCAATAAGAGGGTTTATTGACTAAATGCTTGTTAAAAAGGCTTAATTATCTAATTAATAGCTAATTTTTTGATTCGAAGAGGATTATAACTAACAACATGTCATTAATTGGCATCCAAAATGTGATAGAAGCTAGTAAATTAACGAAGTGTTGTTAACTGACCAAATTAGAGGGAAACATTAGTTAATTAGAGAAAATGGTGAAATAGAGGATAATGAGTACCAATTTAGCATTAAAATTATGGAAGCAAATTTTAGGTGTGTACGAATTGAAAGTTGATATTTACAATGTATAAAACTATAAAAAGATCCTATGTTTGTTCTATGAATGAAAGATGGGTTTATTTAAACATATTATGTCAAAAAGGTAAAGACATTTGGACATAGTCATTAATGGTAAAGCAGAATTATAAATGAGAGGATGAAATTATATTTATGGATGATGAATTAATCATAGTGGAATACTAGTAAACTTAGGGAAATCATGTGGTTAAATTAGTGTGATGGAATTATGATTATTTGGTATATTGAAAAATGGATATTTGAATGGTTAAATAGATAAAATTAATTAAATGAAATCACCATTTGGATAATGCTTGATCTTATGTATATATCTATTGAAATGGAATTATGCATACACATTCTTTTAGAGTTAATCGAAATTCCTTATGTAGTAATGGATGAACTACTAATACCTGAACTCATTTAAGTTAATAATTAGTGATTGCACAATTAATTCACCTATTAAATTTAGAGGAAAATTATACAAGTTAATGATGTGCACATTATATTTTATTGAGATAAAATGAACCTTTTATAAATGTATGTTATTATTATTTTTATGCCTCTTGCATAACAATGCATGTTTAAGTAGGACTAGGAAATTGTGAGGCATAGATTTATGTTCCTAGTTGAAGGGTGATTGTAAATTACAGTGGGAATAAAAAATTTGACGTGTTTTTCTACTCCCCCACCCAGGGGTCACTACATCATTTAGCATCACATTGGTTGCTTTATGGTATATTTCCTTAGTTTCATAGAGCTAAAAAAGTAAGAGGTTAACCACCCTCTAATTTGTTTCCTTGAATCTTCTCCTAATTGGAGAAGAACCACACTTCTATAACGAAAAATATTTCTCTTCATTCATCGAATAATAGAAACATATTTGGGAGCCAACATATAGCATGTGTCTTTTACTAACATGTCCCCAAATGGTTTCTCAGGGGAATGTGGAAAGAGAGGCTAGGAAGAATCTCTAGAAGATCCCTATTACATGGATTAACACCACCATGTTATTTGTATGTCACGTTGCATTCATCGTAGGCCCAAAATATATGGAGGGGAGATCATAGTTCCAGATTTTCATGAAATAAGATCATCACCATATGGATTTTAGGGTCCTTTTCCATAATCGGTACCTCATAAAGCACATGTTATTAACCAAAGCATGATTCAATCCTACTCTCCTATCTTTTCCATATGTCCAAACGAATAATTTTCATCAATAAATGCTCAAGAGTCTTCAAGGGATGAGTAAAAACATAGAAGGTCATGGGATGTGGGAACGTTGATATGTGAAACACACCTCTTATTGATTTAAAGAAAATAAAAAATCAGTTCAAATCTTGAAGTGTTTCACTTCGTGATAAGTGTCCCTAACATGATAGATTGAAAGTTCTATAGTCTAGTTCCTTACGAAAATAAGTGATTTGAACATATTTTTCCCATTTTGAGGCCAAAACACTGTAATCTTGACTAAGTGTTACATGGTTTTTCCTGTATGTACTTAGAGATAATATGTGCAAGTCACGGTGAAAAGTTTGAACTAAAAATTGGGCTAAAACATACCTATTTGACTCCATTAAAAGCCTTCAATTTCTAAATTTATAACTAATTTCATAAATGCACCAAGGAGCTTCATTTTAGCAATACACCATAGTTATAATGAGGGTATTAATAGTGTGGAAGAGGTCAATCTATAATATGATGGAATTTATTGTATTAAAAAACTTGCAAAAATTTCATTGCTCAAGCTTGTTGAGGCTGTAAGAAAAATATTGAATGCCACTTTAGCATTGATGGACTTGAAGCTCATATTCAGACGGTCAAATGTTAGTACTTCAACACTACTAAAGGATGTAAAAATTTATTATTGTAACATTATGACTATACCTTATACATTATCATTATAATAGATACATTTTTTTTTAAATTTTAATATTTAAAAATTTTCTAGGACTATTCTCATGTTTAGGTTGTAAAAAATGTTCTTATACTAAAAAAAAAAACAATTCCAGCATAACATAGGGTGATGAAATAGATATCATCTTCCTTGGTCATTTCATATAGCAAATATGATGTGTGTATAAGTGATTAATATTATTCAGGAAAGAGTAAGAAAATGGTATTGTTTTTACAATTTTGAGTGTAAGGAATGTCAGTTAAATTTTTGTGCCACTAAATTCAAATTCCAAGAAGTTTTTTTGAATATTTCCCATTGATTAGTACAATAAAATGGCTTTAAAATTGTAGCTCACTTGCAAATATAGTGACATGATATTCTAAACTTAGAATTGTGATGTGGTGATGCATGTACCAAGCGACTACCAAGATATGAAACACATTGAGTAGAAGTGGCCCAAAAAAATTCAAGAATAATGCAAATAGTATAAGGATATGTATGGAAATGAATGTGGTTAAACCATATTCCAAAAATGTTGATAACATATTCCAGTATGGCCTATTTTTTAATTAATTATAACATTCCTCTGTGTCTTATGATAAAAATAGAATATCTATTTTTGTCTCTTCTAATCTCTAGAAAGAATCAAATGAAAAATATATTTGTTTAGCTTAAATCTCTAATATATGAGTTACATATTTTTTTCCAATGGGTTTCATATGTATGATGTTTCCAAGATACTAGGAAATAGAGTTCGAAAATGTTAAGGAATTATCTACTCGATAATTCATGGTTTTTTATGATTATAGTTTTATTTATGTTTGATTATGAAAGGTGCATAAATGTGTTTAAGGTGTAGTGACCAACTATGTTCACATTAGTTTCATGATTCTCATTAACATGTGTATGAAAGACATTAAATATTTTTAATGATGGACTTTAAATATCAAAGTGTCAAAGAAATGAAATTTGTTTTTTAGATAGAGATGAGAGGACTACCAAATTCAATGTCTCTTGAAGATTAGTTATATCATTATAAGGGTGCTTGTGATGTAGAGACTATTGTGTTTCTATAAATTTTATGTAGATTAGAATTGAAAAATGAAGGTATAAGTAAGACACACCTAGATGTAATTCCAAGGGTAATGAAAATAGTCGCTATAGTATATAGTCAAGTCCATTCTAGAAAGGTTTGGTTGTAGGCCATCTCCTTGATCTGATACACATTCTCAAAAATATAATCGTATCAAAATGGTTTCATATTGAAATGAAATACAATGATAATTTTTTTTTTAAAAAGTATTCAAAAATTCAAAAATGAAGAAAAATAAATGTATTTAGAGTAATGGAAAACATGAAAAGGCTCCATGGATTCTAGGTAAACACAAAGGTACAAAAGTCAAAAATATCATGCATGAAATACACCTACCTTAATTCTTTTGGTCATCTCTCAAGAGTGTTTGCATTGCTAATAGACATATTTTAGGGTTGAAAACATGTGACTGATGTATAATTTTAAAGGTATATTTACAATAATTAAAATATATGTAAAATATTTGATATGTTGACCACTTTCTATTTTTGGATTTTCCCAATAGATATTTAGTTTATCTGGTAGCACATGTTTCCTTTTGGTATAAGGGGTTATGATATGCTTCCATGTGATATGAAAAATTCCATACAAAGACTATCTAAATTCCAAATATGGTTTTCATCAAGGGATAACACAAAATGAAATTACATAGATAGTTTATATATTTTTAAAATAATTTCCAACTTCATTTTTTGACTCTCAATTTCATCTCTTTATCCACTTATTCAATGATGTTGAGATGGAAGGTGTTTTAAACACTATCTAGATGTTTGAAAGTTACATGTAAAAACTAAAGGGGTTTGCAAAGGGTTCTTTTTTAAAAGGATAAACTATTCAACAAATGTCCTTCTATGTTACTAAATATATAGAAATGAATCCATTGAGATACATTTTGTATGGGATAATAACCATGATGCTAGCTAGGTAGATGATTAATTACAAATGAAATTGAATAAAATATTGAACGATTACATTATATTAATAATTATATATATTTAATCATTCATCTTTTATATTAACGTTTTATTTTATAAATTTTAATATTTAAAACTCTATCAATGGGTTCTTTTAGGTGAAGTGGATAACTATTTTATCAACGAGTTCATATTATTAAAAAAGGTAAATTAGTAATTAGTTTGATGTTTAGAAATAAAAGATAGAATCACAACATGGAAATATGTGCTTCTACACAGCAAAATAATTGAAAACAATTTCCTCAAAACTTACATATGGAACGGATTGGGTCTTGTACTCAAAAGTAAGTGCACAAATTACTATAAAATATATATGAAAGAAATCCTAGAAGCATGTCAATCATTTATTTAAATGTTGTGTGAGGGTGAGAATCTTAAATAAAAATCTCCAATCTTCTATAAAGAAAGGGTTTCATGTAAACAAAATATGTATTTTTCAAATTTTAGTTACAAACGACATGCTATATGTTATCATGGAAAAAAATTGGCTGTCTGAAACTTCTAAATCTTTGCTTCAATGTGTCAAAAGAATCCCGAAAATGGATTTCCAATATAAATACTTCATGTTCATAAGGTTATTTTGACCGGTCACAATTTTGTCTTGACATAACTTATTTCCCCATCTTGTCGTCAAGTCTCTAATGGTCCTCATAAAAATTGTTTCTTTGAAGAATGTATTGGAATTGGTATCAAAAGATAAAAAAATGTTTTATTCATGCTATTAGCAATCCGGAGAAAACTATCAAGTTTTATAGTGTTCTTTGGGGGTGAAATTACCGAGATACAAAGACACTCCAAATCTATTTATGAAAACTCTTATTTTTCCGTGGAACTGACATATATCTTTGGAATTGATAAGTATGATGTTGGCACAGGTTTTGGGCATATGAAATTTATTTTCTATGGATTTGGAGTTGGTAGGAATATGGCCATGATAAACAAGGTAGCCATAAGGGAAATATTGATGCACTTACTACACTCTACAATTGGCCTAACATCCATTGCTCATTCGATTATTGCCTTTGATCATATTGATGGTATGAAAAAGGGAGTTTGAATCTTACCAAAGATGTTTTGGTAATATACTATAGTGAAGTAAGGAACCGATAGAGAAGAACTTGGAGATTCAATGTGTGATCAGTCATTCTCCATTATGGGCTTTGTAGAAAAATGTTTAATTAAGGATAAAATATGAGACAAGCTCATAAAATATGTATCTCAACCATTCTGTCAAAGATACTATCCTTGGGAAAAATTATAATGGTCATTTTTTTCAATGCTCTTGTTAAAATTCTAGGTTTTGATCTAGTTTCTCCATTTGATGTTGTTACATGATTTCTAGATATTAGTATGGCTATTATCCTCTCTACCTAGATGAAACTAATAATGGAAGTAGTACTTAAAACTTATGTACAAAGTGAGATATTAAAGTTGGAATTCCTTGATGTAGAAGTGAATGGGATCTTGCATAGTCTTGCAATAACAACATTGCACAAGTTTTCCAACCAAAGCTAAGGATGGTCCAAAATGAATGGATACCATTGACTGGAACTTCTAAGAAATACCAAGATGAAAAGGATCCATATGATCAAACTTGTGCCATGCAAAGGGTGATGAAATAGAGGACCTCATGGATATTGATGGTAGTCCTAGAAATATTGCTACCAAGCCTATTGATTTAATTGACATCATAGCCAATAAACGTAAAAGTAAAAACATGAAACCAATGAACATTTCCAATCTTCCTCATTGAGTATATGATGCAAAGAGGAAGTTTGTGTAAGGTGTTTTACATCTTTCTACAAATCTTAAAAGGGTCAAATAAACCAATCTCTATAACAACATTAAGTACATGATGCAATATTAAAGAAATTTTGATCAATCAAGCTAAATAATCAAATAGTGGGAGACTATGGAATATTATTAAATGGTCATAGTGCTTAATTAATTAATTTATCAAATTAATTAAATATTATATTCCTACATTTTATAATGTAATTGTATATATTATAATGTGTAACCCAAGTTGAGTCAACTTGGGGATAGGGGTAGGTTAAATTAAAATTAGTTATTTAACTACTTGTGCATGATGCCTGTAAGCTAAGAAAAATACATTACTAACAAGGAAGTAAAATACCAACAATATTACCTCCTCTTTTGCGTTCCATAGCAAACCTCAGAATCGGCTAGGAAACTTGGATTGAGCCTTGATTGTGTGATATGTAGGTTCTTTTCTTCAAGATGGAGCAAGACCTTCCTGCAACAACAATCCTCTTACTTTGCAACAGATGGAAAAAATGATTATGAGGCTATTTGGGCATTAGGACGAGGCCGAAGGATATTATTTGCTCAAAGGATGCAAGAACTTAGATAGGGAATTCAAGATTATTCTCCATGTGTTTAAAGGGGAGGGGTAAGGTTGTATTTATAGCCTGGGTGAGTGATTAACTTAGACTAATTTAAATAATCATGGTTTGAAAATATGGGCAAGATTAGGTGAGTGGGGACCACGAAGAATGGGTGAAGATTTTATTTTAGATTTTTAATTCATAAGTGGAGGATTTTAGGTGAGTGGGGACCATGAAGAGTGGGTGAGGATTTGAATTTGAATTTTTAATTCAATAGTAGAAAAACATGGAGAACAATGACATGTGGTGAGGATTGGGTTATTTTTTAGATTTTGAAATGGATAATTAATCAAATTATATTTGATTAATTCAAAGTGTATTTTTGTGGGAAATGAGGAAGGGGAATTAATTGATTTAGGACAGATGTGAAATTAGGGTGTCTACATTTGCCTCTCTTTGGGAGGGTACTATGAAAGTAGTGTCCTTTCAAAGAAAGTAGACGAGATGGTGGAAGAATTCAATCTACTTTTCTTAAGGAAGTGGTGAGTGGTGGATGTAATCTAGAGCGAATTTTTGTTGGGGAGAATAGGAAGTGGTGAGTGATGGATGTCATAGTATCCTCCAAGACAAAAATGTCTTGAGAAGATGTGATTATAGATAGATGTGATTATTCTCCCTCGAGAGGACTGACGAGAATGGAATATATGACAAAACTCTTGAAAAGAGGAGAGATGAATTCTATGGAGAAGAGGATGATAATGGAGTGAAAGAGACTAGAATGGCCACATGACAAAGATGGAGAAAGGATTCAATCGGCCTTGAATGCTAGGTGTGAAGGTGTGTGGGAAAGACAAAAGGGAATGGATAGGATTGGATTTTGATTATGAGAAGAGTAAGGGAGATAGGGGAGGGGGAAAAAATGAATGAAAGAGGTAGAAATAAGAGAGAGGGATGATAGGGGAAGAAAGGAATGATGACGGACAAACAAGGTGAAAAAAGGAAAATGACAGAGTAGAGGGTAAAGGGATGAAATAAAGAGATGTGCCAAATGAAGGAAGCAACAGAGATAATAAAGAGGGATGCGTGAAAGTGAAAGAAATGATAGAGCTGAGAAAAGTAAGAAATGGGAAAGGATAAATAAGAAGGAGAAAACAAGGTGGGAGTAGGGGGTGAAATGGATGAAAATAGAAGTAGAACGGAGAAAAAAAGAAACTATGAGGGGTGAGGAAAGTGTGAAAAAGAGTAGAGAAAAGAAGAGAAACATATACAAAATGAACAAAAAGGTAAGGGTGGTAGAGAAAAGGAGAAGTGGACAGAAGAAATATGAAAATTAGGGGATAGGAAATGAAGATAGAGTGAATATAGGGAGAAGATTGAAGGAATCGTGGCATTGTGAGAAAGACCAAGGCAAAGAATATGGAGCAGACTATATGGAGATGCATGTGGAGGGTGGTATGAAATAAAAGAGAAGAAAATGCCGAAGAGAAATGTTATCGATGGGGAAGTAAGGAGGAACGTGATGGAAAAAGGGGAAGAAGATGATACAGGGGAAGGGAAATAAGACGAGTGGTGGGAGACAGAAGAGGATAACAAATAAAATGATGTAGAAGGAAGGGAATACATAAAAGGGATAATAAGTGGAAAGGGAATAGTATAAGGAATGTAAAGAGAAGAAAGAGGGGAGGAATGACATCGATTGGAAAAGATGCGGAGATGCATGAAATGAAGATATTTGGACTACAAGAAAATAGACAAAGGATTTATGATGAAGACAATAAAGATATTAAAGAGGGCAAAGGGAAGATGGAGAGATGGGTAAGAAGCAACAAGAATGGATGGGATTGAGGGAAAATAATATGAGAGAAAAGAGAATGGGGGATAGAGGATGCAACACCAATGAGGGGATGTTAGGGAAAGCCCCCTTACAATGAGTGGCAGGGAAGGGTGAGAGAAAAAATGAAGAAAAGGAGAAAGGTAACGAGGATTGGAAAGGGTAATGCCAACAAAGGGACCTTAGGAAAATCCCCCTTATAATGAGTGGTGGGCTTAGAGGAGGGAAGGAATGAAGGGAAATTCTAGAATGTCCAAGGGAGTGAATGAGGTCATGTGGAATGAAGATTGATTATTTTTAGGGAAATCCCACTTAGAATTATTAGTGCGGGAATAGAAGATGATGATGAAAGAATAATAGAGGAATGTTAATAATAATGGTGAATGCGTGTGTGGGTAGAAATGTGGGGGGGATTTGAGAAGATGAAGTCGAAAGAGTAAATAAAATGGGAGGGATGAGTTGGGACTAGGTGAAAGCTAGGAGAGGATGCGGGTGATGAGGATGAAGAAACAAGACATGAAAAGAATGGGAAGAAACGGTATGAAGGATGATGGATCAAGAAGGGGAAAATGGGGGAAAAGAATGTGATTATAGGTGGAAGAGATTAGATGTATGTTGTAAGAGGATATGTTGAGAAAGGATAATAGTATGAGGAAAAAGTGAGTAGTAGGAGAGACCAGGTGGAAGAAGTGATCAACAAAGTGAACAAAGAATTAGTGAGGGAGAAGTTCACGATGATGAGTTAAGCATAGGGAGGACCCTGACATAAGACTGTCACGTGACGAAAGTGGTTAAGTAAGATTTCCAAGCGAGTGAAACTGGAGATGACAAGTGGGAAAGCGAGAAGTGGTGTTTGCAAGAATGGAAAATAAGGTAAAAGGATGTGATAATGGGGAATGCCGAAAAAAAGTGAAGGGTGAATGGTGTGTAGTGATGGGGAAAGGCAAGGAGATAGATCATCCTTAAGAGGGACTCTTAAGTGAGATCTCCATGCTGGGTGAGTGGTTAATAAGATTGGCAAGCAGAGGAGGGTGATGGTGATGGTAAAAATATATGATGATGGGGAATGAAGAGGAAAGATGGATGGAGAGATTGTAGAGTGATGGGTGAGTGTAAGATGACATGTCATGCTTAAGAGAATATCTTAAGTAAGATCGTCATGTTTTCGGAGAGGTTTTGTAAGATCACCTAACTGATAGGGATGATATGCAAGGAGAAAGATAAAATGATATTGGGGACAGGGGTGGAATGGTAGGTTGAAGAAGATGATCACGACGAGAGGTGGGAGAAATAATATGGGGGAAATATGATGGGATGGGGGAAGGCCATAGGGCAGATCAATCTTAAGAGGAAGTCTTAAGTAAGATTACCATGCAACCGGAATGGTTAAGTAAGATTGCTAAGATGAAGAAGAATAAGGATGATGATAGAGTTGGTGGGAATAGGGTATAAAAAAATGGACTGAAGGGGAACCCTCAAGTGAATTTTCCATACTATGAGAGCGTGTAAGTAGGATGACCAGGAATAAGATGAATTTGGGGAAGGATGAGAAAAGAGTGAGTGAGGTATGCTTGATTGGAATAGGATACAAGATGAGGTCATAACAAGAAAGAAAGGAAACAAAGGAGTGTAACATGAATGGATGAAGGAATATATGTAGTGAAGGGCAGAGAGTGTGAGGTGAATCCTTAATTGGGATGCCTGCGTGGTGAGAGTAATGATACAAGAATGAGAAGCAGAAGAGATGGAATGGGAAGATGTGTGTGGTGGTGAGTGTTGTTTAATGAGAGAGGAGTGGTGAAGAAGCTTCTACAACGAGAAGATCTTAGGGAGAGGGTAAACCTCCACTAAGGATTCCATATAGAATGGGTTATTAAGTAAGATTTTCAAGTGTGAAGTAGAAGGGTGAAAGGAAAGAATATAAATGGGGGAGAGGGGACAAGAATGGTGAGAAGGGTAATATGGGGATAAGTGGTGGAGAAGTAAAAATGAGGAACAAGCATGAATGGATCAAATACATGGTGAGCATGGTGGAGGAGGAGCTACTGGATAGTGAATGCTACTTGAGAAAGATCGTCAAGTAGGACTCACAAACTGCAACGGTGATCAAGTAGGATTCCCAAACTAGGGAGTGTATTAGTATGGGTGAATGGATGGGGTGAAAAGTAAAATGTTTATCATATAGGAAGATACTCACGTGACGAAAAATATCTTAATTTTAATATAGCACATAACAGGATGCATCGTGATATAGAAGATCAGGATCACTAGATTGTAATATGCGTGATAGCATAGATAGGGGCCATCAAAAAGGTTTGATGCCCCAGTATGATATGAAAATGGAAGAGACCATAGATAGAGGCCATCAAGAAAATATGATGCCCCAGTACGACATGTAATCAGATAACATAAGAATATTAGAGAGACCACCAGGATACATAAAATCAAGATGCCTCCTATAATATATCAAGATACAAGAAATAAATTAATAATTTATAACTAATAATGTAACACAAAAACCAATAAACATGTCCCTAACGTGTTCCATAGTGAGGATTGATCAGATGTGCCCCCAAGCAGGGGTACGAGGACATAGTAAAGTATTGAGTCATTGTCCTCAAACAAGGAAACAATGAGAGTCAGATTTTTCCCAAGCAAGGATTCATGCAAGGAGAAGTGTTTTGAATTCAGTAGTCATAAAGTGATTGAATCATCCATTGGGGATAATAATTCAAAGGTTGAATTGTGTTGGTATTTTTAGAGTTTTTGTGATTTTACAACAATTTTGTTTTTGTTTATGATATATATATAGATTTTCTAATGTTTTTTGGATTTTTGATAATCGTTTCTAATTTTTTGATTTTGATTTTGATTTTGATTTTACGATTTTCAAATGTGTTCGGATTTTTGATGATTTTTTCTAATGTTTTAAGATTTTTGACGAGTTTTTCTAATGTTTTTGGATTTTTGATGAGTTCTAATTTTTTTTTGGATTTTGGACAATTATTTCTAATGTTTTTGGGTTTTTGACGATTTTCAAATGTTTTTAGATTTTTAGATTTTTACACTGTTTCTTGGATTTTAGACGATTTTCACACAGTTTGTGGATTTTTACACTGTTATTGGCAATTTATGGACTAAAGTGCAGATTTATTTTTAAGAGGTGATAAACCAGGATATTATCTACATGTACCATGTTCCGTGTGGTAACTTATGCTCGGAATAACAAAAATTCTCTTTCCATTGTCAGGATATGGTGGTGATGATATGATGAAAAGAAATCCAACTCCATTCTTGACTCCACACAACTCGTAAGATGTGTGGGTTCATCACCAAGAATCAAAAAGGACATAGGAGGTAGATAATGAATATAGAGACAAATAATAACAATAATCCCTTTGGGAAATTGTGACTCCATTCTTCATAACGGTACTAAACCAGTTTCAAAAATGGCTTTCACTTTATGAGGTGCATGCTAGGCTTAGACAATTATGTGGTTTGCTGATTGGTAAAATATGAGGTGAAGGGATAGTTCTCTATTCACTTAGGCATCTAAATTACTTCTTTAGGGATTCTATAATTTGTAAGCACTGTAAGATTTTATATTTTTGAAATGACTCCATATGCCTTGCCCCATGCTACTAGTGAGAAGCAAGGGTTCATCACTAAAGGCAAAATATAGGCGAGTGAATTCCCTTTTTGCCTATTTTTATTTTTGTTTTGTTTTGTTTTTTGAATGTTTTACAATATTTTTATGCTTTTATGAGAATGACCCTCTACGCTTTACCCCATGCCACTTGTAAGAGGTAAGGGTTTATCACTGAAGACAAGATGTAGACGAGTAAGGGCACCTTCCTCCATTCCCAGTCTCACACTACCAGTAAGAAGTGTGGGATCAACACCGAAGACTATGAAGGATGAAAGATGTGATGATGAATTATTCATAAGTTATTGAATTGATGAATTTTTACAATAGTGCTTTGTATTTGGGAAGGAACATTTTCCCCCAAAATCAGCCCCGCACGACTAGTAGGATGCGATGGTTTAACACTGAATACTGAGATGGACAACCAAACGAATTGGGTAAAGAATTTTAGAGTTTTGTTATGAAAGAGAGAATATTTTTGAAGGGAATATATTACCATTAGTAAGCTTCTAGGTATGACCATAGATGAAAGTGATTGAAAATGGAAGATATCATAAGAAGTATGACGCTCACAAACTTAATAGGATTTATATTAGCACTTGCCTCATGATGATAAATATGAAGATTTGATTTTGATAATGAAAATATCTGCCAATGGAAATGAATAAATTTATTCGGAGATAAGCAAGATAGAAGGAACAATGTACATGTTGTTGTTTCCCGAAATAGAGAGTGCTTTCAAGAATAAAATTTCTTTAAATGGAATGCATTCATGGGTTCCTCAAGGACTTGGCATGTTTCAATGGCCAATTTATAAGCTCCAAACCTAAAATTATCTATGATTTTGTTGGGCTCAAATTTTTCTTGTTTGTCTCGTTCTTTGGGTGTGTTCTTTTGATTTTCTTTGAGAATGAGATCATTGACCTTTAATTTTCTAGGTTTGATTTTTTTATGGTAGCTACGTCATAGCTGATTTTGATAGAATGGAAGATTATCTAGGGAATTAAGTTGTTTTTCATCAAGAATTTTGAGTTCATTAAGGCGTGAGTGTCGATAATAATCTTGATTGATTACATCTTTGAGGGATATTCTGAAGGATGGAAATTCAACCTTAACATGTAAAATGGCTTCCCAACCATAAACAAAGGAGAAGGGAGTGGCTCCAATAGGTGTGTGATAAGATGTGTGGTAAGCCCAAAGAGTGGGATAGATTTGGTTAAGCCAATAACTTCCATGTGTGTTGACAATGATGGTTTACATTATTTGGTTTGTTGCTTCTATTTGTCCATTAATTGATTGATTTGAGGATAGATTCACGATTAAAGATGGAAAATGTGGCGTAAAGATGTTCCTGGGTATACGTACCTCGTAGAATGTATGCACGTAGAAGTCTTCATAGGTGAGAATCATTAGTGATGAGATGCCTGCTAGATTGATCGTTAAAAGCATGATGGACATGACAAGTTACATTGTCACAAGTGTCCAAACTCGATGTGGTTGTGTTTCGAAAACAAGGCTAGAGATGTTAGGCATAAGAGCCAATATTGGAATAATAGAATCAAACGTAATGGTACCTGTTGATAGAGCCTCTTGTGTAGTGTCTATAGTAATATCAAGGTTTGAAAGGGAGTCTTGAAATGAGATCAAGGTCTCGTTAGATGTTGGAAGAATGTTGTCACCCAAAATAGGTTCAATATATGTTTGGGTTGAAAGAGAGTCTTGAAATAAGTTCAAGTTCTCAGTAGATGTTGGAAGAATGTTGTTTTCCAAAACAGGTTCAATGTATGTTTGGGTTGAAAGAGAGTCTCGAAATAAGTTCAAGTGCTCAGTAGATGTTGGAAAAATGTTGTTTTCCAAAATAGGTTCAATGTATATTTGAACTAATGGAAGGAAATTTGAAGAAGATATGGACTGGTTTGGAATTCGAGAGTCTTGATTATTGTCATCATGATCTCATGGAATTTTAGTATATATAGGAGTTTCGAAAGTATTCAACTCTTCATGGAAAGTTTTGGTATTGGATGTGTCGTTGGTTGTAAGAGTGTTGTCATCAAGTTCTACAGAGATGACATTGTCATTAATTAAGTCTTGGACGTAATTCTTAAATCGCACACATTTATCTGTGTGATGATCATCAATGCGATGAAATTCACAGTATGTGTTAGGTTTGTACCAACATGGCTTAGCTTCCCCTTCAGGAAAAGGGTTTTATAATTGGATATCTTATCACTTTAGCCTCTTTTAGTTGATGAAAAACACTAGAGAGACTTTCTCAAGGGGGGTAAATTGGCGTTGGATTTTACGTAAAGTGAAGTCTTCATTAGGTTGTATGATCGACTTTTTGGGTGATCATTCACTGATTTGGGTAGCCATATAAGAGAGTTGTGTTGTCAACTTATTAATTTGTTCTAATAGCTCATTGCGTGATGTTTTACGTGAATTCATCATGTTTGAAAGAGATGGATAATGAAGAAAGGTGCGATGAATAACTCAACCTATTGATTGTGATCTTTGTTTTGGTTCAATCGAGTTAACAAGTAAGGCTATAAGGAGTAAGCTTAAACAAGATACTCGGGAGAAATATGCAATAGCTCAAACAATCTATAATGAAAATGGTTTAGATTTGGCTTAAACAAGCTTACCAGAAGACAATGTAAGGAGTACACTCAAACAAGGTACTCGATAAAAATGGGATATAGCTCAAATAAGCTATGATAAGGATGTTGATTGGTTTGACTTAAACAAGCTCGGGATTGTTGACATGGAGAGTAACCT
The DNA here is from genome assembly GCA_019776745.2 of Taxus chinensis. Classification (NCBI taxonomy): domain Eukaryota; kingdom Viridiplantae; phylum Streptophyta; class Pinopsida; order Cupressales; family Taxaceae; genus Taxus; species Taxus chinensis. Next base: position 808,614,067 of record CM034150.1, read on the forward strand.
GAACAAGTTAATTTTAATATGGTTGTGATATAACTCAAAATGAGTTATGAAAGGATTTGTGTTGGGTTTGATTTGGATAAACTCGATGGTTGACAAAATAATGAGTGAACTCAAATATGTCACCCAATATTAGTTTGATATAGCTTAAAATGAGCTATGAAGGATATTTTGACAGTTGACGATATGAAGAGTGAATGACAGTCACTCAAATCCATTGGATATAGCCGAAGACAAAGCTATGGTAGATGTATTGTTGGCTGAAACAAGCTAATGAAACTGGTGCGATGTTTTGGTCTGCGTTGTTAGATTTTTTGGATGTTTTCGCTTGGTATTGAATTGGTCGTGAACTAATTTTTTGTGGAAAACAAATAGGGTTGAACTTTTACAATGAACACATTGATATCAATGAAGTTTTATAATGAAACAATACTAAACTATTTTGTTTAAAAACAAAAAGCAATCATGTGGATCAAATTGTTTTGGCTTATGAGGTAAATTCTTCAGGAATGATCATTGTTTCATGCAATCATACAAGTATGTTGTGAAATGGTGGATGCAGGCTCTTATTACTCCAAAAAACATACCTAATTCTGTACGAGGACAGAATTGGTACGGGGAGCCCTTAGAGCACTAGAAGAGACTCACCAATTCTTACTTGCATGTTTCCGAGTGAATCATCACATCTAGAATAGGTTTTGTGAAAAGTTGGAAGGTGATGGAGGGATGAATGTGTATGATGTCCTTATAACTCCCCAAATATTTATAGGGATGATGCCTAGGCTTCATTGTTACAGCTATTTAGGTGCGACTCGCATGCGCTGCATGACAACAGTACTTATAAGTGAAGAGTAGGGGCGAGGTAAATACCAAAAGTTGTGATGAGACTAGGTCTTAAAGTGAAATGCAGATGCAAATGTTGTTGGTGCGTGGTAGTCAAGTCCATGTCACCGGTGTAGCTTTGGTGGTGATGAAATCCACCTCATCTACGTGCAAAAATAAAATCATAAAGTGATTAAATGCAGGGTTATTTCCAACTTGAAATAAATCACTAGTAGAAAATAATTATGTACCTCGAGCGTATTATTTTTATTTGGTTTCAAAAAATTTCTTTAAATGATATTATTTTTGCGGGGATTTTTTTGTTTTTTGTGTTTTTTTGACAATATTCCAGTGACGTGGTCCTACACAAAACAAATTAGTAGTTATCCTGTAAATGAAATGTTAGAAAAGTGATCGTGGATGTTTTTGATTTTCTGGATCGCTCGAAGGCGCAGGAAAAGAGCATACACAACCAACGACCAAAAAAATATTAATAATATGAAGAAGGAAAATAATGATTGAAATGATAGTTAGAAAATAAAGTTAGAGGATCCTCTAATATTAGAACAAGAAACTACAAATTGCGACCATTTTTGATTTTCTAGATCGCTCGAAGGCACAAGAAAAGAGCATACACGGATATAATTGGAATAGATTTTTTTTTTTTGATTTTTTTAATCTTTTAAATATTAATAATTATTGTAATTAATCATGATTGTGAAATAGTGATAATGATTATTTTCACAAAAAAGAAAAATGACGAAAGAAGAGTGTGAAAACATTACCTAGAAGTGTTGTTGTGGAAAATTAAAATGTAAGGCAAAAAATAAAAATAAAAAATTTGCAGAGCCCGGGTGGTCTCACGTTTCTGATTTCCAAGATAAATTTTAAAGTGCGAGGAAAGAGAATACACGTGAGGTTGTTACGTTAACAAACAATTAAAATTACAATTAATTTTTTAAAAAAAAATACATTTTTTTTAAATTTTTTTGTTTTATTTTTGTTAAAAAGACAGGTGTTATAAGAAATGAAACCAAAACATTTCAGTAAGTCTAAATCAAAAAATTATTTTTCCATTGCATATATCTTTTCAATACCTTTCTATAAAAAAACAAAGTCATTCCAAGTTTGGGAGCAAAAGTTATGGCTTCTAGAAGATGGGCTATGGTAGCACTCTAAACGAAAAATTTTGAAAGTGAGAAAAACGTCTCGGGAGCTAGTTTTTTTATTTTTTGAATTTTGTACTTCATTTGAAAAGATAAAATTTTGACATTAAGGTTAAAAAGAACAATAAATAGAAAAAAAAGAGTTAGATCACAAAATGATTAACTAAAATAAAAGGAAAAAAATAAAATAAACTTCCTACAAAGTAATTATTTTAGCAAAAGTAAATAAATAAATACATTTTCCAGATTGGTTGTCCCATGACAGTTGATGATAAACTAATGACTAGTTCATGTGTTTCTATAGATTATGAGTGAATAGCAAAATCAAAACTGAGAACTAAACACCAAGTACCGAGGAGATCAAAGACAAGATGAGCATCATAGTTTCACTATTGTTATAACCTGCAGATACACCACAAGACACTGCACAACAAAAACACTACCCAAAGCATAAAGGTTAACCAAAGAATGCTATAAGGAAAAAAAAGGAAATAATAACGAACAATAATAAACGAAGAAAAAATAAAACCACTAAGTGAGAAATTAATGGTAATAAATCGAAAGTAACTGGGCGTGCCAGAATGTAAGATAATAAAAATACACTACTAACAAGGAAGTAAAATACCAACAATATTACCTCCTCTTTCGTGTTCCGTAGAAAACCTCAGAATGTGATAGGAAACTTGGATTGAGCCCTGATTATGTGATATGTAGGTGTTTTTCTTCAAGACGGAGCAAGACCTTCCTACAACACCGATCCTCTTACTTTGCACCAAATGGAAAAAAAGATTATGAGGCTATTTAGGCATTAAGATGAGGCAGAAGGATGTTCTTTGCTCAAGGATGCAAGAACTTAAATAGGGCATTCAAGCTTATTCTTCGTGTGTTTATAGGGGAGGGGTAAGGTTGTATTTATAGCCTGGGGGAGTGATTAACTTAGACTAATTTAAGTAATCATGGTTTGAAAATATGGGCAAGATTAGGTGAGTGGGGATCATGAAGAATGGGTGAGGATTTAATTTTGGACTTTCAATTCATAAGTGGAGGATTTTAGGTGAGTGGAGACCATGAAGAGTGGGTGAGGATTTGAATTTGAATTTTTAATTCAATAGTAAAAAAACATAGAGAATAATGACATGTGGTGAGAATTGGGTTATTTTTTGGATTTTGAAATGGATAATCAATCAAATTATATTTGATTAATTCGAAGTGTATTTTTTTTGGGAAATGAGGAAGGGAAATTAATTGATTTAGGACAGATGTCAAATTAGGGTGTCTACAATGCCTATATTCTCTTCTCATCTCTGGATGTTGGAAAATAATAACTATAACTTTGTGTACATTATTTTTCTCCCTATTTTATGAAAACAATGCATTTCTTATTACAGTATTTATGTTGTATTCTTATTTATTACTTAGCCCCTGGTACTATGGTATGGTCATATGAGGGCTTAAAGCTTGTGATTCCTACTAGTAGGTGCTTAACTCCAGTCCCCTTTCATTTTATTTGTGTGGTGAAGGCAAGAGCATTTTATTCTATTTTAGTGGAAATTAAAATAAATAGTAGAACATAATATTGAAAAACTTGTATCTTTTGATCGGTAACTTGGTTTTGAGTGTTGTTTTTTGTGAAAGTGCGTAGTTTTTTATGCTCTTTCCATTGGAAATATTTATTTTGAGAATCACATTATAATTATAAAGTGCCACATTGTAACACGTACTCATTGTAAAGTGTCAAAATCTGGGGGGCTCTTGTTATATTGTTTGGGGGTCTTGTTGCATTGCTTGGTTCTTGCATTTCTTTTAGTAATTTTTTGAGGATGGCATATTTATCTAATTATGCATTAGATCATGACATAACACACATGCAAACCGAGAATGGAAACAATAATTAAGCGGAAAGGATTACGGGCTTTAACTTCTTCAAAACAACCAGTGTTCACTAGAGAATATGAAAATTTTTAGTACCAGTGCAAATTTGACGAGTGTATGGGTTTGATAGGAACTTAGTGATAGTATTTTATTTTATTTGGAAAAGTGTGACTCTCCTTTCAAACTATGGGAGAAATTGGAGGATTTATTTGGTAAGGTGGATCATATGAGAGCCATGCAACTTGAAATTTAGATCACCTCTCTTAATCCTGAAGATTTTCCAACAATTATAGACTATCTTACCAAGTTCAAGAATTTATTGACATAGTTGAAGAGGAGTGGAAGAGATAAGAAAGATGAAGAGTGTGTTTACTTGATTCTATCCAAGTTGAGAGGACCATTTCAATTTTTTTCTTCTACCTTTTTCTCTAGCATGGATGCCTTAGGTGACACCTGTAAAATGCCTAACTTAGAAACATTTTGTGAAAGACTTACTAGGGAAGAATCTAAATTATCTCACCTTGAGTCTTCCACCTCTCAAAAGGTATTAGTTGCATCTAATCCTAAGGGCAAGGGAAAACCAAACAGTAAAACCAAATCCACACCTTCTCCATCTCAAAATGCTCCTAAACCCAAAGAAAACAACTCAAAACCCAAGGAGTCTTCTAAATCCAAGAATAAGTCTAGCCATTCATGCTCTTTTTGTGGGGGTAGTAATCATGAAGAAAATAGGTGTTATAAGAGAATGCAAGCCTTAGAGGATGCAGTCAAGAAACACAAAATTTCTATCTTCACTCCACCTCCTTCTAATCAGCATGGAAAAACACTTAATGTTGTTGGAAGATCTCAGTCACCACTTGCAAAAAATTGGGTTATAGATTTTGATGCTTCTCATCACATGAATTCTTTCAAGGAGTATTTTGTTTCTCTAGGTTTGAGTTCTACTTCCAAAATTGAGGTTGGAGATTCTTCCTTTCTTTCTGTTGAGGGAAAAGGTGATATACAACTTGATGGTAGCAATATTCAAGATGCACTATATGTTCCTAACATCACTACAAATTTGCTTTCTGTATATCAAATTTATCATTCTGGTCAAGGGAAAATAATGACTTTTACACCACATGGGGCAGAAGTAAGAAATTTGTTGGAGCCTTATTCACTTGTTGCTTAGGGTATTGTTGATCATAGTTCAAGACTATATCACTTTGAGGGTTTTGATGACACTTCTTTTATAGGGACAGGATTGGTTTCTCATTTAGATTCAGAGAGTAAGCTTTGGCATGAAATATTTGAAAATCTCAATTACAAATATGTGAGGGAGTTAAGCACTCATGGTATGGTAGATGTTCTTCCTAGAGTTTCTTGTCTTGAGGAGTTTGTCATGGTTGTGCATTAGGGAAACAACACCAAGATCATTTTCCTAATAATTTGTCTAAGAGAGTTTCTTCACCACTTGAGCTTGTGTACAGTGGTTTGATGGTTTTTCCTACCCCATCTTTCAGTGGAGCTAAGTATGCACTTATATTTATTGATAATTTCTTGAGGTGTACTTGGGTTTATTTTCTCAAGTACAAAAGTGATGTTTTTTCACACTTCAAAGTCTTCAAGGCTTTGGTTGAGAAACAATCTTCTAGTAGCATAAAGAAATTTCACACTAATAATGGGGGGGAGTACTTCAACAATGAGTTTTCTGAATTTTTGGAAACTCAAGGCATTATTCACCAGCATTCTATTCCTTATACTCCACAACAGAATGGATTAGCATAAAGGAAGAATAGAACTTTGAAGGAAATGGCTAACTATATGATGCATTCTAGAGATATACCTCCTATCTATTGGGTAGAAGCAGTTAATTGTGCTAACTATATTTAGAATCACACGCCACATAGAGCACTTGAGCATTTGAATCCAGAGGAAGCTTGGTCCAACCTAAGCTAGATGTCTCATTTTTTTGAGTCTTTGGGAGCTATGCTTGGGCCTTTGTGCCAAAGAAGAAAAGGAAAGCTTTAGATAAGAAGAGTAAACCATTGATTTTTGTAGGGTATTGTGAGGACATGAGAGCTTATCATCTTTTAGATCCTAATACACATGATGCTATTTTTAGAACACATGTTCAATTTGATGATCGTTTCACTCCTCATGATTCTTCATCTTCTTCCATTCCTTCTTCTTCTTCATCTCATCTTGAGGATCCTTTCTTTGAGGAGATTGATGAGGAGGTTATAGATGTCATTGAGGATCCTATTCCCAATGATGTTGTCACTATGCCTAAGTGGGCTCGTACTACAGTTTCTGAGGCAACACCTTTCATAGAGGATCTTCCACCCACTAGGCATCATCATGCACATTCTACAAGTTCTAGAATTTTGTGTCAGATACTTTCTGAGGATCCACATTATTTTTCAAAGGCTCATGGGATATAAGAGTGGGATGATGCGATGATAGCTGAGTATTCTTCTTTGATGAAGAATCATACTTGGGATTTGGTATCTCTTCCTAAAGGAAGAAATATGGTTAGGTGTAAGTGGGTATACCAAACCAAATACGTAGTTGATGGGTCAATTGACAAGTATAAGGCTCGTCTTGTTGCAAAGGGTTTTTCACAAGTTGAAGGTATTGATTACTCTGAGAATTTTGCACCCGTTTCCAATATGGATTATGTATGCCTTGCACTTGCTATTGTTGCATCAGAGGGGTGGCCTATATACCAGATGGACATGAAGAGTGCCTTCTTACATGAAGATATACAAGAGGAAATATACATGGAGTAGCCGGCTGGATTTGTTCAGGATTCTTCTCTTGTTTGTAGGCTCTGAAGGTCTCTCCACGGTCTCAAACAAGCCCCTTGGGCTTGGTATGAGAAGATGGATTATTTTCTTCTATCTACTAGTTTTGTTTATTGCCATTCTAATCATACAATGTATCTCCAGCATGTCGGTGAGGATATTGTGATACTTGTCTTATATGTTGATGATCTGTTACTTACTGGCAGCTCTTCTTCCCACATTCAGAGTATTCAGAGGGATCTTTCTACACAGTTTGACATGACAGATCTTGGGCTATTGCATTACTTCCTTGGTTTGCAGATTTCTCAGACAGATTCAGGGATTCATTTGAGTCAGAAAAAGTACACCCATGATCTTATTAGGCACTTTGATATGGTTGATTGCAAGCCAAGTCCATCTCCTTTTCAGTCTGGGGTTATTCTTACATCCACATGTACCACACCACTTTGTGATCCTATGTTATATAGGAAGTTGGTTGGGAGTCTCATGTACTTGACCCATACTTGCCCTGATATTTCATTTACAGTAGGGCTTATATCTTGGTTTGCACATTCTCCTCATAGTAGTAATTAGCAGGTTTCTAAAAGGATTTTGCGTTATTTACAGGGCACTTCCCACTTTGGCCTACACTACACTAGGGGTTCTACTTAGTTGGTTGGGTATAAAGATTCAGATTGGGTAGGTTCTATTAATGACAGGCGTTCTACTTCTGGCTATCTTTTCTATCTTGGTTCTTCTTCCAGTTGCTTGGGCATGCAAAAAGCAATAGGCTATTGCACTTTCATCTTCAGAGGCAGAGTACAGGGAAGCAGTTACAGCGAGTCAGCAGATTCTTTGGCTTTGCCAGTTATTGACAGAGTTTGGATTCCCATAGGATTCATCGATTGTACTTTGGTGTGACAACCAAAGTGTAATTCACATTTCTCACAGCTCAGTTGAGCACCAGCGGACCAAGTATATCGAGATACACATCCACTTCATTCGGTAGAACATTCAGGATGGAGTTCTTTGCTTGGAGTACCTTCCAACTCAGAAGCAGGTTACAGACATCTTTACGAAGCCTTTTGCATCACCTCACTACCTTGAGTTGTGTGGCATGCTTGGGGTTTCGGAATTTGTTCTTGGGGTGTGTTCATGAGAACATCTTCCTTCTTCTTCTTCTTTCTCTTTCCTTATAGCAGGATTCTTTCCTTCTTTTGGTTTGAAATTTCTTCATGGATATATTGTACATGAGTACCTCATCAGGCATAGTTTCTGGGACTCATACTGTGGACATGCCACTTCTATTTTGGCCCCTAGCTTCACTTGAGGGGGGGTGTTAGAGTAGGTATTTACCTTAACTCATGTTCACCTAGTTACATTATTTACCTTTATTGTATTTATCCTCACCCACTTATGTGTGTGGATATTTCTTTTTATTTATTTAGATATTAGGAGATATTATCTAGTTATTAGGTATAGTTATTTCCTTGATCTATGGTATTGAATAGTTCTTTCCTAGATCTATGTTATTGACTAGATCCTTGATGTCTAGTTCTCTCATAAATCTATGGACTTGACTAGTTCTTTGATGACTAGTTTTTTCCATGATTTATGGCTTGATCTATGACCTTGACTGGTTCTTAGATTGTTATTCCTTGCCTATATAAGCAAGGCTCATTCTCATTGTATTTCATTGAGTTCTATAATAATATATGATATTGCTGTCATTTTTTACAAAGGTTTATGTAAAGTTATTCTGGTGAATTAATTTCATATTATTGATCGTGATGTTTGATTAGCATCTATGTTCTTGGCTTGGCACGATCTGGTTATCATTCCTTTTAATTATTGTAGTGCCCACCCATGTGGGACCTGTTGGTTCTCATTCTGAGCCTCGTTATTAACTAAGTTGATTTTTCTTAGAAAATTATCTATACTATCTAAAAGACCCAGATTCTAAGGAGAGCATAGTGTAATAACTTGGTAATCCATGGAATGAAGAACATAATGTTCTGTGGGTTGTTGTATAACTATGAAAGGATAAAAACCGTGGTGCACTGGTTTAGTGTTTCGTGGGTTTTTCAAAAGGGTTTGCACTTCGTGGATTCTATCAAAAGTCACAGGACACTCAGAAATCCACCAAAGGCCGTGGAACACCGAATGAAAAATTTAAAATGGACTTATCCATTTAAAAAGGGCTAGGATGTTCAAATAGACCTCAAATACCTACATCGCCAAGTAATTCAAAAATCTCTGAAGGACACGTGGAATCATTCCAACTTCTTCCATAGCCAAAGCATTCTACGGACCTCACATCCATGGAATGAACTGATTTTCATAAAGGTATCGGGTCCGAGTAAGAGTTGAAAGGTCAATGTTACACGTGGCAAAAATTTGGATGGGACAAGCAATGGAGATCAAAGGTATCAAATAGACACTTATCAACATTCTAGAACTCTTCAAGCCATTTGGATCACATGGACTTCAAGTTTGCGGAATGAACCAAGTTTCATAAAAGTGTTAGGTCCAGACTGCAAAACCACAAAGATATGTGGACCTGTCTCATTTGTCTATGCTTTGCAGCCTGACAAAGTCTAAATTGTGAGAAGCATGGAGATTTCTCATTGGCTCATGTTTCACACTTTGACAAGGTCCCTATAAATAAAAGTAAATTGTGAAGTATCGTTGAACCTTCTGATTGGTTTATGCTTCCCAATTTGACAAGGTTGGCAAAGACAAAGGTGCATGGAGCTATCTCATTGGTTTTTGCTTTGTTAAAATGACAAGGTGTTTGTAAATGAAAGATAAATATGAGAAGCATGAATCTCTCTCATTAGATTATGTTTCAAAGGGGTCAGTTAAAGTTATCAAATATTCTGATAGTGTGAAGAGCGTAGAGCTCTCTTATTGGATTGTGTGTTTCAGTGGGTAGTAAAGTACTAGAACAATATGAGAAGGTGAAAATATGTGGCATTTTCTTATTGGCTCACATAGAAAAGAAAAGGAAAATAAATTCACATGTAGAAAAAAGCCAAAGCCAATCAAAAGTTATCACATGTCACCCTCCTATTCATCCCGACAAGCAAAACTTCAAACATCCATAACTTTTGATCCAGAGATCCAAATCAAGAAAAATCAGTCTTGTTGGAAAGGTATCCTTAAGCTCTTCAAATTTTCATCATTTTATTCAGTAATTGATGGTTTTTGGAAGGAAAAAATGAGAAAATAAAAATACACAGGTGCACCTAGGAGCATCAGTTGATTGTTTTTGCATATGTGGCAGTGAAGGCAAGGAATCAATCCCAAAATACTAAATTAAAATCAAATATTTTGAGTTAAAAAAATGTACATTCCCCAATTGATTTCAAAGATCTTTGATTACAAATAAGGGAGAAATTTAGTTACTATTGGCGGGGAATTTTATTGTAAGAACAAATTTAAATCAAATTTGTATAAATATGGGGGCTTGTCCTCATATTAAAAAGGGGTTTAGTTTTTTCTAATTATTAAAATTTTTTAATAGATATGATTGTTAAATACTACATGTTTCCTTGTGAAATGCATATAGATCTCATCTTCCCAAGTTTCTTTGTCAAGGTGGTTGCAATATACATACATTGAAAAGATTTGAGAGCATTCTCTTGATGTTCCCTTGTTAAGAAATTCTAAAGATCTGAATGAAATACACCCACTTTTGAGTTTAAATTTTTTCTTCTAGGTTATGTATGTCGAATTGTCGATTGATGAGTTATATTTTCTACTGTAGTCTTGTGTTTATTGTTTCTCTTTATCATACAGTAGATTTGTCCTTAATGTTTATTCTCTGGTCATTAAGTTTGATATTGTATTGTGAGCATTCCCTCTTCAATGTTGGACTTGATTGTAAAATCCTTGCCATAACCATTTTTTGGTGATATATTTTTGTTAGTGTTTGCGTGTATCTTAGGCATATGAGGGAAGAAGAAGTAAACATTTCATTAGAATACTTGAACAAGCTCTTGTGTTGAGTATTTTAAAGATTGTACTAAAAATTTGCATCTATTGAGTATCAATGAATGCAAATATTCTTTATAAACTATTACTTATTAATCCATTTTTCTGCATTTTCCATAATTATAGGTTGTTCTAAGTGTTAAATGCTCTATTGCAAAGAGTCTGTCATCATGTAACCCCTACTCTTTTAAAACTACATAAGTGATCTTACCCTACATGAACTTCCATTCCTTTCTTTCCCTCTTTATCTCTAAACATCATTGAATGTGTCCTTTATCTTTTATCAGGAGAATGCAAGATCAACTAAATTCTACTATTTATAGTAACCCGTGTCTGGTAAAGTAAGCATATACAACACCTTGTGTGATAAATCATGAGAGTGAATTGTTGTGTCCATGACCATGATTATCCTAGATTGATCCATCATTTTAAGTGCTTGAGGGAACAAAGAATTCATCTCCCATGTCTGCATTTAAGTTACACCTCGGGTATTCTTACCCTTATTCAAGGTAGGAACAAAATTTAGCAGGAATAAGCCATCCCCTTTATACGTGCCCCTTAATCACCCCAAGGATTGATCCCAAGGAAATTTTTAGACCCCTCCCCAGATACAAAACAACACATATGAACCCAATCTACAACCATTCCAAGAAATTCCTCTGTCCCTTAAGGAGAATTGTTGTCAATTCACCAAGGGGTCTAAATTTGAGGAAAACGACACTTCTTGCACCGTTTCAGGGGACTATTCCCTAGAATTGAAAAATATATAATTTTCTGGTGGAAATACTAGGTGTTAAGTCCAAATTGAGGTTTAGAATACATCACTTTATAAAGATATTCTAAAATATAGACCATTATGAAGGTATTGTCCAAAACTTTTCTCATTATAAGTAGGCTTTCCATTAAACCTGAATCCACGGGGAAAAGCATGGTAAAATTCATATAGATCTACAAATATTTTCCTTCCAAATTATGAAGCTATCATTTCAAAGAGCTAATTGAGTTAATCTATAAATCTAAGGTACAAGGCCTCAGTGGTGGCTCTGTCTTTCAAAGAAAATCTGGGTATACTAGTGTAAATATTTTACACCTTGCTGATTAACTCTCTCCTTTACAAAAGTGGAAGAAAGAACATAAATTTTCAAATCTGATCCAACTAGAAGATTACTTCCAGAGCTGGACAATACACAGTCAAGAAGGAAGCATATTTGGAAACCAGTGGGTGGTAAAAAATCAGAGGAAAAGATTGTTCAACCAACTAAATTAGATCCAATTTTGGTGGAGGATTACTCTAACACATCTGACATATCTTATTCAGGTAGGCATCAAACATTTTTTAAATACTTTGTTTCAAGAAGGCTCAACATCTTTAAATAAAAATTTATTCTTCATCTTCCTTATTTGTTGACTCATAAGAACAAAGTGTTTTATGAAATTGAGTCCCCAAGAGATTTTCATTTTGTGGATCATACTCCTCTACTTTAGATACCTCAAGTTACCCAATGTTTCAACCATCATTTTGAAACGCCTCTACCAAATAATATGGCACAACCCCCTCTTAGAGAACCTTTTAGAGTTAACAAAAATAGACCTATTGATTTTAATGACATGGAAGGTTATCCAAATAAAGTACCAAATGAAATTAGGATGATGTTGCCCAAGTTTCAAGGAAATAATGTTATTAGTGGTGATCAACATATTATATTTTTTCAAAATGTTATGGATGCGTATTAAGTAGAGAATGAAGATGTTTATGTAAATATATTCATACATACACTAAAAGAAGATGTTAGGGAACGGTACAATTTGCTACCTATAAATTCCATAAATTCTTTGTTAGAAATGAAGAATGATTTCAGACTCCAATATGGTGATAAGAATGACCCTAGGTTTCTCTTATCAGATTTTGAAAATATAAAAAATAATCTTAATGATTATGTGCAAGACTTTAATACTAGGCTCAACATAAATTTGACTAGATTTCCAATTAATCTAAGGCCTAGTGATGATTATTTCTTGATTAAGTACTCAGATGCCTTTGATAATAAAAAAAACTTATTATCTAAGGGACAAAATCCTAGAACTTTGAGGAAATATTTATCTACGACAGTCTTGATTGATAACAATATTACAAAATCTGGGAAGCCTCCAAAGAAGGAAGGTGTAAAGATGATTAATCTAGAGAAGCCACAGGTAAGTAAGGTAGTGGACCTAGAGGAAGTGGTTAAAACTTTAGTCAGAGAAGTCAAAGAGATCTGATACAATATTGCTAGAGCATAGAATGGATTAATCTCAAATCCTAAAACTCAGCACCAAGACCAAGGAAAAAATAGATTTGGGAATCATTCCAAAGGAGATCATGGAGTTGATGAGAGAGGAAATGGAACTATGGGTTCAAGAAACAAGCAACAATATTTTAGAGAGAATAAAGAAGTCCCATATCCATTGAAATTAAGGGTATCAGTAGTAGAAGAAGACCACATTATTAAATGGTGCGATAAGTGTTTATTTCCACACTCCCCTTGTGAGAAACTTATTAGAGATGATGATATTGCTGATGAAGTTGGTTTTGATGACATATGCATGATGGAATGTCCAAAATATTCAATGTCAGGAACCACTTCAACTGATCTATTACATGTTAAAACTATAGAGGACTTTTAGGCTTGCAAAAATAAGGTATTCTCCCTCCCTCCTATTGTTAATGTTGATATAGATATAGCTCAATCATTTGAGTTTCCAAATCATGAATTTGAGTTTTTAAGAGCTTTAATGATTAAATATGATGGTGGAATCTCTTTTGAAGAGGATAAAAAATTATTAATGAATGTTGTGGTTGCTCAAGAAAAAAAGTATAACCTTAAGAACAAAAAATTCAAAGGACTTTCCCTTGCTCCTAAACCAAAAATTCCTATCTTGAACAACATCCCCAAAAATACTCCCAAAATAAGTATTTGTAATAAAGGTCCTATCAATACTTCAAGACCAAGTACTCATGCATTTGCCCAAGAAATAAGGGATAATATCTCATCAAAAAATAGTCACCCTGGCCTCTAATACAACCCTACCAAAATATGTTACATGTGATATGGCTCAAATTCTAAGTCAGATAAAAATTACAGTCCTAATTGTGGAGTTATTAAGAATTCCTGAACATAGAAAAAGAGCATTTGAATACTTGGGGCTGAAGGATGATATGGTTGTCAAAGAAAGGGGTACAAATAATGTGATGAATCCACCCACCATAGTTGAACTTGAAGTAACAGAGGATTAGGAGAACATGGAATAACCCCCAGAAATATATTTAGGCACATCCTTGGTAGAATTCCAATTGGATGTGGATCCTTTCTTTACTACTTTGATTGTCAATGGGTGACTTCTTCACAATTGTATGTTTGATTTAGGAGCTTCATGTAATATCATTCCTTTAGAGGTCATGAAAGGATTATACATCAAGATAAAAACTTATTTTAGAAGGTGTTATGCTATGGATTTAAGAGAAGTACCTATTGCGGGGTATGTTAGAGGTCTAGTAGTACAACTTGTTGCCTATCTTGGAAAATATTTAACCATGAATAAGGTCATAGTTGATTGCTCTGCTAAATGGGGTATGTTGCTATCAAGAAAATGGGCAACTAGTGTAAGAGATAGTGTTCATATGGATATGTCCTACACCTCTATACCATTAGAAGGGAAGTTAGTCAAATTGCATGGAGAAACAAAAATGCTCCATCTTATTGAGGATCCCATGAATTCCTCTTATGAGGTATTTTTCATTGATACAAATTTGGGAAACTTCATAGGCAGTGCAGATTTTGAAGATCATTGCATAGATGTTAATACACACCTTGAAGATGCCAATGTCCCCTATACCATGAATTTTGATGGAGCATGCTCCAATGTTGGAAATGGAGCTAGAGTGGCTCTAACTTCTCAAAATTATGTTTCTTTATAATTCTCTTTAAAATTGAAGTTTGAATGTACTAACAACATTTCTGAATATGAGGCATTGCTCCTTGGTTTAAAATTTGCATGGAATCATGGAATTAAGAACATTATTGTGAAAGGAGATTTAGAATTAATTGTAAATAAAGTCAGGAACTTGTATGCAACTAAAAACCAGAGGCTAAGACAATATACGTATGTAGTTTGGGACCTCATAGAATTATTTGATTCCTTCAATATCCTCTATCATTAAAGGGCTCAGAATGCAACAACTAACAAGTTAGCTATCATAGCATCTCAATATGAAAATGAGATAGTATCTCCTTACTACCATTATGAAGTAGAAGTGCTAGTCAGACCATAAATTCCTAAAAAAATTCAACATTGTTATGTTTTTGAGGATGATGCTCAGATCCAAAGGTTTTTAACTTGCAAAGATGAGTTTACTAATCATTTCATTGATATTGAACCCATGGTGGAACTGTGTGAAGGAAGGGAGACCCTATTTAGGAAAGATATAACTCAACTAAAGAAAAATATTATTCCTAGAGGACTTGTCATATTGGAATCAAACTTCGATGGTGCAGATGAAGTTTCAAGGTTTATTTTAAGAGACTTCTGGGAAATTAAAGGTGGAAAATTCTTAGCAAATATCCCCAGAACCACTTTCATGAAATAGGAAAAGTTTTTGGGGTTTTTGTGTAACATTTTCACTTGACAGAATATTTAATTTTCAAGATAGTTGTTGATAATTCCATGAGATTCAGAGCTAAACCATTTGCAATAATGTGCCAAGAGTATGGTATATATTTCACGTATGCATCAACTTATAATCCTTAAGGAAATGACAAAGAAAAATTAAGTAATAAAAACCTGCTAAAGATCGTCAAAAGACCACTAGAGACCTATAAAAAGAAATGGGGTGAGCAACTCAATTTTTCATTGTGGGCAGACATAGTTACTACCAATAGGTCTAATAGAAAGATCACATTTGAGTTAGTATATGGAGTTCAAGACCTTTTTCCCTTACACTTACAAATTTCCTCATACCAATTAATGCAATAATTTGAAGACGAAGAAAAAGTAATTCTGTATGAAATAAGGATTAATCAAATTATGGAATTAGATAAGGAAAGAAGAAAGTCCCACCAAATACATCTCAAGTTACGAGAAAGACTTAGAAGATATTTGACAAGAAAGTCAATCCAAAATTTTTCAATATTGGAGACCTAGTCCTATTATGGGACACCAAATATGAAGATAAGGGAAAAAATGGAAAGTTTGATGCCTTATGGATGGGACCCTATTCTATTGATATTAGGATTGGAGAAGATCCTTTCTTTCTAAAATAATTAGAAGGAAATTTGTTAAAGTTTCCTGTTAATGGAAGGCATCTCATACACTTTCTGGATTGAGCTAAAGGATTAGGTATGATCATTTTATAGTGTACAATTATCTTGTTTTTGTTTTGTCCCATTGTTTGTGTTGTTGTTTCCATTTTTGTGCTCAAGTATATAGTGACCATGTTTTGATACATGGCAGTATTATGGTATGAATGTAATGTATCTTTTTAGAAAACCTTGTGTATTTTATCCCCATGACTACTTACCCAATGGATTAGGCACCTGGTCTTTGTTCATATGGCACCCATAGGAGGTACCCATCCTTGAGAAAGAGCCATTATTAGTGCTCATTCTTCACCTCATTTTTAACTAATTCGAGTTTTCTAAGAAAATTCTTCATACCATCTAAAGGACCCGGATTTTAAGGAGACCACAATGCACTAACATGGTAATCCATGGAATGAAGAACTTAATATTCCATGGGTTTTTGTATAAATGTGAAAGGATAAAAACCGTGACACATTGCTTTAGTATTTCACAGTTTTGTCAAAAGGGTTGACACTCTGTAGATTCCATTAAAAGTTGTGTGACACTTAGAAATCCACCAAAGGCCACATAACATTGAATGTAAAATTTAAAATGGAATTATCCATTTAAAAAGGGTCAGGACATTCAAATGATCATCAAAGATCTATACCGCCGATAAATTCAAAAATTCCTGAAGAATAATTGGAAGCATTTTGATGTCTTCCATAGCCAAAGCATTCTATGGACCTCAAGTCCATGGAATGAACTAAATTTCACAAAGGCGTCAGATCCAAGAAAGAGTTGAAAGGTCAATGGTACATGTAGCAAAAATCTTGATGGGATAAACAACGCAGATCAAAGGTATAAAATAGACACGTGTCAGCATTTCGACACTGTTTAATCCATTTGAGTTCAGTGGACTTCAAGTCTATGGAATGAACCGAGTTTCATAAAGGATTCAAGTCCATATTATGAAACCGAAAAGATACGTGGAGATGTTTCATTTTTCTATGCTTTGTACCCTGACAAATTTTGAATTGTGAGAAGCATGGAGTTTTCTCATTGGCTCATGTTTCACACTTTGACAAGTGGTATCACCAAATCACTACACCCTCTGAATGAAAAGAATGTGAATAGGACATTTGATGTGATTGGGGAATATGGGATCACCTCTCAAGATGTGGGGACTTGGGCTTGAGGTGAACCTCCAGAGAAGGATGAATTCCTCTTCCTAAACTAAGTGCTATACTACTCCTAGTGCAATACAATGATTATCTAGACCTATGTTATACATTTTCATGGGATTTAGGGAGAGAGATTTGTAGGGAAATAAAACTATACTAGGGATGGTGATGCACCAAATAAAGGGTGTTTCTAGACTTAGGAAGTGTTGATTTGAAGAGGGTGTTATGCACCACAAGTCAACTTCACCTATTGCACCTTAGATAGGGTAATAGAAAACCACATACTAAGAAGCATGTGTTCCCTTTGTTAACCTCAATCAGACAAAAATATATATCAGTATTCCAGTGAAGAAGGATGAAATTCATAAGGGTGATGAAGAACCAGAACTCAACTACATACAATACTCCACCACTTGATAAGCACATAACTCCAAGAACCTACAATAGAAAATTGAACTTGCACAATGTACCTGCAAGCATGAGAAATGCATAAAGAAGTATAGAAGGATGAAAGGACCAAGATTAGTCAAAAAACACACACTTTTATTACTTCAAAAACATGCACAATGCATCATTACATTCAGAAGAGGAAATAGTTTCCATTACAGTCTTGAAAGGAGGCTTGAAATTTCCCTCAACATACAAGAACAACTTGCAGAAGGAGGATTATTTGAAAAATATGCACTTGTCTCAGATTTCTAACTTTTCCAACCCATTGGAATGAGATTCCAACTTACATTTATAGAATAATTTTGTGAGATAAGAGAGGAGAAATCATAAATTCCTTCCTAAATTGAAGGCACATGATGGTTTATTTACTACAAATTTGGTTGAACCACTTAAGAAGCTTTCATCATGTGTCATTAATGGCCTGTTGACTTAATCTTCTCAATTAATTAAAGGAATATTTTAATAATAATAATAAATATTATTATCAAAATATTTAAATAAAATATTAATTTAATTACTATTTTTAAAATAATAATAATTTAATGACAACTTCAGGTGGGACCGCCTTAGGATTGGTTTGCATTGAATGGGGGGGTTCATGAGAAACGGAAAAAAAGCCCAACTCGGTGGTTGGCTCACCAAGCCAACTCACCAAGTTGGTGTCAAGCTCCTATCCTTTTCATGGGCTCACCACTGAGCTCTGTCTCCAACGCATTGACCCATAAACTCGCTTCACATCTGTCACCTGGGTTCTGAGTTGATGTCATCAATATCCATTTTTGTGTTAATGTTGAGTCAACTCCTATTATGCAACGAGCTTGTTCTTGGTGAGCCTAAAAATTGACTCGATTGAGTGACTCCAACGTTTCTCCCTAGCACTTGTGTAGCTCACTCTCAACTTCAAGTTTTATCTTCCAACCGTATCCACCCTACGCTCTTTGCAAGACTGGCTTTGGATTGTTGAGTCCTTTGCGAGCTCAGATACCACGTCTACCTCATTTGTGAACTCAATATCAACTCAACTTGTGTTGTTACTAACTTGATTTTTCTCTATCTCAGGTGGGTTATTATCAAGTTCGGGCCAAACATGTCGAGAAATGAACTCACTTACCATTGAGTTCTTGGCCAAGTCAATTGGGACATATCCGTGCGTTTCACATATTCCTTATTTGTGATCCTTGGAGAGTCATCAGTTCTTTGAAAAGTTCACTTGATTATTTCAAAATCAGTGCTAGATAGATGCTCGGTCACATTCATTTCCACTTAATCCACGTATCATCCAGACACTTCGGCATTCAACTAAGTTCCTTAATGACACATTTTCTTGGCAGAATTTATCCCTTGACTTGCCATCTCATTGTTCCCACTTGGCCATGCTCACCTGAATCTCCCACATCCTCGGCCATGTGAGTCCCAAAAACCTCTCGATGTGGAATCTTTACCTTGTTTGGCCATCACCAAAACCTACATAGCCCAACATTCCATGATCCCCACTTAATGACTTGGTAAGATAGTTTCACGGGTCCCGACATCAACCTGACTAATGAATGTTCTAGAAATTGACATTCCTAAGGCCAAGTTCCCCATGTTTTAGTTTAGTAACTCGTTCTTCACCATCTCAACTCGGTTCATTGAGTTAAGCCCTTCCTCTACCATTGTGAGCCACTTGCTCATCCCTACCTCAAATCGGCAAGAACGAACTCGATGTCCAAACATTTTGCGTATGACTGCTAACCAAGCTCACATGATCGAATATGTGATTATTGAGGTCTAAATCCTATGATCTCCAAAGTATCTTATAACCTCATATTCATTTTAGGAAATAAGGGATAAAATATATGGAACAATCCCTCACATAATCCATGCAAAATTTTAGTGGCAAATATTTGTTAACTCATGAATATTTAAATTTTTGAAAGTTGAAATTGGAAAATTATTAGGGGTACCAGTTGGGAGCAGTTCACCAAAAAAATTATGGGTGCAAGTTAATTTTAGGGGTCAATTCTCCATTCATGTGAAATAGGAACTCAAAAATTTCTTCTGAACACAATCATTTGGTACCAGTTTTAATGCTATCGATTGATAGCATATAGTATGTTGCCAGATGGTAACATATAATTTATGTTACCATCCTGTTGTCTCCTGAAAACCACTTTTTGTTTTCCAAGTAAAATTCAAAATTTCAAGATCTCACCCTCCTAAAGTATTTAAGCCAAGTTGAAAGTTCAAAGAGAGAGAAAAATCCATGCCCTAGAGTTGTTTCAAATCCCTAGTCTGCTTGTTTTGATAAATTTTCCATTTTCCTATCTAAATGCATGAAATTTTTATTATTGTCCCTAATTTGAATGAAATTTTAAACCTTTCTATGCCCCTATATCATCGAACCTTGTATTGTTTTCAATTCCTCAGCTCATGAAAGAAATTTGAAAATCAGGAGCGAAATTGTGGAGTTTTATTCTTGTCTGCATTTTTCCATAGTCGGGAATGACGGGTAGATCTTCCTCATTAAATTTTACCTCAGCATCCACATGTAATATGTGGGTCTCTCTGATTGGATGCAGTTCGATCATATTTCAAGGTTAGCGTAGGTATTTAAGTGCTACAATGACGCATTTCCAAAGTTACACAAAAGGGCCAATTACCAAATGAGCGCCAGATCGCCACACGTCTAGGGTCAATAGAAAGAAATATTTGGCCATTGGAAAGTATAACCCTGACGGAACAAGACACATGTCAGCATGACACCATTTCAAAATTAAAATCCAAGAGTCACTCTCTAAGTAGTACCAGCTCACCACGTGTCCTGGGCCCAAAAAGAGATAGAGCCGATCATTGAAATTGACTAAGTATGAGTGTGTCTGTGGGAGCCTCCATGTGCCTCAACAAAGCATTTCAGAAGCTAGATGAAAGGGCCAATCTTCAAATAAGCACTGGCTTGCCACATTAGGAACCAACAGAAGGAGACACACGTCAACTTGGCATAATTTCATAAGGCACTTCCAAAATGGAAACTCAAATCAATGCCAACTCTCCATGTGTCTAAAGGTCAACATGAGTCAAGCAAGAATAGAGTCCGAATCGGCTAAGTATGAAGGAACCGGCGAAGATCTCCACATGTCAGCCTGGAAAAACTTAAAAAAAAAAATCGAGAGGCAGGTTCCAAATGAGCGCTAGCCTACCCCACGTCCAGGGTCATATATATGGCCCCGCTAAACAAAAGGTAGACATTCAAAGCATCTGCAGGCCCGATCCAATCAATGCCTTCCACGTGGGTGGCCCAGATTTAAAGTTGTAAAATCAAATCGAATGGCCCATATTTTAACTACAAAAATAATGTGACGACCAAGTATTTTAAAATTGTTTCTTTCCGCCATAAGTGTTTCTCTATGAATCAAGAATTTGAAGGGGCACGAACAGTTATAATAGGTTGTAATTGTTTCTTACTGGCTCAAGGAATTGTAACTGTTTCTTACGGGCTATATCATGGAATCTAAAAGTCATTGTAAGGGGCTGGAAATTGATCTTGTAAACTCACAAGTGCATTGTACTTAGAGAAAGCAAAGGACACAACCTTTTTATTCTAATTCCCTCCATTCTCAAGTTTCTTTCATCCCCACATTATGCACAACTTCTGTTTAAGCATAAATACAAGAAGAAGGAGTTTTTAGCCTCTTTGATGAGGAGATTCTAGAAACTTTGAGTTCGCAATCTTATCTCATCTTGTTTCTATTTGCATGGTTGTTTCTTCTCACAAATGCATGTGTTAAAGTTTCTTACTAATGTGTGCAGGAATATGATTTCCTACCTACAAAATTAGTTTTCCCCTATCTTATTTCTCACTCCCTTTTCCACCTTCTTAGCAAATTCCTCCCTTACAGATAACTGCAAGCATTTTCCACAGGGTTAGTGGAATGCCCCTGTTGGATCCCTGGTTGAAATGCCACCACAATAATCCACATTTTCTAATGCATGAATATACGACAACTACACCGGTTAAGTAGAGGGACATAGATTCCTAGAGAATTGACAAGGAATTTACAAATTTGTCCATCTAACTAATTTCCTCACCAATAGTATTTGGCACCCACAGTGGGGAAAATTTAGTAGCATCTGCACCTGAATGTGACCACAAGGTCAAAAAATTCAAAATTAAAAAAAAAAGAGAGTGAAAAATTTATGTATGAGCCACATGGATTCAAATCATGGCCATTCTGGGAAACCCTCATGTTGAAAGACCCAAATTGCTCTTCCACATCCAAGAAGACGTTGCTTCAGATTTGAGGGAAGCTATCTGACATAATGGATAAAGTGTCAATCACTACTTCATTTCCACAAGAATTCTTGACCTTGAAGAGGAACGCACTGCTGAATTGGAGAGGAAAAGATGAATTCCAGCACCACAAATAAGAGCATAAATTTTCAAACTGGAAGATAAAAGATACACCCGGCAACATTTTTGAGGAACTTGAAAGGAGAGAAGAGCTACTCGGAATCCAGAGGCTTCCTTCTCAAGCAATCGGTCACGTTGGGAACTTGAGTGTTGTCAATCCTTTGGTCGGTGAATTTCCATACATTAATGAGAACCTTGAAGATTTCACTGACGTAGAGACCGAAGAAGAATCTAGAGAAAGAGTAGCAAGAGCAGAAGAGGAAATAAGATCTCAACTCAAAGAAATCAAGAGACTTCAAGCCAAGGTAGATAAAATAGAAGTAGCAGAAGTTACAGCCTTAACAAGGTTGGAAGATAGAAATAGATATAAAATGGGAGATCATGATCATTAGTGTGAATGTGATCATGAGACCCGTAGGCCTAATCTACCACGGGGAGGAAACACTAGTCCACTAGCTCTTGTGCAACCACTCCATTAGCTACTGAGATGCTTGAGGAAAAACTTCCCAAAATTTAAAGGGGATGGTTCTCAACTCCCTGAAGAACATGTAGCAACATTTATCACTACTTTTGGTGTGTTGGGTGTTGAGGATGAAGATGTGTCAGTCTAACTCTTTGTGGACTCACTTCAAGAAAAGGATGTTGAATGGTTCTACATGCTACCCCTGAGGTCTGTCACCTATTGGGAGGATATAAGAAGTGCATTAAAACACAGGTTCAAGACCACTGAAGATTGTCAGGAT
Organism: Taxus chinensis; assembly: GCA_019776745.2. NCBI lineage: Eukaryota > Viridiplantae > Streptophyta > Pinopsida > Cupressales > Taxaceae > Taxus > Taxus chinensis. Next base: position 808,636,767 of record CM034150.1, read on the forward strand.
CTTTTGGTCTAATTGGTAAAAATGAAGAAAGAAACCTCCGAGTCAATGAGGGAATTCATAGTAAGATATGATAGAGTGATAAGAAGGATCCCTGAAGATGTGGTGTCTCCTGAAAATAATTTGAAGAGGTTTTTCATCAGTACTCTACCATCAGAAGTAGGTTTCTTCCTGAGAACAACCAAACCAAGAACATTGAGGCAAACCTAAGACTTTACAATAGAAACCGATGCTGATCTAATCCTTTTTGGAAAGGTGAAAGGCCCCAATGGGAAACAAAAGGGTTAAAATTCAAACTCTGTCACCACAGATCCAATGTTCCAAAAAATGGCAAATGACTTGGTTTCCTTGAAGAAGCAGCTATATCAGATCACAATGCAGAATGCTTCAAGGAGGCAAAACCCGTGAGATAGGCCAAGGATTTCTCCACCTCCTCTTTGGCTTGATCTTGAAGCACCACCAGTCAATGCCATCTGTGACACTAAAGAGCTAGAGGAGGAAGCATAAATTGATGAAATTGAAGAAGAAAACATGGAAGATTATGAAAACTATATTGATATTGAGGAAGTTGATATGCACAATGGCCTGATTGATTATGTTGATGATGAAGATGAAGGTTATGAAGAAGTTCCAAGTTTCTCATGTGTTGTTTTCAGTTGTGCACAATCCAAGAAAGGGATTTCAGCCCCAACAATTGCAATAAAGGATAAGAAGAAGAACAAACAAGATTGTCCTCCAGAGGTTACACAAAATAAAATCATCAGCAGAGGATCACCATTACCACCTTCTTTGGAGTCGACCAAAGATAAAATAGACTCATTGCTTGTCAAAGAACATGCTATTATACCAAGTAAGTCATTTGATCCTTCTTATAGCTTAAAATTTGCAAAGAATAATTCTCTTCTAAATGTTGGTCCTGCAAAAAAATCTAAAATTTAGTCAAAGGCTACACCCTCACCCCCTTCCAAGCCAATTGTTACATCTGAAAAAGAGAACCCAACACCAAAACTAGCAAAGTATCTACCATGTAGATCTTCCTCCATTTCAGGATCCTCTTCCTCACTCACCATTGCCCCATTTGAATTTTTTAGAACATGCAAGAAAAACCAAAGTCCCTAGCTCTTTGAAATAGAATACCTACAAAAACATCCTGCCCAATTTAACAGATTCATTAATATAGTTCATGGTAGTATACCTATATCCTCAAGTCCTAATTATAAAGGATTACTACCCACACCATCCACACCACCTTCCCAAAACATTCTAGCCCTCAGTGCCTCCAAAACCATCAGGGTTGAACCTTTCTACTTGTCACTCCACATTAAAGGCTTCTAGCTAAATAATTGTATCATAGATTCTGGAGCCTCAGATAATGTGATGCTAGTCAAAGTTGTAAATGCTTTAGGCCTCACTTTGACCCAGGTAAATGTCACATTCTAATCAATGGAATCCAAACAAGTTCCATTGGTAGGAAGAATCAAGGATGTACATGTGGCACAATCTGATTTTCCATACAAGAAGGTGCTCTTGACCATACTAGTAGTAGACATCCCACCATCCTTTGGTATGATTTTGAGCATAATTTTTTGCAGAGACATAGGTGGAGAAATAAAAATGGAGTGGTCATCTACGACTATCCTAGTAAAATGTGAGATGAAGAACTTTCTACCTGTAAGAAAGATGAAGTTCATAGTACGAAAGTCTGATGATCCAAAAGAAAACATTCTCTTTCGAGATTGTGGGCTAGGAAACTACTTCCTCACATCAAAAAAAGAGAAGAACTTGATGCTTCTCATGGAGGAAGAGGAAGATCAAATTTAGACAATGGAATTTGATGGTAGTCATTTTAGAGTAGGCTCAGTATCTGGTGTAGTGTTGTAATCTCCTTCCAATGAGTTGTACCCATTTGCCTACAAGATACAATTTGATAATACAAATAACACTACAGAGTATGAAGCACTAATCTTAGGCATGAGTGCAGCAGAGGACATGGGAATCAAGAAAATGAGATTCCGAGGTGATGTAAAGGTTGTAGTAAAGCAGGTCCACCAACAATATCAGGTGAAGAATCCAAGACTCCGGCATTACAGAAACATAGTGTGGGACTACATTGAATCTTTTGATGCATTTTCCATTGAAGCTATTCCAAGGGAACAAAATGAAAAGGTTGATTCTCTTACAGTGTTAGCTTCCCTAGTGAAACCTCATCCTTCTTTTGGTAAAGACAAAGTGACCATTAAAATGGTGTTCAAGCCTAGTGTACCAGACAATACAAACCATTGGAAAGTCTTCAATAATGATAACAAAATTATAGCCTTTTAGAGAAAAGGGATAATTTCAATAGTCTCTTCTTCGAAGGAGGTGAAAATCCACAATGAGAAGCAACCCCCAAAGAAGAGAAATAAGGAATTGAAGGGATTGATGATGAGGGAGTAATCAAATTGAAAGAGAACAAAATTCCCAAAGGCCTAGTCTCTTTAGAAGACCTCTTTGAAAAATATGACAGATTCATTTGAGAGAAATAAAAGCAATCTTCTCGGTGCCCAACTGATTTTGATAAAGAAAACATTGGTACCTTGGAGGAGCCAAGGATGGTCAATATTGGAAAATTTTTCTCACCTAAAGAAAAAATAAGGTTTGTTTCTTTACTCGAGAAATACTCAAATGTCTTGGCTTACTCTTATGATGAACTCAAATCCTTCCAGCCAAAGGAAATGCACCACTCAATTCCTTTGAAGCAGGGTACTAAACCCTTTAGGCAGAAACAAAGCCCGTACAACCTAAAGATTGTTGATACCATTAAGGAGGAAGTAATGAATATGCTTAATGCAAGGATCATATTTCCCATCCACCATTCAATGTGGGTAGCTAACATTGTGCCAATGCGGATGAAGAATGGTGAAATAAGGATATGTGTAGATTTTTGCAACCTGAACCAGGTGTCACTAAAGAACAATTATCCTCTTCCTATCATGGACCATATCCTACAAGTGGTCACTGGATTTGAAATGATTTCATTACTGGATGGATTCTCAAGATATAATCAAATCAAAGTGACAGAGGACTACACTAAGACAACCTTTACAACACCTTGGGGAAATTTTGCCTACAGTAGAATTCCTTTTGGCCTAATCAATACATGAGCTACATTCCAAAGGGCGATGGATTTGGCCTTTAAAGATCTAAAGCATTATATTGTCATATATCTAGATGATCTCACAGTATTTTCAAAGAAAAGGGGGGATCATATCTATCACTTAGAACAGGTAATTGCAAGGTGTAGGGAACATGGCATATCACTAAATCCAAAAAAGTGCATTTTTGGAGTCACAGAAGGAAAGTTATTGGGGCACATTGTGAACAAACATGGAGCACACATTGATCCTGAGAGGGTTAAATCCATTCAAGCATTAGCCCTACCCATAAGAAAGAAGGGAGTTCATTGATTCTTTGGAAAGGTAAAATTTCTTCATCGTTTCATGCGTGAGTTTGTTGAATTGACAAAACACATCACTTCCATGATGAAACCTCAAGAAATTTTCAAATGGAACATGTAAGGGAAGGCAGAATTTGAAGAGATCAAGAAAGCCATTTCCAAGGCTCCAACCCTTGTGTCTCTAGATTTTAACAAATATTTCATCATGTATTGTTACGCATTAGAGAATACACTCTCTATTTTTCTTGTTCAGAAAAATGATGAAGATGTTGAAGCACCTATTACTTTCATGAGTTTTCCTTTGAAAAATCATGAGCTTAATTCTATCCAATTGGAGAAGCATGCTTATGCAGTGGTCAAGGCTATAAAAAAAATCAGGTTTTACATCCTCAATTCTCATACAGTGGTGATGGTCCCTGGTAGTGCAATCAAGTCCATCTTGACACAGTAGGATCCCAGAGCTAATCAAGGAAATTAGATTGCAAAGACTCAAGAATATGAATTGGAGATTCGACCCTGCAATCTAGTAAGGGGAAATGGATTGTGCAAGTTGATTACTGAAGATGAAACACTCAAAGTTCAACATGGTGAAGAAAATTGTGCGTGCTCAACTTGTTTAGAAGACAACCCAAAAGTTATCTTTGTCACCACTACCGATGAGTGGTATGCTGATATTGCCTACTACTTGACTTATGGATAATTCCCTCCCCATCTTGATTATAAGCAAAGGAGAAAACTCAAGCTAAAGGAAGCTAAATTTGTAATCTGGAATCATGCACTCTACAAAAGAAGCTTGGATGGTTGTTTCCTCAGGTGCGTAGATAAAGAGAAACAAGAAAATTTACTTAAATCATAACGTGACCAAGCATGTGGTGGAAAATTTTCAGCAATGGTCACTACATAAAAGATCCTCTAAGGAAGTATTATTGGCCCACCATCTTTACAGATACTCAAGATTGGGTTTCTAAATGCAAAGCATGCCAACAATTCGTTGGAAGACCATGACTCGTGCATTACCACTCAGGCCTGTGGTTATCAAAGAACCATTTAAACAATGGGGGCTAGACTTCATTGGTGTTCTAAACCCTCACTCAAGCACAGGGCACACCTATGTACTCACAACAACCGATTACTTCACCAAATGGGTGGAAGCCATTTTGGCCAAACAAGCCAACACTGAAAAAGTATGCAACTTCATCAAGGAGAATATCATAGTCCATTTCAGAGTGCCACATAATATTGTAGCAGATAATGCTACCTATTTCTCTTCAAGAGAGCTGACCGAGTTTTTCTATAGCTACAAAATCTCCCTCGCTCATTCTTATGACTACTATCCACAAGGAAATGGACATGCTGAATCAAGCAACAAGAACATTGTGACCATTTTCTGCAATCTTGTGGATGAGAATCAAAGGATTGGCACAAAAGGTTATATGACACATTGTGGGTAGATAGGATCACTCCCAAGAAGGCGATAGGTATGTCTCCATTCCAACTGTTGTATGCAGTTGGAGTAGAAATTCCCCTCACAATTGAGATGGTAGCTCTCAAGTTTCTCTAGGAAATAGAAGATGGTCAATACAAAGATTCCATAGACAAAAGTATCCTATTTCTATAAAATTTAGAAGAACATAGATTCCAGGTGGTGGATCGAATCAAAGAACACCAATTGAAAGTGAAGAATATCTTTGGCAAGAGGGCCAAGGAAAGAAAATTCAAGGTTGGAGACTTTTTCCTACTATGGAATAAGAGAAAAGAACCAAAGGGAAGCCATGGAAAGTTTGATTCATTATGGCTCGGCCCATTCCAAATCCATGGAGCTTGTGGCGAGAATTTTTTTCTCCTCTCATACTTGAATGTAACACCATTGGAATTTCCTCGAAGTGGGCAATACTTGAAACTGTATCATTAGTGAAAGTGGGTTGTCCCCCGCCTTGTACCATAGGTGTTTTCTTGGTGTGTTTCCCTTTCCGTTGTGTGGTTTTGTTTCCCCTTCTTTTGTGTACCATGTGTTTCCTTCCTTTTGTGTTCTTGTGTGTTTCCTTCTTCTGATCTTTCTTTCTTAGAATTGTACATGAGTCTGGAAAATCCCAATGGATAAGACACTTTTCAATGTTATATGGTTTAAAAATTGAGATTTTGGATCCTCATACCACATCTTCGCTATGCTCAGTCCATGTCATGTCCCCAAGATAGAGTCAGTTGTTGTCTCCCGAAAACCACTTTTTATTTTCAAGTTAAATTAAAAATTTCAAGCTCTCGCCCTCTTAGAGTATTTAAGCCAAGTTAAAAGTTTGAAGAGATAAAATCCATGCCCTAGAGTTGTTTCAAATACCCAGTCTGCTTATTTTAATAAATTTTCCATTTTCCTATCTAGACACATGAAAATTTTATTGTTGTCCTCATTTGAATGAAAATTTTTAACCTTTTTATGCCCTTGAATCATTGAACCTTGTATTGTTTTCAATTCCTTGGCTCACAAAATAAATTTTAAAATCAAGGTGTGAAATGGTGGATTTTTATTCTTCTCTGCATTTTTCCACAGTCGGGAATGACGAGGAAGATATTCCTCATTAAAATTTTCCTCAGCATCGACTGGTAATACGTGGGTCTCTTTAATTGGATGCGGTTTAGTCATATTTCAAGGTCGGTGGAGGTCTCCATGCACTATAATGACGCATTTCCAAAAGTGAGACAAAAGGGTTAATTTCCAAATGAGGACTAGATCACCACACATCTAGGGTTAATATAAATATTGAGTTGGGTGTTAAAAAGTATAACCCCAATGGAAGGAGACACACATTAGTACGACACCATTTAAAAGTAAAATCCAAGAGTCAATCTCTAAGTAGCACCATCTCACCCCATGTCCTGGGCCCAAAAAGAGATAGAGCTGATTGTTGAAATTGACTAAGTATGAGTGGATCTGTGGGAGCCTCCATGTGCCTCAACAAAGCATTTCAGAAGCGAGATGAAAGGGCCAATCTTCAAATAAGTGTTGGCTTGCCACATCAGGAACTAACGGAAGGAGACATGCACGTCAACTTGGAGTAATTTTAGAATGCACTTCCAAAGTGGAATATCAAATCAACACCAACTCTCCATATGTCTAAAGGACAACATGAGTCAAGCAAGAACATAGCCAAAATCGGCTAAGTATGAAGGAACTGATAGAGATCTCCACGTGTCAACTTGGTGTAACGTAAAAGATAAAATCTAGAGGCAGGTTCTAAATGAGTGCTAGCCTGCCACGTGTCCAGGGTCAAATATATGGCCCCGCTAAATAAAAGGTAGATATTCAAAGAATCTATAGGCCCATTCCAATCAATGCCTTCCATGTGGGTGGCTGAGATTTAAAGTTGTAAAATAAAATCGAACAACCCATGTTTTAACTAGAAAAATAATGTAACGACTGAGTATTTTAAAACTACTTCTTTTTCACCATAACGTGTTTCTATATGAATCAATAATTTGAAGGGGTGCCAACAAGTTAGAATAGGTTTTAACTGTTTCTTGCTGGCTCAAGGAATTGTAACCATTTCTTGCAGTCTATATCATGGAATCTAAAAGTCATTGTAAGGGGCTGGCAATTGATCTTGTAAACTCACGAGTGCATTTTACTTAGAGAAAGAAAAGGAGACAACATTTTTCTTCTAGTTCCCTCCATTCTCAAATTTCTTCCATCCACACATTATGCACAACTTCTATTTAAGCATCAATAAAAGAATAAGTATTTTGTAGCCTCTTTGATGAGGAGATTTTAAAAACTTTGAGTTCACAATCTTATCTCGTCTTGTTTCCATTTATAGGGTTGTTTCTTCTAACAAATGCATGTGTTAAAGTTTCTGACTAATGTGTGTAGGAATCTAATTTTCTACCTGCAACATTAGTTTTCCCTTATCTCATTTCTCACTCCCTTTCCCACCTTCATAAAAAATTCCCCCCTTTGCAGATAACTACAAACATTTTCCACAGGGTCAGTGAAGTGCCCATGTTGGATCCTTGGTTAAAAGGCCACCATAGTAATCCACATTTTCTTGTGCATGCATACATGAAAGTTGCACCAGATAAGTAGAGGGACATAGATTCCTAGAGCATTGGAAAGGAATTCACAAATTTTTCCCACTCGACTAATTTCCTCGCCAACATGTCCAGTAGAATATTTTATGCTATCAACTGAAAAAATATAGTATGTTGTCTTCCTGATAACATAAGATATGCTTCCACCTGGTAGCATTTTCTATGCTATCAACCGAAAACATACTATATGTTGTCATTTGGTAGTATGAACTATGCTACCTATCGGTAGCATATTAAAAAGCTACCGTTCAGTAGTATTTATTAGTGATGTCATGATGTCTTGATATTCACCATTCGTGTGAAAAATAATTTTCACATATTCACCAAATATTTTCTAAGGATTTTTTTGGAGGGACCCTTAAAATTTTCCCTGACAGAATCGCAATAGTAGAAATTAATATGTAGAAAATATTATAGATCTCAAATAAAAGTGCAGAATAAAAAATAACACAACACAAAGAGACAATATTTAACGTGGTTCACCCAATTTGGGCTACGTCCACCAAGAATAACTTTGTTAGATTTTATTATAAGCCACCGCTCTCTTAATACAATACCCAAATTTGCTTCGAGTTATGTTGAATAAATTCTACATAATTCACACCCGAATTCATACACATCCACAATGTTACATCATACCTACTATATGCACAAAACCACATAAGTAGACAACAACTTAATTTTTTTTACAAAACCATGGGTATCAAAACCATGGGCCAAAACTGTCCCATAAGCATCTGGGTCAAAAATCTTGCCCATATGAGAAAAACACATTTCCCGGTATATCGAGCACATTTTTCAAGGACAATTTTTTTCTCAGGGGGCTGTGCCCCTAAACCTTGGTGAGACAACTGTGGAAATTTTAAAATACTCTTAGCGTATAGTCTTCAACATTTTCACACTTGAAAACAGGATCCTCAACCTAAAAATTCAACCCAGTTGCTTCAATTAACCCCCCATTTCTCCTCGAGTCCTTATTTTGACAGTGATCGAGCTAACACATGAAATATATCAAACATAGGACTGAACCGATCTCCCAGGAATCAACTTTTTCCAATGAGCTCGAACCAAAAAATATGTTTGAGACACCATCAAATCCAAGTTTGATTGATATACCATTTATTCTAATGTTGATCCATTTCTCCCAGGTGGTCCCGGTTTATTCACCTTAGGAATACTTTTCCCTTCTAGTTGACACATTTTTTTTCTCGGTAGCAGCTGTTGCTGCCATGACCCGATGATCCGTTGGTTGTATCAGACAACTATTCAGAGCCTGTGATTTCTCACAATAATCTTATTGTGAGACAGTCTTTGACAGCTTCACACATCAAACAAAATTGGTCTCTTTAGACCTAAGTTCTCCTTGAGCTCTTCAAGTTGGCATAATTTGCTTCAATTAATTGATGTTGTTTGGCAGGATAAAATGAGCAAATCAAGTCCTTAAATACACAGTGTTCGACCTGAAAACATCATATAACTATTTTTACGTATGTGGTCAAGTGATAGGCACTGGAACCAATCTCCTAGGAATCATACTTTAACTGAAAATGAGCTATATTTTCAAAGTTAGACATATGTTTCATTCCTGACACCTTGGATTCAAATCCAATCTTTGATTGATGAATAGGAGGAAATTCTAATGTTGATCTATTTCTCCCAGGGGGGGGATTTTATTGTAAGAACAAACCAAATTTATATAAACATGGGGTACTTTTCCCTTCATAGTTGACACAAACTCGTAGCACGTTAGTTGCTCCATGTAATTCTCGATGATCCGTTGGTTGTATCAAGACTATTCATTGTGAGCCTACTCACAATAATTTTATTTGATGAAGGAATTCGTAGAGATCCAAATCAAGTTTCCCAAGTTTTTGTGTCAATTTAGTTGAGAATGTAACATCTCCTTGAGCTCTATTTAAGTTGAGCATAATTTGATTCAAGAATTGATGTTCCCATGTTTGGTACTTCTTCCAACTCCATGAAGTCAGCAAAAAACCATCAAGGAGTCATTTTCCATAAAAAATACACTCCAAAGAAGGTAATTCCAAGGAGAGTGGAATATTCACCTCCCTTCCATATACAAGCATGAATTTAATGGCTCTTTTAGGTGTAATTTGATCAGCCCATAAGGCAATCTTAGCTGTGTATGTCATGTCCTTTTGTTAGCCTCCATGTGCATTTGATAATTCTTATGAGTTGCTAGAATTGTACAACCCATTCCCATATGGATACTAATTATATGAATGTTGAGTTTATACCCAATTCTTAACTACCCATTCACTCAACTTCAAACTAAGAAAAGTCATACATTCTCAGAAATGACTGTATGGGACACCGAATATCATTTATTTTCCATGAAATAGAGGATTGCCTTCTTGTTACTTTATTCAAGCCATTTCCTTTTACATTGAGTGAAGTAGTCTATTGAGTAAGAACCCATTTATTTTCATCACTAGATGGAGGATTTATCATTGTAAAATAACCCCCATTGAAACCATTTTGATCCACTTTGGGATGCAGGGGAAGAGATAGCTTCTATTTTCCTGTGAAAAGGGCATATTATTTACATTTCCTCACCCATAGATTAGCATCTTTGAACAAATCAAACCAATAGTAACCGGACATAATTTTGGTAGCAGTATGAGTAAGCCCCCCGGATTGTCTATTGTGGAAGAAGTAATTGTGGTTAATTTTTTATTCATTCTTATGCAGCGAAGAAGAACATTGATCAAGTACGGAAAATAATTTATCCACCAAGACATATGGAATAGACTGAAATGGAAAGTACATCATACTTTATCCATGAAGGATATGCCCCTGAGAGGAGGAAATTTGCATCTTTGTCAACCAATCATCTTGATCATTACCTTCCAATTTTTCAAGAGCATAACATCTTCATCATATAGTCAATTTAAAATGTTTGTAGTAATTAATCTGACACAAAAATCTTTCCTCTAACAAGTAGTGACTTGGATGTTCATAATCACCTTCGTAATCCATCCAAAATTTCTCGTTCATCTCTTTATTAACAAAAAGTCTTTAAACGCCAGGATGGGAGACCATTAGGTGAATTTTGTTGTTGGACAACAGGTGCTTAAATGTCTTCAGAGCTCTAATAACTACAAAGACCTGTTTCTAAACAAATTAATATTTGAGCTCATATTATTTAAGGGATTGACTAAAGAAGGCAATTGGTTATTTCATAAGATTGTCATTTTACTAGGTGAGAATCCTTGAAATACTTTCCTGACCTACAAAAGCATAAAGAATAAAATCCTTATTGAACCTAGGTTTTACTAGTGTGGGAGCTTGCAGGAAATAGCCATTTTTATATCTTTGAAGCTCTCCCTCCCTTATTTTTCCCATGACAATGGAATATTATTCTTCAGCCTTGTTAGTGGTTTAGCCAATGTTGTAAATTGGAATCTTCACACGAAATTTATGGTTCCCAGAAAACTCTAGAGACCTTTCTTGTGACTTAGGAGAGATAAGGACATAATCGAATGAAGTATGGATCGATGGATATTCCTTCTCTGAAACGGTGTGTCCCAAAAACTTTCCCTCTTGCACTGAAAAATGCACTTCTTGGGGTTGAAACCCCAAATTATCTACATCATCGAAAAACCTTCCTTAGATGTGATGTGATCTTTGGAATGCTGAGAATATACAGTTATATCATCAAGGTAAACCAATATGATATCATTAATTAGTCTTTTAAATTCCATGTCCATGGATCTCTAGAAAGTAGCTCCGGCATTGGACAATCCAAATGGCTTTGTAAGCATATGTGCCCCACTTAGTAGTGAACTTTGTTTTGAATTGGTTAGGTTCTTTAGCCTCTACCCATCTTGTCAAGTAGTCATTGCAATTGATGATGAATTTAGTCCTTCATGAAAGGTGAAATATGTCCTACAAAGTCAATTACCCATTTTTCAAACCCTCAATAGTGGCTATAATCCTCAAGGGAATTTCATCTCTTTTCCATGGCTTGCCAAGGTGTTTTTGATGGTCACAGGCCTTGAAAAATTAAATACAATCCTGATAGATTATTTTCCACCAAATCCCTGCCATTATAATATCCACGCGGTGGCATTCCCTACATAGTCTCCTCCTACAATCCCACCATGTGCTTCCTCCATAATTACAACACACTCTGTTCTAATATGCATCCGCACAGAACCTCATCATGGCCTAACTTGTACAAATCTCCACTAATCAACATGTAAGGTGTGATACGTATAGCCAATTTATTTCTCTCCAAATCCTTCATTCCTTCTTGCACCACACCCATTTTATGAAAAACTGAAATATCCTTAAGTCAGAGAGTACGCGTCACAACCTAAATATTGCACGTCTAGCATGGTATGTGATCAACGCATCCTCCCCTGAGTCAATTATTGATATATTATCAAGTCCTTAATTTCTCTTTCCTAATACTTTATGACAACTGAAAACTCAAATTCTTGAAACAACAGGACCCAACGATATATGCACCCTTGCAAAATGGGATTATTTACCAAATAGTTCAGTGCCAAAATGTAGAAATAAATGGTGTTTCCAGAAGATACTACTTGAACTTATGTAGCATAATCATTAACAGATTATAGTAGTGTAAATGTTGGTGTCATCTTCCTATGGAAAAAAGGGGGGTGATCAACAATCCCCTCACTAGGTTGTGCTAGCACTGCTCCAATGGTTGTCCCCAAGGCATCAACATGCACATGGAGCTAGGCTTATCCCAAGAAGGAAAACATAATATGGGTGCAGTGATAAGCCTATCCTTCAATATGTCAAACACCTTTTGTTGTGCCTCTCCCCCGTGAAAGGTACTCTCGTGTTTTAGTAATTTTTCCAAAAGATCTTGGCATACCCCTTAATAAATGATAGTATACCCAAGGAATATGACTAGTGATTGATAGGATCCCCTAATATCACAATAATGTAACCTTGGTATATATACCAACAAGCCTTCCTTACATATAATATACCCCAATTTATAGGGTTTGTTCCAAATGGAATAGCAAAGACATATTTCTTAATGTTGATGGATAATCAACTACCAACATCTCTCAAACATCAGCCTCAAAATCAGAAGCCCATACACAATCCAGTCATCAGGTACACCTGAAAAATTTATAAGGGATGAAGTCCTAGAAGGCTTGTACGATGATGCACGAGAACACAGCAGGTGCATCAAAAAGGCATGACCGTGTAGGAAAAACTTCCCCATTCAGTGGAGAAATTTTTCTTCTCCTAGTATTCCTTTGAAATTCTAACTTGGTGGTACCCTGAGAACCCATCCGTAAAAGAATAGACCTCGCCATTTCTTCAGTGAACCCATGCTTCATTCAAGTCCATGTAATCAACATGCCTTCCATCCTTCTTAATTCTTATGAACATTGGAATCGCTCATTATGATTCCTCCACAGCCTCAATGATGCGTGATGCTATAATATTTTCTATCTCCTCCTTGATCCATATGCACGATTTCAAATTTATCTGATACGGTCTCTTCTGGATTAGGCATGACCTTCCTTCAACTATGATCTAAATTTCCCCAAGGAGTGGTGAACACCTTTGAGTTCTGGTGCACGGGTGGGAATAAATCCTGAAACTGGGGCACACAAAAGGTCAATGACCTTAGAAACCTCTTTCTATGACCAATAATCCCCAATGATAACTTCCTTACGTTCTTCTTCAAAAGATGTTAACCTTATTTGTCTTCAACAGCTCATGGTAGGAATGTTCTCACTCATTAGTGGTATCCATGACTTTGTGCGTATCTTCAAAATGGTTAACATCTAGAACTTCCCATTTATTCCCCATCTATCACAAGACCATTTTTCCTTTCTCTTTTTCAATGCACGTGTGGTCAAGATGATCTCTCAGATTCGTCTTCACAAAATGGTCTCCAAAAGCATTGCACTACAAAGACTCTAGTATATATTTCTGTCATGGCATTATCTCCCATAGTAAGCTCTTTGACTACTTGCAATGCCTTATCCACTAATAACTTTGTACTCTGATACTTGAAATGTGTGCATAGTTCAATAGAATAAACTCCTACCAATTCCTATGTTTGTGACGTGTAAGTCAATATACCTATCCTTGTGCTTGTGATCGCCTAGTGGATGTAAGGTGTAATACAACTTATGGACCCAAAGAAGGTGTATATCTTATGTTGCTTGACTAGTGCTTCTCACATTTTTTGATATGGAAATAGGTGGGTTCTTTTCCATGGTAGTCTTGATAACATTAATGTTGCATACATAACCATAGAAATGTGACTCTTACCTCACGCCACTTTATAAGACTCTCAAAATGTGTTTTCCACCAAAAGTAGTGAGCAAGTTATAACTGAGCATACTTCCCCTTTCGACCTCATTTCTCCACTAAGCCTCCATCTCTAAATAAGAAATCATCATGGATTTCTCTTCCATAGTAACTTTCGAAGTAACTTCTTCCTTCTCAGGCACTTGACTGAGCACACCTTATTATCCTTGTTACAGATCCCCTTAACTAGTCAGTCAATTAACTCATAGGTCCTTGTGCCTAATTAGCACATGATATGTTGTTGTCATTCCCCCACTTCAGGGTGTCTAATGTTGAGTGATCTTCAAAGCTTAGATAATTTCTAAAATAGATAGAGATGTTTCAGGATCTAATAGAGACACAGAAGGTGTGCCATCAAGGACTAAAAAAATCTTAAGGGATTAGTATAAAATTATGATTCCCATCCATTAAAGATGATGACCCATTCTTCCTTGTCTCAAAACTGATATACCCCTTGTTAAACTGTAGGTTGGCATTGTTTTTATAACACCAGGTGCACCCAAGTAATTTTGTGAAATTTATCCACCTTGGATAGTTCCAGGACCTTGAAGTCCCCATGAACTTGGCCCCTTGAATAATGATAACTGCATCTTTTAAGACATGTGTGTGTGTGTGTGTGTGTGTGTGTGTGTGTGTGTGTATTTTGTGTTTGTGTAAAAGAAATGTAATAGACACATGTAAAAGTAAAGTATGCAAAATGAAAATTATAAATGGAACATGTGTACCTGATCCATGTCGAGAGAAAGAGTGTAAAAGGATATCTTATACTACATTCGAGGTTTTTTAGGCGATCCCATGCCATAGGATGAAGAAGTATAGGGAGGAATTGCTCTTTATGCTCCAACTTTTAACTTCTTCCCTAAATGTGTGTGAAGAGATCTCTGTACTTCCTAGTTTTTTGGGTGATCCAATGATAACAATAGAAGAAGTATTGGGAGGAATTCTGCTATATCCTCCAAGTGGTAACTGCTTCCCCGAATGATAAGGAAAACCATGTCCTATAAAATCCACTATGTATGGAGTTTGTAGATTGGTTTGAACTCACTCACTGTATGTAACCCACAATTCCAAGGGTGGAAAGTGCAGTGAACTAAGTACATTGTATAAATGCTGTGTAGAATGTAAAAACCCCAAATGATGCCCCACCTCTTTGGGGGCACATGTGACATTGCTGATAGGAGAATGCAGCCCAAAAAGAGGACCAACCACATTGTAGACACTAAAATTAGGTCACACTCCCCTTTGGTCCCTTGACAAATAAACACCCTTCATCACATTCACCTAGCCATGGCCCCCTTCACCCCACTAATATTAATTTAATTAATTAATTTAATTCATTACCCTCACTATATTTATTATTTAAATATCTTATTTTGAATAATATCCACACATACAGTTCACTTAGACACCTCACCAAGCCAACTCAACCTAAGACCTATTCTTAGTAAGTTGCCATAACTAACTAAAACTTACCCAAACCCTAAAAATAAATGCCTACATTCCCTCTAACCACATTCCTACATGCTCACAAGAAGCTCCCAGTCTAATCCATGGGTTAACGACATGAAATCCAAGGAAATCAAGAGGATCTCCTTGGTTTATTAAACCTAGGAAATCCTACCTTGACCGACGTTGGTTACCCCTAACCGTCACCGATTAAGCTGGAACCTTCGTTGGTTACCCTTTTAACCCCAAAAAAACCTTATTCTAAAGGTTGGAGGTTGGAAGCAAAAGGTTAGTGAGAAAAAACAAATCTCAGAGAGATAACACATCTTCATAGAGTAAATTCCAATGAGAAATCGCATGCAAGGAAGGAGATCAAACATCTTTTCCTGCACAGCCATCCCAACCATGATCTGATCTAACCAAGCAAAGAGGAATGTACATGGAGCCCATGTAGAAGCTTTCCTTCAGTTGGTGATCACTTGTAGCCTTCAAACCCCTCATCAGCACCTCCATCCCTCACTCATAGGCATTCAAGACTGGAATCCAAGTAAGTATCACGTCATACTTTTTTGGTTTATTTCATTTCATCATCATGTTAATCATCTATTATTTACCTATCCACCTATTGACCTTCTCTAACATTTCCACCTCCATATACCCATTAAAAACTCACCAAATCCTACCCCAGTCACCCAATACCTTGTCCTGACCAACCAAAGTCCTTTGTGTAATCACAAAGGAGACCCAGAGCTTATTCTGTGGCATTTCCAGATTTCCACAGTAACCAGCACCAGTTACACCTGACCGCCATCGGTTACCCTTAACCAACACCGGTCTTTGTATTTGTCCATATAGCCCAGAATAGAGACCTACCCACCAAATTTCATCTCACCCTCATCCACTTGTGATCTACCTGAGACCTCTTGTCAAACCTGCAGAACCCAGAACCAATCATTTGACCTTTGGATTCTATTATAGCTTAGCCTGTTAGATTAGATCTATTTCTTATTTGTTTCTATTTCTTATTGTTTTAAGTGAGATACCTAAATCATTTCAAATTACAATAGGATTTACTTTTTTTACAACATTAAATTGTTTAAAACAGTGGACTGACAACCATCTAGGAAGTATCACACTTCCCAGATCTAGCATACATTAGGCAGTTCACTTCCCACATTGTTTAATTCCTTCTGGTGGTCTTGCTTTGCATTACAAGTAGTTCCTCCTAGCCAAAAGGAAGCTCTCATGATCAGTTGTGGATTCAGAAGTCATATGTGTGCAACAACCCATCAACCAACATTTGAACAGGTATTCCTCCTACACCCATTACCCTATCTGTTTCATCAACACTTCAAAGAAACGATCTAAGAATCAAGTGAAACATTTTGGCATGCCTGGTGGGATCCATCCAAGGTTCCTTGCATTTCATTCATTCCTAGGAAAAATTTGTGTGTTTGTTTCCCTTCTAAAAAGTTTACACACTAATTTTCTTCCTTAATAACCCACCTCTTCTTTCTATTTTCCTCTAAAGGAAACTTTTCTTTTGGTGTAATTAAAAATAACCATTTCTTCATGTTTTCTGCATTGTAGTGAAAGAGAATCCCTCTTCCTCTTCATCTTATTGTGTCATCCAATTTCACATCTCGATTTGGGCTTAAAAATAAGTGCATTCCATTCTAATTTATTGCATTAGCTCACATTAATTGAGGGAAACCTATACGCTAGAAGTCATGCCCAGCTGATGATTGACAAACAAACCGTAGAAAGCACTTTCTTTCTCTTTCTCTCTCTCTGAGTCTTACCAAACCTCACAAAAAAATTAAAAATACACACATTCTTAAACAACATCTTACCTAGAAGAAGCTGTAGGTGATCACACGATCACGACACAGTGGGCACCCAACTCGCTGCTCTGTCGAGTCATACTTCAGAGCAAAGCCCACCCCCACCATAACATACTTGAAAACTCACCTTTTAGATCTCCTTCTTTGTAGGAATCCATCCTCACCAAAAAAATCTATTTCACAATTCATGTGTCAGTCCCTAAATAGCATAAGCTAAACAAACATAATAGAAAAGGCACTCCTAGGATTGCATTTTTCTTATTGTTTCTACTTGGCTTGCATTTTGAGGTGAGAGATCACATTCTTCACTTTTTTTGTTCATCCTTGCATGCTCCTCATCACAGCTGGTGTATTCCAGCTTCACCTGAGTGTGCCTGGGCCATATCATCATCATTCTTAGAATTTTGGGTCTGATTCTACATCAGATTTTAATTCACAACCAATTTTCTTTCATCATTATTTCAATTTCATAGTAACCATCGTCAGTTACCTCTGACCGTTTCGGTTATACCCAACTGACGTCAGTTCCAAGTCCTTTTGCTAACCTACTCAAAAGGATATTTTATTTCACTTTCTTCCACTTTTCACAGTCCCTGTCACTATCATCATACCCATTGACGTTGTAAACATCATCAAATTTGGCATACCTATTAGATTTTACCATCTACCTTGGTTTTCACTTACTATCCATTTTATACAGTGACCGGTAGCGGTTACCCCTAAACTAGCGTTGGCTTTGGTATTAGCCTGTTTCACATTCCAACCACCATTTGGTACCTAGTCCACTCTTTTCCACCAGATTCACTTATTCCTATTGTTCTCTGTGTCATTTACTGAGAAGAATCCCTACCTGATCAGTACTGGTTTACATGGTGTTGACCCGAAGACAAGCAAGTGCACTCGTATTTCATGCTAGTTGTCAACCACTCCCACCTAGTCCTTCACCACCTTCCATTTTATCACCAGCCATGGATCCCATCTAGCCTATTACTATCGCTACCAGAGATGAGGAGTTCGCATGAATCCTTGACCAAAACCTTACCACCTTGCAGTTTTACCTTTCCCACTCATCCACTCGAGATGCCTCAGGTCAGTTGATATACGACATGCCCGTATCTATCCCCCTGACTCTCACACCCACTCCTACATCGGCCCCATCTAGCTCTGTGCTACCTACATCTACCTTACCCCCAGTTGTTTCACAGTTAGGTCCTATACCCGCTATAACTACACGTGTCTGTTACCTTTGTGGCACCCATTACATCCACCCTACCCTGCGATAACTACCCCAAACACAATCTCATCTACCCATAATGTCTCACACATACCCATAACTACATTACCACCTCCAGTTTTGGTGAACCCTACCCCATTTCAGAACATAGTCCTTTCCATTCCATAATCATTAGCCCCTATTTGCCATTAGGGTTACCATGACCCTTCCACCCCTATATACATACTATTAACAACCTCCCATTTTCATCCATTATACACACCGAGGTACGTACCCCCTGTTTCACTACCTTCTTCTCCACCAACCTACATGATATCCCCATACACTAGAGTGCCACCCCTATTAGTATGCCCAAAACCAACCTTCTCACGCTACAGGAGGCATCCAATCATCCCAACCCACCAACGAACCTAATTAAATTTATGTTGGACAAGATGTAGACATTGGAGGCATTAGTTTCTGGCTCCCATAACACTCTCACCTATGACGAGAGATGTACAACAAGCCCATTCACCCATCCATTCCTATCTGCTCATACCCCATGCATTGGGAAATGCCTAAATTCAATCATTTAAATAGAAAATAAGACCCAAGTCATTTGTAGTCGTTCAAAAACAGGTGTTATCTGATCACTCATGATGATGCCTTGCTCTTGAGAACCTTTCCCATGTCCCTAAATGAACCTACATTAGATTGGTATAGTTGGTTACCTAGACACTCTATATTCTCATTCAATCAGGTAGCCCAAGCCTTCTTAGATCATTTCTCTATCAATATTGTCAAGAAGGTTACTATGACCGATCTATATTCCACATGTCAGTATGAGGATGAATCTATCACAGATTTTGTCACTCGCTGGTGCAACTTGATCAATAAACTTACCTTCCAACTGCCACAAATAGAACTCATCAATATCTTCACACGGTCTTGTGCTAAACATATTTCACTGACCTTGCAGGTCCAAACCTTCCAAACATTTGATGAGGCATTCACTATGGCACGAAAGTTAGAGATTCGGGCCATCGAAGAGAAGAAAATCCAATTACACAATAAGAATTTGGAATTCAAGTCGAATGATACCTCTTCTTCTTCCAAACCACAAACCAATTATTCAAAAGCTAAGGGCACCACTAACGCAGTGGTACTCAAGGCCGACCCAGCACATCTGTCAAACTAGGCTACCCCCTCATCTAATCTCTCACCTATCCAGACTTTTCAATTCAGACGAGAGCAGAAAAAATATACCCCAATTGGGAAACCTTACTCTTCTTTCTTAGAAAAGCTTATCAAAGCCAGAGCCATCACTCTTCCACCCATAAAACCACACACTGGTTTTGACCCTGCTCGCCCCATGCCTGCATGGTATAAAGAACATGATTTCTGTAACTATCATCGAGTAAAGGGTCATAATGATGGAAAATGCATCACTTTCAAAAATATTGTCCAAGAAATGCTTGAGAAAGGTGAGTTAACCATGGATAATCCTAATGCACCTACCAACCAAAACCTACATATCTTCAAGAAACCATTTCCCAACCATGCCCCTTCATCTGATCAAACTAGTGAGACCTCAACTCACGATACCCATACCCGCGAGGTTCACGCTATCTTTAATGACATACTTGTCACCTCCCAATTACCCCATATTCCTTCCATAGAGGATATCCTAGCCCGAAATCCTCCTTTCCTGTTGGAACCAACCTCCCTTGTTCCTTCACCAACAGAGGAACACCTTTCATCTCCTTCATCACCTACGGAGGAGTCTTTGGCTAACATCGAGACCATCTCACCCCTGGCTTCACCACTTAGAGAGCCTTTACCTTCCTCCAGCAGATAGCACCCATTACCTCCTCCACCCATAGAGGAGCACCCATCATCTCCTCCACCTATAGAGGAGCTCCCATCATCTCTCCCACCTATCATAGACCCAGTTGAGATACCTTTTCCTCTTGGTGAGCATTCTCCATCAGCCACCCAAAATCCTACAGACCTACTTTCGGCTCTCTTACCCACAGAAGCTGAAGCTAGCCAATTCCCCATCTCTAAGACACATTTTATGGGAATTTCCATTAGGTCCTCACCAACTCCACCTATAGATGTGTCCGTTCTCACATTTGGCTATGATCACTTAGATTATGTGGATAGAGCCTTACTATGGGGGCACCTTTTACTCCCCGTCTCAACACAGATGTAAAGGTCCCTTGCTGATACCTCCACTATCTACCCAAAAACATTTCAACCAATTGAACCAAACACAATCACCTCTATCACAACCCCTTCCATGACACCTATTATAGCTCACACCACACCCTTTCCCATAACTCAACCTACACCTAAACCCGAACCCATACCTACAACATTTGTCTTGACTAAACCCATTACCACTTTAGGGGTCACCCCGACCACCAGCCTTACTCATCCACCTATCAAACTAGATTTAGCTACATCCTCCAAAGTCAACACTACACCTACTCCTACACCCAAATAGAAGAACCAAACCATCGACCTCATACCCCTCTATGCCAATCACACCTGCACCTATCCCATCCGTCTTAGGATCTCAACTTCCCCACATGGTCAAGAAACCTCCACCCATCAATAAACCAAAAACACAACAGCCCATTCCTTCCTCACAAACCTCTGACCTACCCAGATGCCCAACCCAGACTTACACCTACACCTGCAGTCTCTTTACCACTCATACCTCCAATACCCTCAGCTATTGCTTTACTACCCACTACACTTCAGTCATTGTCTCGCACACCTCAAGCACGACCCGTCATCTACCTCAATTCACAACACCCCTGTTATCCCCATGGGTAACTCACCCTCTTCCTCCATCATATTTTCCTTCTATACCTCATACACCCACATCACCTTTACCTAAGAAGGTGCAACCCAAAAACAAAACTCCACTACCCCACAATAAGGTAGTCAAAATGACCACACACCCTCCTACCCATTCACCTACTATACCCATACCTAAACAAACATGACCGACACCCTAAAACCATCCCACACCCAAACCCATAGCTCATCCACCCCTCCTCTTTCAAAAACTATTCCATGACAATCAACCACACCTACACCCAAACCCACGTTCACTTCCCATTGTGATCCACTAGCAAGATCTTATGCCAAAATTTTAACCAACCTCCTTGAGACTTCTGTCATCACATTACCGCCACTTAGACCTTATGACCCCCTCAAACCCAAGCCAAAAGGGTTTGACGATACTAAAATTTGCACATACCATCGTGTGCTAGGCATGATGTGGAGAACTGTAAGGCCTTCAAAATCATCCTTATCTAATTGTGTCCTCCAGAAACCAACTTTGAAAATGATGACCTTCTCGACAAGGATCCTGCTTCACCGACACCCATTCCCACACTTCCCACTCAACAACCACAACCTCCACCCTCATAGCTCCTAGAGCCACCCCCAAGATTTGAAATTAACATGGTTTACATTAGAGAACTTTCCACGCCACCACCCAAATGTCGTTGTGCCCAACTCACCTCATAGGGTTTTTCTCCTCTAGTAGGTTTTTGTCCCATCCTGTCATTATACCACTCACCCTACACCTTCTCCATTTGCAAACTCCCCTCAGATCAACATGATACACGTCACTACACGTCCTCAGAAGGATAAGGGAAAAAGAAAAGGCCACTGACCCACCAACCAATCCTATACCCAACATACCATCTACACCCATACCTAAAATCACTATCCATACGGCCCCACGTACCCCATTTCTAATGGTGTCACACATCACACCATGCTCAAACATTTACACCAGTCTCCTCTCAAAATGTCCCTATATGACCTCATTCAAACCTCAGAATCCCATCGTCAAGCTCTCATGGAGGTTCTTCAATCTATTCAAGGTTTTACCCAATGACCCTACACCCGTAGCCTCCATTATCACACCCCATCATGTAGCCTCTCTCACCAAATTACCACCTTCATCTTCACCCTACCCTATTCACCAAGTAGCCTCCCTTAGTTTCTCAGAGGAAGAGATCGCGCCACACCAAAATGATGACCTAGACCCAACCCTCTTCATCTCTATCCACATCGATGACATACGGGTACACCATGTGATGATTGATGGGGGTGCTAGCATTAACATCATTTCATCCCATGCATTCACTCAAATGTGCATACCTGACAATTGCATGCATAAACACCTGGTCATGTTACATTCATTCAATGATGCTATCACCTCTACACTAGGCACCATTATCCTCCACATTCAGTGTGGGCCCCTGTACTATTTCAGAATTGTTTTATGTTTTAGAGGGGGAATTCCAATATAACCTTTTTCTTGGCAGACCCTGGATCCATGTCATGGGTTGCGTTCCTTCCAATTTGCATCATTGTGTAAAGTTTTAACATGAAGGACACACTTATACCATTCCAGCAGACCCCTAACCTTTCAAAACATGCAACATGCTTTACCGACCCAATGATGTGCTCATACCTATCAAGCCATCTACCTCCATGACCACTACCACTTCACCTACACCTTCACTTACAAGTACAGCCGCTGCTTCTACTACACATACCTCCTCCATTCCTACTACTACCATAACCTCCATGGTTGACCCATCAGCTTCCCAATCCATTAACTCCACCTCTGCATCAACCTCTGACACATTATCCATACTGGCTACCTACATACTAACCACTGATCCCTTGGAAGGTGTTTTTCAACACCTCACTCTGGGGGAGTACCGCCTATATAGTGTCAACACATTTCTTACTCCACAAGAGTATGGAAGCCTTCACCAACACCCTCGTCTATGATCACCATATAGGAGAATGTCTCCTTTATGGTCCTCCTCACCTTCATACTAGTCTCACCTATGTGGGACTTGATATTACCACCTACACACTTGAACCACCATCACAAACCCACCCATTTTCTGTTGAATTCCAATCACTTACCAATCGCCATTTCTCCCACACCTTCCTACTCCGATGTGCATGGAAGGGTTTTTGGTTTTGGCCTTTATGAGAAAGGTCATCATACCATTATTCCATGTACCACCCGTAAACATAACGACCATAGTGGTATCGGCTTCCTCGAACCACCTACCAAACAGGCCTGCATTGAACTCATTAAGGACACTAGCTCTTATCCACCTTCTTCACCCGCTCCACCTTCATCACCATCCTTCACCAATGGAGTCAATGGATCCTGAATCTATCCCTCCTAACTTTTTTTTTCATAAACACCATTTCCTTGGGGCCTTTGACTTATCAATACAAGGGAAAGGCCCCTTCCACTCTTTCCTTCCTGTATCTTGAAATGATCGCTGATGACACACCTATAATTAACGTTGTTCAATGTCAGGATGATGAATCTATACACACCTACCTTAGTGCAGAAAGACTCATATATTCATCGGTTGTTACCCTCTAAGATGCAAACCATGTTGAATTAATTGAATATTGAGATCAACATTCATACTCAGGACGACCCAAACATCCTAAAGATCGAAAAATATTTAGATGCTGCTGAATAGGAATCCATCACTTCTTTTCTTAGAGATCATAACCACACTTTCAATTGGTCTTACATAGACATGGCTGGTATTTACCCCACCATCATGGTCCATAATATTGTAACCGTTCCCGATGCCAAACCCATCAAACAAAAGCTAAGGAAAATGCACCCTCGCATTGCTCTTCTCGTCAAAGAAGAACTTCAGTGCCTTCTTTCCATTTCCTTCATCTTACCCATTGATTATCCTTGTTGGATTTCTAACATTTTCTGCATCACTAAAGTGACAGGGGGACTCCACATTTACACGGAATTCTATGACCTCAACCTAGCTTGCCCGAAAGATTACTTTCCCTTACCCGGTATTGATCAACTGATTGACCTCACCGCTGGTCACATGATGCTATCACTCATGGATGTCTTCTCGGGTTATAACCAAATTTTTCTTGCCCCAGAAGATCAACACAAGACCTCATTCATCACCCCTTGGGGGACCTTCTGCTATCGAGTCATGCCTTTTGGCCTTAAAAATGCTAGTGCCACATATCAGTAGGTTATGAATTACATCTTCCATGATATCATGCATCGTATATTGGAAGATTACGTGGATGATCTCTTGGCTAAATCTAAATGTCTCTTTGGGAACCTTGCCATCCTTAAAACCATCTTTGACCACCTCATTAAATATTGCATCCTCCTTCAGCCTAAGAATTACATCTTCATGGTTCTTTCAGGAAAGCTCCTGGGATTTATCATTTCCCTTCATGGTATAGAAGTTGACCCTGCTAAAGTCAAGGCAATTCTTGAAATTCCTCCACCTACTAACCTTCAAAAACTTTGTAGTATGTAAGGTAAATTACAGTCCATTCTCTGTTTCATTTCACAATTATCTGATCGGTGTCAACCATTTCATCATCTGCTCAAGAAGGATGTCTCCTTTAAATGGGATGATGACTATAAAAAATATTTTGGGGCCTTAAAACAATACCTTCTCCAACCACCTGTACTCATTCCACCTAAAGACGATCAACCTTTTTACTTATACATATCAGCCACTGATCATTCCTTGGGAGCCATGCTCGCTCATCGCGATGAGCAACATAGGGAGCAGGTGGTTTATTACATCAGTTGTACTCTTTTGGACTATGAAACCCGATACACCCATCCTGAAAAAATTTTCTTAGCCTTAGTTTTCATTGCCACCAAACTCCGTCATTACCTACTCAACCACAAAACCTATGTTGTGACCAACACTGACCCCTTACACTTCATGTACGCCAAACCTTATCAAAATCAGCATGCCGCATGATGGATTATGCTTTTAGCTGATCTTGACCTCGAATTCATTCATCAAAAGTCTATCAAGGGACAAGATATCACCGACCAACTAGCCAACGCACCTATTTCTAGGGATCAACCCTCTAATTTTGACTTTCCAGATGAGTCCATTGCTACCCTTTCCCTAGATGAACCCCCTTACCAAATGACACTCTTCTTTGATGGTTCCAAGTGTTAGTGTGGGGGTAGGGCTGGTATTATCCTCATTCCTCTTGATGGAGAACCCATGACTTTGTCTTTCAAACTAGATTTTGAATGCACCAACAATATTACCGAATACGAAGTGCTCATACTAGGTCTCCAAGCCACCTATGCCCTAGATGTCAAATCAATTAACATCTTTGAAGATTCTCAATTGGTCGTGAACCAAGTCAATGGTATGTACTAATGTCATAACGAGATACTTCAAAAGTATAAACATCATTTAGACATACTTTTGACCACATTTGATCATTACACCCTTCAAACCATCCCATGTTCAACCAACAAATTTGTAGATACCATGGCCTTCTTAGCTTCCCAAATACCCGCTTCACCTGCCGATTCTACAATCTTTATCACCGTACAATGACTCCAATCACCTTCTTATATACCTCACGATGTTTACGCGATCAAAACCATTGCCCCTGACCTGAGTGACCTTTGGTATAAACAATACTCTGACTACCTTTCTCTCTCCATCTTACCTCCTGATCTCACCCGTAACGGACAACACGCCTTCCTTAAAAAGTTCTCTCATTATGTCATTCTAGGGGGACTCCTCTATAAACGCGGCTTTGATGGTATTCTTTTACGATGCCTCACAAGTTTTGAAATTCCTTATACCATTAAGGAGGTTCATGATGGCATATGTGGAGGTCACTTTAGTGGCCTTGCTATTGCTAAGTGTATTATTCACCTAGGCTATTACTGGCCGACCCTTAACCATGATTGTTATGACTATGTCAAACATTGTGTAAAATTCCAACAACTTTCCAATGTTCATCATACACATAGTCATGCCTTACAGGTCACTCTTGACCTTTGGCCCTTCTCTCAATGGGGTTTGGATCTTTTCAGAGAAATCAATCCTCATTCGTCTCAACGCCATCAATGGATCATCACTGCTACTGAATACTACAAAAAATGGGTGGAATCCATACCACTCATCTCCACAAAAGCTGAGAAAATATGTGAGTTCATTAATCACCACATCATTTTTCGCTTTGGATGTTCCTCATCACCTCATCACTGACAATGGAAAACAATTCAAAAAACCAAACATTGCAAAAACTTTACGATGTCTTCAACATTCATCTTAGTTTCTCATCACCTCATTACCCAAAAACCAATGGCCAAGACAAATCTACTAACAAAACCCTAAAAAAAATTCTTATGAAATTGGTTGACCATACTGGGAAGGATTGGCATATGCACATTCCTTTTGCCCTAGTGGGCATACCACACTAGTATTCACACTTCCACTGCGGCCACACCATTTTCTCTAGTCTATGGTATAGAGGCTATCCTGCCTCTCGAAGTCTAGATTCCCTCACTCCATATTTCTTTCCATGACAAGCTCAATAACAATGACTTTCATCAATACCATTTAGAACAGAGCTAGAGTCATTAGATGAATGTCATCTTCATGCTCTAGATCACCTTCAAGTTTACCAAAAACCTATCAAAGGTGCCTATGAAAAACATGTCCATGAACGAACCTTCCAAGTTAATGACCTTATCCTAAAAGAAAATAAACATGTAACCAAAGCAGAAAAAAGTAAATGGGGTAAATTTTCTCCTAATTGGCTTGGACCATACATCATAACTCATACCTATGGATTAGGTGCTTATCATTTATCTTCTCTTGAGGGTAAACCTGAACCTGAGCCCCATAACACCTTGCATCTTCAACCATTATGTTGTTGAATCATCATCCTACCTCACCCTTTGCCTCTTTCTAGGCTCGTCCCTTGAGCGCTACCCACTCCATACATCTCCCTAACGATTAAACAAGAATCATGTGAGTACCCATCACTTATTATCTTCTCTTGAATTTGTGTATCACAGTGCCGCACATAGCATGATTCTCATGGATACTTTTCATCTAGCCTTAGATGAGATCCCATGGTCGTTCCACCTTGACTTTTGAACAAGAGTCCTATCCTTCACCTTGGTCTTGTCTATGACTGCAAAGACCTCACATGGGACCAAACTCCTTGACTCAAAATTCTAATATAAAAGATGACTCCCTCAAAAGGACATATTCCTCTTGAAAACCACTACTATAAATAGACTTCTCCCTTGAAGGATAGCTATGTAAAGCCCTTAACAAAAAAAAAGAGAGAATTTGAAGCTTCTTGCATTGATCAGCTTCACGAAGACCTCAAGGAGTTAAATTCTTCATCCCATATAGACTTCCTGCATCGATCAGTCTATCTCAAATACAAGTCAACACAAAAAAAAATTTAGTCATGGACTTTCCCATTGTGACCTAGGACCTCTTACTCGACGAGCATGCTACCTCATGCCACATAAAAAACATTAACCACCTTTCACCCTTCTCACCATTCCCACTCTCATTTCCTAACTACCTCAAGGGAATTCTTGGAACTTAGACATTTGGTGATCATATGACTACTTTTCACTGTAGAACAGTCAATCATGCAATGTCTTAGGGTCTTATGTTCATCACCTCCTCCTAGGTATGATCTACTCGGTATGATCCCAACCAATCAGGTGGCTTTATTGCCCCCTCCTATATTTTAACCATCTTTGTTTACGTTTTGATTACCTTATATAGTACTTGGTCCTCAATGCTTACTTTTGGCATCTTGAATGTGGGGTTGCACATCATTGGACATTTTAAACAAGATTATCAGCTTGGCCTTCTGATTGGATCTATCAAACTATTGTTGTGAGTTGTATCAGTTGATGATCTAGTTATAGTACCATTCACAACATTCTAAATCTTTTCAAACTCAAGCTATGTTTTGATTTTTGTCTTCCATGCTGCATAGTTATTTCCTCTTAAAAGTTTTGAATCTTGAAGAAATAATTTGGGGGTGTTGGTGCCCATTTTGTAGAATCAACTGACAAAGGGTAAGGCTCTTATCACTCCATGTATATGGTGCCCCAATCTATATATTGTTAGTCTAACATACTGAACCTTTATATATACGTGCCCTTTCGATATGCTCATCGTTACGTGGAAGAATCTAGCCATTTCTATATACTCGGTAGTAGGTAAAATAGGTGTTAACATATGTGAAATAATTTGATATGTGGTCCTAAGAAAGTAATAACAGTGGTCTGTGTGATTATTGACACTAGCTCAAAGAAATGTCCTCATACATGTGCGTAACTTTGTTATATACTAAGATAATTTCAATGCCTGAATTTAAGTTGAGAATTCGTTCACAGATGGATGGGAGGGCTCAAAGTGTGTGCATTGTGTCTTTATTACTCCACTTCGATTTAAAGGGTTAATGCCCAGAAAACATTGTTGCAACTATATTAGGTGTTAAGTGCAGTAGTAGTCATGATAGATTTACCCATAAGCACTTCCCAGAGGCACTATATATATTGAATGCTGGGAATGAGATCGAAAGATCTCGTGAGTGATACAAAACCAAATTTTTATTATTTTTTATTACAAATCTCTTCCAGTTTTAAAGCATTTACAATGTTTTGCAGTTGAATATGTAAACCTGCAAATTAGAACAATGCACTGAAAAATACATTGAAATGTTACAATTTCATCCAATATGCAAAAAAATTGAATGGTAGAAAAAAAAATGTTTTCGAGGCCCTATTGGACTCCAGAGTACTGTGTGGCTCTCTGAGCAAAAAAATGGCTAAAATTGTAGTTTTCAAGCAACCCCCCCTTTGCCAAAAAATGCTCAAAATAAAAAACTGAGCAAATTGGGAGAAACAAAATTGACCCTAGAATTAGGCTTTTCTCCTCTAAAAATAGAGGTTGGTTTAGTTGTCACTAAGGGGATTTTGCAGAGGTTTTTCTACTATTTATGATGCCAAAGTTTGGGTGGTCACTAAATTTAAATTGTATAAAAAAAATTCGTTGGGGGTCAAACCTTGTACCACTCCCCCCCAAATCTTTGCCACTAGCCAATAGAGAACCCAATGCGCATATGCAATGAAAAGGAGTTATTTGTATTTAAAGCCAAAATAAATTAACTAACCTTCAAAATGAAGATGTGAATCTTTGATTGAGATGATCCACTTTACAACTAACGTGTCAATGATGGCTTAGGTTTTCCTGGTGATGTGGATCTAACTGATCTCTTATCTCTTTGCAAAGTTTTGCTATTATTCATTGTCGTATTGTTTGGAGCCTCTACTTTGTAATTAAACTACCATTTACTTTATTTGATCCATTTTGTTTGTTTTCCTTTTCTTTCTTTTTTTGTAGGTTGCAAAGTAGCTCAATCAATGGCTTGGCTCAACTACATAGTTATGGACGGCTTGGCATGCGAGGCAGGGGAGCTATGTCGAAACTTGGATATGTTAAAAACAAATCACTGTATTGTTATTTTTTCATTGTTTTATTTTATTGTAGGGTGTATAGCTTCAGCCTCTTTGATGGTGTTTACACTGCTCACCAATGTTGTCTCAATCCTAAGCCAATGCAATATTAACATGTTTAATGAAGAGATGGCTCGGTTTGTCTAAAAATGGCTCGGTCAATATAAGCTTGGCCTTGCAACTTACAATTCGATGGCTCGGTCTTCAAAACTCACATGTGGAAGGAGATCAGTCAGGGGACTTAGCCTGTTGGCTCAGTCAACATTGAACGTTGGTTTTTTGAATGATTGTTATAGGTCGGCTGATCAATACAACTTGACCAGGAGGGATATCAGCTCGATTAGGAGATCGGTGTAGAGATCCTTCAAGCAGATCACTTGTTCAATGTAAATGTAACTTGCTTATGTCCCAATCCAACTTAGTTGTAGATCTTTGGAGGGCTCGATCAGAGTTTGGCCTTTAATTCAGCACACAACCCTCTAAAACTAGCAGTCTACTAAAATAATAGATAATATGTAGACCTCTATATTCAAAGGAGAAGCCCCTAATGAGGAAAATGATATATATATATATATATATATATTATCCTGCAGAAAATTTCTCCTAGTATAAGGGCACCAGTGCAAAAACAAATTTGTGTTCCAAACATCTGTAATTGAACAAGGGGTTGTGGGGATGTAGGTATGCCTGGGAAGCTGCTGGAGGCAACATTGGCTCTCTTGGAAATCAAATTTCTTCTCCAAGACACTTCTACCTCTGCAACCTCTCTCTAACCTACAAGTCACATGTTCTGGTACCAAATGTAGTTTAGCAAACAAGGGTGGAAGCCTGAATTATTTTATTAATGTGCAAGAAATCAATTACAGAAGTGCAAGCTACAATATTTATAGATATTGAACAGCTAGATACAAACAAATAATTAAGGTGCATAGGTGCAACAATATTCATGTTTACATAAGCTTCCAAAACATCTGGGAAGTAGAAATATAACAAATATTTTGTTATAGAAATGAAAAAAATATCCTATGTGTAATAATAAAATAATATAATGGTTAAGCACTCATAATGATATCAAACTACCTAATTACCTTAGTTAAATTCTAAATTAACTATAGTAAACTATGTTTACCCTAACAGAACTTTCCAAATGTAACTTCTGCTATTCCAAATGTCTACTACCCATGTAAATCAACTACTATTGCCAAGTCTTCTTGCTAACCTGAGTGATTCAACCATTGACCTGGAGCTTACTCAAACTTTCATCCACTTTTTATATTTCTACCCTCAACTATAAAAGCAAGCCATTTCCTTTGTAAATTCATCCCCAGAGCTTTGAGCGCATTGCATCCAACTTCTGCTAATTTGACATATGCATCCTTGTGAAATTTTCTCGTAACATCTACAAACACCTTTTGAGAAGTAATATTAAAGAGCACCCATAATCCAATCTTCAACAAAATCTAAAAAGTTTAAAATCTTCTATGATCTTACTTGAGGTTTGCAAGAGATTATAAAGATTGTATAATCTAGTGTTTTATTTATTTATCTTATGTTGTTTGTCAATTTTCCTTGCATATATTATGGAATGCCTGGTTGGAATCCCTATGTTATTTCTTTCATTTTAATTTATCATTTTATGATTTAAGTTCATTTATTTGTTTCTTATCTTCATTTAATCTTGTTGTCAAAAATTTAGGTTCCCAGGTGAAGAACGGAAGCTAAAAATCTAGGAAACCTAACTTCTTGGCTTCCTTTTTGACATTTCTAAATTTTCCAGAACTATTTGTGCTACATTGTATGATCTATGTGCTAGTGTTAAATGTCTTGCACTAGCATATAGGTGCACACGCTACTATCAAAACTGTACGCTTTCCTTCTAATTTCATGAGCTACTGTCAACACTGCACACGTTTCCGTTTAAGATCACACATTAGCATCACTAATCCTTGCACTAACGTTATATTACATGTGTCAACATTCATTCTACTTCATATTTTTAAAAATTTTTATTGTTTAGGTCATTTGTAACGTAAACACGCACAATTACATGCACTTGTGTTATCTATAATGCTAGCATAATCAAATTCCACACATTGGTATGTTATTACACATGCCAGTGTATTTTGTCTTTGTTTTCCAATTTTCTACTTTTTCTAGATTTTCTTATCATACCTAACCTATGTTTTAGATTATTTCATTAAGTTTCTATAGATCAGTTTCTATTTTAAGCATTAATAGAGGAATTAACACTTTATTTTCTTAAATCATTATGAGATCACACGTATGCTCTTTCCTCTTGCTTTACAAGAAACCTTGGAAATTAGAAATTTGATCTTCACTTTTCAAGTATTCGTTTAAGAAATTAATATTTTTATTTTGTTAATCAATTCTTGTTGACGTGTATGCTCTTTCCTTGTGCATTATAAGAAACCTTGGAAATCAAAAACGTGATCTTTCTTCTATCATCTTGTCCTCTACCTACCTCAGGAAAAAACATTCTTATCCTTGTTTGCAGGACCAACTCTATAGGAGGCTATAAAAACATTAAAACTACTAACTGCAAGTTGTCTTGAACAAAGTTTAAAATATATTACTAACTATAGGTTGCCTCTCTCAAATACTGGTTGTTGAAAAAATCTCATCTTTTAATCAAGATAAAATGAAAAATTCACATTTTATTTACAAGTATGGTTGGCAAGGCTATTTCCCAACTTCTATAACTATAGGAAGTGATTTAGCATAAGCCATAAAATTTATTTGAGGAGTACCAAAAGAATTCTAGAGTAGTTGGCACATTGAGGGAACTGGCTAAAAAAATGGGGTACCCTTTCATCCTACCTTACTAGTAAAACCTTATGATATTAGAGTCATGGATATCTAGTAGTGGCCACCCCAGTGAAATTCATTTTAAGAAAGATATTTTCTCAAGGTTTCAAAGGGGGTAAAGTAAATCCAAAAGATAGTAATAACATCACACTCACTCAGGTATACTGATAACACCTAGTTGAGAGAACCACCTAGGAAGCCATACACTTCCCAAGCCAAACTAAGGTAGAGGCCAAACCATAAACAAAAACTCTCTTTTTCTTTCTTTCTTTTGTTTTCTTTATTTTCGTAGTGGTGCTCCACACTTGCATCCACGTTCTCACTTTCATATATTTTCACATTTTACAAACACTCCTTGTTTGTATTCATCTTTCATACCTTTTTAATCTTTCCAAATGTTCCTTATTTGGATTCTTTTTCCCTTCCTTTCACCATCCTAAATACTCCTTATTTGGGCTCATTTTTTACTCTTTTCCCAATCTCCAAATTTTTCAGACTATTGGACTTGTTGTTCACCTCTTTTATTATAATTATTTTTCTCCATTTATAGTCATTCACTACCTCTATTTTAACTCTTGTAAATCCTCTTTTTATATTTTTTATCTCTTTTCCATCCTTTCAATCTTTTCCTTTTTTGGAATCTCTCTTTTATTTTCGTCACGCTTTGTAGCCTTTTTATTACCCAATGTAGCTATGTAAAATGGCACATCATCCAGACAAGTCTGGAAGCTCATTCAAAGTGCGTGCAAGCTCTAGGTCCCTGTTGTATATATCTCCCCCCCGGGTAAATATAGTCAAGAACAAAGTGTCAACATGTGAAAATTCGCGCCCAAGGCACAGGCTGGGGGCACACAGCACAAAGTGTCGACATGTGAAAATTTTCACCCAAGGCGTAGGCTGGGGGCGCACAACACAAAGTGTTGACATGCAAAAATTCATGCCCAAGGCGCAAGCTATGGGGGTGCACAGCACAAAGTGTTGACATGTGAAAATTCACGCCCAAGGTGTAGGCTAGGGGCACACAGCACAAAGTGTCGACATACGAAAATTTGCGCCTAAGGCGCAGGCTGGGGGTGCATAAAACAAAGTGTCGACACCACATTTTCAGCACCTATGAAACACTTAAAAGTAGGTTAACATGAGGATGTATGCGCCGAGGTGCATCTTCAGGAGGCACAACATTTTGAGTGTTGACACCCTGACAAGAAGCAAACCCTGACCCAGATATTCAAATGGCCATAACTTTTCACAGGGAGCTCAGATTCACGCAAGGTTGGAATTTTATGAAAGCTTACAAGGTCCTCTATCCAACTATGAATCGATATATTTAATTGGTTGAGAACAAGTTCTTCAAAAATGCAAAATACACTTCACCATTTTTTGGGTTTGCTAAGGTTCTCACCTACTGCCATAATGAGATGAATTAAATGCAACCTAGAGGTGGTTGGGGTAGATTTGGAATTCCTCTCTCTTTTCTCTCTCATTCTTCCTATAAATTGTAAGGAGGGGATTATTTCTAAAGGTTGGACATTCTTGTTTTGCCCCTCCCTTCTTCTATTTGGCAGGTGAATTTGTGGAGTTCAAACCTACCATTTAAAACTGTAATGCAAGTTTGCCTCTTGGCATTTTGTAGTGTATTGTATCAATCTTTGGAGTAGAGAATGCATGTCTATGGATGATTCTTAACCCTCTCTTTTCTTATTTGCATCCTCTTGATCTTTCACTGCAAATTTTGTTATCTGTGCATGATCTTGCATTGCATTTTAATGGTTTGTGTTTATTGGCAAGACAGGTGCTTTTCATTCCTTGGTGCATCACCTTTGTTAGTTTAGGTTTTATTTTATGCATCTTCTTACCCTACCTCCTTGGAATGTTAGTTTAGGTTTTTTTAGTAAACCCTCTGCATTTTTACATGTGCATCTGAACAGAGGACTAGGAACCGGCCTTCATCTGGAGAGATTTTCCGATTTCGTAAGGTCCCACACTTGGGAAAAGCTCCATGTTATGCAATCACACTAAGAGTCTCAACCCATCGAGTTACAGACATTCAGGGGTGCTGTGATTTGCCATCAATAGTCCCTCCTTTGGTATGTTTAACAAGATGTTAACATGCATGTTTATCATATTCATGATCAAACAACCATTCATGCAGAGAGATACATCATAACATGACCATTCAACAACACATACAATAAAGAAATTATTCATAGATAATGAATATTAAGATATGAATACCCATCAAGCCATATTCAGAAATAGATATCTTTTCATTTCATACAAAATTGTCCATTAAAACCAATATTCATATCATAACATAGAATTTGAATACATTATAGTCCATTACATCAATGTGCTAAACTTGCGTGCACTCCTACAAACTCAATATCACACCTACATCATGATATCTTATGCTCTCCACTACCTATTCTCTTCACTCTCTAACTCAGACTCTCCAAAAATCTAGAACTCTAGAACTTGTATAAAAAAAATGCACTACACACACACACACACACACACACACACACACACACACACACACACACACACACACACACACACACACACACACATTACAGTGGAAAATTTCCTTTCATAGCTTACTTGCAATTTCCTAATAATAGGCATTCTTACAAATAGATTGCATGCTTTTAAAACTTTTTATTTACAACATTTAAAGCTATAAATACTTGATTTAATTCCTATTATTATCTCATTCCATGTGTTGTATGTTAACTTTCTCTACATGTGCTTTCTTATCCTTTTCTTGGCCGCTAAGTCATCTTGATTTTTTCTATTTCTGGAATTTGCTTGAGTGAAACTCCATCTTCTACTTTTCTATTTTTAGCCAAATATGGAAATTTAGATAAGTCCCAATTCTTTTCTATATACTAGAAACACCACACACTAACATGTTCCTTCATGGTACGCATGCCTCCATCCACTTATTTGCTCTTGCATTCTCCTCTTGTGTGCATTGTTGGCATGGTGTCCTAATAGGTTTTTCATTGATTAAAAACCATATTAATGAATAATTAAATGTTTTATGATGATGTTATGATTATGTATATGGTGCAAACATATTGGTTCAGGTGTTTATCAGCTGTTGCACTGGGATTCAGTGAGGTATGTTTACTTTTGCAAGCCTATACAGGTCCTTAGGAGGTGTAGCTTGATAGTGTTAGGTTATTGGTTTCTTGGGAAACATGTTGACATGATTTGAGGGTGTTTGAGCACTCACAACAGTGGTATGGTACAAGTATAGATGGTTCTCTTGGTTATAGGTGCTCATTGTGAGCATGTATGACAGCTTGAAGGCATGACAATGTAAGTTGGAGCTAAATGAGATTATAGACGCTTACATTCAGGTGTATAATGACATATGATGTATGTTTTGGTCATTTGAATAGGTTTCATGTTTATTTATTGCATTATTTCAGTTGGCCCTAGTTGCTATTATGAAGATCTAGCATGAAAGCAAAGGTAAGTCTTAGTTACTAGAGATATTGGACTATGGAATTAACTTTTTAGGATTGAAAATGTTATAAGGATGAGTTTTGATTCTATCATAAAAATTTCAGGTTCTTATGATGTGAAATTTGCAACATATGACCGATTTTAAGAGGCATGGTCAAAATCTAGTGCATTTCCAACTCAAAGTGCAACTTTATATGCTCATTGTAAACAATGTGATTTACATAAGATGTTGTGGATTTAAAGGATTATTTGAGGGTGAGTTTATAATTTTTCATAAAAATAATCAGGTCATTTTATCATCACATTTTATGAACGATCGTTAAGAAGATAAAGAGGTCTAAAACCCTAGTTAAACCCTAACTAGGAGCAGTTGGAACAAATTGAAGTATACTGACACAATTTTTATTGCAAGTGAAAATGTGATGATTTTATCTTTTAAAGGAATCCTCATGGTTTTTATAAATGTATGGTTGAGGTCATGGTGATATATTGGCCCTAACTAAAAATAGCAATTTCTGAAGAAGAAGGTTTTATGACAAGATGGTCCATAAGAGTAGCATAAAACTTTGGTTTTGAATGATGATTGGGAAATTTTATTGATTTACATGGAGGTTTTAGAGTATTTTATTATAGTTTCATGGTTTTTTGAGGTCCAAACAGGTTGACTGATCAAAGGATTGTTTTGGGATCTCAAATAGCAAGGTCAAGTAAAATGGTCATAACTTGAGCTACAAGTGGCGATTTGAGATGATTCAATTTGTGTTGAAAATTAGATTCATAGATATTTCCATTGCTATATGGATTGCCTCATAATTTTTCAAGTTCATTCTTTGAGAAATAAGTTTTTTGGCAGTTCAAGACATCATCTGTTTTGGTGTAAATTTGATGTTATTTAAAGCATGATATGGATTGGGTGATGCTTCCTATCACATGTAATATTATGAGGGATTAATATGGAATCAAATTAATCCATTTTTAATGTCTTGAATGTATGTATAAATTATTGTATGATCTAAGCTTTAAAAAAATATTTTTTATCATGTTGATATGGTGAACACAAATGTTTCTGTGGTTTGAAGTGAAGGATGTTTCATGACTTATAACTTGATTATAAGTGTTATAAAGGTTGTTCCTTTTATTTTTAATGGTAACATGAAATTTTTTGGTTTTGTATAATTTATATGGTGATCAAATCAATTTTCCAGGATGCTGAAGGGTGCAAGAAACAATTATTTTTAGAATTGTAAAGGGAACTAGGCCCATTAACAAAATAATTTAATTGGTTGATATTAATTGTGACCATGTGTGGTGATTTATGGTTCATAAATAGTGATGGGTTTGAAGTAAGGGCATATTTATCTTTGTGCCCATGGGGTTTTGAGCTATTTTTTACACAATAAATGATGGTTTAGGCTATGCCTACCTATTTGGGTTACTTGTGGTTGTTACGATTTTAATTTAGAATTTTTCTATAATGAATGGTTTGATCCAAAGGATGGAAAATGTTTAAGTTTGAATTTGAGCCTTGGAGAGGCTATAAAATTGAAATTGTGGGCATATTGTTTCTAGGTTTTTGAAACCCCTTTTTATCTTCTTTTGCAGAACCATTTTTCTGAAAATAAAAAACATTTGGGCCTAGCCAAAAACATATGGAATCTAATTCTAGGATAGATTCTGGTTGATTTTTCATGAGGAGAACGTGAGCAAGTGCAAAGTTGGTATTGTTTCTTTGAGATTGAGTTGGAGAAGGAAGACAGATTTGGGTGCTTGTATTTGGATGTTATCTTCATATCATGTTGATGTAATTTGTATTTTTCTAAGGTGTATTTAGATTTGATATTGAAGTTGAATAATTTCTCATAGTTGTACTTCTTCATATGTAGTCTTGAGACATTGTTGATTGTATTGAGGGCACTTCATTGTATCTTGTGATTCATTGTTGAAGGCACTACTTTTGTGATATGATTTGAGCATATATATAAGTGTGCGGATATGATTTGATTAATAAATATGTGTATTTGAGATCATATTGTTTTCCCTGCATTTGAGTTCACTTCATTATAGAATGTTATATGTTTTGATGTGTTCTACATAATTTTGTGTGGTTATGATTTGAAGAAAAAGTGAGTAAATTTTATTGGGTATTGATTCACCCCCAATTAGTCCTTATGACCTCCAAAAATTGGTACCATAGCAGGACCTTGAAAGTACCCTAACAAGCCAGAGGGTTATCTTGGAGGAAAACTATGGGGGATCCCTATTGGCCCATGGGAGGGTGTGAAATTCAGCTGCAAAAATTGGTTGGAATTTTAGAGGAAGGACTAAAACTCTCTAAGACTCAATTCAAAGAAGCTCAAGCTAAGTTGAAAGTAAAGAGAGAAGAATGTCTCAAGCTTGAGGCTACAAAAGAGGGACTAAAGAAATATCTATCCACCATGACAAGCAGTTATCATGTTTTCATGAGAGTTCAAAAAATATGAATAAGATGTTAGGGAAGAAAATGGTTTATGGTGATACGATAGGCCTAGACTTCAATGAATTCATGTCAAAATTTATGTATGATACTTTATGTATCCAGGGTTGGTAGACTATGAATGAAAAATTTGAAGGTGTGATGTTAGTCATGTGGAATCATGATGATCTAAGAGTGTTTATGTCTTTCATATGACTGTGTGACCTATGAGGAATACATATTTGATGGGATAAGGTCTAGGGATGGCTCATTTAACCCTCTAAGTGGTTCAAGTATGTGTTAATCAAGGAAGGTTGTTAATCTAATTTTGGAGGCATTAGAGGACTATGATGACCTATAAAGTATTAATCAAAGCTAGTGAAATGTTATCAGTAAATGAAGCTTCTAGGAAGAGTCAAATTTTTGGTTATCAAAGTCTCATATGTTTTTCTTGCATGAATAATCATGCTTCAGTGGTTTATCTATGATAAAGCAAAAAGGTCTAATGACATTCATCAGGTTTGTATCGCTCCATAATTGAACTTGGAAGTGTCAATGTGAGATGGTAAGATGTATAGAGGTATGATAAAGGGATGATTATGGTAAATGACACTTGATCCAGATGAAATTTAGTCTAAGGAGGAGATTTTGATCCAAAATTTTCTATACCAACCTATCAGAGAATCTAAACTATGTCTCAGAGTTCAAATTGCTAGTACAAGGTAAAGATGTCATTCTTATGTCTAGAATGAGGTGTTGACAAATATTTCAATGCTTGTAGATGTTATAGGACTATAATTGTAGTCTCAAATATTGAAATTATGCATGTAATTCAAAATGCAAAGTGAAAATGCAAACATGATGATTGTAAATGGTCTAAACCTCACTCATGGAGGTCAAGTACAAGGTTATAGTTGAAAAAGGGTTTATGTGAGTTGTTAAGTTATGTATCATGTGATTGTCAATCAATCAAGTCTCAGTATTGGATCATGAAAATTTTCCTCAATATGTATCAAAGTGTCATGTTACTATTGAAAATATCTTGAATGCTAAATCAAGTTTGTAGAAATAAGTTTCATTAGGGTCTTGATTCAAGTAAAAATCTAGTGAGTGCACAAAAGATAGTGTCAAGAGAATTATGTGCTACAGTAGTCTAAATGATGACCTAAGGAGGAAAAATATACTCTTCTCAGTGGTATAACATCTACCCAAAGGTTTATCATAATTTTGAATTGTATGAGTATAGGAGAAAGATTAGAGTTTTTTTATAGAAAAGGCTAATGATGGTATGAAGTTCGGTAATTCAATGACATGCTAGAGGTATGCATATGGTGTTGAAGACTTTGTTGAAGTATGCTTCTATACCCATAGTGTTGAAGCTAAAGTAGAGGTTAGGTTACCAAGTAAACTATGAATCAAGGGTTACATTTATAGAAAATCAGAGTTGAAAACATGAATAAGCTATAGTACAGTGATGAAGTACAACATCTTGAATGAAAAGGTACATTTGGAATTTAATGAATGATAAAAGTAATATGAAAGTGTGATAAGTATGGGAAGATAAGAAGATTTGAAGGTTGCTTAGGCTTACTTCAAAAGGGTTAAAGGTGTTAGAATGGCATATATTATTTAAAGACAAGAAATGGTGTAAATGTGATCCTACAGGTCAGTTACAAGGTCTATTTTTATGTCAATGCAAATATGCACAATCAATGAAACCGAGTCTTATCTAATGAACAAGTCAGAAAAATGATGTTTTTGGGTAAGCTACAATGGTGCAAGATAGTATGACGAGTCCATCAAAGACAGAGGGATCCTGGGATCATGTTTCTAGGTATGATATGTTTCTTCCAAGCATAACAAGGTATGTTATAGAGACTCTCTTCCTTGATCAGTTGTTTTAGTGTCAAAATGCATATTTTTATCTAACTAATAATTTCCGAGCTAAGAAAATGGTATGGGTCTTAGGAAAAGTTGTCAAGATGTCTCCAAGCCTATATAGCAATGTAAGTTACTTTAATATGTGCTTGGGAGCTAGATGCAGTGGCCTTAAGTCTAGGGGAGTAACTTGTGGTCTTGATGAGGTATGGATAACTTATTATAACATGTCGAAGATGATGTCAAATGCATTGAGAAGTCTCTTTAGGGACACGAGTCTTTGTGTAAGGTGAAAAGCAAGGAAGTACTCCATTATGTAAAATATAGGTCTAAAAATGATGGAAATTGTCAAGAAAGGTAAAGTGATGCTTTGAGATGTTAGATTTAGCAAGGAAAATGAGATCTATAGATCACAGATCTTCCATTAAGGCCAAATATTATAGATTATGATGTACATTTGATTTAGACTAAGCTATAACTTGAAATGGAGAGAGAATAACATAGCTTAAAGAGATAATAATGAGGA
Organism: Taxus chinensis; assembly: GCA_019776745.2. Taxonomy (NCBI): domain Eukaryota; kingdom Viridiplantae; phylum Streptophyta; class Pinopsida; order Cupressales; family Taxaceae; genus Taxus; species Taxus chinensis. The sequence goes on from CM034150.1 coordinate 808,677,664, forward strand.
AGATCTGAAAGCAAATAACAAGCATGAGAATAGTGATAAATTACACCAGATATAAGTGGAGAAACCCAAAGGAAAAACTCCACTATAAAAGCATTGTCTTTTATTCAGAATTTGATACAATTTTACCTGGAACTTCCACTTTGCTCCTTATCTATTTCTTTATGCTGGTAGTATATTTTTATCTTGTTTGTTCAATAGCTAAAACAATCAGTTAATTGAGATTTCCTACAGACAACTTGTAATATTTAATACAAGCCTATATAGCCATTGTATATAGTCAAGTAGTCAATCCTAAGATGGATCACCCAATAAATTGGGTGGGTAAATTAGTCATACCACTTCACTCTTTGAGTGTGAAATAGTTCACACTTAAATTTTGACCAATCAAATTGTTAATGATGTTGGGGCATGCCCAAGTGGCTAATCCCACTTGAAATTATCACCTCAACCACCCCCCCTTAATTTTAAGTGGGAGAAAACAATCAAACACTCCAAGTTTCATACCCATGAATCAGTAACAGTGATTCAGGCTTAGCATGCCAATGAGGGAAATCTGTAGATCTTCCCAAACAAAGATTCATAAGACTAGTTCTTTACAATATGAAGACTTACAATAGACTATGGAACAAAAGGAATACCCATTACTGAAACTTCGCTAGGATTTACAAGTAACTTCACAAAATAGTGACACATTTACTTATTGCAATTGGAGGAAGTATTGGAAGTTTGAATAGGTCGTTAAGAGGTGGAATTGTCATGCACACTCCCCCTCAAGGGAAACTCTGATAAGCCCAACAAGGCACAAAAATTTCAAAACTTGAAAGAACATAGTGGTTTTGTGAAGATATCTATAACCTAATCTTCAGTTGGATAGAACTTTAGATCACTATCACCATTAAGGACTTTTTCTCTGATGAAATGCATATGAACTTCAATATGTTTTTTCCTTTGAATTTGAACTGGATTCTCTGTAAGAGAAATGTAGCTCTAACTATCATATAGAAGAGTATTAATCCATTTGACATCCATGTGCAATTCATCTACTAACCTTTTCAGCCACATAGCTTCTTTAATAGCTTTCATAGCACTCCTATACTCTGCCTCAGTAGAAGAGATAGACATTGTTGGTTGATTTTTGCTACTATAAGTAAAGGAACTTGCACCAATCTGGAAAAGGTATCCATAAGTATACTTCCTATTTGAAGCATCACCAACATGATTAGAATCACAATAACCAAATAATTGTGCATCATTAGAATAAGAATAAATAAGACCAAAATTGATTGTGTCTTTGATATATTTCAAAAAATTGTTTCCATTTTGTAATGATCCTCATAAGGTTCTTGCATAAATCTTGACATTACTCCTACTGCATAAGAAACATTAGGTCTAGTAATACTAAAATAGATCAAGTTACCAACTAGCTTCCTATAAAGAGAAGGATCAAATTTAGCACAAGTTGGTTTAGGATCAAACCAACTTCAATAGGAATGGCAATAGGCCTACAATTAAACATGTTAAATATCTTAAGCATATTAAAAACATACTTAGATTAAGATGCAACAATAAAGTTGTGATCTTGAATGATAATTATGCCAAGAAAATGATTTAATAAACCCAAATCAGTCATTTCACACCGTTGTTTTAATCTTTGTTTGATTTTTACAATTATAATTTTATCATTGCTAGTAATCAAAATATCATCTACATAAAAGACAATAATGATAATATGATTGTTATCAAACTTTAAAAATATATCATTATCAGAAGAGAAATTATTAAAGCCAAGGTCTTGAAATAAATAGTTAATTTTAGCATACCAAGTTCTAGGAGCTTGTTTAAGACTATACAAAGACTTTTTAAGATTATAGACATAAATTTCCTTTCCAGGAGCCTAAAATACTTTAGCTTGAATCATATAGATTTCTTATTTTTAAGTCACCATTTATAAAATAATTTTTGACATCCATTTGATGAATCTCCTAACCATATTGAGTGGCCAATACAAGTATAACTCAACATAGTCAATACCTTTTTTTTGAGTGAAAACATGAGCTACTAGCCTTTTTTTGAACTTTTCAATATATCCTAGAGAGTTATATTTGATTTTTAACAATCACCTAGATCCTACAATGCTTCTCTTAGAAGGAGGAGAGACTAGTTCCCAAGTGTCATTTTTTATTAGAGAATTGTATTCATCCTTCATATCTTGAATCCATTTAACATCTTGAGATGATTATTCAAAGGATTTTGGTTCTACCTCATAGAGAGTCATCAAGGCAAGATAAACATGCTAACTTCTAGTTAGTTTTCTAAGATTATCATGCTTAGGGTTTTGGACAAGATTTTTAGCCCATCTAGGAATCTTAGGTTGCAAGAAATTTTGGGATGACTCCCCCTCAATCTCCATCATATATAGATCATGATAATCAGCCTCTTGAACTTTTGTTTATATAATGTCAGTAGGAGGATTATCAGGATATATCTCTAGAGCAGTAGAGGAGGGTTCATTAGGATCAACAAAGAAAGTTCTTTCTAAGACTTGAACATTTATATTTTCAACAATGTCATGCTTGAATGGATCAGAGACTCTCAAATTTTTAGTTTTACAACCATAGACAACAAAAATACTAGTAAAGGAGGCTAGATTACAATTCTTCATTTTAGCTTTTGGAATGAAGATGGAAGTAGGATTGCAAAATATTCTTTGGTGAGAGATATTTGGTTTTCACTTTGTCCATGCTTCATGAGGAAGGGAATTTTTTTTAACACAATGTTCATTGTTCTAAATAAAACATCATTTAGAACACACATTCCATGCCAATCAATCTCATGACAGATAACCATATATACCTGTAATGACTCAGTAAATTACCGATCTCTCATTCCATGACTCGGTTACCAACTGATCTCTCATGTTTGTCTTAAAGTATAAAATACTTTATGTATACTACGTATACTTGGTTTTCCTACCCTATTCCGGGAACTGAGTTATCTGTTTAAAGAACCTATCTGAATATTTGTTACCAATATTCATCTGACATCACATTTGTTTAAACTAGGTGACATAGGACAACGCAACCAACAACTTGCAATACTTTGGACAAATATTTTCAACATACTGTTCATGTTACTATTCCTAGATGACATACTTGTCAATTTGGAATACATCCTTCACCCCACTCTATTGTTATCTAGAATGGTCTTTACTGACTTCTATTAGTCCACTTGCCCAATGTTTGACCCTAGCCCCGGTTAGCAACATAATTTTTTATAGGAAGACGCTCACGATGACTTAGGGTATATTGGCATACTCAACCGACCTAAGTTAACCGAATGTGCCAAGGTACCCTGAGTCATAGAAAGCTACTCCCTATTCTAAACATGCTACTAACATGACCTGGAGATAAACTAATTTCAAGTCCTAGATGTGTGTAGATCTAGATGAAAACAATATGGAAGGGTGTTGCCACATGTCAAATGTAACAATATATCCTCAAGAAGTCCTTGGTCTTCTCAAAGGTACAATCCTACAATTGGCATGTGCCAACATCCGTTAGAATTGATTCATCACGATGTACATACCCCTTGGTGGTCATTAATTCATAATTAAATTTGGATTAAGATTCATATTGCAGTAACCATCCCTAACCCTATTTCCAACATTGATAAGTTCTTTATCCATAATTAATCTAATTTGCTATTGTGAACTTCATTAACTCATGTTTGCATTGATGTTCATTAACTCAGCATAGCAAGAAGGTATCCCAAAAGCAGGGTAGACAAACATCAAATGGTTAATTTTTAATGCAACCTAGCTGTCCAAATAAGGTGTATCATCCACCTAGGTTCAGCTAGTGTTTACTTTTTATAAAACAAAGTATAAAGATTAATGATCATAACCACCATTCCTTTTATTTTTCATTCTTTTGAGAGAGGAAGAGTCTTCCTCCTCATGGTTAGATGTTAGGGTTAACATAACCTTTTTATCATTCATCACTCATATAGTTTAATTGTATATCCAATACATATTTCATTATTAAACTATGGTTTTTTAGATAGAGAACGACATCTTTGCAACTTAACAAAGTTTCACTAAAGTAAGGGAGATCATACTATCCCCTTAATCCAACTTATTAATTGATAACAGTAAAAGTATATAATCATATATAAATAATATCGACAAGATATCCTTCCTATTTCCTTCATACAAAGTACAAGAGAATTTATACCAAAATTTGGAGTCATTCTCCAAACCTTTTAATTCATCATGATAACATATACACTTTACAAGACTATGCATTTCAGGTATACTGCATGTCGATCAACATTAAGTTCATAAAAGGACATAACTTTTCTTTTTCAATACAACTCAAGAATGAATTGAAATTCTTTACAAAAGAACCAAACTTAAATAAGCCAATACATCATAAGAGTTTTTGCCTTCTTTTATCACTTACGAAGTCCATCTGTAAAAATTGCTAGCACGGGTCAGTTCATTGAACTGAGAATGATAAGCACTAAGCATTAAAATGAAGTGCATTCCACTAATTGTTCCATTAAAACAACTCTACTTTAATGAAATAATTTATATATATATATATATATCATACAAATAAACAGAAGTAATAACAACTAGAAAAGAAGAACAAATAATGAGTCTGAATTCACTTTTAAGAAAATAGAAAAATATAATCAGCAACCACTGCATTATATCATATAAGAATTGACCTAAACAATTACTTATTTAAAACAAACAATAGATCTTTTCGTCTAATTATTTCATAATTCTCCCTGAATTGAAATACATAATTTAACTTTACTATACAACAAAAGAGTTACTTTTAGTTCTTAGTACCTATTTATGGCATCATTCAAGGAAACCAATAAAAGGATTCACCCATTAAGAAACAACATCTAATACAAGAATCCCAAATCAATCCAAGAAGGGAGAGAGAATCAAAACAAGTCTATTTGCAAGCCTTAAATAAATTCTACATTATAGAAGATATCATCCAAATATCTGAAACCATACGTTCCAAAAATCAAGGCAAGACTTACACAAGGATAATCTCTTCTAGTATCTATCCAAGGAAGATTCCTAATATGATAGAGTGTAAAAAGAGGAGTCCTTCCAATAACAAAATCCAAATCGAGCATGACTCAGTCAAACAAAGTAGTTAGTCTAATCATGATTACATTTTCCCGTCTACATGACAAACTTAGCTGTTCACTTTACACATCAATGCAACAATTGAATTAATACAATATAGCTTAGATCAAGAAAGATCAAATGGGGACGATTGGGTTATTCCAGTACTAAGAATGATAGTCCCAAAGTTGCCTAAACATACAACTGTTTCCATGAACTTTCCACAGTCGATTAGAAAAAAAATAAACTAAACAATCCACAAGGAAGTTTCTGTTTCAGTAGAGTGAGTTCACACTATTTCATACAAGATAGAAAGGACAGAAAATCCAAACTCAAGAAGTCAAATAGGCCTAGGATAGTATTCACTCTGACAACATGGAAGAAAGTCAATCTACAGAGACGTTTGAAATCATGAACTTAACTTTACCACAATTAAAGGAAACTCAATAGAAAAGATTCGATCAAGGATTCAATTCACCTTAATATTATCAATTGAATTCCCAATTCCATTTCAAACTCAAAATTTCTTTTGCTAGTTCCCAAAAGAGAATACAAAACCAAACACACAGGTTATACAAAGCAATACTTCTAGCTTCCCTTTTTGAATTCAAACTTCATCGAACAACAAAATCAACACTAACCTGGTTCATCTATTCCACTTTGTTTAAACACAAGTTCAAATTCATTCCACAAAAGAAGTATACAGTTCAGTCCCAAGGCAGAAGTACAAATTCTAGACAAAACAAGTTACAACCCACAAGAGTAATCTACTCCTTTCTCCTTTTAAAGACCCAGAAATCCATTCAAATGAATCTAAAAGAGAATACTAAAACCCAACACCAGTATTAAGCTAAGAAATGTTTCAATAATACTCACGAACTCAATAGTAACTAAAATCCCAACTACAAGGACTTACACAGCTCTATACAAAAGAAACATATAGTTCGTGATCATAATGAAGAACAATTAATAAGAAACAATCCCAAACTAGAGGTACTAAATCCCTCTAAACGAGATTCAGCTTATGGGGAGTATTCAACTCTTCTCTCTTTTTAAAAACATAGAAATTAATTAAAAAGGATTTGAAAGAGAGTATGAAAACCCCACACACATGTTCAAGTCAAGCAAAGTTTCAACATTACCCTTTAACTTGACTGAAACAAAAATTACAAAAAAAAATAACTTCCACAGCTCCATCTGTCACATAAAGATTGATACAGAGAAGGTAATTGTTCCAATCAACTAACAAAAGAAGAAGAATGCACACAACATTTCCATAAACTTTGAGAACCCATTATCAACTATTTCAAACGAGCTCAAATTCCTACCATTGATTGAGTAACAATACAGTATTGGACCAGAATACATTTCCATAAAAGGTCCAGCATCCTTCTAACAAAATAGTCAAAGACTTTCAAACAAGACATGGGTTACCCAGAGCAGAGGAGAGAATATCCTCCCATGTTTACATGCCATTACATGTTCAAAGTAAATGGTACAGTCTGGGACAGAAGTACAATCCTTCCAAATACAAGATGCATCTAGGAAAAGATTCCAAAAGAAGACTTAAATCAAAGCCATAAAATCAAGTCTTGAATATGAGTTCAAACCACACAAATATTCGAATACAATCTTTTCAAAGCAGACACAAAGTCGAATACTCAAGTTTAGAACAAAACAATATGAGTTCTAAAACCACACAAAGCTTCGAATACAAGTTCAGAACAAAACATAAGCCTCGAATACGAGTTCAGAAAAAAAACACAAAGCTTTGAATACAAGTTCCACATTCCATATCACCATTGAACTTGCGTAGAGAGAGCATCCAAAGGCTAACATTATCATGCAATGAATTCATATCCAAAAATCACAGAGATTCTTACAACCAAGAAGTAAATAACTAGACAAAACATGCAACCATTTATCTCATGAGAGCAGAATTTTTTTAATGAAACATTTAGAAGAAAGCAAGAAATCTTAATGGGTAGAGCCTATCATGCCTGATAGTGCTTCTGCCAATTCGAAGGAGACTTCCAGCCGAGCTTCCAACTCTTTTTCTCCTCCAAGAAAGATCAAAAACCAAACATCTCTTTCTCCAATGCCTCATATACTTTCCTTGGATCGAAAATAGACCAGAGAAACCAAAAATAGCCACAAAGTAAAAGTCAAACTGCTGGTTTGAAGAACCAGATAGCTCCATGCAGAGAAAAAATTGCAAAGCATGCAAGACCAAACAACCTCCAACAAATCCACCCTCATTGTTTCCAAGATGGTTTGCATGCAAAATTTGAGGTTCATTAATGCAATTACTCCCCAATCTCCCGCCTATCTCTCCTTACCACCGCCTCCTAAAATTGGTGAAACCTATTTCAACTTCAGCATGCATTTTCAACTTTAGTGAAGACTCCACGTAAGCTTCCACCAAGTTTACATTACTTTTTCAAAACTAGTAATACTTCCCATTTATTCAAACAAATCAAATCAAATAAATGCCTTTGGAACCATCGCCAAAATGCCATGCGACCCTAGGTCCCTTTCAATAGTTTAGGATAGATTTCCATAACTTAGGTTATAACCTTAGGTTAGATTAAAATTCACAACCAAATAGTATTAGGTATTAGGTTAAAAATAGCCTAACATTACCTTAGTTATTTCTCCCTTATTCCTTTTAACACAACAACTTAGGTTAGGATGCCATCCCAACAAAATAGAATATGAAGCTTAGGTTAGATTATCACCTGAATAAGTAGACATAGCTAGGAAGTAGGTGCATTTACCTTTTAGAATACTGTTAGGATAATCCCATAGGTTTAGGATTTAGATAACCTTCATAGTCATGAAGCAGGCTTCATTCCACTTACATCGTTAAATGTCCTAAAGAGATCAATCCCAAAGATCCAAGCACAAACATACAACCGAATGCAGGCACGATCTTACAAGACCAAAGAATTTTTAACATACAAAAGTTCAGTCCGCTACGTCTCTCAACCTATGAATGTCAGTTTACCATTTAGTCTGGTAAGGAGATTTAAAACATTCCTTGGATCACTAGAATTGATCCAAGGATGAGTCAGTTAAAAGAGATAAGTTTGCAACCCTCAAAACCAGATTACAACTCACCTATCCGAAGTGAAAATGGATTCTTGCAAGCCATACCATTTTAGTCTAATGAATCCAAGAGTAAAAATGATTTATCCATAACAAGCATGATCTTCAACAATCAAGGAAACACACCTCATTCAAGAAAATCACATTCCAATGCTTGCAATGCAAAAGAGAAATATAACAGTTTGTCAAAGGTGTTACATACGGAACCTCAAGTGGACCTCTTACATCACTATGGATTAGTTCTAATAATTGAGAGGAATTTGGATCATGATGTTTGTGAAATTGTTGAGCATGTTTCTTACCACGTAGGAAACTCCCACAAGTTTCATGTTCTGATTTTATCTTAAGAATACCAACAACAACATTTAGTCTAGACATATCATATAGAATCTTGAAATTTACATGACCAAGTCTTTCATGTCATAGCTGAATATCATTCTTATAAGAGGAAGCATAACAAGACTCAAAGACAAAACCATCAAATATATCCAATCCATTCTTATGGATCCCAGAAGTAATGACATTTTAAAACTTATTTTTGACATACCATTTTTCTTATAGCAAAACAACTTTATAGTTTTCTTTAGTTAGCTGAGATAAAGACAAAATATTCTTTTTTTAGTTTATAGACATATATGACATTCCTAATTAAACCATTAGATAACTTAACATTGCCACAACCTTCAGATCTAATGACTGAGTTATATCTTAGATAAATATTATCTTCACATTTGACCATCTCTGAAAGGATATTAGGAATGCAAGACATGTTCTTAGAAGCACCACTGTCAAGAATCCATTCATGGTCATTTGAAGCTGAGAGGGCTGTAAATAGGGAAATAGATCACTCAGTTACATTTGCTTACTTTTACTTATGATTTTTCTTAAAATTATTAGGATTGTTTTTCTTAGCATTGTTGACTGATTTGTTAATCATGACTCTACAATCAAACTCTTTATGTCCAAATTTTCCACACTTATTACAAGTTCCCTTAAATTTGACTTTAAATTTTTGGTTTCTCTTCAAAAAATTATTCTTAGGATTTGATTTAAATCTAGATCTAATATTAAATTTCTGATTTGGATTGACATTAATCTTATCATGAGAAGGCTTGTGATTCTGAGAGAACAATGCTTGAGAAGCAGACTCTTTTGAATCAAATTTCTCCATGAATATCTCTTCTTGAATCAACAAAGATGATAAAGTTCCTAAATCAGGTAGATCATTCTCATTCTAGTACTTGGAATTGAGAATTGAGATGTAGTGTCTGTATTTTTCATGAATGCTGATTTGAATTATGAAATATAGTAGCTTGTCTTGAAACAATTCACAGTTACAACTATCTAGTTGAGCTTTAATATTTTTAATTTTAGCTAGTTAGTTTACAATTTTCTCATCTTTCATGGGTGTTGTAAACAACTCTAGAACAAGCTTAATGATCTTAGACAACCTACTTCCTTCATGCATAGTCTCTAATTGCTTCCATGCATCTGCAGGTGAGTCCATATGGCCTATATGCATCAAGAACTCATCTCTAATGCTTTACAATAGGATGGACAGAGCTTCCTGAGATCTCTAAAAAAATGAACTGAGATTTTCATGGGTGTTTTATCTCCCTATGGGATGGTTTTCAATGCCAGTCACAAAATCCCAAATTTTTATAGCCATAAAACATGATTTCAAATGTACTTTATAGATGTTATAGTTAGTTAAACTCAAGAGATAAGATTTATCCATTGAAAAAATAACAGAACTAGCCATTTTTTATACTTGGACAGAAAATGGAGGCAGTCACAGCTAAAAAAATAATCAAATAAGGAAAAAAGAGACAAAAAATGAGAAATAGATATTTTAAATTGTTATATGACAATAAGCAACCCAAATTTGATCAAAAATTAGCTTGAATTGGTTGAATTTAGATCAAATTTATAGAACAAAGTTGGGGTCGAGTTACAGGAGCTCGGCGAGTTCTTTAGCAACTCGACTCGATGAGATGCTCAATTAAAAATTCAAATAATAGCTCAGATGGGGTTTGACACGTTGCACAAATCAACAATACCAAGAGAAGTACGTGTCGTCTTTAAAATAGATCCTTAAACTGATGCAAAACTTTATAAAAAATTAAAGTTAATGTTATTTCAAGTCCGCAATAGAGCTTTAAAAAATGTGACAACAAACAAATAGACACATGTCAATACGTGAAGCTTTTAAAGTAAATAAGATATACATGTCTCTTTTTAATTAGCTCACATTTTTTAATGCATTTGATAAGTTAGAAGGCAATTAATTAAAAAATAGAACTGTATACATGTGTCTTTAATTAATTGGATCACATTTCGCACTCTAACACAATGCAAAAGAAAATTCTAAGTAAAACGAGCCACTTGTCAAAAAATGAATGGCTTAAAAAGATATAATCCAAACTTAAAATAAAGTTTGGATTTAAAAAGGAATAAGACAGGTGTGACAATCTAAGTGGCTAAGACAAAGCAAAGAATAACACCCTACTACTTGCAAAGATTGGCACAATTAGAATACGTGTCAAAAAGTAATTGGTTCGTGCTTCTCAAATCTGACACAGACTTAATTTGGAATCCATGGAAAAAAGAACCTGTGGAAGCTGTTGTACAAATAAAATGATTGTAAAACTGTGAACAAGACAAAATACGACATGTGGAGAGTTGAAAAAACGTGTCAACAGACAAGTGGTCCACACTTCATTGTGTAACCACAATGAATAAGTCAAAAAACATACGTGGAGCCTTTTTAATGACTCACTTTTTGTGAGACTAAAAAACAATGACAAATGTGAGAAGGTGGAAAATTTTAATTAGATAACGACTACCAAAAATGAACGACTGAAAAATGTGACATAAAAGATACTTGGAATAATTTTATTGGTTTACCCTTCGCATATGTCAGAAGCAAGTTAAAATAAGACTGACAATGCATAATACGAAGCTACTTAGAGCAATATGATTTCCTCAAGTTTCACAAATTTCAGAAATATGAAACAAGGGGCATATAATGTGAAATATGGAACAATTCTATTTCGTATTTCGCAAATGTTAGAAATAGATAATCTAAGTCTGACAATGCGAAGACATGCATAAATCCCTTATTGTCTTTTGTTTCACAATTCTAACAGCACGAAGCAAGTTGGAGCCATTTGATTGGCTCGGGCTTTGTAAAAAATGAAAAATGTGAAGCTAGCTAGAGCAATATGATTGTATCAATTCTCATAGTCAAAAGAAGTCAAATAAGTCTGTCAGGGCAAAGTCAAATGACACTAAAAGATTGGCCCAAGCTTTACAAAGACAGAAAGATTTTAGATTGAAGTCACTTGGCACTCTAAGAGTGGGTGCAACTTTACAAACACAAAAAGAACAACAAAAAAGCTACGTGGAGTAATATTATTAGTCCAAACTTCAGAAAATAAAAAATAACCGAAAATACAAAGCTAGATGGCACAAAACAATTGGCCCAGGTTTCACAAAGGTAAAAATAGTGAAAAAGATAATAAAAGACAAAAAATGCGAAGATAGATGGCACCAAACGATTGGTCCAAGCTTCGCAAAGACAACTAGAAAAAATAAATATTTTTATCACTAGAATGGACTTAAAATCCCCGAACAAATTGGATATAAATAGATCTTTCCGATCCAAATGCAAAAAATGATTTAAACGGCTATCTTCAATAGGAAAACTAGAAAAATAACTTACAGATGATGGATTCAAGCTGAAAATGGCTGAAAAGAAAGTACAAACAAATATATAAGCAATTTATACACTTAAGCATGATCTTAAACATGTATATAGCCAATTTTGACTGATATTTCAAACAATATTGGGCATGAATTGGAAATTGAAACCTAATTATCTTGAACACGACTGTAGAACTTTTGGGTCTCACAGATCTATCACTAAACTTAAATCTTATTTTCCCTTTTAAGTCAAAAAGATTCTAGATTGGTCATGCACACACACAATCACTAGCTCTAATAGCATGTTAGATTTAGCGGGGAAAATGAGATCTATAGATTACAAATCCACCATTAAGGCCAAATACTATAGATTATGATGTACAATCGATTTAGACTAAGTTATAACTTGAACTAGAGAGTGAATAACAGATCTTAAAGAGAAAATAATGAGCAATCGCTGAAAGGAAATAACGAGAAAAAGAACATTGACACATTACACCAGATATAAGTGGAGAAACCCGAAGGAAAAAACTCCACTATAAAAGCATTATCTTTTATTCAGAATCTGATACAATTTTACCCAGCACTTCCACTTTGCTCCTTATTTATTAATGTCTGCAGTGTGTTTTTCTCTTGTTTATTCAATAGATAAAATAGTCTGTTAACCGGGATGTCCTAAAGACACCTCACATTCTTTAAAACAAGCATGCATAGCTATTATAGACAGTCAGGTAGTCGATCTCAAGAGGGATCACCTAATAAATTGGGGGGGTGAATTAGTTAGACCACTTCACTCTTTGAGTCTAAAATACTTCACACTTAAAGTTTGATCAGTCAAACTGTTAGTGATGTTGGGGCGTGTCCAAGTGGCTAATCTCATTTGACATTATCACCCCAAAATGAGATGCTCATAACTAACAATGTTAGCATGTTGAAGGTGATGTTACCCATGTTCCATGGTTACTACAATACCATTAAGAAGCTCAAAATAGGGTTATAAGTGAAAATTGGTGTTTTTGCTTTCCTAGAAGATGAAAATGATGTTTTCTTGCCTAGAACAAGGTGATATTATTCTTCTCTCATGATGTACTGATAGATTTCAAATGTTGGGAGTGTTCTTTCTAAAGGGAGCTTATTGCTTGCCTGCCTAAAATGAAGACAAAATTCACATTTTGGGAAAAATTAGAGAAAATTGAGACCTTTGGTTGATGTTTCAAATAAAATCATGGAGGTATGAAGCTAAAGAAGGTGAAGAAGGTAAGCTACATGTATACCTTTTTCATTAATGTAAAAAGGGGGAGAAGTTCATGGTGTTTTCCATCAAAGACAAAGGGGGAGATTGTTGGCATGGTGTCCTAATATGTTTTTTCATTGATGCAAAACCACATTAATGAAAAATTAAATGTTTCAGGATGATGTATATGGTGCCAACATACTGGTTCAGGTGTTTATTAGCTGCTGCAGTGGGATTCAGTGAGGTATGCTTGCCCTTACAAGCCTATACAAGTACCTAGGAGGTGTAGCTTGACAGTGTGAGCTTCTTGGTTTTTTGGGAATCACGTTGACATGATTTATAGCATGATTTAAGGGTGTTTGATCACTCACAGTAGTGTTATAGTACATGTATAACTAGTTCTCTTGGTTACAAGTGCTCATTGGGAGCAAGTATGGTGGTATGAAGGTGTGACAGTGTAAGTTAGAGCTAAATGAGATTATGGAAGCTCTAATTCAAGTGTAGAATGACATATGAGGTATTTTTGGGTCATTTGAAGAGGTTTCATGTTCAGTTATTGCATCATTTTAGTTGGCCCTAGTTGCTACTATGATGATCTAGCATGTAAGCAAAGGTAAGTCTTAGTGAATGGAGGGATTGGGATATGGAATTAAATTTATGATGATTGAACATGTTATAAGGATGATTGATGATGCTCTTAGAAAAAAATCAGGTGCCCCATGATGAGAAAATTTGCAACATGTGATTGATTTTGTGAGACAGAGTCAAAATCTAGTTCATTTTCAGCTCGAAGTACAACTTCAGATGCTCGTTGTCAGTAGTGTGCTTTGTATGGGACCTTGTGGATTTCAAGGATTTTTTTAAATTTATTTTATAATGTTGCAAAAAAATAATCAGGTTAGTTTATTGTCATGTTTTTATGAACTATTGTTAAGAAGGTAAAGAGGTCTAAAACCCTAGTTAAACCCTATCTAGGAACAATTGGCAAAAAAGTGGCGTATACTAATCCAATTTTGATTGCAATTGAAAATTTTATGATTATATGTTTTATAGGACTCCTCAATATTTCCATAAAATTTATGGTTGATGTCATGGTGATATGTGGGCCCCACCTAAAAATAGCAGTTGCTAAAGAAGAAGGTTGTAGGACATGACAGCTAAAAGAAGTAGAATTGAAAATTGATTGTGCATGATGATTGGGAGTTTTTATTTATTTCCATGGAGGTTTCAAATAAATTTCATATATTTTCATGGTGTTTTGAGGTCCAAACAAGTTGATTGGTCAAAGGGCAGTTTTGGGATCTCAAATAACAGGATCCAGTAAAATGGTCATAACTTGCACTACATGTGGAGATTTGAGATGATTCAAGTTTTTTGAGAAATTATATTTATATATATTTCCATTTATATGTGAATTGTATCATGATGAGGAAATTTTTCATGTTTACAAGGGAATTCTTTGAGCAAGAAGTTTTTTGGTAGTTTAAGACAACATCTATTTTTGTGAAAGTTTGATGTTTTTTGAAGCATTATATGGATTGGGTTATGATTTATATCACTTGTAATATTAATAGTTATGAATTTGGAATTAAATGAATCTATTTTTAGGTCTTTAATGTATGTATAAATGATTTTATGAGCCAACCTTTGAAAATAACATTTTTGGTTGGTTGATATGATTAAGTCAAATGTTTTTGTGGTTTGAAGTGAAGGATGTTTTATGACTTAAAATTTTCTTAGAAGTGTTCTAAAGGTTCTGAAATTTATTTTAAGTTGTCACATGGCATTTTTAGTTGAGTATAAGTGATATGGTGATCAAATGAAGTTTCCAGGGCATTGAAGGGTGCAGGAAACAACTGTTTTAAGAATTGTAAAGGGAACTAGGCCCATTAAATGAAATAATTTGATTGGTTTATATTAATTTTGACCATGTATGATGTTTAAATTTTAATTCAAACATTTTTGGTAATTTATGGGTCATAAATAAGGATGTTTTTGAAGTAAGGGCATTTTTATCCTTGTTCCCATGGGGTTTTGAGCTATTTTTGGCACAATAAATGATGGTTTAGGATAGGCTGACCTACTTAGGTCACATGTGGATGTTATTATTATAATTTGGAATTTTTATATGATGCATGGGTCGAGCCAAAGAATGGAAAATGTTAAAGTTTGAATTTGATCATTGGAAAGGCTATAAAAGTGAAGTTATGGGCATATTGTTTCTAGCTTTTTGAAACCCATTTTTATCTTATTTTGAATAACCCTTTTGCTACAAAGAAAAAACCTTTGGGATCTAGCCCAAAACACCTAATAATATAATTCTAGGACATATTATAGTTTATTTTTCATAAGGATAATTTGAGCAAGTGCAAAGTCGGTATTGTTACTTTGAGAGTGAGTTGGAGAATGATTGCAGATTTGAGTGCTTGTGTTTGGATGCTATCTTCATAGAATGTTGATGTAATTTTTAGGTTTCTAAGGTGTATTCATATCTGATATTTAATTTTAAGATCTTATCATATTTTTACTTCTTCATATGTGGTCTTGAGACATTATTGATTGTATTGAGAGCATTTCATTATATCTTGTGATTCATAGTTGAAGAAACTACTTTTGCGGTATGATTTGAGCATCTATATAAGTGTGTGGATCTGATTTGATTAATAAATATATGTTTATTTGAGATCATAATGTTTAATTTGTATTTGAGTTCACTTCATCATAAAATTTTGTATGATTTGATGTGTTTGACATGATTTTGTGTGGTTAGGGTTTGAAGCACAACTGAGTAAGTTTTATTGGGGACTAATTTACTCCCCTCTTAGTACTTTTCACCTCCAATACTCATTATTCTACACACCATTATAAATATCATGTGTGGCTAATAATTATCCATTTTATCATAAATTCATTACCCCACACTCGGGATATTGTCCTTCCTCGGCAATACTTGTATCAAAAGAATGCGCTCCAATGAACTAAAGAATACAGAATTGGAAGATCAAATAATGGAGGGTAGAATCAAAGAATATAAACCTTCTTGATTTGTGCGTTGAAATTATTCCTGTGGTGGCAAGAGTGGTTCTAAGAAAATTTGTCTTCAAGATATTTTCCATCTCTTCCCACCCTGTGAGTTCCTTTGCAGCTGCATCCTGGCAATCTTCGACACCTTCTTAGGGGTCAATTATTCACCCTTCTCCTTCAGCTCCCTGATTTATCTCACCAAGGCTTGATATCATTCCCTCCAAGGACTCCATTTTGTGCATAACCAATGAGCCAATTTATTTGAGTCTTATCTCAAAGGTATCTGTAGACACTTAAAATTGGTTACTCAATTTAGTGTCCCTCTCATCTATTTACTTGCTTAGGTAACCTGGGGCACGTTTTACGTCACCAACTATCCCCTTGGGATATTATCCAATTTGTGATTTAATCACTTACTCTAAATTTAATTCACCCCATCACATCTTACCCATGAGTGATTAAATATTAAATATTTGATTACGCTTCTTCCCATGCATCTTAATCACTTATCCACCCCAAATTTATTCTATCTATGTATCACATCTATTTTTCCTATTCCCTAAGCGGGATATTTCCCGTATTCAGGATAAATCTTATCTTTCTTGAAATCGCTCATTTTGGCCATCTCGGGAGTCTATTCCGCGATCGGCGCCGACCCATATGGTCGGCGCTGATTTTCTAGGAGCGGCGCCGATTATAAAAGCAAGTCTAGAACTCAGTTCTAGGGACCGAAAAAGAGACCACGAACGAGCGAAAAAGTGAACAGATGAAAAAAGGAAGCATTTATGCACGAACAGAGAGCGAGAGAGATACAGGTTGTGAGAAAGAGAGATCTTCTTAGCATTAATTGTATCGAATTAGGGCAGATCCTGTCCGAATCAATCCCTGAGAGGAGCACCGTTACTCTGTCCCTGTCACATCAACATCGCACACCACCATCTATCATCTGGTGACTCTGTTCTAGTGTCTCGCCAACTTCGGCACATCCAGCAGACCACATTCATCTTCTAATTCCTGAATCTTATCGCACAGTCCCTGATTGATCGATCTGTCTTTAGTCGACGCCGATCTAACCCAGTCGACGCCGATTCGTCTCAATCGACGCCGACCACATCAGTCGACGCCGATTCTACCCAGTCGACGCTGATTTCCCTGTAGACAGGTAAAAGGACACAGGTAACACAAATTCAGCATTATTTCCTAGTTCCCTGTTTTCTGTACTTTCGGTCTGCTGTTTAGATTCTGTCTTATTACTGCAATCAGAAAATCTAGCTTTTACTTACATCTTTTATCATGCATGCTTCTTTTCTTAATTGAAAACGTGGACTGACATCCGCCGAGGAAGCTTATCGCTTCCCGGACCCGCTTCTCGGGCAGTCCACCTAAATATCTTTTAACGTGGTCTTTTTCTGTCAAGCATCGGTGTTTTGCAGGATACACGGATCTATTGTGTGAATTGCTTGTGTGCGCCCGTCTTATCTACATCGGCTGCCTCATCCGGCTACATCTTCATCAGGTATCAATTTCATTGGAGTTTTTCAGGGTTTTTGTGTTTAGTTTGGTGCATTAACTTGGATAGGTAACAAGCGCGAAATTCTTGATCTACATTCTGGCACACCCGGTGGGACCCAACCAAAGTCCCTTTTTGGTAAGTTCATTTCTTTTTTAGTTTTGAGCTTTGTTCTTTTTCTTCACTGATTTCTATCAGTTCTGCTTGAGCATCTCCTTTCATCATTCCAATCTTGCTTTTTATGCGGAATCGTTATTCAGAAATTTTTCTATTTTCTTAGAATAGAAATTTTTCGTTTCACCATTATCTGGATATATCTTTCTGGGTTTTCTTTGGTGTTTGCTTAACCTCTTCTTGTGGAGCACTTTGCTTGTTCGTGGGATTGTTCGAGGGGAAGAGCTCAACAACGCACTTTTTGAAGTCCACACGTCTTGGAGAGCTAAATCTACAAGTATTCCTCTTTTACGGTGTTTTCTCCTTTTTAGGATTTCTTTGTCGGTTTCCTATCACATCCAAACACTTCAATTTTTGGTGCTTAAAAAGAACTTAATCGCATTTGGGAAAGAATCTGTTTGACTTGTCTTCATCAAAATCAAACACTTCGTTTTTAAGTGCTTAAAAAGAACTTTTCCTTTTTCATTGCTGCATGTTTTTCATCTAGTTTTAATTAGGCTGGAAAATTGATCAAAATCGGTAGTGACACTATTTGATTTTTATTTTTCACCCTTGCACACAAAGCCAAAATCACTAGGTATAAAGCATTTAAACAAAATTCCTTCCCTGGCCTCGCCTACTTGGAAGTGATATCCAAGAGGAAGAGCCTACGCGGTACTCAGGCCGCGCTATAAATTCACGGAAGATTTTGGTATATATTGGCAAAGCACCCGACTCCCTTATCGCAGCAGTGTGTGAAGTGCGGGGGTAGGCCCCTATATCAAACCACGTACCGGTCTTTTACTGAAGTGCCTTCGGGACTCCTCACCAAACATTACCCAAACCATCCTTAGTTTGGCTATCTGAGTAGTTCCTCTTCTAAAAAGCCTTCCCTAACATTTTCTTTTCTTAAAAGCATCAAAATTTAAAGGAGATAATCACTTGTGCTGCTTGAATTGTCTGTGCATTAGTTAGGTCAATCTTCTTTTCTACGTGTTTATGACGGTTATCACTCGGTCACAATCTAGAAGAATGGCTCAACTGGTTCCTTCTTCCTCCGAGATCACCACTAGTGTGGAGGTTTCGGCACTCCCCCAATCTTTCGCGGGACCGCTGTTAGTTGGTTCCCCATCCTGGTCATATAATCCTTTCTATCAAGCCAAGGCAATCCCATCACATCCAGCTTCCCCTAGTCCTTCAGAAATATCATCTGGCTCGGAGTATGTTCCCCGCGGGATCCTGAATTCCAGGCATTCCTCGACCGCAATCTGATAGCCCTCATGGACTACCTAGTACACAAATCTATTCAAATATCTGATCAAGGACCACCAATCCAACAAGTGTACGATTACCCTCGTGGATCATCCCAGGCCTTTGTAGAGCATTTTGCATCATCTCTCTTGCCTCGAGTCACGGAGAAGGGCGAGGCCCCTATGCCTCCCTTTTCTCTTCCACCTACCATATCGACTAGTTCTCAAATAGTCTTACCTATTCCTAACACCGCAGTTACCTCGAGTATTCCACAACCTACTTCTGAGAAGTCTTCTGCCCTGGCTATAATGAATGCGTTTGCACACCCACATATTGCTGTTAATTCATCTATGCCCTCCATCGTGTCCCAAGGTCAATACCTCTTCATGAGCCAACCCCCTCCGAATAGTCAGTTGGCTCCTACTTCTCGTCCTCTAGGGGGTATTTCTTCCAATATTCCAGCAACTGTGACCTTCGCCCAACCTTTAACATCGGCACCCTTAATACCTAATCCGGCAGTAGAAGGCCCCTTTCAGGTCTTGTTCCCCAATATGTCCAATCAAGCCGGCACTCATATTCCACAATCTGTCTCGATTCAATCAAAAAACATAGGAGTCCACCAATCACAGGCTCCGTCCGTCACCCAACCTTCATTTTCTCAACCACTTATTATCTCACAACCTGCCTATACGCAAGCTACCTCATAGCAAATACCCCACCCGGTGTCACCCAGAACACCTGGTTATTCCTCTTATCATCCTATCCATCAACAGATGAATCCTCCATTGACACCTCAACAACAGCCACCACTTACTTCTTATGTAGGACATACCAATGTACCTCCTCCTCAATCTGACGTGGTTCAAATTCTCTTCAAGAAAATTGCAGACTTGGAAGCCTCCACAAAAGGGGCTCGTCCTTCATACTCCTTTGAAGAAGTGTGTAATGAACCCATTCACCCCTCAGTAGCTTTCAAGCCTTATCCTCCCCAATGGGAACTTCCTAAATTTTCAAAATTTCATAGTCGGGAAGACCCTCAACAACATTTGCGAGCATTCAAACATGCTTGCTACCTCATAGTCCAGGATCAGGAGCTTATGCTCCGTACCTTTCCTATGTCTCTAGCGGGTCCTGCTTTAGACTGGTACAATAACATTCCTCAACATTCCTTATTTTCTTTCTCTCAATTGGCCCAGATGTTTGTTGAAAACTTTTCAATAAATATCGTGCATAAGATCTCGATCACAGATCTTTATAACATTCGCCAATTCGATGATGAGTCTATTGCAGACTTTGTCGCTCGTTGGAGAGGGATAATCAACCAATTGTCTTTCTCCCTTCCTTAAACCCAACAAATTGAGTTGTTTACTCGATCTTGTGCTAATCACATTTCTTCCACTTTAAGGATCCAAACTTTTCATACCTTTGAAGAAGCCTTCACGATGGCACGCAAACTTGAATCTCGCGCCATTGAGCAAGGGAAGCTAAAACTTCGCTCTAAATCTAAACCAGATTTTTCTCGGTTTACCAAACCAAATTCTTCCCCTTCTAAAGACAAAAATCAAGGATCCACCAACGCTATCGTATTAAAAGCATCACGAGCTGACAATACTCCTAATCAAACATCACGAAGAGACCCCTCATCCTCTCGAAAAGGGACTTCATCATCTTGATCCTTCGCTCCATTGGGGGAATCATATGCCTCTATCTTAGAAAAAATGTTGGAAGTTTGCATGATCAAACTTCCCCCCATTAGGGATATTGATGAAAGCCAAGAACGTCCATTCTGGTATAGGGAAGATGATTTCTGTCATTATCATAGAACCAAAGGTCATGACATCGAACGATGTCAGACTTTCAAAAATCTTGTCTAGAAATTCATTGATAAAGGCGAGCTCATTCTGGATAACCCAAATGCTCCCCCAAATCAGGCACTTGATGTTTTTAAACAACCTTTTCCCAATCATGCCCTGAACCATAATGTTTCAGAGTCTCAAAAACCAAACACCCACACTATCAACTTCATCTCTACTGAAGAATCTTCTTCTGAAACCAAGCCATATGCAAACACATCAATCGAATCAGAACCTCCTTCCACTTCATCAATCACTGGAATTTCACCATCTTCAGATATCCCGTCTTTGAATATTCCTACATTACTAAGCACGGAATCATCTCTCTCCGCTCCTTTGTCTGACCTTCCATCCATACCCGAGACAGTGTCATCCTCATCTGTCTCATCATCAGACATTCTTTCAATACTTGAGGCAATTACATCCCTTCGAGTTTCCACTACAGACACATCTACTTCAGTAGCTCCCATTTCCGCTGCAACTATGCCCTTGGTGAACGTACCTATAATTGTGCCGACTTCGACGGAAGCATCTTCAATTTTGACCCTTCCTATCTCTTTTCCTACAGTAGTTTCACCCATGATTACTGCATCAGAAGTAGTCCCTTCGCAAGGAACTGCTTCTTCATCACCCCCTTCTTCCATCACTAATGTTACTTTGCCTATTAAAGAAAAATCAAAAGAAGTAGCACCAACACCTATACACTCGTTTCCTGAACCTAAACCGAGACAACCAAAATCTAACGTTACACCATCAGTACCTCCCCACCTGCTTCCTCCGAAAAGGTTACAATCACCTTATGCCGTTGAAGTCGTCACCATCCCTGGAAAAGGAAAGCCCATATTTCGGACCATCAAGACTCTTGGTGCTATTCCACAAAAATCTCTCTCTACGCCTCATAAATGATTGGATTTGCCCGCTGAGAAGGCATCTTCTTCTACACACTTACCAAAACCATCATCTTCTTCTATAACACATTCTTCACCAATACCCCGAAAAATAGACTTATCTACTAAAAAGACGTCACCTCTTCTATCAGGATCATCGTTTTCACTACCAAAAACCAAGGCACTCTATGTTCCTCCGATTACACCTACTTTGGGAGCTTCTTCCTCTTCTAAACCGACATTATCTAAATCATCAGTAAATTCAACCAAGCAACCCCCTTTGTCTCCAAAGACCGCAAAATTTATCACATCTCCATCATCTTCAAAATCTATTTTAGGGGCTCCTCCTCCACCAAAGTCAATCATGTCTCACTTACTCCCATCTCAAGTGCCCAAGACTACTCCTCCAAATGTCCAAACAAATAAGAGGATCCCTAAAAAGACTGTTAAACCTAACATGCAAGTTCTTTTACCTCGGCAGTCGGTTAATGTAAAAGAACCACCTTCATCATCTCTATCCTCCTCTTCGTCTACCGGATTCTACACCAAAATCCTTCATCAACTTATCCAATCTTCATCCATAACCCTTCCTCCGATTAAACCTTATAACCCTAAAGGAGTTAAACCTACCTGGTTTAACTCTGATCTGATTTGTGCTTACCACCGTACCCCGGGTCATGATACTGAGGGATGTAAAGCTCTTCAACCTGTTGTGAACAACCTTTTGGAAGAAAGTGACCTTTTGCTAGAGGAGGAGGAACAGGTACCTCCTGTCATCTTAGCCCCATCTGAGCCTCAACGATCCACTCAGACCTCTAGTGGTTCCACTCCACTTGATCTTCCACCTTCTCAAATTGACACAATCCATATCGCCACTAGAACCCAACACTATGATAACCCATCTTCATCTTCGGCATCTTGACCATGGGTTGTCATTTCTGCAGCCCCTGAAGGCGTTTCTCCTTCCTCATCAGCCCCACAACCCAGGGTCTCTATTCGTGCTGCACCTCAGGCTCAAGTTCCCGTGTCTGTTAAGGAGAGTGTTATGAAACAACTCACCCAGGCTCCGGTCAAAATGTCTCTTTTTGACCTCATCCAATCCTCTCCACAACATCGCCAGGCTCTAATCGATAATCTGTGTCGCATCGCAGTGAATTCAGATGAGCCCCAGCCCTACGAGTTGGTTGTTGGATTGAATAGACTATCAACCACCATTTCTTTTGAAGATTCAGAAATTCCTTCTCTTTCTTCCGAGGATTTGGAGGCTCCCCTCTTTATCACAGTCCAAATCAATAACACTACCTTAAAATGTGTTATGATCGATAGTGGAGCTGCACTCAACGTCATCTCCTCGCACACGTTTGAGCAACTTAAGTTACCAAAGAATGTAGTGTCACCCCCGCCTTTCGCCCTTCGATCATTTAACGATCAGCTAGTAGTTACTTTAGGAACTGTGGTCTTACCCATTCGAGTAGGTAAGAAGCTGCTTCATGAACTCTTCTACATCGTCGAAGGAAAATTCCACTATAATATGATCCTCGGATGCTCCTGGATTCGCGCAATGCATTGTGTCCCATCCACCCTCCATCGATGCCTAAAATATCAATATGAGGGCAAAATATACACTCATCTAGGAGATCCTTTTCCTTCTGAACAATGCGACATGACCACAAGATCTGCCCCTTTAAAATAAAATGCATGTTCTCCTGACGGGGCCTCATCTTCTTCCATACTTGCAACCAAACTACCGGATTTACAAAATCTAGAAGAGACATTGCAGCGTTTCTCACTAGGAGAGCTTCCTCTCTTTTCTTTTGATGCCCATCTCAAACCTAATGAGTATGGTAGACCAGACAAACAACCTGAATATCAACCAGGTCTCGGTCGCATCGTCACCATTGGTCTGCCCAATCAACAGACTAATTTCATCTACGGTGGTCTTGATACGCCTCACTATCACCCAGATTCTCCTCCTAGGACCAAACCTTACTCAACAGGGTTTGATTATCTACAGAATCCCACGTTTGCAAAAACTTATCTATATCGATGTGCGTGGAAAGGTTTTGGCCTGGGAAAATATGAACAAGGTGTACATGACCTCAAATCCATTCCTACTCTCATGCCACATCAGAAATTTGGTTTAGGATTTAAACCTCTTTCAAAAGCCACCATCACTATTCTCGATGAGCCTCTTCCTACTGAAGAACCATCTTCCCCCACTAAGTCAGAAGCATCACTTGATGTGGATGATGACATTTCCATCCCACCTAACTTTTTTTTTGATCAATACCATTTCCTTAGGGCCGTTAGCCTATGAGACTAACAATCGGTCCGCTTCTATACCATTAATCTTCCCTGAAATAGTTGGAGACGACTCTCCTACTATCAACACTATCCACTATGCGGATGATGATTCTGTCCTCACCTATCTGGGGGCAGAGGATTCATATCTCCCCAAAACTATTCCTTCTGACACGTCTACCCTTCTCAACGAAGCCACTGTCGACCTTAATATAGGGACTTCTGAAGACCCTCGCATCATTAAGGTCGGCCAGTCTCTTAATCCACAGGAATTAGGGGACTTTACCACTTTTCTTTCCAACCATCGTCAAGCCTTTGCTTGGTCATATGAGGATATGCCAGGACTCGATCCCGATATTGTGGTCCACAATATCGTTACTCTTCCCAACATCAAACCAGTTAAGCAAAAATTACGTAAAATGCACCCTCGAGTAGCCCTTCTTGTTAAAGAAGAATTGCAGCGCTTGCTCTCGGCTAACTTCATCCAACCCATCGATTATCCACAATGGGTGTCCAATGTAGTACCAGTAACTAAGGCTACTAGGAAAATTCAAATTTGTACCGACTTCTGATGATTTTCCTCTACCTAATATCGACCAACTCGTAGATTTAACTGCGGGTCATGAGATGCTTTCTCTTATGGATGGTTTCTCTGGATATAATCAAATCCTCATCGCACCAGAAGACCAACATAAGACTTCCTTCATAACTCCTTGGGGGACCTTTTGTTATCGTGTCATGCCTTTTGGTCTTAAGAACGCAGGAGTAACCTATCAACGAGCAATGACCTACATCTTCCATGATCTCTTGCACAAAACTGTGGAAGATTATGTTGACGATCTCCTCGGCAAGTCCAAGCGTCGTCAGGATCATCTTTTCATCCTTGCACCTCTCTTTGGGAGGCTTATCTGCTTCTGTCTTCGTCTAAATCCATCTAAGTGCGTGTTTGGCGTTCTCACTGGTAAACTTTTAGGTTTTATCATTTCCATCAGGGGTATTGAAGTGGACCCCGCAAAAATAAAAGCCATCCTTGAGATGCCTCCCCCGTCTAACTTGAAGCAACTCCGCAGTCTCCAAGGACGTCTTCAATCGGTGCGTCGCTTTATCTCCCAATTGTCGGACCGTTGTCAACCTTTTCACCATCTCCTCCGTAAGAATGTTCATTTTGAATGGGATGAGCATTGCCAAAAGGCCTTTGATGATCTCAAAGCTTATCTTCTTTCTCCACCCGTGCTTACACCTCCACGCGAGGGGGAGCCTTTCTATCTTTATATCTCTGTGACTGACCATGCTCTGGGAGCCATGATTTTACATCGGGACACTTGTGGTAAAGAACAAGTTGTCTATTACATCAGTCGCACCCTCCATGAGTATGAGACACGTTACTCTTAAGCTGAAAAACTATGTTGTGCTCTCTTCTTCGCAACTTCTAAGCTTCGTCATTATCTCCTTAATCATAAAACTTACATTTTCACAAGTGTCAATCCCCTCAAGACAATTCATGCAAAGCCTTATCATAATGATCGTATCACTCGTTGGCTTATGCTCATGACAGAATTTGACCTCAAGTTTATCCCGCAAAAGGCTATCAAGGGTCAGGTTATTGCAGATCAATTAGCTGATGCTCCTCTTCCGGACACTCAAGACCCCCTTGCTCAGTTCCCTGATGAATATATCCAACAAATTGATTTTGGTCTATCTCCATTTCAAGTAAAGCTCTTCTTTGATGGATCCAAATGCCAGCAAGGGGGAGGTGCGGGTTTCGTGATGATTCCTCCTTGGGGTACGCCTATCCCAGTTGCACACAAATTAAACTTTGAGTGCACCAATAATATGGCTGAGTACGAAGCTCTTTTCTTAGGTATTCAAAATGCCATTAATCTTGGCGCTCGTCATATTGACATCTTTGGTGATTCTGAACTCATCGTTAATCAGGTCACGGGTGTCTATCAATGTAAGAATGATATCCTTCAAAAATATCATGACATCGTTCTTGCTCAACTCCAATCTTTTGATAAATTCACTATCCAAGCTATTCCTCACACTACAAATCAATTCGCAGATACAATGGCCTCATTAGCCTCACTTATCCCACCTTTTACCGAAGACTCGCGTCTTTATGTGGCTGTGCAACGATTAGATCAACCATCTCATCTTAGGCAACTAACTTCGATCAATGCTGTCACAACCCATACTTAGGATGAGTGGTATCAACAGATTGTTGATTATCTATCTCATTTGATCCTTCCTCCAGATCTGACTTCCAATGGTAGAAGGTCTTTTGTCCAACGTGCCAATCGCTATTCTATTCTAGGCGGCCTTCTTTACAAATGCGGCTTTGATGGTATTTTGCTTCGATGCCTCAAAACCCATGAATCATCTAAAGCTATTCAGGAGGTCCATGACAGTATCTATGGTGGACATTTTAGTGGCTTAGCTGTAGCCAAGCGCATTTTACGTTTGGGGTATTATTGGCCTTCTCTTAATCGAGATTGTTGTGAATACACTAAGAAGTGCGTCAGGTGTCAACAACATTCCAATCTCACGCACATCCCTAGTCAAGCTTTGCAACCTACAGCGGATTTGTGGCCTTTTTCGCAATGGGGCCTTGATCTTATTGGTCTCATCAATCCCCGTTCTTCACAGCATCATCATTCTATCATTACTGCCACTGAGTACTTTACTAAGTGGGTAGAAGCTATCCCTCTTTCTTCAACAAAGGCTAAACCCATAGTTGATTTCGTCTATCAACACATCATTTGTCACTTTGGCGTTCCACACAAACTCATCACAGATAATGGTAAGTCTTTCAAGAACGCTGATTTGCAGAATCTCTGCAACGCTTTCAATATCAAACTCATTTTTTCTTCTCCATACTATCCTCAAGCTAATGGTCAGGCCGAAGCATCCAATAAAACTTTGCGTAATATCCTCGCAAAGGTAACTAGTCGAGCTGGTAGGGATTGGCATTTACATATCCCTTTTGCTCTCTGGGCTTATCAGACTAGCATTCGTACTCCTACTGGTGCTACTCCTTTCTCTCTCGTCTATGGGTCTGAGGCTATCCTTCCTTTGGAAGTCCAAATCCCATCTCTCCGTGTTTCTCTCAGAGAATTTGTGTCCGATGAGGATTATCGTCAAAATCGTCTAGCACAACTTGAATTATTAGATGAGCGGCATCTCAATGCTCTTGAGCATCATCAAGTCTATCTTGAGCGTGTCAAACGTGCTTATAACAAGCATTTGCAGCACCGTGACTTCAAAATTGGTGATCTTGTTCTTAAAGAAAATCAAAATGTCACTACACTCGAAAGAAGTCAACGTGGTAAGTTTTCTCCCAACTGGATGGGCCCGTACATTATCACTCATAAATATGGATCTGGGGCGTATCGTTTATCTTCCATGGATGGTATACCTGAGGCGGAACCTCTTAATGCCTTGCATCTACGGCCCTTCTATTGTTAAAATCTATCTTACACACATCTAGTCGCAACACAGATCTTTCATCCGTCCTAATAACCAGTCATCTACTTTCGTGGTGATTTGAAATTGTGTGGTTCCCCGCCTATTGCCTCGTTTACCTTAAATATGAGTATCGCGGCTCTACTCATTGCACGTTTCTTTTGGATATGTTCCTCCTCATGGTAGGAATACCTTAATCGCCACTTCATCTGTCCCAAGTACTTATCTTAATCGGATCTACTCGGGGCATGAGTGCATGTTCTTCTTTGTTCTCCTCCCCTCCATCTGATCTATCTAGGTCTAAACTCAGCTTCTTCCAAGAAGAGTTTCAAAAAAAAAAAAAAAAAGGGATGCTATCCAAAAGATAGACTGATCCTTTGAAGGACAACTATCCATACATTATCAAGTGAATCAAAAAGAAAATAGACCATGCCCTTGAAGGATGGCTATTATCAAAAATTCTAAAAAATATAGACCATACCCTCGAAGGATGGCTATCATTAAAATTCAAAATACAGACCGCTCCCTTGAAGGATGGCTGTTTCTCAAAGAAATATTCAAGGCTTCTTGTAATTAATCAGCCTTCCAGTCAGTTTATACACTTTTTAGCATCACTGAAAGACTTCCCGCATCGATCAGTCTTTCCATATCAAGCAAACTTCCCGCATTGATCAGTTTGCTTTTCTGCCAAAATCATGAAGCTGAGATTTAGGACCTTTTGTCAATCATATGGAGAATCCTGTTTCCCTACTATGGGCATGTATTCTGTCCCTTGTAAATTCCGACAAGATACTTACTTTTCTTCCCGTTTCTATCCTAGATCTGGTTTGCGACTAGTTAGTGTCAGGTTCATTTTAATCTTATATAGGGCCTTGTATGCTTGGTCTTTCGATTTCCTATCTGGATCTTATCTATGGTCGGTTGGAAGTCTGACTTATCATTTTTTTTCTTCTTCTTATCGGAGTATCTTCTCTTCTAAGTCACGGTTGTTTCCATTTACATCTTTGGCTCTTGCAAGGAGTATTCCCCATTTCTCTGTTTTGCATCTAGTTAAATTGACATTTCACATGTTAATTCAATCAAAATTCATCTTTTATCAAAATTCATCTTATCTATCAAAACATCTATCTGTATTCATTTCTCATTAAAATTACATCCATGTATCAAACGCATCCATCTATCTATCCATTAAAATGTACATCCAAGGTACATTGCATCTATCTATATCTAAATCTATCCATCAAAATATTTAAAAATATGTACATCCAAGGTACGTTACATCTATCTATATCTCATCCATACATCAAACACATCTGTCTATCTATCCATCAAAACATTTGAACACATGTACATCTAAGTTACATCACATCCATCTATCAAAGTTATATCCATATATCAATCTATCTAATCACATCCATTTCTATCATCTATCAGTCTATATCTATCCAATCACATCTATTTTATACTCTATCAGTCTATATCTATATCCATCTATCCATGTATATCAAAATTAAAAGCATGAGTACAATCATATGACAAATAACATGATCAATCTGTATATACATGTGTGTCTGTACAAAAATGGGTGGCTTTCAATCAAGCCATCTATACAAAGCCTTCCAATCGAGGCTACATCACTATACAGATACAAAATCTATCAATCTCTATACAGTAAAATCTGACGCATGGAGGACACTATCTCCTCCACCCTCCTCTGGACCAAACTGTCTCTCCTAGCCGCCACCTATCGAGCTGGATGCACCTGCTACTAGAGGTCTCGGCCCACCTCGATCTCTCCCGATGCTCCCTCCGCCTGAGGCCCCGCTCGCTGTGGCTGTGGCTGATCTCCTCCTCACCCCGTACCGAGGCACATCTGGGGCATGCTGCGCTAAGGCATCCTCATAGTATCTCACCTCAGTGAGGAGAGACTGGTATGTGCTCAGGCTCACAGTACCCGGTGCTCGTAACGATGCTGCTGGTGCTACTGGGGCTGCTGGCGCTGCTGGTGGTGCCCCTCCTAGGGTCATGCCCTATGTACCGGACTCTGACGTGGGACCGATCTCTCCATATTTGGCCCTGAGGGCCTCCCTATGCCGAAGGTAGCGATCCCTCTGCTGGATCGCTATGCCTCGCTCCTAGCGAGCGGTGTCTCTCTCCACAATCAGGGCATCCCTCTCCTCTGTCAAGGCCCTGATCTCCTCCAGAGCTACCTGATGTGTCTGTGTAAGGGTGGCATGCTCTACCTCCAGTCTGTCCAGCATAGCAGCTATGTCCTCCTCGTTAGCATCTATAGATGGCGGGAGATGTCGTGGAAGCTCTGTGTCGTACCATGCTGCGTAGCCCTCATCCACCCCCGCGTCATCATCACTGTCTGCGGAGGGTGGGGCCTCTCTCAATGGGTTTGCTGGGATCAAAATCGGCAAATCCATCTCTCTGCTATCCCGCCTATATGGCGTGTAGATGGTCGGCATTGTCTGTACTAGGCCGAACTGTCTCAGTATCCGCATGAATGGGACTCGCTCCCACATATCTGGCCTACGGCCCCTGACCACCCGGCTCTGTCTGAGTGCTACTAAGTGGGCATCCTAACCAACCCATGTCGGAAATGCCCGATACGGCCTCCAGATAACCTGATCTGGTGTCAGCGTCCTGAAACGCTCAGAGTACCACTCGGCCGATCTACCTGTATCCCCTGCGGCCATGTCAGCCCGCCATCTCCGAAATCCATAATCAATGCCTCCCACTGCTGCTGGCATCCAAGGAAGCCCGGATGGCCTGATCACCGCTATGTGCTCATATGCCCAGCAATGGAGCACAAAACTGACATCAATCCCTATCCTCCGGCCAGTGGTGTACATCCATAGCTCATGATATATCTGAGCTATCAGGGCATCAGCGAAGGCAAAAACCTGTCTGTATTGCAGGATGTCGCAAACATAGTCTAGTAGCAACAGTGGGAATCTCCCACCTCCTGAATCTGGCAGAGCAAAGTAGGATATAGCCATCTGAATCAGCACTATCCGCCTGCTCCGAGGGCTATCCTGCCTATAATGAGAAGTGATCCGCACTGCCCCAGATACTATCTCAGAGTCATCTGCCCTATCTCTGTATAACCGACCTAGGGCCCTCTGCTGCTACTCCCGGGGTGTGATCTCAATCGGGTCCCCAGCGATCGGAAATCTCAGGATCCTGAATATATCCTCATGGGTGATAGTCATCTCACCCGTCCTGAACCAAAAAGTGCATGTGTGGCTGTCCCACCGTCGCACTAATGCCCGCATGAGCTCCACATCTCGTGGCACTCGTCTATAATACCGGAAACCCCCGAGCCCGGCTAGCTCTAAATGCTGCCAGTCTGCATCTCTCACATCAGGGAGAATAGTCTCCAAAAACTCAGGAATGGTGTCCCTCATATGAAGAGCCTCTCGTGCCTGCATCCACGACATCAAAAACATAATTAGTCTCTTATTTCCCCAAATCACATCCTCCGAGACAGTAACAAAAATAAAATAAAAAAATGAACATCTATCAATCAGCGTCGATTTGGTAAAATCGGCGTCGTTCATTTTAGTCGGTGCCGATTAATACCAATCGACGCCAATCCAACACCAATCGACGCCGATTACACCAATTGGTGCCGACTACCCATACGGACATGAACCGCACCCTGGCCTCCCATGCAAAAAAAAAATCAAACAAAAAAAAATAAATTAAGAACAATGGGTTCAAGAATGACCACTTACCCCAGGTCGTGTCCTCCTGCGCTTCTGACCGCTCCCAGAGGCTTCCATGATGCTCAAATCAAAAATCTGGCTTTCTCTGAATCAATCGTCACGTTGAAAATAAATCGTTTACATTTTCTGTTCGCATATTTATATGTGCCTGGATTGGTCGGCGCCGATTTTGTGGGTCGACGCCGTTTGTTCTAGTCGTCGCCGATTAATTTGGTCGCCGCCGATTTTCCATATCTTTTTGCCATAGTGTTGATGCTTGGCTTACTTATCTATCTGATCATTGTTGTGTGCTGAATTTTGCCTTTTGGCACAATTTTTTTTTTAGATATCCTTGTCTATTTCGGGTTTGTTCCCTTTGCGTGGGACACTCGTACTTTTTGGCAGCTTAGAGTTAAACGGGTCTGTAGGCACTAACGTCGTCTGCTTTGCAGACCGTCTAGTTGTCCCTACCAATGTGTCTCTCTTTAGATGCTGACTATTTTACAGTTCTCCTTACACTCATGGGTCTGTAGGCACTAACGTCGTCTCATGAGGAGACCGGCTAGTTTGCCCTACCAATGTGAGTTCCTTAGTTTGCTGCCTTTTATTTATTTTTATGCGTCATCAATGATCAGATCTACTCCAGACATCCGACTGGGGCATCCTGCATTTTTCATCTACCTTTTTCAAACTTGGGATCGTCTGTTCTATCATCCATCCCATCCCTAGTTTGAGGGGGATCACATCATCACAAATTCTTCCCTTCTTCCATCCCTTTGTTTTTGTCTCATAACCTTGCTTATCGCAAGTTACTTGACAAAAAGGGGCAAAATGTAGACACTTAAAATTGGTTACTCAATTTAGTGTCCCTCTCATCTATTTACTTGCTTAGGTAACCTGGGGCACGTTTTATGTCACCAACTATCCCCTTGGGATATTATCCAATTTGTGATTTAATCACTTACTCTAAATTTAATTCACCCCATCACATCTTACCCATGAGTGATTAAATATTAAATATTTGATTACGCTTCTTCCCATGCATCTTAATCACTTATCCACCCCAAATTTATTCTATCTATGTATCACATCTATTTTTTCTCTTCCCTAAGCGGGATATTTCCCGTATTCAGGATAAATCTTATCTTTCTTGAAATCGCTCATTTTGGCCATCTCGGGAGTCTATTCCGCGATAGGCGCCGACCCATATGGTCGGCGCCGATTTTCTAGGAGCGGCGCCGATTATAAAAGCAAGTCCAGAACTCAGTTCTAGGGACTGAAAAAGAGACCACGAATGAGCGAAAAAGTGAACAGACGAAAAAAGGAAGCATTTACGCACGAACAGAGAGCGAGAGAGATACAGGTTGTGAGAAAGAGAGATCTTCTTAGCATCAATTGTATCAAATTAGGGCAGATCCTGTCCGAATCAATCCCTGAGAGGAGCACCGTTACTCTGTCCCTGTCACATCAGCATCGCACACCACCATCTATCATCTGGTGACTCTGTTCCAGTGTCTCGCCAACTTCGGCACATCCAGCAGACCACATTCATCTTCTAATTCCCGAATCTTATCGCACAGTCCCTGATTGATCGATCTGTCTTTAGTCGATGCCGATCTAACCCAGTCGACGCCGATTCGTCTCAATCAACGCCGACCACATCAGTCGACGCCGATTCTACCCAGTCGACGCCGATTTCCCTGCAAACAGGTAAAAGGACACAGGTAACACAAATTCAGCATTATTTCCTAGTTCCCTATTTTCTGTACTTTCTGTCTGCTGTTTAGATTCTGTCTTATTACTGCAATCAGAAAATCTAGCTTTTACTTACATCTTTTATCATGCATGCTTCTTTTCTTAATTGAAAACGTGGACTGACATCCGCCGAGGAAGCTTATCGCTTCCCGGACCCGCTTCTCGGGCAGTCCACCTAAATATCTTTTAACGTGGTCTTTTTCTGTCAAGCATCGGTGTTTTGTAGGATACACGGATCTATTGTGCAAATTGCTCGTGTGCACCCGTCTTATCTACATCGGCTGCCTCATCCGGCTACATCTTCATCAGGTATCAATTTCATTGGATTTTTTCAGGGTTTTTGTGTTTAGTTTGGTGCATTAACTTGGACAGGTAACAAGCGCGAAATTCTTGATCTACAGTATCCCTTGTGGCCTTAATCAAATCTCACTTCCACGCAACTTCAACCATGTTTTCCTCACACCAAACCTTGTCTTTCTTGGTTTCTTATGCTTGATTAAGTTTATCTTCTTGCTAAGTAGTATGCACCCTCATGATGGGATTTGGGACTTGTTAGTTATCAAATGTGTACCCTACATTCATCATATTTTCTTTGATCATGGCACTCAATACCTCATACTCCACTATCTTTTGTGTGATTGTTTCCTTATTATTTTCTTTCTATGTTGTCAACTCTTCCTCCGACTTCCCTGGTACGTAATTTTTATCATGTAGAATCATTATTACCAACTCTTTTAAATAATATAGTTGAGGGATTTTTTCTATACTAGATATATCCAAACCTTTTCCTTAGGCCCATCAGGTACCCATATTTCCCAAAATACAATCATAAGTAGTATGATGCCCCAAGTTATTTTATCACTTTTTATCACTTGGATGCGTGCCTCCTCTACTATTCCCTCAACAATAAATCCAAAAATATTGTACATGATCTTTTCTGCCATATTGTGTGCTATATGCAGTCAGTTCTTGTTTACTTAGGACCATATTTCATATCCACCTAGCTTATAGTTTAACAAGTGC
This sequence comes from Taxus chinensis, assembly GCA_019776745.2. NCBI lineage: Eukaryota > Viridiplantae > Streptophyta > Pinopsida > Cupressales > Taxaceae > Taxus > Taxus chinensis. The sequence continues at coordinate 808,711,795 of CM034150.1, forward strand.
GCTACAACTCTAGTTCCTGGGTCATTCATGGTTATGACATCCATCATGCAATTCCAACATTGATAGTTGAATTGCTTGGTTATGGCCTCTACTACCTCATCATCACCTAGGTCTTTCTCAATCTCGATTCCTAATATTTTGAAACATGTCACTCATCCAATTCATTATGTGGTGATGCATATTATTCTTCGAGAAAAATAGAAGAATTCCTCATAAACACATGACATAAGCCATTGGTTCACTCGGGTTTTCCAAAAGAAATTCATACAGTTGGAGAACTCCCACACGCTTTAAGTCCTTATTTATTATATATATAATAACTTCCCTTCTGCAGTCCTCTAGTCCATATTTCTCAACACATCTTTATTTATTTCACCCTCATGCTCCTAAGAGAAATTATTGTAGTCATTAATCTTGCACTTAGTAAAGTGCAACACCCATGTCTACCATACCAGTACCTCTAGGGGGTATTACATCACTGACAACCACTATTCTGTCACATCCTCCACTTCAGGTTTCTTTTTTTCCCTTACCCTTTCCTTTAGGTGATATGGTGGTTGCTTTCTTAAGTGTCATTGTTAACTTTATAGTTTCCTTAGACTTCAAACTTCAAAAATTGTAGAATTTTTGTGCCATATGTATTGATAAAACGTATTCAATATTTGTGCTAAAATCATCATGTGTTCAATTCTTCCAAGTCCTTACTCTATTCTACCTTGTTCTCTTGTTTATAACATGTAACCTCGTAACCTAGTTCTATAACTTGGAGTTATGTGAATCCACTTTTCTCCAAACCCTGGTTATGTGAATACAAACCCTCAAACCTTAATATTTTTGTATTTACAACCTTCAAACCTTCTTGCCATGCTCTTACTTCCACTGAAGGAGATCCAAACTCAGGTCGTGTGTCTCTTGTGCTGGTTTGTTCCAAATCTTCCTTCACACAAGATCTTCACATGGAATTTGTACTTAGTCACTTTTCAATCGCTCAAATTTGTCAATATGTAAGGTGATAATGAAATCTGATTGGGATCTTTTTATATTTTTCCAATTTTTTAGTTCATTAATTTATCCTCACCTACTACCTCCCCAAATCATTAAAGGTTATTTTTACCTTTTCCATGTGTGGCAGTTGTAACCTTTTGGCACGCCGCTACTTTTCCGGATACAATCATCCTTGTGTGCACTTCCTTACATCACAACCCACCTTCCTTTGTGCCTCATACCGAGTATTCTATCCCACTAGAAGACAAGTGTGTCATTGGATTTGGATCTTACTCTCGAAAGCAGTCTATGTCTTCCATTCCATGTAAGTGTGCATCTAGTTTAGTGCATCTCCTACACCTTCTCCTAAGGTCACTATTCATCCACCACCATAGGTTATTATTCATGCACACTCTCCATCTCATCCATCCACCGCTACACCATCTCATCCACTACACAATTATCCTACTACACATTGGATGCCTAAGCCACCAACATATGTGCTTCCCACTGTTACACCACTCATCACTGGCACCATCTAATCTAGTATTCAATTTGGTTCATACACTCACGATCCTTACATTCCACATGCTTCCACCACTCCACACCCGCTTGGTCTTTAGTGGGTGATTTTATCACCTTACCCCCTGATGAAACACTCATTTTCTCATGTTCTTACATGATTGTCTAGGGATATGTTAAAATAATAACCTCGCTTCATTTCTTGCATTACATGGTTTATCGATCTATCTACCTAGCGCACATTATCTAATCATTTCCCAATGATGCACTCTTGCTTTATGGTTCATTATTGACTGTTGATGGGCCTTATATAAATGAACCTTATCATTCACACACTCAGGGGGATCACTATTCTCCTCCCCTCTATTCATCATCCTAACACATGCTTAAGTACACTTTTACAAACATCTCATACACATACTCTTTTACATCCTTAATTTTATACGTAAGTTACCATCCATCACATCTTTAGTCATACATACACTATACTATTGCATCATATCTGTCACATGGCACAATCACACACTATATACATGTTTCATACACTATCTCATTACTTATCTAGCCATGATAAAATTACACATCAATCACCATTAGTAAACATCAAATACTATGCAATGCAAAATCAAATCAAGACATATGAGTAATGCTCAAACACATCGCACATCAGTATAACACAATGCAATAATGAAAATCATCCATTATATCATCAAAATATCATAGTTATATAATATAATCACTGGGGGAAATCCCCTACATACATATACATCATATCTCATCATCATTATCACTATCTATAACTACAAGAGCTCTAGAGCTAGATTTGTTTCCTCTCAATTTGCGTCGCTCCTTCGGCCCCTATACCTCTCTACCTTCCTACATAATAGAGTAATCTCAATCGACTTCTCTGAAAAGTGACCTTGTAGCTCCACAAATCTCATAAATACATCATGTGTAAGGGGAAATCCACCCACAACCTCTCTAGAATGTTGTTTTTCCTCTCGTGCCTCATCCCTCTCACTCAATAGTAATGTATAGGTAAATGTCGCTATCAAAACCGGCTTGAACAAATGGGCATGTTCACCCACAATGAAATCTACTCACTGTAACATCCCACCTCCAATAATAATGTCGGTGGGAAAATTCCATGTCAACATGTAGATGGAGATTTCTATAATCAACGACCAATAAGCATCCCTTGTAACCATCCAAAACATCACATTATTTCACATGCAAGATACGACAAAAAAATCAATAAGCAACAATCCACAACAATCAATACACATATAATCATGATTTGCTCTCTCTTCCACCACATCATCACCACCAGGAGCATGTGTCTATCCCCGTACTTCTATTGGTACTTCTCCAGTTGCATCTACAACTACTGGGTATAATATCACCCATTGGTTTTCTACCCACCATCACTATACTCCTCTGTAAAACTTGCGTCATCCACCTATATTGGCCCTATAGCCGCATATGACTCCTATGGCCCAGGGGGTACTAATTGCACCCTTGTGGGCCCTAGTCTCACTCCAACTCTCCTTGTAAACCTCATAGCTTTCACCCATATACAAGGCTCTAAATGGCATGACATTTTTTCTCACTTAAATATCTCCATAACCCTAGGAAATATTTCCTCCAACCACATAGTTCGATGAATACATCGAAGCCCTACTACATCTTTGGCCCATTAACCATAGTCACAATATTGCCTCTAGATAATGGTCCTTGACCCCATATCATCTAACATAGATCTATATGTATTAATATCCATCCTCCTACCATGCACATTGACCCACCACTCAGCAAATATACTTGGTCTCACCCACTCTTCCCATGGCCCACCAAGGGGCCTTAATATTGCAATATTCTTATATGCCCACACATGTAACAAAGTGTTGGCTCCTAACCCACCCCCATACTCCTCCTATATAAATCTATACAAATCCCTATACAAATGGGCTACCACACATTGTTCTCATGCATATCTCATCTTGTCGTCCTCTATACGACAAAAAATATCATGCATCTTATACAAGATGCGTACACCACCTCCCTCGACTGCAACTAAATAAGCTATAACATCCGCTATAAAATTCCACAATCGTAGAACCCTTGACCTTAGTATAACATCAAGACTGATATGGATCTTAGTATGCACTAGGGTCCTGTACGCCGGAAAAGTGACAAGCGAGCGTGGGAATCTACAGGTAACTCTTCCGTGTACCTGACCTCCCAAGTTCATGCAAAGAATGCCGGTGGGGATGGAATATGCGTGGGATGAAAACGAACTAGTTAGGAAATCTAATGTCTTTGACACGCATTAATGGAATTTGCAAATCTAAGGCAAAGAAGGCCCTTCTAACTTGGACTGGTGTGATAGATCGATCAGCACGGATGACTGCTTGAAGGCTCCAATCAATATTGAGTTCTGGCGTGATTCAATCTATGGGTTGTGGAATACGTGGAAAATGACCTGGGATAGTTTCATGTATATCTCCAGATAAGGTCATATGGTGGGTAATGAATACAAACGACTCTACGGACGATTCTCTGGCCTAGTCTAGAATTATCTAGCTTTGTTAGCCGCTATATCTAGTAAGGACAATTGTTCGATGATGATGGGTGGAAGTGGAGTGGACTGGAGTACTAACGTGTGTAGGCTAGTGTCTATATCTGATTGATTTATGGATTCGTTAGGTTGCGGGATTTGTGGATCACAACCGTAGACTCTTGGTTGTTGCGGTCTTGCTATGGTCATGTACGAAATCAAGTCCTAATCCCTAGTATCCAGTAATCGTACACTTTCTCAACTTCTACGTTTAGACTCAATAACTGTGTGATTTTCTCATAATATCTTACAGGTGTTCGTGCAACCTGGATTCTTAAACTAGTATCTATGTCTGTGAGAGTGTCTCCTGCATCTGGCTGTGGGACCAAAGGATCACAACCAAAGGTTTGTTCTCTTTCGAACCCTTCCACAGTCATGTGAATGTTTGCCTAGGGTAATCTGTAGTTCGGTTGATTTGACCAAAACGTGTGTGCTTGGTCGTCTTCTATATTTAATCCCATCAACTGAGAGCTGATCTGTCGTAAATTTGTTGTTGTTTGGAAGATTTGTATTCTAAGGTTCTAGTCTATGTCAATTATTTCCGTGACGAGATTGGGTTGAGGCACAATTGGCTCAAATACGTATTCCCTGGGCTCCCTAGGTCCCGTGATTGTCATACAAAAAAATAATGTAAATCTAATTGCAACAAAGAAAATTTTAACTACGTGGAATAAATCTAGAACATATATATAATTTCTATTTTTGTATTTTCTGAAAAACCTTAAGAATTTAAGAAAGCAGCTATTTAAACGTATTTAGAAATAACAACTAAATAACAATTTAAAACAAACAAGATAACCGAGTGTAGTTATTTGCCTGTGTAATTTGTAGATTTATTCTAAACAAATAAAATAGCTCATCTAATCTATCTGCAAGATTCTCGATCCTACCTCAGAAGTGAGGAGTGAATCATAGTTTCTCAGAAACTATCAAACCTCATAGCTTCCCTGGCAATATCGAGAATAGAATTTACTGAAATGAAGCAATTATCTACTCTATTTGATATGATTCTAACTAGAACTTTGAAAGCTAGACCCTGGATTCCGCAGAACAGTGGCGAATCCGATGGTGTGTGTGATCTTTTCCCCTCAGTTTGATCTCCTCATTCTTTCATATTCACGTGAATCCAGAAAAGTGTGTAATTCTAGCATCAACAGAAGTAGATATTGGGACAAAGGCAGCTCATAATGCAGACTAAATATAATGCGAGTAGGAGAGGGATAATGCAAGAGTACAGAGCTTGGCTTATGCAATTCCTAGCGGGATTTACTACGAGTCATGCAACATAAAGCATCTAGAACCTGAAACTATCCTGTTTGAAGAGCAAAACCTGTAACTTTAATGGCTTCCTACGCTATTCTACTCCAATGGATTGGGTGAAATAACAATACTGCCTACACAAGATGGGTATGTGGCTTACCAACAATTGAACAATGTTAACTAAGCATGCAAGGAATTAAAACTATGGCTTCTAAATAGAATAAAAGACTGAACTATGAAAATCAGAGCATGAAAGTGAATGAGGGGCAGACCATTTGTTTGAGCACAAGCCATTTATTTATAGCTTTTCATTCACCCAAAGATCAAAACCAAACTGAACTCTAAAACAATAAACAATGGCCAAACACTATTCCAGGTGACCAAAAACATAAATGTAAGCCCAAGTCGGCAAAAAAAGCTATTGAATCGTTGATTTTTACGTGAGTTGCATTAAAATACTTTCTGGAAAAACGTGTAAAGGACCGCCGCTCTGAGCAGGGTGGCGGTTACAGCACCATCGCCTTGATCAGGGCGGCGGTTTCGTCACTAAAGAGAAAAAAGGCCAAGAAAAGAGAGGAAAAAGGAAACACAAAGGACGTGGGGGCTAAGCAGGGCGTGCGGGATGTTAACGCACACTCGGAGAGCTTTTCTAGATCCTGAACACCTTGTGAGGAGACCTGTATCATCATTGGGGCACTTGTTACATTGTTTTGGCAGTACATTACCTTACAATTTTGGGTACGTACATATTGCCCCCTCGGAGAAGCGTTTTAGCCATGAAGAGGCGTAAAACGGTCGGTCCGAGTATGATAGTCCTGAAATGGGAAATTAGAAGTTATACTTGACACGTCCGTGTGTTGAAATGACGCCATCCAAAATTCCCACTACCTGTAAAATGAAAAGAGAACACAAGTGCAGATAGACACAATAGTTTGAAAAATAAACACTAAGAATAATAGGGAATGAGAACGTACCATTTGTGTGGGGATAGGAACTTACCTCCATCAGCGCTCCAAACCTGTGAAAAAGTCATTTTTAAAACGAAACAGAGTGCTATATATATGAAAGTAGGCCCATTTTCCTATTCATTTGCGCGAGTCGATTTGATTGATTTTAAGCTCTGGGACCCACGGTGATGGTTTCTTGCATGAGTAGAGTCGAAACGTTCGCAGCGAGATCATGATCATGCCTCCACGTGCGGAACATCAACCTCAGCGATCACAGGTTAGTTTTCTTCAGTTTATTGTTTTTCCCCCCTTAATTTTGAAATGCTAAATTCTTTGCAATGGGGGGGGGTATTTTTGAAAATGCTAGTGTTAACAGGTCCACCTAGGGGGGCGCCTACTGGGTAGGTTTTATTTTTAGGTTAAAAGGCCATTTTTTGCACTTTTTAAGCGCTTTTAGGTTAAAAACCCGCATGGGTTTTTGGACCATGACCGCCGCCCTGTTCAGGGCGGCGGTTACACGACCGCCACTTTTAAGGCGGCGGTTACAAAATCGCCTCTCTGCTCAGGGTGACGGTTTTGCACAGAATGCAAAAATAACTTGTTTTTGGGATTGTGTTTGTATTTTTAGCATTTCTACGTGTTTTTATGACTTTCTCAGTATTGCCTGGATGCTAACTTACTTTGTTTTGTGTGTTTTTGGGTGTATGCAGGCGATAGAGGAGTACATCCGATGGAGCAGAGAGAGAGAGAGTGTGATTGGCTCTCAGGGGTACTAGATGCCCTCTCACAGGACGAGGAGGACACACTTCAAAGGGCTGACATATTGCTCATATCGCACATGCCCCATGTTGCACCATCTAGTCACATCCTTTGTGACTTATTTTCTTACTGGGATGTAGATCGAAACACCTTCTGATTGCCAGGGGTCCGTGGTGAGTGGACTATTACATTGGAGGATGTCTACTGCATTCTGAGGGTCCCGATTATTGGGAGGTGACTCACTTTAGAGACAACAGGCTCACGGGCACAGATTGCACAGTGGGCGACTTATATGGGAGATGCAGCCATCTCCACGGGGTCGAAGAAGGGGGTGAGAGTTCGATCCATTCCTTCTTTGCCCATCCCCGTATTTCGACAGGCCATTATGGGGATCCTTGCCTCAAGATTGATCGGGGACAAGGGAGGGGACACATTGTTATACTGCTGGGCCCCCATTATTACACAGATAGAGGGGCATGACCGGATATACGCTTGGGGAGCAGACATTCTTGGGACCACCTACCATGATCTATACAGGGTGGTCCATTTATAGGGACAGTCATTGAGCCACCCGACTCTAGTCATGAGTTGGGTTTATGAGCATTTCATCCCTTATGGCAGGGGTGTGGAGGTGGCAGATCCTAGAGCTGTTAGGGCAGCGAGATGGTCAAACATGTCGGTGCTTAGAGCACCTCCTCAGCTAGTTGCCTCCCTGACTACTGCCGACATGGAGGCGACACCGTATCAGACCATGGCGGGCATATGGGGTGAGGAGACTCTTACCTTGATCTCCTGCTCCACCACAGGGTAGCTTATCGATCGAGTGGGATGAGTGGAGGTGCAACCCCTTTGGCCGAGTTCCTCAGTAGTTTGACCTACCATACACGGGTATGCTTCCCCCAGTGGCGCCAGTTTACAGATCAGTTCGCGAGGCTAGAGGGGGGCCTAGAGGCCGAGGTTGGACAATGATTACTCCTAGCATTCCTATTGCAGCCAGGAGGATAGTTCGTGCTAGAGGGAGAGCCGGTGCGCCTTAGGCACCTTTACTTCAGATTGCTGTGGGTCCTACTCATAGCAGCGATGACCCTATTGATATCGACTCCGAGTTTGAGGAGTTCACAGAGGGAGGGACAGAGGAGGAGACCGAGGACAGCGATCCTGAGTGGCATGACACTCAGGACATTATGCAGGCAGAGAGGGCTGAGTAGAGCACAGAGAGGGATACTCTAGTTTCAGAGGAGCCCCTCTCCCAGGGCCATGGTGGAGAGGATGAATCCATTGCAGGGTGACATGTTGCTGCTGCCACAGGAGCAGCCCCTTAGTCGACAGCGGTATCCACGGCAAGTGCCGGCCCCAGTGACCCATCCTGGAGGCCTGGTGATCCGAGTATGTTATCCTTTCTCCTTTTTAATGTTTATTTGTAGGCTCTCCTTAGTTGCTATTTTGTATCTTTTAGCCTCTTGCTTAGTTTCTAATTCGTTTTCTCCTTTGTTTGCAGAGACTGTTGACAAGTGGCGGGATTTGATCCGTAGGGTATGTACCAATTCCCTGATGATCCCCATGGATAGGACGTGTGCAAAGCTGTCTGTAGATGCTGGGGAGCCTTCAGTAGCCGGTAGGCATACCGACATTTTTGCTCCAGTCTGGCATGTGGCCAGGATGGTATCAACCCTTCGCACCGAGCTAGCGGGCTATAGGACGGCTGAGCGTCTTATGAGGAGTTTTTCTCACGGTGAGACTGCAGCTGCTCCTAGGGATCCTGAGCCCTCCGTACATTCAGAGCGCTGGCATAGCCGGAGTCCTAGGCGTGGACGTGCACCTTTGGAGGGGTTGCGTAGGGATTGAGAGGCCACTTGGCTCTCGTAGATTTTGTTTTATATATTCTTTTGTATATCACGGGCTCTTTGAGTGTTTTGACCATGCTTAGTGCATGATGGCATTGTATATAAACGTTGATCATTTATATATATGCATTCGTTTTGGATCAAAATCTTGGCACTCATGGTTTTCTTTCTATTTCCAGTTTCCCTATGTATACTACGATGTATGTTTATATGCTTTTTAGAATGTATGCAATGGAGAACAAATGATTTAAATGTTTGTTTCCTTTTGTGTATTTCATGATGTTGATATGTGTAGATATAATGTGATTTTGAATCTTAGCTTCGGTAAGCAATTTTTGATATCTCATGTTTGTTTTGCAAAGTGATGAATATAACCTATATGATGAACAGATTAACTTGCCCCACTCCTAACTCCACGCAACTAGTAAGATGTGAGGGCTCATCACCGAGAGCTAGAAAGGGCACAAGTTATGAGGTGTAGCTGAAATGATAGTGATGAAAGATAGGCAAAGCTTTAGTGGAACCAAATTGGAAGCTGCAAGCTTACTCTACCTGAGTGACTTCATAGCTTAGAATGCAACTTACTTTGTGGTTTATCTAGAATTAGATCCGTAGATGGCCACATAGTAGACAAAATCTAGTTTTTTAGGATTTTAACTCTCTTGGAATTTTAAACATCTGATTCGTTTGTTTTTGACTCAAAGTTTCAAAGTTTTGAATTGTTTTCATATGATCATTTGCATTTATTTGTCAAGAGGACCCCCTACACTTTGCCCCATGCTACTAGTAAGAAGCGTGGGTTTATCACCATGGGCAAGGTATAGGCGAGTAAGGGCATTTCCATCCCTTCCCAACCCTACGTCACTAGTAAGAGACACAAGCTCATCACCGAAGGTTGGTGGGGCAAGGAAATGTGTAAAATTAAAATTTTCTGTTTAATCACTTTTTGAATTTTTTATTTGAGTAAAATGTTAGTATGCGTTTATTTCCAAAGAGATATACATATGGGATAGATGTGACACCATGAAGCTTCTAGAATAGACCATAGGTAAGACACCTGCCCTAAGAAGAAATCAAAGTGAGAATAAACTTGCAGATCTTGGTATGGTTACCGTTAAGACTTTGTCATGTCTGACTTTATTTGATAAAAGATTCTAAGATAATTTGATGATATCATGAAAATGAAGAGGTATGATTAAAGATTTTATGGCAACAACATCATGAGTTTGCTATGAATTGTTTTGAGAATAGATTCCTTGATCACCATTTATGTAAGGAACAGGTGGACAAAATGATCTTAATCTATATGAAGATGCAATGTAAATATATATAAGTAGTGCTAGCCGCTTATGCGTAGAACCGCTTGAGGTGAAGGGGATTGACTGTTTCGCCAAATTCCTCACCTTCTAGCGTACATAAGAGGTATGCACCGTTTCCGTAGTCCTTCATGACTCAGTATGGGCCCAACCATTTGGGCCGAAATTTTCTTCCTTCGCCAGTCTTCTTGTCGATCCGGCTGTCTAGTCTTAGAACTAGATCCCCTTCATATATATCACGTTCATAGACCTTCTTGTTGTACTGCCGAAACATCCGGTTAGCGGGTAAGTGCAGGAAGTTGATGGACAAATATAGGGTCATCCGTGGACATCATATTGCAAATAACAACATAATATCAACTTGTAGGGATTATTAGCAATACATACACTCAAAATTAGACAAAATTATATTAATATGAATCGTAGCATCTGGAATCTAGTTTCTAAAATACTAATTTTTGTAAAAAATGGACAAGATTAGCTATATTAAACACTCAAAATTCAATGACTTGGTATTTTTTTTAAAAACGTCAATAAGATTATAGTCCGTTTGCCCACAATTTGGATGACCAAAAATTGATATATATTTTTTTCCTTTGGTGAGAAGTTATATGCCACTATCTATCTTGGGATGGATTTTATTTTGTATTTTTTTGAGTAATATTTTATTTTTTATGATTTTTTCCGTGAAAGTGGTATGAAAACATAAAGAAAACAGAGCACTTTCCGTTTGCCCGCCATAACTTCATCAAAAATATTGAAATCAAATAATTTTTTTTTTGAACATGTATATAATTTCACCAGGGTTGGGATGGTATAAGTTTTATCACATTCTGATAAGTGAAACAAATTTTGTAGTCTTAAACGTAGACATAAACATTCACAAGAAAAAGTGTCTTAAAGACCTACTATTAGTAAAAAATTATAAAATGATATTTATCCTCTTCTATTCACTTTAAAATTAGTATTTCTACAAAGCTAATAGTCTCCCCTACATAATGGTACCATTTTTATGACATATTTTGTACTTTTCGGCATGGTTCAAGTCTGCGGAAGACTAAATTTGATGTTTTGCTGTTTTTAATGTAAAATTCAGGATTTGATGTCCACTTAATTGTCCCCCAACTTGGTGCACTTACCCTAGCATAGATTCTATGTCGCTATTCAGCATCTAACCTAGTTTCATCTAGGCTTTCTAGTTGAGAAAGATGTGCTTCTCTGTAAGCGTCTTCATCCAGAATCCCTTGTAATGAAATGCGGAGACTGGGTATTTCAACCTCGAGTGGGAGAACTGCCTCTACCTCGAATACTAGTGAAAAAGGTGTTTCTCCCATTGGTGTTTTTATCAAGGTTCGGTGGGCCCACAAGGCCGGATATAACTTCAAATTCCAATCTCGTTTGTTTTCTTTCATAGTTTTAAGAAGAATGGCTTTCAGTGTCTTATTTGTCACTTCAACCTGTCCGTTGGCTTGGGGATAATACAAGGAAGCCGTATGATGGCTTATCTTAAATTTATTGCATAGTTCGCAAAACTCTTCATTCTTAAAAGAAGTTCCATTATCAGAGATAATGATTTGTGGGATACCGTACCGAAAAATTATTTGGTTCAAAATGAACTTGGCGATTATATAACCAGGTACAGTGGTAAGAGGCTTAGCCTTTACCCATTTGGTAAAATATTCAGTGGTCGTGATTATGAAATTATGGCCATCTGTGGATGAGGGAGAGAACTTCCCTGTTAAGTCCAAACCCCATGTAGAAAAGGGCCATGGAGTAGCGATTGGTTACAGAGCTTGTGCCGGCATATGAATATCATGGGAGAATTCTTGGCACTTGTGACACTTGTGTACAAACTCTTTTCCATCATGTTCTAGAGTGGGCCAGAAATAGCCCATTCGGTGTATTTTTCGAGTGGTGGCATGGCCACCGAAGTGGCCTCCACATATTCCACTGTGAGATTAATGGAGAATCTTCTTGGATTCCTCTATGTCGATACATCTTAGGAGCATTCCATTGAATGCTTTTCGATAGAGCACCTACTCTATAATGATGTACTTAGCTACGATTATGCGTAACTGCCTTCTTTGTTGCGGTGTAACTCCTTCTGGGTACGTATGGTCTATGATATAGTTAATGATATCAGCGTACCAAAGACACCCAGAGATAGAGGGTCGGGCTTTGATGTAGTATACACACTCATCTGGAAAGTCTAAATCTACTAAATCGCCTCTGTCTAATGGGTTATCAGCTAACCAATCCGCAATTATTTGTCCCTTAACTGACTTCTAATTTACAAACGTTAATTCGAATTCTCCCATTAAGGTTATAAAACGTTCAGCCTTTTTAGACAATGACCCTTGTGTGAGGAAAGTCTGTAAATGGTCCGTTTTTTACCATGACCCTCATTTCTTGATTCAACATATAATGTCTTAGGCGTTTAGTAGCAAAGACTATGGCAAGGCATTCTCGTTATGCCTATGTATAACATGTTTCATAGTCTAGCAGTGTTCAGACTGATGAAATAAATCACATGTTCTCTTCTTGTCATCATCCTCTTGGGACCAACATATAATCCAGCATGAGACACCGGTAGCTCGTGAATAGAGAATTAATGGGGGATCTAACTTAGGTGGCATTAGCGTAGGTGGTGATAACAGGAAACGCTTAACTGCATCAAAGGCTTCATTACAGTCTTTGGTCCAATCAATGCTATAGTCTTTCTTGAGTAAATTGTTGATTGGATGAACGACGAAGCTCAAGTCTGGGATGAATCTTCGTATTGCACCCAGCTTTCTGAGAAATGACCTGATTCCAGATTCATTCGAAGGTGGGATCATTTCAAGGACAGCCCGAATTTTGGTTGGATCAACATCTATCCCTCGTGACGATATGATGTAACCTAGGAGCTTTCCTCCTGTTACGCCAAAGACGCATTTTTCTGGATTTAGTGTGACTCCGTATTCTATTAGGCATGAAAGAATGATGCGGAGTACTTCTGGATGGTCACAACTCTTCTTGGCCTTAGCCAACAAGTCATCTACGTAGGACTCCATGATTTTATGAATTAAATCATGGAATATATATGTCATAGCCCGCTTGGTATGTAGCACTAGCATTTTTGAGACCGAATGGCATAACAGCGTAGCAATAGGTTCCCCAAGGAGTTATAAATGTAGTTTTAGCTTGATCTTGCTCAGATATTTTGATTTGATTATATCCCGAGAATCCATCCATGAGAGACAAAAGCTCAAATCCAGCTGTTGCATCAACAATGACATCGATAGATGGTAACGGGAAGTCATCCTTAGGACATGCTTTGTTGATGTCTCGGAAATCTATGCAGATGCGTATCTTTCCATTCTTCTTGAGAACGGGAACGATGTTCGATACCCATTGGGAGTAGTCGACTGGCTTGATAAATCCTACTTGGAGGAGTTTTATTACTTCCTCCTTTACCATGAGAGCTACCTTGGGCTTCATGGGTCTGGATTTTTGTTTAACTGGCTTTGCATCTGATTTAGTGACGAGGTTGTGCACCGCAATGTGGGGTGCAACTCCTGTCATCTCCTTATAATTAAATGCAAATGCCTTCTGATGTTCTTTGAGGATCCGCGTGTGTATCTCTACTTCTTCTGGGGTTAAGGATGATCCTAGTTTCAAAATCCTTGGTTCATCTTCTATCCCGATGTTGACATCGATTGTTTCCTCAATTAAAGAGGCGTTACCCTCTTCAAACTCAGGTGGTGCTGGAGGTAAATCCAAATCATCCCCATTTTCTACTGCGTATATGCTAGGTTCCATTTGTGAGGGGAGATCCATCATGGGATTTCTGAAATAGGAAGACGAATGTGGAATCAAGGACAAATCTAGCATATGATAGGAGAGATGTAGTGTTGCATAGGTGTTTAAGTAATCCAAAGTGGCCATGTCACTATCAAGATGGTCTAGGATGGTAGATTCACTTCCACTTGAAAGGGGATTTGTCATTGTTTTTATCAATGATTCATCACGAATGGACACCATGAAATGAGTATCTTCTAACTCATTACTTGGAGTAAAACGCGATGCTGAAGTTGCTATTGAATCGGCGAGAAGATTTTTCTCTCGTGAGATCGCTTCAATGGATATGAAGTTAAACGCCTTGCTTAAATCTAATACGGCTTCTTTGTAAAGCTGCAAGTGTTCGGCTTTGGTTTCATATACTTCAGAAACCTGGTTTGTCACTAATTGTGAGTCTCCTAAGACTCTGATGTTATCAATACCAATTCTTTTGGCTAAGGTGAGGCCAAGGAGGAGGGCTTCGTACTCAGTGCCGTTGTTTGTGCATTCAAAATTTAGCTTAAAGGAAAATGGTAGGACTTTCTCTTCGGTTGAAGTAAGAATTATACCTGCCCCCGCTCCATAACGGCATTTAGCTCCATCGAAATGGAGAGTCCAATACTTAGTCGAAGAGTATAGACGTTGGGGTATCTGCTGCATTTGCGCACTCCACTTCTACCATGCAGAGATCCTCTGATGGAAGGGAACCAACACCTAGTGAATATCCTATGCCTACTGAATCAAATGGTAAGAACATTGGTAAATCTTGTTCTATTAACTCAACGATTTTTGCAGTAGTCCCTAATGACACCGTTTCTTTAGCCTTATCTTTGGGGGTTGGGGTTGTTTTGGCTATGCTGATAGTTTCAAGATCCGTTGTAGGTACCAACTTCTCCTCTGGTTTTGGGTCAGTGGGTTTATTAAGTTGGTTTGTTGGAAGTTCAAATTCTGAGTGCACACCTGGTCTTTTCTTTAAGTCAGCTAGGTGTATATCGAAAGGTTTTGGATCACGCCTTTGGCTACAAATACCTTTCCTAGATGCAGGATCTTACTTCTTGGAATAAAGTAGAAGGGATTGCCTTCATTCGGTGTATCCATGGTCGGACCGAGGATCATATTATAATTAGTTTCCGATCTATAATATAAAACTCAGTCAGGATTGTTTTGGGTCCTAAGGTGACTGGTAGTATTATAGTTCCTATCGAAGTGGCTTTAAGGCTATCATAGCCTCTCAATGTATTTCGAGTGGTGGAACAGTTTGTTTCCCCATATCCTAGTTTTTAGAGGAAAGAGAAGGGGACTATGTTAACTTACGGCCCCATTGTCAACCATTGCCCATTTTACGTAGTTATTATAAACCCATACTTGTAAGTGTAAGGCTGGATCACCTCGGCATGCAATCTCAGCATCTGTAGGCATTTTACTTATTTCGAATATAAATTCGACATCCTTGTCCGGCTGCCCCGGAGGGTGGATATCAAAATCTACGTGATTTACTTGTGTTTCAGGAGGTGGAGTGATGTTAATTAGATGACCTAAACCTAATGCTTCTAAAAGAGTAGCTCTGTGAGTAGGAGAGTTCTTTAGTAAGTCCAAAAATGAAATGTGTGAGAAGGTTTTTGTTAGGTCATTAATTAAATCATAGGCACCTATGGGTTTTTCTACTATTTGTTGACTCTTATCTATTTCTGGGAGATGACTTGGGCTTGGTTGAGAGAAATACTCTCGTGTTCTTGTTATAGCTTCGATAGGTAGTTCAACGTCTAGTTCTACCAAACCGACTATCTTGGGTCTCGGTTGATTTCCTAATTGTGGCGCAACTGATGGATTTAGTGAAGTTGAGGCTTCATGATCATTGTTTCCTGTCATTGCACCCTTGTTTGTCCCAGTTAGATTCAGCCTGTTGCTATCATGATTTGGGAGTGGATCGTTAAAGATTTTGAGGGGAGCATTCTGAGGGGAAACTACCCCTATGAGCGTGTTTGGTGGTGATGACACGGGATCTGCCAAAAACAAATCTGTAAAGAACTATCTTTGTTCTTCTGGTAAACGTTGCATGAATTTGTTGTAGTCACGGCACGTTCTAGTATCGTGACCTCGAATCTTGTGGAAACCACAATATGAATTGGGATTGTAATTCCTGTTTTGTTGGTTTGGTGTATATTGTTGCCTAAAATTCTGATCAAACTGTTGCCTATTAGGATTAAAGTTTTGCATTTGTTTTTTTTGGTTTTGATAACCAAATGAGTTTTGGCTTGGCCCTTGTATGGGATTTCACCATTGTTGTTGTTGTTGTGGATGGTTAAAATCCACTGTATTGATTGTCGGGGTGAAGGTTGTTGTTTTGTTGGTTGTTTGTTTGTGATGGAGTATTGACAACATTTACCTTCTTGGGCTGGTCGGTTACTCCATCCATTGTTACACCCCGATTTTTGTTAAGGATTTTAGGTCCCTGATTGACGTTTGTGGTAGTGGGATAATTTGTAGTGTTCTGATTGGGGGTGATCAACCTCCCATTTGCTCCATATGTTTTACGGCCACTATCTATCGCTGCTTGATCTATTCGAAGAGTGCTCTCGAGTACTTCATCGTAAGTTTTTAGTGGGAACTTCTGGACTTCTTCCTTCACCTCTTTGCTGAGAGAATGAAGGAATAAATCACATAGTTCCATCTGATCCATATTTGGAGCACTTGCCGAGGAATAAAGGACTGTACGCCACCTTTGGATGAAATGGGCAACAGATTCGTTGTGTTCTTGTTTGATGTGCAAGAATTCCCTGATTCCTGTTCTTAAGAATTTGTTCATGTCGAATGCCTTAATGAACTCTGATACGAGTTGTTTAAATGAATGGATGGAAGCCTCAGGTATTCTATAATACCAATCAAGAGCGATGCCTTCCAAGGTTTTGGGGAATATTTTAGCAACAACCCCATCCCAAGGGAGTAGTTCACGTATGGCTGTAGCGTAAGCTTTGATATGCGCGTTTGGATCTCCCTCACCTTTGTACTTGGGTAAATCGGGAAGAGGTCTTGGAAGCATGACACTTTGTATGGTGAAGTCTAAGGGCTCTTTCAGATATTCTGAATAAGTCCCTATCGCATAGGTTTCGACCATTGATGGTGGTTGTTGAGGGAGTGGTGGTGGGATGGGTTGTTGATACAGCGCAGCGTATGCATTGGCAGGGGGCATAGGGAAGTCCCTGTGTTTGAGAAAACATGCCGGGAGAGGAGAACATATCTCCTTGTGGTGATTTGGAGTACATGTTTAAGTATGACGGGGTATTGTCTAGTAATGGATTGTTTGATACTAGACCGGGAAGAATGGTGTTAGAGATGATGGGCCTTGTTGGCGTTTGTTGTGGATACTGAGGTGGCATGCCTAACGTGCCTACTCCTGTGAGGAGATCTACCTGGCCAGGGTGGTATGGAGGATTGGAACTTCCTGCTTGCATGAACTAAGAATTTTGACTTGCTTGAGCAAGTTCTAACCCTCTCACTTTTTCTACTAACGTTGAAATGACTTCATTTGGTGAAGTCACGGTGCTTTGCCTTAGCGGCGTTTGTTGTATACCCTGGTGTTGTATAGGCATGTGATATCCTACTATGAACTGATCGTTATCTTGCCAAGTTTCTCCGAGAGTATTTCCTATATGTAGTGGCATAGAGGTATTTTCTTGAAAAGAGACCTCGGGTTGTATTTGTAAACCACCTATAGGTGGGTAGATACCTCGGGAGCGTTGTTCACTCCTAGGATAACGTATTGACTGTTCATCATCTAAGACCAGGTATGGGTCTGATTGTCTACTAATTTGTGGTCTAAACAATACCTGAGGAGATGATCCAGATTCTCTGGTGAACGTCATATTGTTCGAGCCTGAAGGTGGCTCTGTTTGTTGCGTTCGAGGGGTTTGATCTAACTCCTCAGCTTGAAAAGATGAATTATATCTGATTCTTGGAGTTTGTGTTGACAACTAATTAGTTGAGTAGTTGTCCCCCCATACCAAGAGTGAGGGTGATGATTGCCTATTTTGCTGGGCATAGTATGCCTCAAGACCCAAGAGGGGTCTGCCATATGCATCAAATCCCGACATATTCGGGGGGTATATGAATACCCGCAGAATAATGGGAAGGAGCGAAGGTGATTTGTGAAGGACTAAAGAAGCAGAGAAGATGAAAAGTAAACTAAACTTGGAAGAACATGTGCTACTATGACTCCGAACGAGAAAGTAGGAAGTTTACGTCAGCTTCACTAATTTTGTTTGGTTCACGTCAGGTTCACCAATTTTGTACGCCGGAAAAGCGATAAGCGAGCATGGGAATCTACAGGCAACTCTTTCACGTACCCGACCTCTCGAGGTCATGCCGAGACAGCCGGTGGGATGGAATATGCATGGGATGCAGAAAAACTAGTTGGGCAGTCTAATGTCTTCGATACGTACTAATGGAATTTGTGAATCTAAGGTAAAGAA
The DNA here is from genome assembly GCA_019776745.2 of Taxus chinensis. Classification (NCBI taxonomy): domain Eukaryota; kingdom Viridiplantae; phylum Streptophyta; class Pinopsida; order Cupressales; family Taxaceae; genus Taxus; species Taxus chinensis. The sequence goes on from CM034150.1 coordinate 808,730,332, forward strand.
GGCCCTTTTAACTTGGACTGGTGTGATAGATCGATCGGTAAGGATGACTGCTCGAAGGCTCCAATCAATATCAAGCTCTGGCATGATTCGATCTATGGGTTGTGGAATACGTGGGAAATGACCTGGGATAGTTTCGTGTATATCTCCAGATAAGGTCATATGGTGGATGGTGGAATACAATTGACTCTACGGATGATTCTCTGGCCTAGTCCAGAATTCTCTAGCTTTGTTAGCCGCTATATCTAGTAAGGATAATTGTTCGATGATGATGGGTGGAAGTGGAGTGGATTGGAATACTAGTGTGCGTAGGCCAGTGTTTATATCTGATTGACTTATGGATTCGTTAGGCTGTGGGATTTGTGGGTCACAACCGTAGACTCTTGGTTGTTGCGGTCATGTTATGGTCATGTATGAAATCAAGTCCTAATCCCTAGTATCCAGTAATCATATGCTTTCTCATCTTCTATGTTTAGGACCAACAACTGTGTGATTTTCTCAGAATATCTTACAGGCGTTCGTGCAACCTGGATTCTTAGACTAGTATCTATATCTGTGAGAGTGTCTCCTGCACCTGGCTGTGGGACCAAAGGATCACAACCAAAGGTTTGTTCTCTTTCGAACCCTTCTACAGTCATGTGAATGTTTGCCTAGGGTAATCTGTAGTTCGGTTGATTTGACCAAAACGTGTGTGCTTGGTCGTCTTCTATATTTAACCCTCTCAACTGAGAGCTGATCAGTCGTAAATCTGTTGTTGTTTGGAAGACTTGTATTCTAAGATTCTGGTCTATGTCAACTATTGCTGTGACGAGGTTGGGTTGAGGCACGATTGGCTCAAATATGTATTCCCTGGGCTCCCGGGGTCCCGTGATTGTCATACAAAATAAAATGTAAATCTAACTGTAATAAAGCAAAATCTAACTACGTGGAATAAATCTAAAACATATATAACTTCTATTTTTACATATGAGACTTTCTAAGAATTTAAGAAAAGTAGCTATTTAAATGTATCTAGAAATAACAACTAAATAACAATTTAAAACAAACAAAATAACCGAGTGTAGTTATTTGTCTGTGCAATTTGTAGATTTATTCTAAATAATAAAATAACTTATCTAATCTATATGCGAGATTCTCGATCCTACCTCAGAAGTGAGGAGTGAATCATAGTTTCTCAGAAACTATCAATCCCCACAGCTTCCCTGGCAATATCGAGAATAAATTTACTGAAATGAAGCAATTATCTACTCTATTTGATATGATTCTAACTAGAACTTTGAAAGCTAGAACCTGGATTCCGCAGAACAGTGGCGAATCTGATGGTGTGTGTGATCTTGTCCCCTCAGTGTGATCTCCTCGTTCTTTCGTGTTCACATGGATCCAGAAAAGCGTGTAATGTTAGCATCAACAGAAGTAGATATTGGGACAAAGACAGCTCAGAATGCAGACTGAATATAATGCGAGTAGGAGAGGGATAGCGCAAGAGTACAGAGCTTGGCTTATGCAATTCCTAGTGGGATTTACTGCGAGTCATGCAACATAAAGCGTCCAGAACCTGAAACTATCCTGTTTGAAGAGAAAAACCTGTAACTTTAATGGCTTCCTAAGCTATTCTACTCCAATGGATTGGCACAAGCTGGAATGTGGCTTAACAACAGTTGAATAACTAACTGACATATAATGCACAAGTACTGTAAGCAAATGAAAGCTAAATCTAATGTGGCTTACCAACAGCTGCACAAGATGGGTAACAATGAACAATGCTAACTAAGCATGCAAGGAATTAAAACTATGGCTTCTAAACAGAATAAAAGACTGAACTATTGAAAATTAGAGCATGAAAGTGAATGAGGGGCAGACCATTTGCTTGTGCACAAACCATTTATTTATAGCTTTTCATTCACCCAAAGATCAAAACCAAACTGAACTCTAAAAACCATAAACAATGGCCAAACACTATTCCAGGGGACCAAAAACATAAATGCAAGCCTAAGTCGGTAAAGAAAGCTGGTGAAAACGTTGATATTTTACGTGAGTCGCGTTAAAAGTGCTTTCTGGAAAACGTGTAAAGGACCGCCGCTCTGAGCATGGCGGCGGTTACAGGACCGCCGCCCTGTTCAGGGCAGGGCGGCGGTTTCGTCACTGAAGAGAAAAAGGCCAAGAAAAGAGAGGAAAAAAGGAAAAAAAAAGGACGCGGGGGCTAAGCGGGGCATGCGGGATGTTAACGCACACTCGGAGAGATTTTTCGGATCCCGAACACCTTGCGAGGAGACCTGTATCATCATTGGGGCACTTGTTACACTGTTCTGGCAGTACAATACCTTACAATTTTGGGTATGTACAATAATCTCCATGAAGACCAAGGATCTCAACGAATCTTGCGTGCAAGCATATTGTACTGATGATGAGAAAAAGAAAGGAGAATAAAAGCCAAAGGAATACTAGTAAAAAAATCAATAGAAAAAGGAGTAGGGATCAAAAAATTACAAAGGTAAATGGCCTTGCTGGAGGATAAATAGATCCGCCACCGCTTTTCATACTTGTAAAGATCATAAAAACTTATGTAAGAATTTTGATATAAATGGGCATACTAATGCCATATGTTGGAAGTTACATCTGGAATTGCACCCAAAACACCGAACCAAGGATTCCAAGAAAACCATGGCCACTGTGAAAACATAAGAAGAGGTAGAGATTGAGGATGATTCGGATGTAGACGAGAGGCTAGGATGCATGACCACTAACATGTTTGGGGAAAGAGAACGAAAAAGAAGAGATGAGTAAGTTATTTCAAATCAGAATCCAAATCAAGAAGACTAAGGTAAACACTTTAGTAGATTTTGGTTCTCAGTCAAATTTGATTTCTGATATGGTTGTAAAATATCTTTGTCTAGAAACTTACGAGCATCCACATCCATACCCATTAGGATGGGTAAAGAAGGGTGTAGAAATCCAAGTAATAAGAAAGTGTAAGTTCAAATTTGGGATAAATTCCCAATATATAGATGTATTATAGGTTGATATCATTCCACTTGATGTATTTTATGTTGTCTTCAGAAGTCCTTACTTGTATGTCAAGGATGTTATATTCACAAGGAGGGTGAACTGGTATAGATGGGTCAAGGATGGAGTCAAGTTCAACATCCAGGCACACCAGAAAAAATCAAAGAAGGTTATGGTAAGTACTAACCAAGAACAAAGACTTATTCAGGAAAATCATCAGTAATTTTTACTTTCATTGGAAGAAAATAAAAATGGAGTAGAGAGCAGATATGTTTCTAACCAAAGGATGGATAATTTGGATAGCACTTGTCAGTTTTTATAGAAGAAGCCACCACAGGAACTACTCATTCAAGGATAAATACAAACTTCGTCTATGTAGTCATTATATCTACTTAATAATTCATTGGACCTGATAGTAGGGCAGCAGGAATATGAGGAGATATAAGGGAATAGTGGTGACTATAGCAACAACACACATGGAGAGGATCTAACAAATCCATCTCAAGAGACAAAGTCTACCAAACTTCATGCAGATGCACTTGGTAGCAAGTTGCAAGATCTCTCACCTACTAGGGTCATCTATTTGTGATAAAAACACATGGAAGCATCCTTCCAAAGAGGATTGTACTTGAGGCAACTTGGAGGAGGATGTAGCAATGAAGCAGCAAACCAGAGATCCACAAGAGTCTTGGAAAGCTTGATGAGAAGTGAAGACGCCAAGGGAAGACCCGGTGGTACTCAAAGGAGTAAGAGAGGGATTTGATTCCTCTACCACTCCCCCAATAATATTTTGTGGGACCAAAAACCTCCTAAGCAGGGGAGGTATGATCCATAGGGATCCAAAAAAACACACCATTCCATCAGATCCATCAGCACCAAGAAGTAAAATGAAGAAAAAGAGGTTCTATCTACAAATAAATAGAACCATCACTCTCTATAGAGTGGAAGTTATAGAATCAACACCTAAGACACGATGGAGATCCTATAACCACCACCTAGCTAGGACAGTGGTCTTGTGATCATTGGTTGGTGTAGGGTGGTGGTCCTGAAACTTTTGACGAAAAAAAATCAAGGAACAAAGAATTCCATAATTCAAAGAGATGGTTGTGTCTCTTCCCTTCCATGCCATTTCACATCCTCCAATGCATGGGAGGATATGGGAAGGACTATAAATGCATGAAAGGAAGAGGACAATGGACATTCAGAAGATCCAAAGAGATCAAGAGCAAATTTTGAATACTCATGACAACTAGTGAACAAAGATTCTTCAATGTTGGAGTGCAATTGTAGGAGCAAGGTATAATACATAGAGAAATCAAGTAACTAGAGGGGAATTTTACATTTTTTTTCTTCTCTACACTTATTTTAATCTATAATTATTTAAAATTGTCCAATAAAAGTGGGTCAGAAAGAGTGTTTTTCCCTTAGTGACTAGTTTTCCTCCATTTGAGGTTTCTAGGATAAAATTGTTGGTGTTTGGAGTTTAGGAATTTATTTCACTTATCTACATTTTCCTTTCTAATGCACTAGATAATCAGTCACTAAGGCTCTAATCTTCATCGAAACTGTCATTTTCCAAAGAGAAAGTAGAACAACAAATTATTGTGATTTTGTGAATTTCCAAAGTAGAAGTTTACGGATCACCATAAGCTGGAATCCATAACATTGACTCCCAAATTAGCAAGAAAATTTTCCACCTTGTTTCCTTTGCAATATATGTGTTGAAATTTGATCTCCTTAACATATCCTTTATAGATATAATATCATTGATAATACCTCTCATAGTCTCGGCATTATCCCTAATATCCAGGAAAGTGTTGATGATTTTCAAGGAGTCACTTTTAATGATAAGGGACCACTAGAAGAATTCCTAACCATATCCATACCTTTAATAATTACAAGATATTTGATCTTATGATTATTTCCATTCAACCCAAATTGAAGGCACCATCTACAATAATATTAACAGAGGCATATCTGAGGGAGAACTATCAACCTAAAGGACATAGGTTTTCTTTCAAAGCCTCATCAACATTAAGCATCAACTAGTCTTTGAGAGGAGGACTCCAGAAAGTGATGGCTATAACAATAGTAAAGGAGGGGGGATGAAGTCAAAGTGAATACATAAGATTTATAATTAGCACTTTTACCTAGGTCAATCTTCTTTCTTATACTTGGACTAGAAGGAATTTTTAATGTTCTCTCATAGACTAGAAGTAATGAATCTAAACACATCTAAAGAACATGTAGAGTCGTTCTTAAAAATCCTTATATTTTGTTCTTTCCAGATACCCCATAAAGCATAAGGAATTATAGTATTCTAAGAAAGGGAAAGATATTAATTAATAAAAGAGAGGACCATTGAATGAGGACATCTTGAACAGATCTAGGTAAAGTACTGTAAACCCCAAATTTATAAAGGATAAGGTTCCAAATATGGTTGGAGAAAGGGTGTTGTAAGAAAAGATGGAAAGATATTTTATAGGCCTTTTCGACACAAGTTGCATCTGCTAGGCATAGAGAAACCATGAATATGAATATTTTCACCTAAGGGGATGACATCCTGTAGACACCTATAATTACGCCCAAGCAATTTAAATACTTAAATTGTGCCAATTATCCCCTTTCTCGCAAATCAACGACATATCGTCAAAGGAACTCGTTTTCCCTCATATCATCATTAATTAATTACACTAAGCTAATTAATTAAGTTTCATATCCAACAAATACCCTAATTAACGACCTTCCGTTAATAAATCACCTCTTCTATCTAGATTAATTAATTATTATTAATTAATTAGTCTTCCCCTTCATTTAACTAGTAAATCAATATTTAATTGATTTAATCCCTTTCTAATAGCCTAAATCGTACTAATATTCCTCTAATTATCTTCTATAAGCTTACACCTACCTATTAATTAATCACCTTTGATTAATTAAAATACCCCAAACTCCCATGACTTGCTAAACATGTATTAAACCCTTCTAAAGTAAGGTTACCTTTAATAAAACAACCTTATCCATTCCTAATCATGTTTTACCTTTATCCCACATTCATGAGAATGTGTTGAATCATTTATCCTTTGGGCTATATAAAGAGCCCTCCACCTACCTTTTTACTTACACCTAAACTTTCTAAGAGAGCAAATGCAAAGCATATAGCAAAGAGACTAAGAGCTTGCACCTTTCACTTTTGAGAGTTCATCATCTTGAAGAGTTAAGCCTCTTTCTTAAAGTTCTTGGGTCATATGGGAGGTGTCAAAAGGGTCTTGTAGCCCAACTTTGATTAGCCCCCATTCCTAGGTTCTTGGAATATTAAGGACAACTATTTTGATAGCCATGGAGATTACTTAGGTCCATTCATTTATTTATTGTTAGAGAATAGAGGAGTTTAGATATTTAGCATTGTTATTTTCAAAGTTTGTATTGATGAATGCTAGCATCTAACCCTTGTTTAATTCTTATCATGATGGTGTTTATGCTTTATTTTAGCTAAATTGCAGAACTATTTTAGGTGGTATTTATTGTTTCATTTGATTTATCATTAAGCAAAGTATACATGCACACATTTGGCACGCCCAGTGGGACTTACTCCATTGTCCTTTGCACTTAATTTCAAGTTTTTGTAGTTAAGTTTTATTTTTGGTTACTAACCCTCTTTTACACATGTTGATCTAACTTGTTTTTCTTAACATGTTTTGTTGAGTTTGCATGTGTTGGGTATTCCTTGTAGGTATGAAGGAAGTGAAGTGCTGTCAAAATTGGACTTGAGGGGAAAATTTCAAGATTTCTCCATGTTTTCATTTTTAGAGCTTACTTTTTCAACATTCTACATGCTAGTTTTGTCAATTTTTTGAAGATTTTAAATTCTTGAGCATGTAGATTAGTGTTTGATAGTGCTGAGTCTTCTATTTACATATTAATGTGGTGGGTTGCTGTCAAAATTTAATCTTGGTGAGAAAATTTCAAGATTTCATCATGTTTTTATTTTTTGAGCTTACTTTTTCAACATTTTACATGCTAGTTTTGTCAATTTCTTGAAAATTTTCAATTCTTGAGTATGTAGGTTAGTGTTTGATAGTGCTGAGTTTTATATTTGCATATTAATGTGGTGGGTTGCTATAAAAATTTAATGTTGGTGAGAAAATTTCAAGATTTCATCATGTTTTCATTTTTAGAGCTTACTTTTTCATCATTCTACATGCTAGTTTTGTCAATTTCTTGAAAATCTTAAATTCTTGAGCATGTATGTTAATGTTTGATAGCGTTGAGTCTTCTATTCATATATTAATGTGATGGGTTGTTGTCAAAATTGAATCTTGGTTAGAAAAATTTGCCAATTTTACATATTAAGGGACGTTTTTTTTTGACATTTTTTAAGTGCATGTCAAGTGCATACCCATGAGCATAAGAGCATATGCGTAACCCATCTTCCGAAGGCCATAACTTTTGCTCCCGACCTCGAAATGACTCCATTTTTTTTGCGTTGGAAAGGTATTGAAGTTAACTATGAAATGAAAATATAAATTTGGGATTTACACTTATAAAAATTACAGGTTTTTCTATTATTTTAAAACTGGTCATTTTCTAACATGTCTAATGTTTTGATGAATGTTGTATTTCCATGCTTACTCGATTTAGATCAAAGCGTGTGTATGATCTTCTCTTGCACCTTTTGGTGATATTGAGAATAAAAAACAACTTTGATCTATATCTTTTTAACATTGGGATTAAACTTAGAAATTTAATTATTCATTTTGCTTAAGGGAATGAACCTTTTACAAAGCATTTTTCAACGGTCCTTTGATTTGAAGTTTTTCATTTCTATATAGTTGGGATAAAGTTTGTGTATGCTATTCTCTTGCACCTTAGAGTGGTCTTGAGAATCAAAAGAAACTTTAGTCTTCATTTTATAACATTTGGTAAATTGGAAACTTCATCTTTCACTTTTGGTTTAAGGGAATGAACATTTATCAAAAATTTTGTATGGTCCATTGATTGAAAAGATTTTATTTACTTTTTAGTTGGATTATTTGTTGTGTATGATCTTCTATTGCATCCTTGGATGATCTTGAGAATCAAAAGCAACTTTTAATCCTCTTTTAAATAATGTGATTTTCTTGGAGAACTACTAACGCTTGAGTGCAGGACCTAAAAACGCTTGTCAAAAAAAGGAGGAATCAAAACGAAATAAAAAACTACTAATACAGTTGTTATACAGGTTTCCAAAAGGTGTTCAAGCAAACCACACCTAATTAAACAAGATAAAAAGAACAACATATTCAAAACACTGTATTGCAGGTTTCGGAAAAGGGTACGTCCCTCTCCGCTCAACTGGAACATAACCCCTTTGGCATAACGCCTTAAGCTACAACAATGGGGGTGGTTCCAGGAACCCCAAAGTAGTCCACGCAAGAGGGAACCTTGTGGACGAAACGGGAAGTGCTCCATACTACCTACTTGACTAGTGATTCCTTTGTGAGATAGAGTTACAGGTTGTCCGTTGTGGCAACCCCAGTGATAGTACACGTAGATGCACTAGTTGCCTACTGTTCTTAAAGGGGGTAAAGTAAAGCTGAGATACTCCCAAACTAGTCAGTGTGACTTTTTGGGTAAATCGTGCTCACTCGTGGCAACTTTGTAACACCTAGGGTGAGAGAACCACCTAGGAGAATATACTTTGGCCAGGAGCCCACTTTGACCACTTTAAAACAGTGTTGAGTTATGAACCTTCTTTTTGAGAAACGTGTGACGTATTACTTTCACCTAGTTTTTACTTGCCTTAGGGCAAGGCGAAACTCTGCCGAAGTAAGACTAGCATTTTTTGTCATTTTTTTCTTGATTTATTTCCTTCATATTCTTTTGACACTTTGTTGATCAAAAGAGGTGTGATTACCTTTGTGTTGCCATTCGACTGTTTCTCTCACTTTTATGTCCGTTTACGCCCATCCATGTTTGCGGCTGGGTTAGTTAAATGTCTAAAGTGAGTGGAGGCATTTTCACATCATTTGGTAGCCATTGTGATCTTGGTAGCCACGTCAATATCGTCATTGTAGTTAGGCATGGTTCATCACTGCGGACTTCCATAGAGGAGTTAGTTTGTTTGTCTCGTATCATTATAATTTCGATATTTATGTCTTGTTTCTTGTAAACTCGACATAAATACCTATATTGTACGGTTAAGTTACACACATTTTTAACTATTCCTAGCTATACTTTGAGTTTTTGTTTTGTTCAGTTTTATTATTACCTCGATTTCAAAAGGTGTTAGGAACTACCATTTGTGCGTGTTATATCAATAACACCTCGATATCAATACTCCACTTTCTTGCAAAGTGGGTTAACATATCTTGGTGATATTGTTGTGTCATTCACAAATCGTAATTGGCACTTTTTGAGATATAGATCTTAATCAGACTTGAGCTTTCTCATCGTATATCTTGATTGGGAGATTGCATTTAACTTCATGTATTTACTTACGTCTTTTTCATTCCTTTGAACTTGGCATAAGTGGAGACATCTTGTTAATCATCTGGTATCACAAATTACTTTGAAACGTAATCTAGGAGGTACTTCATTTGATTAGGTTTTGATACCAAACGATTGTTTCATTGGTGACTTTATCACTCTATCACATTGGTATTCTCACACTGTTAATTTACTCTTAACACGTACATCTTATGTTTCACTTAGGGGTAGACATTGAATTTTGAACAAATTTATAACTTACCTTAGTGAAATTTATCATGAAAACATGGCTCCCAAGACGCGTCTAGGGTTAAAGAAACAAACATATGAGGAACAACAGGCGCAAGCTTGGGAAACCTCTAACAGACAAGGGTCAAACCCATTTATCTAACACGATGTAGGACCACTATTTTCTGTAGAAAAGGAAACAAAAGAGATGGTCGATCATAGTGAAAATGAATTAGAATCACCACACGCAGAATTTGATTCTAACCCCACTCTACTAGATGAGTTTCTCCTTAGAAAAAAAGATAGATTTTTGGCACGGGTCATGGAATTAGGGGCCAAATTTCCCATTGAGAAGGAACCAATACTACAAACAAATGACACTACTAAGGAGGAACACCCCCTTATCAATATGGAAGATATTTTAATAGGCGGGCATGCTTCCACTTCTTACATAGGAAATGATAAAGTGGTAGGGCATAGAATACCCCTCATCAAAGTGCCACGAAGAAATAAGATAGAACATGAGACAAGGGAAGAACCTCCACAATACGAAGAGGAGGAACCTTTAGAAGAAGAAGACACAAAACAAGTCATAATCCAACAACAACTCAGTAACTTAAGCCGACAACTAGCTTTGCTTACTTTCCAAGTACAAAAAGACACAAATAAGAATGTTCAAAAGTCAAAGCCTAAGTTTAGGATCCACGAACTCCAGCGAGAAAACCAAGGAGAAGAAGACATGGGGTACCATCGTGTACACGTGCCCACTTCTCCCACTAGAGAACAATTGCTCACACAAGAAGTGCAATCTATGAAAGCAACTCTTGTGAGCATACAAGAGAGCAATATAGGGAGTATTAGGAAATACCAATACGAAGAACTATGCCCCTATCCTTTTAATAAGACAATGACCCTTCAACCCTTTCCAAAGAAATTTGATATGTCAAAGTCTGACAAATATAAAGAAAAGGGAGACCCAAGGGATCATGTTAAAGATTTCTACATGGCATGTCAAGAGGTGTCTTATAGTGATAATTACCTCATCAGAATTTTTCCTAAGAGTCTAGGAGGTCAAGCATTGGCATGGTTTACGCGCTTACCACGAGGATCAATTTTCACCTGGCCAGAATTGGTGAAAAGATTCGTGTGTCATTTCTCGTATAACATAGAGAGTGATGTCACTATGGCAGACTTGTGTGGCACAAAACAACGCCCAAATGAGACTTTCGCCAGCTTCCTCCAATGATGGAGAGGGATAGCTAGTCGCTTCCCTTGCGCTTTCCCTGAGAAGCAGTTGGTCAGTATTTTCATCCCTAATCTCAACCCAGATATAGCTTTCCACCTCCAAATGCATTGTGTCTGCACCTTTGAGGAGGTTATCGAGAAAGGGATTCAAATAGAAAAGGCTCTCATTGCCAAAGGCACCCTCAAAACCCAATCTAAAGACAACCAAAGTGTCAAACCCGTTGAAAAGCTGAAGATCTTTAACAAAAACAAAAATGTGGTGGGAGACGGAATCACTGATTCCAAATGTGTTCAAACGGTCCAAACCAGTCAACCTTTTAAACTGACCAAGGGCCCAATTCAACCACCACCAAAGTGACGAACATTCACCTCCCTCAATGAACCATTGTCTGTCATACTAAAATAGTTGGATGCGGCCCACATGATGACCTATCCTACAACGCAACCGTTTGTCCAACCGTTTGATGACAACACTCCTAAACCTTCATGGTATAAGGAGCATGATTACTGTGAAATGCATCGCGTTAACGGTCATAAAACAGACAAATGTTTGCGACTTCGCCACTATATTCAAGACCTCATTGACAACGGGGAGATAGAGGTGGATAACCCTAGCCACATGCAAAAACCTAACGAGAAAATGGGGATTTATAAGGAACCATTCCCCAAGCATGATAAGTCGGAAAAGGCAAAACCGGATCGGGGGGAGTCATCCCAAACCTATAAATCCACGAATTACTTGTATACCAAGAGAGATAACAATCATTACGATTCACTTATCGGATGTATTCACTCCCCTACTGACCGTGTCAATACCATCTGGATCAAGGGAAAGGATTGCACTGCGGTAACAAGGCGTGCCCGCCTAGTGATTCCAGAACCCTCTCTGTTGACCCCGCAAACAAGTAAATATAACCTTTTAGAACAACTTGAGAAGACACCTGCTAAGATCTCGATCTTAGATCTTCTCAAGATATCCAATGTGCATAAGGACATTTTGTATCAAACTCTTCAGGGGTCGGGAGTGCCTTTAGAAGTCGATCCTGCATACCTTCAAGCTGCGGTGGCAAATATTGCACCCAGTGAGCATCTCACTTTCAACCATAGGGAGGTCCCTACCGAGAATCCTACACATAATCTTCCCTTATACATTAAGGTAGTTGTTACCCGCAGGAAAATCAAACGGGTGCTTGTGGATAACGAATCTGGATTGAACATCTGCACGCTTAAATTAGTCAAACAATTGGGACATACGGAAGAATATCTTGAGTCCCATATCATCACTATCACCGCATACGACAACGCGGAAAGAGATTCAGCAGGCACCATTACGCTACCAATGGAGGTGGGCCCCACTTGCCATCAGACAAAGTTTCACATCTTATACTTGGAACTTCCATATAATATGCTTCTAGGCCGACCATGGATCCATGCCATGCAAGCAGTGCCATCAACATTTCATCAATGCATCAAGCTGAAGCATGAGGGACATACAGTAACAATACCAGGAGACTCAGATCCCTTTGCTCATTGTAGAGCTCTTAATAGCTTTTCACGAAAGGGTACATACGCATGTCCCTCCACAGATATAGTTGTCCCTCTTCATTCTGAGGCCATGGAATCTCGAGTAGATTCAAATTCTCTTAGTTCTTACACTCATGGGGCATCTACTTCAACATCTCCATTTAATTCATGGGAGATGAAAATTATAGAATATGGTTGTGGGGAGTATAATGTACAACAAGCGCTCTTGGTTTCTGACCTCTCCTTATCGCCCAAGACTAGAGGTCGACCCAACTATCACTTCAGGAGACCTAGAGAGGAACATACTATTGGGTCGTTCCTACCTGGAGGCTTGTTAGCTGAGGAAAAATTACTTGATCCACCTACTACTTGGGTCCCTGAGGACACTCAGCCATCTTGTTATCAAACCCTGGAATATGAAAAATCTAGCAGAATGATGTACTCCATGGGCTACAAAGGCCTAGGATGTGGGAGGAATGAATAAGGACAAAGAGAACCAGTCCCTCTTCCACATTTCAAAATAGAAAGATATCGCATTGGGATTCACCCTTATGGAGCACACCACAACGATCAAGATGTGACTTGTTCTGAGCATGAGGATAGCTCTGATTATCTAGACAGTGATACGGATTCCTGTTGTAGCCAATACGAGGATCTGGCCTCCATGAACCTTTTCATGAATAATGTTGTCCTAACCATCACCCCCAATGAACCAACCCTTGACCTTGTATACCCCTCCCTTGTTGAATGGGACCAACAACGTCACGTGCCACTAGATTTATTTGAGAATGACGAGGCTATTGCAGAGTTCATGGGCATAAGGGATACAATTCCCATTGGAGATCACAAGAAGGGTTTCTTTATCGACTTAGACACCTGCACCTACTTCGGCGAGGAGGCTAAACTTCGTGGTCAGCAAAGTTTAAAGAAAAGTGAGGGCAAGAGTTCTAAAGAAAAGCCTCGGAAAAAATCAAAGTCCAAGTCACACAGTGAAAACCTCTTTGAGGCATTGGCTGACAAACAAATAATAAAATCAAAGGACAAAAAAAGTGACCACACCAAGGATGAAAATCTTGTAGAGACATCCTTGGATGAAGATCTCAACCTACCTCCCGATCCCACACGTATGGAGGATTTATCAAAATTGTTAGTTGAAGAAACCATTGATGTCAGTATTGGTACTGAAGAAGATCCCAAGATAGTAAAATTGGGAGCATCACTCTCAGCCAGAGAACAAAAGACATTCACTATGCTACTGCGAGAGTTTATTGATGTGTTCACATGGTCTTACAAAGACATGCCCGGCTTAGATCCAACTTTGGTCGTGCATAACTTGGTTGTGCACACAGATGCTAAGCCTATCAAATAGAAGCTTCGAAAGATGCACCCAAGAGTGGCCTTGTTAGTTAAAGAAGATTTGGAAAGGTTGCTTGCAACAGGATTCATCAGGCCAATTGATTATTCTGAATGGATATCAAACATTGTTCCTATCCAGAAGAAACTTATTGGTATCTGAATTTGCACAGATTTTAGGGACATCAATAAAGCTTGCCCTAAAGATGACTTTCCGCTGCCCAACATTGACATGATTGTTGACTCAACCGCAGGGTATGAAATGCTATCACTTATGGATGGATTTTCGGGTTATAATCAAATTAAGATCGCTGAGGAAGACCAACACAAAACATCTTTCACAACTCCTTGGGGCACCTTCTGTTATTAGGTGATGCCATTCGGCCTTAAGAATGTGGGAGTAACTTATCAGCGGGCCATGATAGTAATATTTCACGATATGATTCATGACATCATGGAAGACTATGTAGACGACATCCTAGGAAAGTCCAAAACAAGAGAGGAACATCCTATCATTTTGCGGCGTATCTTTGAATGCCTACGTGAATACAAAGTCAGGCTAAATCCAAAGAAGTGTGTCTTTGGTGTGCTATCTGGGAAACTATTAGGCTTCATCATGTTAAGACAAGGTATTGAGGTAGACCCTGCTAAAGTATCTGCCATCACAGAAATGCCTCCACCTGAGAATATCAAGCAACTGTGTAGCTTGCAAGGGAAAATTCAAGCCATTCGCCGCTTTATCTCCCAGCTTGTAGATAAATGTCACTCATTCACTCATTTGCTTAAGAAGGACATCACTTTCATCTGGGGACCTGAGCAATAACAAGACTTTGCTTTGCTTAAACAGTACCTGGCTAATCCACCTGTCCTCATGCCTCCCACTCCGGGAGAACCACTTTTGCTCTATATTTCTACTACGTAATATGCTATTGGTGCACTGCTTGCCCAATATGACCTTAGTCATAAAGAGAAAGCAGTGTACTATCTAAGTCGCACCCTCATCACCTATGAATGTAATTATCCTCAGATTGAGAAGGCTTGCTTGGCTGTTGTTTTTACCTTTCAGAAACTTCGCCATTACCTGCTAAATACTAAGACCAAGCTCATATCCAAGGTCGACCCACTCAAGTATTTGTTGTGCAAACCCACCCTCACAGTTAGAATGGCTAATTGGATCATTCTACTCAGTGAGTTTGATATAGAATTTGTCCATCAAAAATCAATTAAAGGACAAGTACTTGCTGACTAGCTAGCGGAAGCACCTTTGCAAAGCACAGAACCTTTGAGTCTGGATCTGCCAGATGCATCTTTGCTCTACATTGAAGAATCTATTGTATGGCAGATACATTTAGATGGATCTTTTACGTTTCATGGTTTAGGTGCAAGAGTGGTCCTTATTACTCCTTCAGGTGATCATATACCACAGGCTTTCCACCTGGCCTTCCCTTGCATGAACAACATTGCGGAATATGAAGCACTCATTGCAGGGATGAAGCTAGCCATCAAGTGGAATATTCAACATGTGAAGGTTGTAGGTGATTCACAGCTAATCATCAAACAGGTTAATGATGAGTATAAAGTTAAGGACTACAAGATCATACTTTATAAGAAGTTGGTGGAAACTCTGAAGGAGTATTTTTTACGCATTACCTTTGAGCTAATCCCAAGAGCATAGAATAGATCGGAAGATGCTATGGAAACGGTGGGATCTATGCTTCATATTCTGCCAGGGAACAATGATATGCCATTCTTCGTAGAAAATCTATGCCAGCCCGCGTATGACATGCCAGAATCTTGCTTGGCTTGTGAGGTTGTTGGTCCCCATTTACTATGGTATGAGCCCATTTTCACCTATCTTAAGGACAGTACATTCCCTCCCGAAATCTCCTGCTCTGAAAAGCAGAGCCTAATTCACCAAATAGCCCATTACACCATGTTAGGAGGTACACTTTATAGTCATGGCTACGATGGGAATCTGTTACGTTGTCTGGATGTGCCGGAGTCAATCCAGGCAATTAAAGAAGTACACGAAGGAGTATGCGGAGCACATACAAACGGAATGGTCTTGGCTAAGAAACTGTTAAGAGTAGGTTACTATTGGCCCACCATGGAAATTGATTGTTGTAATTATGTTAGAAAATGTGTGCTATGCCAAAAGTATGGAAATTTCATCCATGCTCCATCGCAACCATTGCAACCAATCACTACCCTGTGGCCATTCTCCAAGTGCGGACTTGATCTAATAGGGAAGCTTACTCCTACCTCATCTGATGGTCATACACATATCATCACAGCTATAGAATACTTCACAAAATGGGTGGAGGCTGTCCCTTTAACCTATGTCACAGGAGCACAAATTTCTAAATTCATCATGAATCACATTATTTGCCGATATGGTATCCCTGCAGCCATTGTCACAGATAATGGGAAGTCATTTAAGAACAAAACTGTGAAAGGTCTTTGCCAACGGTTCCAAATCAGATTGAAATGGTCCACGCCATATTACCCTCAGGGTAATGGACAAGCTGAGGCAACAAATAAGACTTTGGTAAGGATAATGGAGAAGATGGTTAGCAAAACTGGTTGAAACTGGCACCTACAAATCCACCCAGCCCTCTGGGCCTACCGAACATCAATTCACACTCCTACGGGTGCGACGCCATATTCCCTTGTGTTCGGGACAGAATCTATCATCCCTTTAGAGATTGAACTCCCATCCCTACGAATTTCTTTTCGGGTCTATTTGGATAAGGATGAAGATTACCGAGTGGCAAGATTGGCTGAGTTAGAGCTCCTGGATGAGAGGTGCATTCACGCTCTTAATCACCTGAAAGTATATCAACACAGAATCTCCCGCAACTACAACAAGAGAATCATCCCTCGCCAGTTTGAGGTGGGTGATTTAGTTATGAAGAAGAACCAGTTCAATACCAGAGCAGAGCGAGAAAAGAAAGGGAAGTTCGAACCACACTGGTTAGGACCCTATGTCATAGTTGCCAAGTATGGCACAGGGGCATACAAGTTGGCTCACCCCAATGGTGATGAGCTCCGGGAGCCCATGAATTCCATGCATCTTAAGAGGTTTTATGCCTAAACATGGCACAAGAAAGTCATAAAAATCACAAAAAAATATAAAAATCAAAAAATCAAAAAATCAAAAAAATCAAAAATCAAAAACATAAAAAAAAAGAAAAAGAGAAAACAGGTCGTCCACTAGTGAAAACCACGCAATTATGGCACTTTGGACAAGTCCTTGGGTGAAAACCGGTTTCCGGTGCCTCGGGAGGATTCGTTGTTCACAAGCATTTTGTATTAGAAGGGTAGTTGTCTTTGTCTTGGACCTGGTTCTACCTTCGAGTTTCCTTGTGCACACCATCTAGTCCAGCCTTGATCCAGCTTTGCCTTCTATTTTTCTGTAAGGGACGTGGTCTTTTGTTATTTCCCATCTTGCACTAGGGGCAACTCAATGACTTCACCTTCTTGTTCATAAGCGCGTGGCTTCTGCCCTTGTATATTCCCCACCTAACGCTGGGGGCATCCATGCTTTCTTGGTTACCTACACATAGCTTTGGAAAACTGTTAAAAAACACAAAAATAAAAGAAAATTGTTTCACAAAACACAAAAACAATAGAAAATTGTTTCACAAAACACAAAAACAATAGAAAATTGTGTCACAAAACACACAAACAATAGAAAATTGTTTCACAAAACACAAAAACAATAGAAAATTGTTTCAGACAAAACAAAAACAATAGAACATTGTTTTAAGAAAACAACAAAAACACTATATATATATATATATAAATCTAAAAACAAGGCAAAATTTTTCAAAAAATTCCTAAAAAGTAAAACACCCTACAAAATGGTAACTTGCTTCTTACGGCTAAAACTTGTGTCTTGCACATTGTATTTTCTCCATATCCTGTTGGTTTGTCTCACATCTTCCCCGATTAATACGACTCGTGGATCACTGGATTCACAACCATTCACAAAAGCTAGCTGCTTGCTTCGTCTGTACTCTGGGGCACTTTTGGTTGCCTGGTGCTGTTTCATTGTGCACAAATACTTTTCATGGACCCCGTGTCCATTTTCATTTCCCCTTGCATGTATCCTTGCTTGGGGCATCATTTTTAACCCTTGTCGTCAATCACGAACTTGTGGATCTCTTCAGCACTGATAACAAAACATTTGTACAACTGTCTTGACCGTTGTTGGGTTAGATATGTGTGTTCATACTTGTTTTCCCTGTTATATTGCATTATTGTATGTTGCATGGAGTTGGTACTTTCAGCAATGGACAATTGTTCGTAGTATGGCTTTTCATGTCATTCTACCTTTGTCGTATGCCTATATTTTTCATAAGGACCGATGATGTAGTTCCTATGGCAATATGATGACATCAAATTTTTTCCAAACAAATAAGCAGCTAGAGGCTAAGCTCTTCTCTCCCCTCATCCATATTTCTTCTACACGACTTCCCTTTCACCCCTAATTCTCCCTCTCCTCGGGGCATCCTGCCTCGTCCCCATTCTTCTGCCTACTTCTCATATTTTTCGATCGTCGATCGACTTCCTTCATCACCCCATCGACACTCAAGGGGGCATCTCTCCCTCCTACTAATTTTTCTTCTATCTCTTCAAAATCTTTTCTGTCTACTATCTTTAAAGTGGCATCACTTACGCCACCCCAAAGAGGGGCAAATGTAGACACCTATAATTACGCCCAAGCAATTTAAATACTTAAATTGTGCTAATTATCCCCTTTCTCGCAAATCAATGACATATCGTCAAAAGCACTCATTTTCCCTCATATCATCATTAATTAATTACACTAAGCTAATTAATTAAGTTGCCTATCCAACAAATACCCTAATTAACGACCTTCCGTTAATAAATCACCCCTTCTACCTAGACTAATTAATTATTATTAATTAATTAGCTTTCCCTTTGATTTAACCAATAAATCAATATTTAATTGATTTAATCCCCTTCTAATAGCCTAAATCGTACTAATATTCCTCTAATTAGCTTCTATAAGCTTACATCTACCTATTAATTAATCACCTTTGATTAATTAAAAAACCCCCCAACTCCCATGACTTGTTAAACATGTATTAAACCCTTCTAAAGTAAGGTTACCTTTAATAAAGCAACCTTATCCATTCCTAATCATGTTTTACCTTTATCCCACATTCATGAGAATGTGTTGAATCCTTTATCCTTTGGGCTATATAAAGAGCCCTCCACCTACCTTTTTATTTACACCTAAACTTTCTAAGAGAGCAAATGCAAAGCATATAGCAAAGAGACTAAGAGCTTGCACCTTGCCCTTTTGAGAGTTCATCATCTTGAAGAGTTAAGCCTCTTTCTTAAAGTGCTTGGGTCATATGGGAGGTGTCAAAAGGGTCTTGTAGCCCAACTTTGATTAGCCCCCATTCCTAGGTTCTTGGAGCATTAAGGACAAATATTTTGATAGCCATGGAGCTTACTTAGGTCCATTCATTTATTTGTTGTTAGAGAATAGAGGAGTTTAGATATTTAGCATTGTTAGTTTCAAAGTTTGTATTGATGAATGCTAGCATCTAACCCTTGTTTAATTCTTATCATGATGGTGTTTATGCTTTGTTTTAGCTAAATTGTAGAACTATTTTAGGTGGTAGTTCTTGCTTCATTTGATTTAGCATTAAGCAAAGTATACATGCACACAATATCAGTTGTTGCAGTCATTACTTTCATATTTTAATAAAATATCCATATTTAATTAAATCAAATAAGGAAATAATTCATAGATAATGAATATTAAGATCTGAATACCCATCATTCCATATTCAGACATAGATATCTTTGTAATCCATATGAAATTTTCCATTAAAACCACAATTCATATCATAACATAGAAGTTGAGTACATTACAGTCCATTACATCAATGCGCTAAACCTATGCACACTCCTACAGAATCAAGAACACACCTACATCATGATCTCTTCTGCTCTTCACTAACTATTCTCTTCTCTCTCCAACTTAGACTCTCCAGAACCCTAAAACTATAGAACTGGTCTAACAAATATGCACTACATACACACACACACACACACATATGGTGGGGAATTTCCCTTCACCACTTGCTTGCACTTTCCTAATAATAGGCGTGCTTAAAAATAAATTGCATGCTTTTACGAATTTTTCTTTACAACTGTTCAAGCTATAAATATCTTGCTTTAATTCCTATTATTAGCTCGTTACATGCGTTGTCTTTTAACTTTCATTGTTTGTGCTTTATTATCCTTTTCTTAGCCATTAATTCATCTTTCTTTTGTCTATTTTGTGACTTTTCTCGAGCAGCACTCTAACTTATACTTTTCTATTTATAGTTGTGTTTGGAAATTTGGCTAAGACCCAAATTTTTTCTATATGTGCACAACACCACATGTTGACATGTCCCTTCATGGTGCATGTGCCTCCACAAACTCATTTAATCTTGTATTCTTCTATTGTGTGCATGCTTCTGTGCACCATTCCAACTCCCACACATGGCTAGTACTGAGCCATTTTCTCATACCAACCCACTTCCCAAATATTCCTTATTTAGGTCTATCATCCTCATCCTTTTAGTCTCCAAATAATTCTTTATTTGGGTCTTTTCTTTCATCTCTTCTCGAAAATCCTTAAATTTCCCTTATTTGGATTTCCCATTATTCTCAATCATTTCCAAATACTTCTCATTTGGACCTATATTTCACTTCTTTCATTTGATCTCATTTCATTCCCTTGGAATTATAATTTTCCCATTTGAGTCTTCCTTTTTTGAAATCATCAAACCTTTCTCCATTCATATTTTCTCTCATGTTGAATTTATCCCCATTTCATACTAGTCTTAAACCATTGGATCAATTTCCCAAAGTTTAAGATCTCATTCTCCTTTTCACATTAGGTTTTGAATTGTGGGTATCCATGTCCTTGCTCAAGCATTTTCATTTCATGAATTACATCTTGAAATTGTTACATCTACCTTGTCTTGATAAATTCCTTCCCATCTCATCTTTCATCAAGATTTAATCTTGTCATCCTCCTCTTACGTCCTTTAGTTCAACACCATCCTTGTTGAACTATACATGTTCATTTGTATTGTGTCTTTAATTTGAAAACCCCTTCGTTAAATTCTAGACATCTTCATCATCTTTTTTCTCAACATTTACGTTGTCAACACTCGAGTCTTAACCCTGTCATCACTAAATTATCTTCCTTTCTAACATTCACTTTATTAAAATTTGATTACTTTCGAAATATTAACCCCTGTTCCTTTCTAGCATTCACTTTTCTATAGGTTGAGTGTAATAAAATCTTAATCACAAAATCATATTCCCATCTAGTATTTACTTTGCTAGAGGTAGAGTACATTAATAATTTTTCTATCCTCACTCTTCCATTCTAGCATTCAATTTTCTAGAGGTTGAGCATGTTTTAACCTTCATCTCTATAATCCTCCTACCATATAGCATTCACTTCTCTAGAGGATGATCAATTTCAATTGTAAAACCATCTTCCACCTTGACATTCACTTTATCAAGGGTTGAGTTTATCATCACTTTCGTATGTTTCTTCCTTGACATTCATTTTTTAAGGGTTACGTTATCCCATTATTCCAAATTCCTTTTCCATCTTAGCATTCACTTTGTTAAGGGAAAATTTATCATTAAACCTAGTTGCAAAATCCTCTTCCATCTTAGCATTCACGTTACTAAGGGTTGAGTTATCATTCACATCTATTTTTTTTGCCCCCTTCCCTTTTGAAAATGATGGGAAAAATACGTAGAGACTATAGCCCTTTTGGAATAACTTAAAATGTCTAAAATCCTTTTGGAAATTTTGATAGTGAGATGACCAAAACCTTGAGGATAATCAAAATAATATTTCTCCTGAAGAACAATCCCACGTTGAAAATATATTATGCAAGAAAAAAGAACAATTTTTGCATCGTCTCCTTGAGATGGGAGAAAATTACCTTTTGAATCTAATGAGGATGTTTTAAGAAAATTACTTGGAAAACCAAAAACCAAAAAGGGTAACCCATTCGTGTCAAATAACGATGATGATGGGTCTGGCCCTAAACACTCAAATAATGAGGATAAAGGAAAATCCACCTCAAACAATGATAATGATGAGGGATCGATCCCAAGCAAGTCAAATGCTGGCAACATAGGAAAACTTAATTATTTGATTCTCGATCCCAAAAAATAATTAGTTGATCAAATTAACACAATTACAAAATAACTCGTCCTTCTATATTCAAGAGTCGCTAGTGACACAAACGACAAAGAATCCAAGAAAACTAGTGATGACTCATCTAAGAGCCATACTACACTTAATAGAGAACACAAATCATAAGAATGATGGTTCATCATCTATCTTACAAAATGACTTGCCATTTTCTTGTGAATGACAACTAATGAAAGACATTATCTCGGGTATGCAAAACTAGCGTAAACAATTCAACTTTAATAAATTGTGTCCTCACCCCTTTGATAAGGACATCTTACATGTACCTTTTCCTAAATAATTTGAAACACCCAAGTTTGATAAATATAAGGGAAAGAATGACCTAAGAGAGCACATCAAGGATTTTTTCACAACTTACCAATAAGTGGCATATAGTGATATCTTCTTATTGGGTATCTTTGCACAAAGTCTAGAGGACAAACCTTGGACTATTTTTACACCTACCCAAGGGTTTTATCCATACTTTTGCGGGCCTCTTAGAGAAGTTCGTTAAACATTTTTCATTCAATATACACTCTGAAATAACCATGATGTACTTGTGCAATGTTAAACAACGTTCCAATGAAACCTTTTCTTAGTTCTTACAAAGATGGCATGGAATACAAACCTAATTCCCATGATCAATTCTTGAAAATAAACTAGTGAGTATTTTTGTTCCAAATCTCACTAACAAACTATCCTTTCACATGAAAATGCACTATCTCAATAATTTTGAGAAAGTTATTAAGAAAGGATCACAAATAAAAAAATACCTTATCGCCAAGGTTTGATCAAACCTCACTCAAAGGATAGTCGGCACCATAACAACAATAACAATATATCTCACAATAATAGATCTAAAAATATTAATTGAAACCACAACATTGTCAATGATAGTTTCATAGATTTCTAAAATGTTCACAATGTTCAAAACAATTAGGCCAAGCCTAACAAAGAAAAACAACCTCTTGTTGTTTCAACTAAAGAGGTTTCCTCATCTTGTGACTCAAAATGACATTGTTTCACTCCTTTGGGAGAACCTCTCTCAAGTTTCCTATGAAAAATTTCCAATACAACATGGTTACATATCCTATTACAATATCTTGGGTTGAAGGAAAAATTAAATGTACTTGGTATAAAGTCGACACTTGTTGAGACTTCCATTGCATCGACGATCACCAAACCGATTGATGTGTATGTTTACATCACTATATGCAAGACCTCATCGACAATGGGGATTTTTCTGTTGAATAACCTTCAACAAATAAAACACTAAATGCATATCTCAAAGTTTTTTCAAACCCATTTCCTAAACACAGTGTTCATAGTGAAATGCTAACAAAGGCCACTCCAATAACATTTATTTCAACTTAATTTTTTCATTTATTGAGGAAGTACCTCCTACAATCACCACCATCAAATTTAAACCTTTGAATAATGCCATGACCACATGTTAAAATAAAAGTTGGGTTCCCACAGAAAATCAACCATCTATGTCTTCTACAGAGCCTCAAGTGTCTAAACCCTCAACTCCCTCAAATCAAAGGTCAACCTCCAATGTTAAATCTTTAACCTCTGGTTAGTATGACTTAATAAAATAGTTAGAAACCACACCTACACATATATCTGTAATGGAGCTATTAAAATACTCACCTAACTTTAAGGACATCCTCACTCATGATCTCCACAAAGCGCATGTTCTCGTAACCCTTAATGTTCAACAATTCCAAGCTATGGTTTCCAACCTTTCGTTTGAAAGTCCCATTTTGTCTTTTATCCCTCACAATATGTTGAACCCCAAACTTCTTAATAACCCTTTGTACATCAAACCCTACATAAAAACCCATAAGTTCAAAATAGTTCTTATAGACAATGGAATATCCCTTAACATATGCTCTATGAAAATGCTACATTGCCTTAGTCATACAGAGGAAGAATTAGATGCCAATGTCATTACCATTCATGGTTACAAAAATACCAAGTGACAATCCTCTGGTACTATCACCATTCTTATACAAGTTAGCCCCCAATTTTTTGACACCCTTTGTCATGTCATGGATGTAGAAACATCATATAACCTCCTTCTGGGTAGACCTTGGATACACATGATGCAAGTTGTACCCTCCACCTTCCATTAGTGTATAAAATAATCCCATAATGATAAATATTTCATCATGCTTGTTGATGATAAAATATTTAATTACTATAAACTCCTAGAAGCAAGGTATAATGCATCTAATTACTGTCCATCTACTGATATAATAGCCAAACCTATGTCATCCCTATTACTAGCAACCACATTGATCCTGAAACATTATTGCACTCTCATGCCTTTGCATCTTTTTCAGAAGCATATGCACCTAATACATCACTTGAGATTAAATTCTCTCATAAATTTATTTGTGAGTACACACTTGAAAATGCATTTCTTATTGGCCAACTCCCATTATCGCCTTGTAGTTATAGGTTCCCTAACGCTCCTTAATTAAAATAACCTCTAGTTTACTATTTGGGAAGTACTCTTTGGAGATGATACACATATTTATAATATTAACACATTCAAGTATCTGATGACTCTTAGCTATAAGAGGATTGGATGGTTGAATGCTACGAATCCACTTATTATAACAAGGTAGATAAAATGATGAAAAATATGAATTGGAAAGGGAGAGGAATTGGTCCATAAGGGAAAGGCACTCTTGATCCTTTTGTAATTCAGTATAATCTCTACATGCATGGTCTAGGATATAAAACATTTGAGAAGAGGACCATAGTATTCGATGTATTAACTAGTGATGAGGAATAAGATTATGAAGTTAAGATCATATCCACACATATCCTATTTGAGAACCTGTTATCACCGAATCACAACACCCCTGTTTATACAAGTGCATATACTTGAACTCATGATGTTATTGGATAACATGGGTACTATCTCCAAGTTGTGAGACTTGTTACTTGAGATAGACCTCTAGAGAAAGCTGGTTCTTGCTCCTAAACTACCTGCCACAATCTACTTTAATGTAGGGGAAATTAACTATTCTAATCTAAATTTCCAAGGGACCAGGGAGAGAGAATGCATAAAATGAAATCCTACACTAAAGCGGTGATACACCAGAAAGGGAGGGTGTGAGAGTAGTCTCCAAATGCATGAAATACAGAGCCAAAGTGCACACTAGAAGAGGTGATGACAGTTCTCCATAATCTAGCAAAATGCATTCACAACAATATTCCAAGCATACACAATGATAATGGATCCCTAAAAGAACATAATAATAGACACAATATTCTTGTAATCAAGGTTGAAGGGGCAAGAAGAATGCAAGAGAACACAGCAGGGGAAGATATATCCACAAACTGATATTTTATTGCTTCATGATATGCATAGTTCAATCTATTACAAGATAAGGGCCTGGATCACCATGCAAGGATTCCACTTCAAGGTCCTACATCACATTGGCTTCACAAAGAAATTTTGACAGAGCTTTTCTATCTGAAAACTCCCCCCTTTTACAATGAGCCCAACACTCCAATTTATAGAAAAATGAGAAGGGAAAGAGAAGGGAAAATGGAAATCCCGAAATCTGTCCTTCAAATACCTGTAAGAGGCATTAAATGGAGTAAAATGATTATATATTACTTGTAAAATGCTTCCCATACTGTCCCAGGTGCTGCAGTAGAAAAAGAATGATGACCATGCCTCTTAATTGCACTCCCAACCACCAAAATAAAACACTGTTACAGATCCAGCCACGTTTTCTTAAAAATATCGATCAATATCTCATCAAATCCAAAATTTATTGATTACTGTGCGTTGGGCTCGGAGCCATGATTCCAACGGTACCAATTTTGTGTGATTTCGTTGAGAAATGCAAAAGTTATGGCCTTCTGAGTGCGGGCAGCTATTTTGGGTCTGGCAGGCGTTTTTTGTCATTTGACGGGAATGAGCATTAACTGACTGGAGCCGAATATGTTTCTTTTATTTAAATATATCTACCCTCATTAAAAATAAGAAATTTTTTTTGGCGTAGAGGACGTCGTGCTCGTTCCAGAAAGTCCAATTTTGTGAAAATCGGAGCTCGAAGTCAAAAGTTATGGCCGTTTGAAGTTTCACGGGTCAAACGTTGACTTTTCTTCTTTGCCTTCGGCCGCTTCGGCTTTCCACGTCCCTTGTGTCCCACACGTACCTTTTTCCCGGATGTCCCAGACGAAAATCTCCTACTTCGGCCGAATCAGCCTTCCTTGTTCCTGTTTGAGGTGAAGACACATGGCGAGATTCCATTCGTTGGCGGTTCTTTCAGCTTTTCACATCCCTTGCGTACTTTTGGCCCAACTGTCCTAGACGAAAGTCCCCTGTTTCATCTGAATCAGCCGGTTCACGTCCTCCGTGTACTTTTGGCCCGGATGTCCCAAACCGCGTGAAAACAAAACTTGACGATTTTTTCCACCTTCGGCCGTTTCAGCTTTTCACGTCCCTCGCGTCCCAACGTCCCAACTGTCCCGTGGACCGCCTGGGACAAAAATGTCTAACTTAGCCAATTTTCTTTCTTTTCAGCCCCAAGCTTGGTATAACAAACCTCAGTTCAACCCGAACTAGTACGACCCGAGCCCTTCAGACCCGAAATGCCTCAAAACAGTCCTGCAACCTTATTTTTGCATTTTTGCATTTTTTCTAACTCATTGGGATTTCTTCTTGGATGGGAGAGTTAGGAAAAATCCGAGGGGACCTTGAAAAACATGATTTTAGGCTTTGAATCAATCTACTTTCTCGAGACTGAATAATTTGATGCATGTTATCAAAATTACCTTCAGGGGTGAATTTTGGATAGCAGAACCTTGCAAAAACTACCATTTGTCTCGAACATTTATCTATCAGCACCCTTGATGTTGTTTTCCCTTCCATCATTGATTAGGACCAACAAATTCATGTTTTCATAGACCTATTTCAAAATGATGAGACCATCTAAGAGTTTCTCGAGGCTCGAGATCATATCCTCATGTCAGATCACAAGAAGGGTTTTGATATTAACATTGATGCTACTACTTATTTCGGTGAGGAACTTGAAATTTCTACTCCAATAATAAAAGAAATTACAAAAAATAAAAATAAAAATCATATCTTGCATAGTGAAAACCTTTCTGAGGAGTTATGCGAGCAGTAAGAAATGAAAAAGAAAGAAAAAAAGGGACGTATCTCCTAGTGAAATCCTTTCAGAGGCACTAGAGAGGATATTCTGAACCAGAAATATCTAATGATCTACAAAAACCTACAATGTAATTTTAAGATGATTACACTTCAAATTTGTTGGTGGAAGCGATAACAACTATCAACATCATGACAAAGGACCACCCTAAAATGCTACATCTTAGTGTTAATCTCTAAGAAACTAAAATCAAATCCTTCACGGAGCTTCTAATATAGTTTCAAGATATCTTTTCTTGGTCTTATAAGGATATTCCAAACGTAGAACTTTCTCTTGTGGTTCATCACCTAGTGGTGCACCCAGATGCCAATCATGTTAAGTAAAAGTTACGTAAAATGCATCTCAAAGTCATATTTCTTGTCAAGGTTAAACTCCAAAAAATGCTAGATGAAGGATTCATACAGTCTAATGAATATTCATATTGGATATCCAACATGGTACCGGTTGCAAAAAATACCCCTATAATTCAAATTTGCACAGATTTTCATGACATTAATAAGGCATGTCCTAAAGATGAATTCCCTTTTCCCAATATCGACATGATCGTTGATTCTATTACAGGCCACAAGTGTCATCTCTTATAGACAGTTTCTCAGGTTATAAGAAAATTCAAATTTCTAAAGAAGACCAGCACAAGACTGCCTTCACAACCCTATAGGGGAAATTATGTTACAAGGACGTTCCTTTTGGCCTTAAAAAACGTTGGTGCTACCTAGTAACATGTCATGACTATCATTTTCCACGACCTCCTTCGCAACATTATGTAGGAATATGCCCATGATATCCTTGTAAAATCAAAGACTATATTTTATCATCTAACAGTTCTTAGGTGCATCTTTGAGAGATTAAGGGAATACAAGGTTCACCTTAATCCAAAAAAATATGTCTTTGGTGTCACCTCGAGTAAACTTATGGGATTTATCGTCTCACAAGGGGGAATAAAAGTGGACCCTACTAAAGTCCAAACCATAATGGATATGCCACCTCCTCAGAATCTACATCAGTTAGGAGGATTATAGGGTAAGATATGGTCTATTCGATGTTTCATCTCTTAACTTGTAGAAAAATGACATTATTTCAACTAATTACTTAAGATTGATTTGCAATTCAAATGGACACAGGACTGTCAAGACTCTTTGCCAATTTGAAAGAATATTTTTCCACTCCGCCAATACTCATGTCGCAAGTACAAGAAAATCCTATGTTGTTATACACTTCTGCAACAGAACATGCCATTGGGGCATTATTGGTAGAATACAATGATAAGCATCAGGAACAAGCTATGTATTACTTGATCAAGACCTCTTCTTGAGCATTAAACTAAGTACTCACCAGTTGAGAAATATTACTTAGCAGTCATGTACACTTTCCAAAAGTTGTGACATTACTTATTAAATCATACTACCAAGATCATTGAAAATTTTGTCCCTCTCAAATATCTACTGTCAACACTAGTGATAATGGGACGAATGTCCAGCCCTATTGTGCCCCTAAGAGAATTTGATATTGATTTTTTTTTAATAAAAAGGCTATAAAATGTCAAGCATTAGTAAATCAATCGGCCACAATGCTGCTACATGGTTCACAACCTCTAAATGTTGAATTTCCATATGAAGACATGTTATTTGTCGACACAGTCTCCTTGTGGAATCTATTATTTGATGGATCTTGCAGCATCCATGGTTAAGGAGCTAAAATTATCCCACATACACATGATTGGGATATCATTCTTGAATCTTATCACATCATCTTCCCTTGTACAAATAACATAGTTGATTATGAAGCATTGATAATAGGATTAGGCTTCGCCATCTCCTTGCAACTACAAGAGTTGATGGTCTTTGGTGACTCCATTATCATCATCAAACATGTCAATGGTGAGTATTAGTAAAAGATGAGAAGCTTCTAACCTACAAATACATGGTTGATAGTCTCAAAGGGTATTTTCCTATTATCACTTTTGAACAATTTCCTCGTATACCAAAAAAAGTAGCGGATGCCATGGAAACTATCGCATCCCTTCTTGTATTTGAATATAATAAGACTCATAATGAGCTCCTCATTGAACATATTTTGGTGCCCGCATGTGATTTTTTGAAGTCCACCTTGGTCTATGAGATTTTTGGTTTTGATCATCCTTGGTATCATGATATATACACCTTCATTCAAACTAAAGAATATCCTTCAAACATGAACTCAGCTAATAAAATATCCTTGACACAATTTACCTTGCGTTACACTATCCTCAGCTAAAGTACACTCAGGTATATGTGGTGACCAATGAAATGATCCTTGCAAACAAGATCATATGTGTGGGATGCTACTAGCGTACAATGGAAATGGATGCATGCAACTATGTAAAAATATGTCAATCTTGTTAGTAGCATGGTAATATAATTCATGCACCTTCCCAAGCCTGCATAGCCTATCACCTCACCATGTCCTTTTTTCTAAATGGGGACTCAATCTAATCAGAAAAATAAATCCCACCTCCTTCAATGGCCATACTTACATGATAACCACAACAAAGTATTTCACTAAGTGGGTTGAGGCTAATGCCTCTTACCTATGTTTCTCAGGTGCAATATTTATAAGTTCATCTTTAACCATATCATATGTCATTTTGGAATTCCCACTGCCATCATCACTGACAATGGTGGATCCTTCAAGAATAATAATACCAAAGTGTTAGCTAAAAAATACCATATTAACCTCAAATGGGCCCACACCTTACTACCCACAATGAAACAAACAGTCTGAAGCTTCAAACAAGTCTATCAAATCCATCTTGGAAAATTACAATCAATAAGCATGGATGTAACTGGAATACACAATTAAACTTCACCCTCTAGGCCTACCAAACCTCCTTCTACACTATGATCGGAGCTACTCCTTTCTCCCTCATATATGGATTTGAAGCCATGTTACCTATTGAAGTAAAAATAGCCTCACTTCATGTATCCCCTCCAATATCTCGTGCATGAAGAGGATTACCATTGTGAACGCTTTGTAGAGCTTGAACTTTTAGATGAGAGATGCATTCATGCTTGGGATCATCTTCAAGTATACCAGAATTGATTGAATCATAATTACAACTGAAATATTTGACCATGAAAGTTCAAGATTGGTAACCTTGTCCTGAAATAAAAATCAGAAGAATAAAACCAAGCCACATGAAAAACAATGAAAATTCGATCCTAATTGGTTGGGTCCCTTATATTGTCACTACAAAATTTGGATCCAGTGCATAAAAATTATCTACTAAGGATGGAAAAGGGTTAAAATATCCTATGAATGCAATTCATCTAAAAAAATTATACCCTTGAGTCTCTAAGGAGTAACACTTGTATTAGGGTCATATTAGCGTGCTCATTTGCTTCATCATTTTTTTCTTGTCTCCTATTTGTTTCATTCCACCTTGTGTCACATGTTCTCCTTTTCAGGTTGTCATGTCCATAGTCTACCACTTATTTTCACTTCTTCTCATGCTTCCATTCACCTTATTCATGTATAACGTGTTGGTTATGGTTTGGGAATCCCTATTCTCCCTTATTTAATGTGTAGTCTAAAATTCAAAAAATGTCTCACAAAAAACCCAAAAAACAATTAAAAAAAAATCAAAAATATAAAAAAATGTAAAAAATTTCAAATAAATTCGACAAAAACATTTACAACTATATAACTTAGTTTACCCAATTTCATCACTGATTGTTCCAAATAATTTACATTCTTCAAATCAATCATGTCACCCTTCACAATAAAACTGTGCTTGGGGGGAAACACTCGGCTTTGACCTCATACAGATCATGCTTCAATGGGATCCAACATAATTTAATTTTGATTATATAAGCATCACTCTACTCTTTGGCATGATTTAATTTTCTTGTATTCTAATCTATCACCTAGGGGAAATCAGAATATGTCTTTCTCTTCACTGTAGGACACATTAGGGGTGTCTTTGGACATTGTTAGTGTGAATTGTGTTATATTCTTGCTTACTCGTTAGGTTTAACATTAGTACTCCTTGTTTTCTTACTTTCTTGTGGCTAAATTGTTTTTTTATTTGTACATATAAATTTTTTTCTTGTATGTTATTATATTAATCTCTTGTTTGATTAGTTAGATTAGTCAATATTCTGTGTATCTGGAATTTTTTACAATCATAGACCAACTACAGAAAAAATTAAGAACATCTTAGTTCATATATAACTTTGGTGTGAGTTAATACCTGTTCATATTGGGTTGGTTTGTTTGAATTGCTTTATTTTACATTTTTAGTGTTATTGTCTTGGTTTATTATATAATCCATGATTTTAATTTTCCCTTTCTTTCTAGAATGTGTTTGTTTTATATTTTTAAAAATATTTCTTATACTTTTATTAATTGTGTGTACTTTGTTTGTTATCATCATCACATTTATCTATAACATTATCATACATCATCAAAATAAATGTTAAGCTATCAACATATATGCTAAGTTGCGTTATCATCATCATCTATTTTGCTCATGTCATCATATCATCTACTCATAATAAAACATGTGATAAGTAAAATATCTCATAATCAAAATGAGTATAACAATTTTCCATCATATATATAAATATCAAAAATCATAATGTCCATATTCCAAATGTGTCTCGAAAAAAGCATATATATGTTAGTATGCCATCATGGAAATCGATAAAAAAATTTGCCTTCATCATGAGGTATATACAAAAAAATTCACATCATATATCATCTGCCACGATTCATCCCTGACTCTCCCCTACGCTAGGACCTTCCCAACCTATAACTCATCAGGGGCATATGTACTAATCTATCTGATATCGAAGGTCAGTGCAACCTTGTAGATCTGCTACTTGATAATCTAACTGAATGTAGGTACTCTCTTCCCCTCTGGTACAACCGCTTGGTATAAAACTCCTATAATAGCCTACCTCTCTAGATGCTGCCATTGGCTATCACCACATGCTATAGAGAATCTTGTTGTGATGAAATATACTGCACCTGGATCCTCAGTTGATCCCTCTTTATAGTGAATTGATCTCACTCTACAGTGCGCTGTTGTAATTGATGTCTAAGAGAAATATGCTATATGGCTCTTTGATCCAGTTGCCTCTGAAATTTCTACACTGTGATAAGTGTTACATCTCCCTACAACATGGTCATGTCCCTTTATAACTCTAATAAGGGAATTGATGGCCCACATGCTAGTTCCTGAAACCACTACTTGTGGTGTTCCCTATAGTATCTCCACTCCATCTCCTCCATCACCTCCATCCCCCTGTTCTGCCAACACACCTAGACTAACTAATCTTGGTGGAGATGATGATATATGTAAAGTTACCTATCTCGGTACCTACCTTTATAACCCTGGAACCTAGTATGGTACCCTACTATAGTACCTGGTGTACTACCTACTGTACTATATGATGTACATGAACTTACTAGACAACCTAAACCATTGGTATCTAAATGTGCACACCCCTGACCTTAGGCTTGTCCCTATTATTTTGCCTCTGCCTCTTCTTTACCAATTTGGGCCCTATATCTCAACCATTGTCCCCCACCCCTAGCTGATACTGATACTATCCCAACTATTATAGTTGTATGAGGAATGGTGATCCTCATTGACATGATCGTCACATACCATGTGGCATAGTTAGTGGTCATACCTGGATCCACAATCTTTGCTTGAGAATCCCATGCCTATGGAATAACTCCAAAGAATATTTTTCTCACTAGTGATACTCTAATCTGAGGACCAACATCAAATGTCTCTCGTATAATGCATGTGTACCAACACTCTCTTACCTAGTATCCCCTGTATCACACCTATGTTGTGTTGTACTCTATCCACCATATACCACTCCATAATGTGGCTAAAACTTCCTATAATAACTTGATCTACCTATGTTTTTCTCAGATCAAACTCATATACATGTCACTGTTATAACCGATATGATATCCAAGTTACCATTCGTAGCTGTTGTTATCTAAAAGATCCCCTAGATATTTTGATAACTTACAATTTCATATTAGAATTGGGACAATGCAATTGATCAGATACAGGTAAATTCACGTTTTGGAAAAGTTGCAGTGGTTCAAGGAAATTATTCTTCTCTTCAAAAATTCATTCAAGCTCATACTTACCTAAAAACCCATTTTCTGCAAAAATTCTAAAAAATAAGCTAAGTATTAAAAATTTCCTTTATGTTGGGCTTTCAGGTAATTCATACATCAGAATATGTTGATCCATTAACATATTCCATGTTGTTTGTTTTTCACCCCAAATCTCAAATTTCCTTTGTTTTGGGTTTTCCAACGTGTAAAACAAGGTCAAATTTCCACCATTTATGTCAAGTTTTTCGGGTTTCACTTGCTTCAGAACATCACAGGGAAAACTACATGTTATATGCAATGTGTTCTCCGATTTCGAAACCCGATAGTATACAGTGTTTCAATTTTTCGGGTTCCTTCAACATCGAAACATCATGACTCAAACGCATGTAAATTGTCACTTACTTTCCGATCTCGAAACCTGATTTCCTTTGTGTTAGGTTTTCAGAGGTCAACGTAAGCCAACTATGCATCATTTCATTCAACCTCTAATTCCTCAAAAGTGTATCCCTTTGTGTTAGACTTTGTAAGGTGTGTTGTAGCTCCCAAGTTCTACTATTTTATTTAAGAGGTCAACAAGTGCAAACCAAGGTCAAACTTCTGAAAGTATCGTTCATTTCAAGTTTTCGAGACTCTTCTACATCAGAACATGGCAACCGAAATGCATGTATTTTTCCACTTGTATTTCGATTCCCAAAACCCAATTTCCTTTGTATTGGGTTTTCAAAGTTGTTTTGTAGGGTTGAAGTTCTGACGAAGGCATGATTTAAAAGTTCAACCAATTGCATTTATTGCAGTATGGCACCTTCAACTTCAAATGGCCATAAATTTCTCCTAGAAGCTTTGATTTTCACAAAATTAGAATTTTTGGATTTCTTAATTTTAATAAAGTTAAGTATTTTAAAAATGGGAAATAGAGTCTGCCATTTAGAGGAAAATTTCTAGGTATTTCAACCGCGAAGATTTATGATGCATGGGGACCATTCCTTCTCCTAAAAGCAAAAGTACCATGGGGGATGTCCTTAGCAGGGTATCCATACCTATTTTTAGGCATTCAATGCATGTTGTTGGTGGTTAAAGGTGGAAATATGAGTTCCCTCTGTTCTCCCTCCTCTCTCTCTCCCACTCTGATATATAATGTAAAAATCTCTCATTTTAAAGGGGGTTGTTATAAAATGTAAAGAACCTCTGTCAAAATTGTTTATAAGCAATTGTGAGTTGTAGACCTTCATTTGGGCTTGGAAATGTGTCATTGTGCCTTTTTCTTCACATGTAATGGTCTATGCATATTTTTGAAAGCAATAAAAAAATTTTTTTGTGGTTTTCTCTCAACCCTAACTTATATTTTTTTGCATTTCCTTTCCTTTCCATTCTTTTTTTTGTATTTTGTGCATATATTTGTCACTCGCAAGTTCATCTTGTTTTGTTTCATAGAGAACATATAGTAAGTGAAGTCTTGGGTCTATTTCACCTTTGTTTGGCCTCTCTCATCTCCATTTTCCTTCTCCCTTTTCCCCTCATGAGAGTGTCTTTACCCTTTTCTCAGTGCTATCAGCTCCCTTTAGCTTAGGATTTTACATTTCTTTCTCTCTCCTTGGTCCCTTGGATTTTTAGAATAGGATTAGATAATTGTATTTCCTTCTTTTGGATTAGTTTTAGCATTAGGAATAGGTAGAGGAACCAGCCTTCTTTGGAGGTTTGTCTCAAGCATCAAGTACCACAACTTGAGAGAGACAATTCCAAGCTACCCAAAAAACACTAGTTGCTCCATCCATCCATTCATGAAAAATCAGAGGGTGTTGTTTTTGGTGATAACATCTATAAATCATCAAAGGCTCACCTATAAAAGGTGATATCCCTCATATGGCCTCTATGGCATGCTCTAAACATCTCCCAACCCCTGCATGATGGATTTTCATGCTATTTGTTTCTCATCACTCCTAATGGTCACCCAATGGTAATGTGATCCCATGACCATATCTGGAATAATGTAGTATGACTCAAACCTCATGCCCACTATATGCCATCAAATAGAGATCCATGTACAAATGTGTTAGGATACACTATCCCCATGTAAAAATATCCTCCTGCATCAGTTTCGCCATAACTCCAATCAATATGAGCTGGAAGTGTGTACCCATCTTATTAGGAAGCAAGTAGCTACTTATAAGAGCCATCAATTATATAGGAAAATGAGTTATCCTCCTATCATCAAAACATAGGTACAAATGTACTACCATCACCTCTTGGGATATCTCATGTTACCAGAAAATATCCCAGATATGTCCTCGTATACGAGCCACATTCCCATCATACTCAACCAAACTACCTTATATCGGTACTCACAGGATCTAATACACATTATCCAGTGTGAATGTCATCTCCCCAAGAAGCAGCCAAAATGTTTGTCTCTTGTTGTGTCATTTCTCTGCCAGTGCAGTCAGTAAGCTATGATTTAGAATGATATGTGGCATCTCTACTATATATGCCAAATATGTCACCTCCAATAGCATAGCTAATCCCCTCTTCTTACATCGATAAAATGTCCTCTAAAAATCCTAGAGCCACTCATAGAGCTCTTGAATGTCCAACGCTAGTGCTCTCTCCTAAAAATCACTCAAAAACATCAATTAACACTCATTTCTTCCCTCCTAAACTTCTCAAATCTTCCTAAAAAGCCTACAATTACACTAGCGCACCCTTTGGTATGCTAGCATGTGCATTTTTTTGATAACACATCTACTTTGATGCTAGTGCATTCAATGCGAACATGTCTACTTTAGCACTAGCGCATGCACACTAGCACATCATCAGGATACGATAGCACACACAAGTGCATGCACTAGCATTAAAATTTGAATTTCTTCATATGAAAAAATACAATAAATGGACTCAAAAGTAAAAAAAATTGACACAGTTACCATGGAACCATTAGCTAGATTCAAACCATACTCAAGAATGTGATCCATATGATGTTTCTTCTGATGTTATAGCGCCATCTCTCTCAAAAATCAGAGCTTGAATCTCTCACAAATAGAAAAAGAGGGATAATAGCATAAATGGTCATGATGATTTTTAACCCTCCCCCTTCTATTTATAACTTACCTAACCATGATTTCTCATTTTTCTTGACCTACATCTTCACCATTCATTTTTCCTCTCTTTTGTCCTATAACACACTTGTGTTTCATTGCGATGTCCCGTTTATTTAAATGGTCCTTTTCCACCCACGTTTTCTCCTTATAGGGGCATATTAATGCTTCTCTGGGGAAAATTCGGTGTAACGAACACATCACTTTTGTCTTTTGACTTGCATTCTTCCCAAATGCCATAAAAAAAAATGCATAATCACTAAAACTTCCAAAAAATTCAAATATTTGTAAAATTCCTAAAAATTGTCCATTTTTTCAAAATTTCAACATTTTGATAACATTACATTTTTATCTATTCCCTAATGATCATTCCACCCTTATGACCATCCTTCAGATCATTTCCTCCATGATATAACTTCACTTGGGGAAAATTCTTTGTCAAATTGTTTTTTACCTACAGGTCTAACAAGAGTGTCACAATGAGTTTATAAGTATACTCTGCTCTTCAGTCTGACCATATTCCCATGCATTTCCTAAATTTAGTGTTTGGGAGAATTTTCATCTATTTTATTTTCATCATGGCACATTCTGGGACATAGATAATTGTCTTCTTTTACAATATTTTGTTGCATTGTTAAAATTTTATTTTTAGACCAATTGTCATTAGTGTGATCACATCTTGGTTTCTCTATAACCTTGGTGCCTACACATGCTTGGTCTGTTGGGTTTGATTTTCATTTTTATCTTTTTTTTCTGTGTTTATTTTTTTTACGTTCATCTGGGTTAAGCATCTTTATTTCTTAATAATCATGGTGAAAACTCTATTATGCAACAACAAAATAAAGGTTTCTCTTCTAAATTCACACTCTATAAAGTATCTCTTGCTACGAGCTCACTCTTTCCTATCCTTAATTACATTCCTTATTTTCTTCATATCAAATGGTCTTTCATCACCTACCCACTTGAGGGGGAATTTCCTTACCATTCTACTTATTGGGGCATCTAAATGCTTCACTACTTTCCGCTCATTGATCTACATGTGTCTACTATCTTTAAAGCACTATTTCTTCACAATATCAATTTAAAGAGGGGAAAATGTAGACATCCTAAATATATTTATAGATTTCTATCCTACTTTTATCCAATTAGAATTAATTAAATTAATTTTATCTTTCTACAATACACCCCCTTAAAATTAATTAAATTAATTACACCATTTACATACACCCTTTTAAAATTAATTAAATTAATTCTACTGCCTAAATTATATTCCTACCCTTTGGAATTAATTAAATTAATTCCTACACCCTCCTAGCTAATATAATTAAACATTTAATTAAATAAATGGTTAATTATTCCCTCACACTTAAATACTAATTAAATTAATTATTTAATCAATTCCTCTCCTTAGTCAACTCAACTTGAACTCCACTTCTAGATTCCTAGAAATGAGGGGGATATAAAGTTGTAAGTAAACCAAATTTCCAGATGTAACTTCTACTATTCGAAATGTCTACTACCCCTGTAAATTTTCAACTACTATTTTCAATTCTACTTGCTAACCTGGGTCATTCAACCATTAACCTAGAGATTAGTCAAAATTTCATCCATTTTTCATGTTGTTGTCCATTTTTACCCCCTGGGTAAAAAATGAACAACGAGGGTCCAACAGAACAAGTAGGTTCCAACCAGTAAGTTTTGACAGGTCATACAAGTTGGACAAGTTAGACACTTTCCAAGCTTCCCCTCTCTTCACAAGATGAGATGCCGTGAGTTGTAGGCTTTCAAGCCTTTCAAGTCTCCAATTGTAATGGCATTCTATGCCTTTTCCCCTAATGTAATGATGCATTTTGCAAGTGCTTGAAGTAATGATAATTATGTTTTGTGATCAAATATATGTCCTTTCATGATTATGTTGCCTCTATCTTCCTCTCTCCCATTTTTAGGTGAATGGTACAACCAAGGTTTCCTTTGCAATTTTTGGAGATAATTGTGCTTATCAAGGATTGGAGTACTATATGTAAAGTGGGTTTGTAATGCATGTCATTCTTCCTCATGATCATCTCTCTCCATCATAAATCCTTAATTTTGTCTAGCAACACCCTTTCTTGGTGCATCACCACTTCTAGTATAGGTTTTATTTTCTTGCAAATATCTTTCCTTAAAACTCATGAAGATGTTAACATAGGAGTGGTTTAGTATTTAGTTTAGGAAGAGAAAGATGGAATTATCCAGAGGTTCACCTTGAGCCCAAGTCCCACAGTTGAAGAGGTGATCCCATGTGTCCCAATCACACCAAATTCTATGTCCACTTTCAGGCCATTTAGGGGGTGTAGTGATTTAGTGACAACAATTTTTGGCACGCTCGATGGGAAAAGAGGAACATATTTCATAGGTGTGTGTATTGTGTTCATTTCATTTCATTAATCTGTTGTACTCTTAGTGAAATTTCAGCCTTATGAGGTATAACCAAGCACAACTGGTGACTCCATTGGTCTAAGTACCTTAATCTCTGTGTTGCATACTTTCATTTTATCTACTTTCCATCTAGTTTTCTTCCATATCTTTCCATTTTTATCCCATTCATGAAGTTTTGCAATCATGGCTTCATTTCTAGAATGGGATTCCCACTTCCAGTAGTAACACTTTCCATATTCAAGCTATTTTAATCCACCTCCAGCTTCATTCTATAATGAGAATCAACAGTATGCATATCCCTCTGAGAAAAGTCATGATCATTTTGGTTTTTCACCTAACTATGCAGATTTTCAAGGGTAGGAACATGCATATGATGGAGGCTATCCTACAGATGAAGATGTAAGGTTGCAGCTTAAAATACAAAAATTGGAGGCAGGTATGGTACAATCCAGAGCCATAACTCAAATGAGAGAATTCAAGAATGGTTTCAAGACAGCTTGTCCATGGGTTGGCCCTATGCCAAGTTTTTACAACTTGTAGGAAAAGATTTATTTTATGACTGAAATTTTTCCTCAACTTAAGGGTTGGATTGAAGACATAGAGGCCTATGAGTTTGATGTAATGCAATCCTGTCAATGGGTTGATTCTATACTACCACCATATCAGGGTTCTCTTTCTATTTCTTGGCCAAGGTCATTTCAGTCCAAACCTCGAATTCCAAGATTTTCACCATCAACACATGCTGAGAATTCCTTTCCTTTACCTCCTTTCCATTGTGAATCTTTCATGCCTCATCCTTCTAAATTTCCCTCTTTTATACAAGAACCATCAAGACAAGATAATGAATCTCTTCCTCAAACAGTGAGGGAATCGATTGAATTCCAACCCACCCCTCCTCTTATAGTCCTAAATCCATATTGGGAAGAGCTTTGTTAAGAAATGAGAAAATGGGAGGAGTATATGGTCGAAGAGAATAGAAAAGGAGAGCATGCAGATAGTCTGAAAAAATGGGCTACAAAACTTAACGTCAAGAAAAATTTATTCCTGACTAAACCTTCTACAGAAGTTGAGACTCAAGAAGAAGTGGAATAAACTAGTTTTGTACTAGAAAAAAATTTAGAGTTGAACAAGTAGGACCAGCAGTGTACATATTTAGAATGCAATATTCATATTAGCTCAATTCCATCAGAGGAGTTTGAATCATCAAAGGTGGTAGAGTTTGTTGGAGAAGAGAATGTGCAAGCTGAAGAAGAAAGACTCTTAAGTGTACAAGCTTATTCTTATGAGTGTAATGATCCTACCTGTCAAGCATGTCAAGAAATTTCATCACTTTTGGATCATTGTAGTTACTTTCCAACATCATCATCAAATACAACAACTGATCGTAGTGGAATTCTTTCCATGATGGACTCAGAAGTTTCAAGTAAAGATTATACCGTGTAGGAAGTTTCAGATTCTTCCCCTTCTTCATATTTTCAAAACTCTATTTTCTTACATGAATTTGATCTTGAAAATTTTATGTTTGAAGACAAGGAAGGTCATGTGGAATCAATTTCTAATTTAGGAAACACCATAAGGGAGGTTGAACCCTTTGCACATTCAGAGAACAAAGAAGAAAATTTTCTGTCAGATTCGGAGGAGTAGTTGGATGCAGAAGATCCTATAGAAATACCCACTTCTGGAACACTTGTAGTTTCAAGTTATCTCCTTGAATGGGAAGACTTGTATCATCTGTAATATTAATTGAATGAAGAAAGAGAGGAGCATGTGGAAGAAACTAAGTCAACTTTGAAGGTTTTGGGTGAAGATGATATTATTGAGAGTTTCTTATTCTCAATTGTGGGGCCAGATTTGTTTGATGAACAAGTGATGGTGGAAGAAAACCAAGGAAGTTGTGCTTCCCTTAATTGTCCTGAAAAATAACAAGTGAAAGGATTTGATCTTGCAGGTTTTATGTGGGATGAAGAGGTTAGATTTGTTGAACAACTTTTCCTACAAATGAAAGTGGAACTCCTATATGATCAATATGCTTCGAACACTTGTAGTGACTTTCCAATAACTTCATTTAAAGTTGTAAGTGGTCCAAAATGGTTACATGTCATGGGGGAACTCCTTGTTATAAAAGTAAAAAGAAATGGAGATGACATCACCTTCATACCATTCACATAGGTGAAAGATAAGCTATTTGTAAATGAGAAACAAGAGTTAAATCAGGTCTGGATAACCCTGTTTTTCAAGAATGTCTTCAGCAAGAATTTCTTGTTAAAATTGAAGTACAAACAATCAGGAATATTCAATGGGCTAGACCATGTCCTATCAAGTACCTAGCTTCATTAAAGCTAGAAGAGAAGCCAAAACCAGTCACATTCATTTTAGAATGTGAGGATGAGTTTCAAAATTATGAGGATTATTTGTAATGTCTCTATGAAACAAATGCAGAGCAACTAAAAGAAGGATACTTTCTCTTTACAATTGATGCCTTCGAGAGTCAGGTGGAAAGTTGGATTTATGTCAGTATTTCACTATTAATTCTAGCCATGTCCGTTATCACATCATCTTCATGGCAATCCATTGTGAGAAAAGGGAGCTATTTTTCACAACCAGCTGCAGGGTTATTTTAGCTCACATGTGCTCCTAGTTAGTGTAGGGTAGTATAGGTTTTATTTTAGTAGATAAGTAAAATGCACACCTTGCATGTTCCACTTGGTTTATGTATGGTTTTCAGTTGTTTTAGTGTGTTTTTTTATTCATTTTTGTTCTTTTGTTGTTCTGCATACTGTGCATCATTTGAGGGTGTCAAGGAAAAGGAAGGTTTAAAGTTTCCATAAGAGTTTCATGATCTACTTCATTCAAAGTTCTAGATGCCAAGTGTTCATCAGATTCAGTATACTTCATGCTTAGCATTCAAGGGAAGTCCAAGATCAGGAATGCTTAAGGGGATTTCAAGATGTATCATAGAGGATCAAATTGGTTTTCAGACTTACAAATATTGACTCCATGCCCAATGGATGACTTAAGGCTACTGAAATCATGCTTAGCAGGAAATCATCCCCAAGAGGTCACAAAAAATGTTGTCCTTTTTTTCCCCCTCGGTAAAAAATGAACCAGGATCCAATAGAACAATTAGGTTCCAACAAATAAGTTCCTACAGGTCATACAAGTTGGACAGGTTAGACACTTTCCAAGCTTCCCCTCTCTTCACAAGCTGAGATGTCGTGAGTTGTAGGCTTTCAAGCCTTTCTTCTCCAATTGTAATGGCAGCCTATGCCTTTTACCCTAATGTAATGATGCATTTTGCAAGTTCTTGAAGTAATGAGAATTATGTTTTGTGATCAAATATATGTCCTTTCATGATTTTTTTGCCTATATCTACCTCTCTCCTATTTTCAAGTGAATGGTGCAACCAGGGTTTCCTTTGTAATTTTTGGAGATCATTGTGCTTATCAAGGATTGGAGTACTATATGTAAAGTGGGTTTGTAATGCATTTCATTCTTCCTCATGATAATCTCTCTTCATCAACAAGCCTAAATTTTTTCTAGCAACACCCTTTCTTGGTGCATCACCACTTCTAGTATAGGTTTTATTTCCTTACAAATCTATTTCCTTAAAACTCATGAAGATGTTAGAATAGGAGTAGTGTAGTATTTAGTTTAGGAAGACGAATTTGGCCTTCTCTAGAGGTTCACCTAGAGCCCAAGTCCCACATATTGAGAGGTGATCCCATGTGTCCCAATCACACTGAATGTCGTGTTCACTTTCAGGCCATTCGGGGGGTGCAGTGATTTGGTGACAACACATGGCTCTAGCCTCAGCTATAAAAACAATTCATTTCCTTTGTAAATACATCCCTAGAGATTTGATAAAATTGAATCCAACTTATACCAATTTGAATTCCACATCTTTGTGAAATGTTCTCATAGAATTTATAAACACCTTTAGAGAAGTAATATCAAAGAGAACCTACAATAAAATATTCAACAAGATCTAACAAGTTTAAAAGCTTCTATGATCTTACTTGATGTTTGCAAGAGATTACAAACAAGGTATAATTTATAGTTTTATATTTTATATTTTCTTGTGTTTATCAATTTT
The DNA here is from genome assembly GCA_019776745.2 of Taxus chinensis. NCBI lineage: Eukaryota > Viridiplantae > Streptophyta > Pinopsida > Cupressales > Taxaceae > Taxus > Taxus chinensis. The sequence goes on from CM034150.1 coordinate 808,773,334, forward strand.
CCTTTCAAACAGTCAGTTTTGTATGAGGTCATTGATTTCAAATGAAGTAAGAAACATGAAGATTGATTGGTAGTGTTAGTTGAGTTACTTGGTCTTAATGATGTTTCATAGGTTCTTGAGTAGGTGTGATGGCTTGAAGTGACTTGTAGAGGTGTTGTAGTGTTTTGGTGATGTTTTGATGATGTCAAGAATTGTGATGAAGGTTCTTACAAGTTGGCATGTGTGGCAGAGTGATGAGGAGGTCAACTTTGGTGATGTAAGCATGTTCAAGGTACTTATTCTTAAGACCTAGTTAGTAGGTATAATATGTCATGATGGAGTACAGGTATGCCTGATATGTTTGAGCTTGGTGATAGCATTGGAAACATGTATATGTGTTGTAGAGACACTCATAAGTGTCTCAGATTGCAGGTATAGAGTTGAGTTATGTTTTCTAGGTCTACACTAGACCTATTCTCAAGCCCTATGTGACCTAGTGAGGTAAGTTGGAGTGTTTTAAGCTTGGAAATGAAAATGTGAGATATATAATAGCTATGGAAAGTTTTTTATAGCATGTTTTTGAATTTTAAGGTCATTAATTTTAAGTATATTACATAAAAATGGAGTTTTAGTTTTTTTGATAGACCTAATCCTTGATAAAACATGCCCTAATGAAGTAGATTCATCATTTTTCAATGTATTTGAGAACATGTAAGTTTTTGATATGTGTTATCAGGTTGATATGGAGGTGTGGTCCAAATTTCAGGTCCTAATGTTGAATTTTTTTGCAAGTTATGTCATTCTTACTCCTACTGGGTTTCTAGAAGTGAGATTTCAAGGTTGATTTGGACTTTTTGATGCTCATTGGCACATGAAATATTTGGATGGTGGTCCAATATATTCATGGTAGTTGGATAAGGTTCTTAACATGATTTTACAAGAATTATTTTAGGCATTAAGGGGCAGGTCTTTATCAACAATTGCTAAGAAGCTAAACAGATTCTAAACACTTCTAAAACCCTAGGTATAAAGCAATGGAGAATAAATTTATTGAATTCAATTGTAATTGATTTTTTGACCTACTATGATGATTGGAGGTTGTATAGGACCCTCTCAGGTTTCTCTAGGTGTAATTTAGGTGTCATGGTTGTGTGTGAACTCCACTCAAAAGTAAAATTTCTAAAGAAGTTTTTTTTCTCTCATGTTTTTCCTTGTACCTGTTGACTAATTTGTTTTTGGAGGAATTATGGAATCTATTATACATTTACATGGTGTTTTCATATCATTTTTTATCCCTTATGATGTCTTTTGAATCCATTCTTGCATAACTAGTTTTGAGGTAGTTTCAGGTGACCTGGTTGTAGAGGCTTTTTGGAGGTGTTTTAGTCTAAATTGAGTTTTTTTAAGAACTTGGTGATGATCCTGAGGTCACGATATTTCCATTTATATATCATGATTTCATGGATGAGGTGATTTCATGAGGTTTTGAGCTTCATTTTTGAAGACTGTTTTTTAGGCATGTTGGTTCTCTTTGCTCTCAAGTGGCTTCATGAGGTGAGATGATGGTGCAAATGTGTAATGATATTACTTGAATATAAATGAAAATATTTCAAAATATATAATATATTATTATGCCACTTCTAGGGGGAAACCTCCTAAGACTTACAATAAGACACTAACTCATACTCTTCACACCTATGGGGAGGAATTACTCACCCATATATATAGGTATGATTCTGAAAGGTCACACCCCTTCATTATTATTAGTTTATACCTAATGACTAACTAACTAATGAATATAAGTATAAATGTTATATAATTCATATGTTATCCCACACTTAGACATATAAATGGTATATGTTAGGGGCATAACATGTTTCTTCCCTTCAAACAAAAATTTTCCTCAATTTTTGGCTAGTAGTGGAAAAACATTTACTCAACCATTGTTCACCCATTGCACCTCCTTATATGTTTGACATTGTTCCTTGATGAGATCAACTGGGATCACCTTAATTTTTAACCTCTTAAGCCAAGTTTGGGTAAGTAACTCTAGTGCTGTGATGATTATATCTAGTGGTATGTGCACATTTGAATATATCAATGGAATTTCACTTAATTAATATGCCTTATCCATTTACTGTCGAGAAATGCGCAATTGTGGCTCAACATAATTATTAAGGTTGTACATTTCATTTATGTAATGAATCTTCTAGTAGAATGACCTTCATAGCCACTATATCTAAGGTTTTGACATCCAATATGTGCATGATGTGTCTCAATCATCTTAGATAGGGTGTGATTAAATATTCCATTAGTAGGCATTTTTGCTGTAAATTTTTCATTGCATTGGACCAACAAAGAGCTCACATAGTGTTGCTTGACTTTCCAACAATTTGGTTGTATCTTTTGTACTTCTTCCACACTAATTTTTTTTAAACATCCAACTTAGGATAAAATTTAATTTCCATATTTTTGTTTACCAAACCCTTGTCACAATATTCCAAGTTAATCTTATTTTATTCAATAGATCCATCCCACCCTATTGTTTTCCATTGTTCATCCATATTTAGTTCAAAATTTTGAACGGCTGGACTTGTCAAGTAAGATTTGTAATGAACATGTCTCATCATGGCATATTCCATGTCATCTTAGTTGAGACAATACATGATTCTTAAAAAACCATATGATTTTCACCTTGGCTATAAGATACATGTGGAGGATTGATTGAATTCTTTTGAAAATGAAAAATCTGATTAAGTATTTTCTCAATTGCATCTAACCATTGATTTGTTTTGGTGAAAGAAACTTGTATTTTATCCCTCATGGTGAAAGTACCTCCTAGTTAAAAATTAGATTGTATTTTATCTTTATAAGGAGTATTCGATGGTATGTCTGAAATTTTCTCCCATCCTCTAGTTTGTGGACTTGTCGTAACAAGGGATTGCCCTTAAACAATTCAATTTGCATTATTTCACCAAATTTGACCAACAAATATCTCAATGTAGATGACCTCAAATTTGAAAATGTAAAGAATGGACCTATATGAAAATTTGAAGATATTTCCAAAAATATAAAAATTTCAAAAAACTTTCAAAAACTCGACTTGTAGGTCAATTTTATGAAAAATTGTATATATGAAATAACTTTCAAAAAATAGTGAAAACAAATTAATATATTATGAAATAATATATATCGTATATAATATATTATTAGGCCACTTCAAGGGGGAAACCTCCTAAGTCTTACAATAAGACACTAACTCATACTCTTCACACATATGGGGAGGAATTACTCACTCATATATATAAGTACGATTGTGAAAGGTCATACCCCTTCATTATTATTAGTTTATACCTAATGAATAATTAACTAATGAATATAATTATAAATGTTATATAAGTCATATGTTAGCCCACACTTAGAAATATAAATGGTATATGTTAGGGGCATAATATGCTCCTCCCCTTCAAAAAAACACCATCATCGATGTTTGGTTAGTAGTGGAAAAACATTTACTCAACCATTGTCCGGCCATTGCACCTCCTTGTATCTCTGAAATTGTTCCTTGATGAGATTAACTGTGATTACCTTAATTTGTAACCTCTTAAGATGAGTTTGGGTAAGTAACTGTAGAGCTATGATGATTATATCTAGTGCTACATTCATATTTGACTATATATCTAGAATTTAACTTTAAGAATATGCCTTATCCATTTGTTTTCGAGAAATGTGCAATTGTGGGTCAACATAATTATTAAGGTTGCACATTTTATTTAAGGATATAATGGACCTTCTAGTATAATGACCTTCATAGCCACTATATCTAAGGTTTTGACATCCAATATGTGCATGATGTGTCTCAATCATCTTAGATAGGGTGTGATTAAATATTCCATTAGTAGGCATTTTCGCTAAATTTTTCATTGCAATTGACTTTCCAACAATTTGGTTGTATCTTTTGTACTTTTTCATTGCATTGGACCAACAAAGAGCTCACATAGTGTTGCTTAACTTTCCAACAATTTGGTTGTATCTTTTGTACTTCTTCCCCACTAATTTTTTTTAAACATCCAGCTTAGGATAAAATTTAATTTCCATATTTGTGTTTACCAAACCCTTGTCACAATATTCCAAGTTAATCTTATTTTATTCAATAGATCCATCCCACCCTGTTGTTTTCCATTGTTCATCCATATTTAGTTCAACCTTTTGAACGGTTGGACTTGTCAAGTAAGATTCGTAATGAACATGTCTCATCATGGCATATTCCATGTCATCTTTAGTTGAGACAATACATGATTCTTAAAAAACCATATGATTTTCACCTTGGCTATAAGATACATGTGGAGGATTGACTGAATTCTTTTGAAAATGAAAAATCGGATTAAGTATTTTCTCAAGCACATATGTATGCTTTTTTCTCCCATTGATTTATTTTGGTGAAAGAAACTCGTAGGTCCCTCATGGTGGAAGTACCTCCTAGTTCACAATTAGATTTTATTTTATCTTTACATGGAGTATTCCATGGTATGTATGATTTTTTCTCCCATCCTCTAGTTTGTGGACTTGTCATAACAAGGGATTGCCCTTACACAATACAATTTGCCTTGTTTGATTGAATTTGACCAACAAATATATCAATGTAGAGGACCTCAAATTTTAAAATGTAAAGAACGGACCTATATGGAAATTTGAAGATATTTCCAAAAATATAGGAATTTCACAAAAATTCTGAAAAATTCGGCATGTAGGTCAATTTTATGAAAATTTGTATATATGTAATAACTTTCACAAAATAGCGAAAACAATTATGAAATTTTATTGAAGATTTATAATATATATATCCAGATGTGGTTAAACAATATTTGAAAAAATTACAACTGTTCTTGATATATATAGAAAAAACAAGTCATTGTTGAAATTGATGCTCTGATACCAGATGTAATGAAATTACTTGAATATAAATGCAAATATTTCAGAATATATAATATATTACTAGGCCACTTCGAGGCAGAAACCTCCTAAGTCTTAGAATAAGACATTAACTCATACTCTTCACACCTAGGGGGGGGAATTACTCACCCATATATATAGGTATGATTGTGAAAGGTCATACCCCTTCATTATTATTATTTTATATCTAATGACTAACTAACTAATGAATATAAGTATAAATGTTATATAAGTCATATGTTAGCCCACACTTAGACATATAAATGGTATATGTTAGGGGCATAAAAAGAGATTTATGAGCTTACTGAAGGTTTCTAGTAGGATTATAAAACATGTCTAAGTGGTCCCTGAAGTTTTAGTGAAGGTGGTTATTTCTCAAGAACATTCTATTTTAGTGAGAAGGTATTTTTTGTGCAATTAGGATTCTCGAGTCCTAATGAAGGAATGATGGTTCTAGATGGTATTTCTGACCTATATATTCCATAGTGTAATTTTTTTCATGATGTTATTATGATATTCTCACGTAATTTTCATTATTAATGTCAACCTAGTTGTATTAGGATCACAGGTCATGTATAAAAGAAAGTTGTATTGCGCATTTGAGTTATTTGAGAGGGTAAGAGAAAGTGCTAGCTAAAGGTTTCATTGAAGAGGTGAAGGAGGTAATTGTGACCATTAAGAGAGGAAAAAGAGTGTGTGGAGATGTTCTAGAGTGTGTGCATGTGTTGAAGTGATAGGTCATTAGGCCTAATTAGCTTGGTGACGAAAATATTGAGAAATTTGACCTAGAGAGAAGATTTGAAGAAGCAAGGAAAGAGAGGTTCATTGAGTCATCATCAGTTGTTAATGTAACCTTTTATAGGTGACAAACATATCATGTGGATTTGGTTGGTGTTGAGTCATCTAGGGGGTTGGTGCTCAACTAAATTTGATTCATTTCTTTAATAACTCTATTTTAGTAGGCTTCCTTCCTCTTGATGGTTTCCAACTTACATCATGTGTTCTTGTGTTGATGTTCTATCATTTTCTCTTATATGGTTATGTTCTTTTGGATGCATGTTTAATGGTTAATTCAATAGTTAATTGATGAAATTTCTTAATTGAATGAAAAGTTATATTTCTCACTAATTCACCCCCCTCTCAATGATTGTGATTTCAACAATTGGTATCAGAGTAGGTCCTTTGAAGAAAGATTAACAAGCTTGAGGTGATCTTATGAAGCACATAAATGGTAAGTCAACAAAGTGGTTCCTTTATAAGTAAATCTCTTATGTTTTATGGGATAAAATATGTATTCTGGAGTATTAGGATGAGAAATCCCATTATGTCTTTGGGATGTGATATATGGCAACCAATTGTAGATGGCCATATTGTTCCTCAAAACCCTCTAATTGATGCAATAGATAAGAAGGATAGTAATGATAAATCTAAATCTATGAATGTTATTTTGTGTGGATTGGTTGAATAAAAGTTTATCATGGTTATGCAATGTGCTACTACTAAATCTATATGGGATAAGCTACAAGTGATCTATGAAGGTGACTCCAAGGTGAAATTAGAAAATATACAGACCTATAGGAATTAATTTTAAGGTTTTAAGATGAAAGAATAAAAAACCATTGTTACATATATTCTCAAAGTAGATCAGGTGGTCAACACCATTAGAGGATTAAGAGAAGAAGTGAAAAGAAGCTTTGATGGTGCAGAAGGTGCTGAGATCTCTCAATCATAAATTTTACCGTAAAGTATAAAATATAGAAGAAGCCAAAGATCTAATTACTTTGTTGATGGATGAAATCCATGGTATATTTACTGCTTATGATATCAGGACATGTGTAGATAAACCTCCCAAGAAGGAAGTAACCTTTAAATTTGAAAAAATTCAAAAGGTAAGAAGGTCTTGGATGATGATGTTTATGTTATTGATGATGATGAATTGATTTATATGTTTGCTAGGAAGTTGAAGACAGGTTCAAAAAAGTATAAGGGTAATTTTCCCTTCAAGTGTTGCAACTGTGGAGATATTGGACATTGTTCAAACAAGTTTCCACACAAGCATAAGGGAAAATAAAATGATCATGATCATGATGATGACAAGAATTTCCATAGGTCTAATAAAAGTAAGAATAAGTCTAGGAATTTTGAGGATAAGAAGAAGCTAAAGAGAATGTTTTAATCCAAGGAGGATTGTAGCTCATCAGAGGTAAGTAATGAAGCTGGTGTTTCTAATTCTAATTTTGATTATGATCATGATAATGTAGGAAATGAAGTAATATTCATGACCAAAGGAGCTGAGAGTACTAAAAATATGAAGAGGGTGATCTTGAAATTGAACTAATGTGTATTCAAGAAGAATTGAAGCATGCAAAGAAGAAGAACAAGAAACTCAAGGCACAAGTCAAGGATTATGAAGAAAAGATTAATCTTCTTGAGGAAAAGCATTTGAATGACACTAAAAATTATGATGATATTATTAAGTAGTTAGAAACTTGATTATATTTTGTAACAACAAGTTTAAAATCTAAGGAATAATTGTGCATCACGTATGAGAGAGGGATTGAGTCTCAAAAGGTAGAATTGACTGAATCATCTAGTAAGGAAAAATAATTTTAGAGGTTTGAGAAGATATCCAAGGATCTAAATTATCTCTTAGATAGTCATAAAACTATATGTGATAGGACTAGTTTAGGGTTAAAGGAAGATCTAAAGGGTAAATGGGTGATTCAAGAGGATGCTACTCAGAGTAAGGAGATTCTTGTCCCAAGTCCCAATCTAGACAACCTAATGCATCAAGGTATTAGAAGTCATTTAATTGTTGTTGTTATGGTTGCACTGGTTTTGGACATAGGGTAAAAGAGTGTATAAGGTCATCTAAGTATGTAGACTTATGGAATCATGGAAGGAGTTTCAGTTCATACCAATCAATAGGTATGAATGAATTTGTGTGTTATAACTGTAATCATGTTGGTCATATTGCAAATCTTTATTATCATGGTTCTTAAAGGAAAAACAAGAGGTTTCATGCTCCTAGAGTACATGAGAAAAGGAAAGACAAGTAATGGGAACCAAGATTCAATCAAGATAATCTAGCCAAGTTAGTTGTTGGAGAAAATAAAGGATGTTCACAGGTTGCTGATCTGAATAAGGGTGGAAATGTTGAGGCACGAGTTCTAAGGAGGTATTGGAATATCTTGATTTTATTATTCTAGATCCCCATAATTTGATATGTCTCTATTAATATTTTTAGATACATTAATATATTAGATGAAGCATATAGTTAGGGGGGGCTTAAATAGTTGTAATGAAAATGTGGAGTTGTGTAACAGGGTTACAGTAATGGGGTCATGGAGCTCATAGTGGATCCTCGGAGGCCTATATAATATCTAGATCTAATTTAGATATATTCATGAAAATTGCAAGGTATGATTGATTATTTAAAATTACATTCATTTCTAAATCATGCATTTCAAGAATGTTTGAGGATCAGTTAGACTAGTTGAATTTTTCCCATTGAGTATTGCAACGATGTTGAAGATTTGGGCAGCTGAGTGTGAAGAACAAGTGAGGGTTTAGTAGGTTGATAGAAGTATTAACAAGGTTGAATTCATGTTGATGGCTCAAAATTTGTTGTGAAGAGATGGTTACCCAATCAAAAATGCATTACAATGTATGAATCTATGTGCTATTTGTAACTATGTTCATGATGAGCATATAGAGGGTTTATAAAGGATTATTAGGGAGATATAATTTTTTTATAAAGGATTATTATGGAGATATAAATTTTCTATAAGTTCATCAAAGGTGTGAGGAAGATTGGCTGGAAATTATAGTGTGCATGAATGAGTGTAATATTATATTTTGAGGCCTATTATAGGTTTGTTTTTAAAAGACCAATATGTCCTTGGACTTTAGAAATCATATAATCATATGAAGACCCAAGTGAACTATTGGTGTGTACCATGGTTGAATGCCATGTGATTTATGAAAGGGGCTATAATTTTTAGAGTATAGCATCAATCATGAAGGAATGTAGGTAGTCTGTGCAAAGAAGTGACTCAAAAAGGAGTTTGAGGGTCTTATCTATGTTTGTAAGATGTAATAAAGTTACAATGAAAAATATGTATTCCTTGTGGTTCAAGAAAGAGTTTCAACTGTTCTCATTAGGTGATGAAGGCTTGCAGGGTTGAGTGAAAAGTTAAAGGGGTTGTAAATCTTATATAAGATGCACAAAGATCAGGATTAACTGCATGAGAGTCAGTATAATAGGTGACAAAGTTGTGGTTACTAAGCATCAATTAAAACATAATAAGTTGAGTATAAATATACGTGATTACACTTGACCTAATGGAACTACTAGAGTGATTTCAATGCTATTTTATTGACCAAGGAACATGGTAACATGACAAAAGAAAATGAAATATGAGTATGTATGATTTGTGCATGACTAAGGTATGTGATCTTGCATAATTGGTACTGAGGAATTAAATATAAGTGTCAAGTGTTTCTTGGGCATGGAAGGCTTGATAGTGATAGTTGAGAAGAGTAAGATGAATATGATGAGCTCAAGTTTGTGTCTTAAGGCCTAGTATAGGTCTGTGTGAGTTAAGATATGTATGTTGTAGCAGGTTGCAAGAGTTTTGATGCTTAATACTATGAGTTTTTGGTGTGGGTAAATTATTGAGTGGGTATAGAGGTTCAAGGTACAATTTTTATACTTTGATTGCATATGGTGTCCTAGATGGTATTATACTTCATGGTAGAGTTTGACAATTTGAAGATTTTTTTTGATCACTTATTGGTGGTTCAAGGTCTAAAGATGGTGATTTTGTTGATAATCTTGATTCAATATTTTGAAGACCTTGGTAGTGTCCCAACCCTACTAAAAGAGGTCCTAGTTTCATCATATAGGCAAGTCTGTGTTGATTTATTAATGTCTTTAAGGTATCAAGAAGGAAGGATCAGGTATGTTGTAGTAAGTTGCAAATAAGTTTTGATTCTTGATAGGTATATGAATTTTTTGTGTGAAAGGTAAAGTGATTGAGTGTATATAGAGGTATAAGGTATGATTCTTATACTTTGGTTGCATATGGTGTCCTAGTTGGAATTATAATTGAATGGTAGAGTTTGAAAAGTTTGACAGAGTTCGTTGGTCACTTGTTGGTTCAAGGTCTTAAGATAATTTTTCGATTTTAGTTGGTAATCTTGATTCATTTGTTGATTACATGCTTTCAAGACCTTGGTTAGGTCCTTCTTATTGAATGAGAAGCTCCATTATTGTATTTGAAATAAAAACAAATATGCGGTTACCCTACAAGTTGGGGATACAATAGGCACACTCCATTGCACCTGCGATAAATACTTATGATTTTGTGCAAAGGGAGGAATTTTCTAGGAAAGTGAGGATGTGGGAGTGGGGAAATTAGAGAAGGGATTAATACTACAAGTAGGGAAATATCAAATTCTTGAAAGTATTAACCAGAAATATCAACACACACAATTGGAAAGAAAAACAACTTTTCTATCAATATTAAGACAAGATAAAACCATGAACATAAAATCCCACTTATTCAGTCAACTAAAAAAATTTGAAACTCTTTTCTTTATTGATATTTTCACAAAATTGTATAATAAAAAAGAAGGAAGAAAACATATAGAGAGAGAAATAGAATATTTTTTTTATCTTTTTCTTATTCTTGGTAGTTATCTACTCTTGAACTTACAAAATTGACGTCTTGAAATGAGGAAGTCATTACAATTATATATATATATTTTAAAAACTCTTCACCTACCCCCCATATGACCTTTCATATGTTTTTTACAACTTATGATTCTTCATATTCCTAGGAAATAAATTAAGTACCCTTTTTATTAATTAAGGAAAAATTATTATAATTTCAACTATATTCACATTTAAATGAATAAGACAAAAATGAAAAATGCAATGCCCTAATGAAGAAATAGAACATGGAGGAAGATAAGGAAGGGGGGGGAGATAGAGAAAACAAGAGAGATAACTACGCAGATGAAGACAATTCCCTTGTTGATTCTACTTCCCTCTCGAATGGACCTTCACTGAGTACCTCTAGGAAGATATCCACTCCTTTGAATTCTTTGTTCTATCGAGTTGCCACAGGTGTAACTTTCTCATACTGGGGAATGTGAACAAATCTCAAGGACTTGAGCTGATTATCACATATGTCATTAGTGTTTTTACATTCCATGGACCACAATTGATCTCCTTTTTGCTTGATGCTACATCCTTTATCTCTATGAGATGCTCCAGTGTGTCCTCATTGAAGGAAAAGGGATCCCTGACCTCTTTCTTGATAATTTCTTTGAATTAGTTCAACAAGTCATCCTCTGAGGTATTTTCATCTATTCCCAATCTTCTCTATCTCAGTGTTGACATCATCCTGCGTCTTAGAATCATATTCCTCTTGTGAATCCAACTCATCCAAAGCACGGTTGAGAATCTCATACTAGGGTGAAAAGAGTTCTAGCCCATACTTGATACAAATATTCAAATGGAGAATTGAATACCTTTTTATCCACAAATATGTGAGAATGGGCTTTCCCCATTTCCTTCACTAATGGAAACACATTTGTTTTCCTTTTCTTTCTTGATTTCATCTCTTTTTAGTTTGACCTTTGCATCTGTCACACTCATTCATATCGCCTTATTCGTGAATGCTCTAAGACAATGCAGAAGGGGTGAGGCTTTCACTAATTGGTATTTTGGGTCATATATCTTTGTCATCATCTTTAATGACATATTCATACCAATCAAACCTTAATCTCCTCATTTTTCAAATCGTCATCCTCATATGATCTCTTTATCTAACTTCAAAACCATCTATAAAATTCACCTAGTAGTCTTCAACCTATGGAACATGATGTAAGTCAGGGAGGTGAAATTTTTTAGGATCACTACGAATATCAAAGTCTACTCTTGGGCTATATGAGTATAGGTTCACAGGAGTGAAATAAGATTCCACATTAGCATCCTCATGAGTAATTTTATAGGTAATTTACAGGATAAAAATCCCATGAGAAATAGGGAAAGCAATACCTTTCTTTTGTTGGTTCCTAAGCTTACTATTGACATGAACAAGCTACCTACATAGCTCGAACAACACAATCTTATCGCTGTAATACCGTGGTAGCTTTCATGGAAAAAGATCAAAACCAAACACTCATATGTTGGAAAAGGTTAAAAATTGTATGAAGAAGTACATGTACCCTTTGATTAAGGAAGTAACTTGTGAAGAAAACCTTGAGTGAGGTTTTCCTTCCAATAATTTGATGACAAACATAGTGAACACATCGTTCATTCTTACAAAATGATGATTTCTTTCTTTAAGGATCAACTATGGATATTTTTCATATGCAGGAGCCTTCTGATAAATATTTTGGTGAGTGTAAAACCTTTTATTGGTCTTGAACTTGCAAGGGCATGGACCAAGTATGAAGTCATTGAAAAATTTTTAGTAGCCAACACGTGAAGTAGTTGGTGATGTAAGTTATCAAAAATTAATTTCCTACAGTTTGCCATATATTTTCCCTCGATGATGGTGAGGATGAACAATACCATCTAATCATGGAAATATTTTGTAGTTTCTTCTCCCATTATTTGACTTAGGAGGATGATTGAATCTGAGAATCACTTGTGAAATTCACTTCGGGAGAGATATTTTGGCATATGTGATGGCTTTCTACCATGTTTCGACCATAAACCAAGTGCAAGGGCTTGGATCTATGACTCAGTCTTAGACCACTCACCTAATTCAAAATATTTTGTGATGACAACCATGTTAATCCAAACTGAAATTTACATATATTAAGATAAATCTTTGGGTATGAGTATCACCATAATCGAGTTATCATTAGCTCTTATGATTCGAGTATCTAGATCATAATGGTGGGAACATGCCAATAAAAAATTTGTGCTTTGAACAAATATGAGATGACCACCCACTGCATACAACCCACATGTGTAGAATTTCTCTTCCATAGGTTCACTGGGTCCTCTTAGCATCATGTTATTGAGATCTTCCAGATCCATATGGGTAACATCACTATCACCCACACATGAATATTCCAATGATAGAGTCAAAGAAGGCTCGAGACTAGAAAATTTTAACGTCATACTTCTGAAAATCAACAAGATGATCCAAAATGCATATGACAACAACTTTCTACACTCGAAACAGAGACTTTTTTATTTTTGGCAGTTAGGGTTCAAGAGCTGTTATTTTGGGAGATGTTAGTTTTTTGACCTGGAATCAGTTTTTTAGAACCCCTAACATGCTAAAAACACTTTTTGAGATGTTTCTTGATGTTCTTGGACACTTTCTATTTTTGGAAAGTTGATTTTTTTTCTTTTTTCTTTTTGTTATTTTTTTTCTTTCTTAATCTGAACTGCCTAGTTTGTCATCTCTATTATTTTTGAGAGCAATGTTATGAGAGGATTTACTTTTTTAGGAAATTTTCTATTTATAGTAAGTGAGGGCACATATACTTACTATTTTTAGAAACTTCACTTTCCCACCTATAATTTTGATGAAAATAACTTCACTGGAATAGGATCACCTTCTAGATTCCGTGTTCAAAATTTCATTCTGATCCACCTGACATAATGATGGGAAATTGAAAAGCATGAACTAGGGTAGAAAAAAAGGGTTTACTACTATTAAAAAATTAAGGCACCTCAAATTTCTCTTTTAAATTCTTCTTGAAGGTTCCTGGGATGAAGGAAGATTGTGAAAATTTCATTCAGTTTCGTTCATCGGATTGAGAGATGTGATTTTTTCTAGTTTTTGAGCATATAGTCAATCTGGGTAAAATTTGGCATGGTTGATAAATTGTAGGTTTCTTGGTTGTTTTGCAATACTTTTCATGAATTCATGGAGAAAAATGGATTAAGAAATGAGTTACAATGGATTTAATATTTTTCCATCGGCACATGTACGTGTAAAGAAGAAAGGAGCGGCAACTTAAAAAACTTAGCCAATTTTTGGTTTTTAACCAACTTGGAATGGGGCACATTTTTTTGCACCAATTTTCCCAAAGGGATAGGATATGTGGGTTAGAAAAATTTTCCCTCATGTGAGCATGAAAAGTGGAGATTAGTGATTTCTCAGTGGAGGAGAGAGAGAAAGCAAGCAATTAGCACCCGGGGGCTGAGATCGGGTCATATGAAGAACCATGAAAAGGGTTGGAATGGGGTCCATTTTTTTGTCCCAACTTTCCCAAAGGAATGGTATAGCTGGGGTATAAAAATTCACCCTAATGTTGGAGTGAAAAGTGGTGTTGGACCCCTAATATAGCTTTCAAATCTTAAGGGCGCATAGGCATGCATGACCGAAGGAAGCATGCAAGTGAAGGCATGGAGGGCATTATTCAAAATTCTTCTTGGAGAACCAAGGATGTGTGCACCACATGAAGAAAAATTCGAGACTTAGCCATTTTTGGCCCCTTGGGTGGACACATGAAGAACGTGTTCCATTTGGATAAGGTTCCATCCTGGCAACAGGGAGTCCTGGAGAGAATATACCTTGCGATAGAAAGATCCAAAAAGTTAATCATGACATGGAGAGGCATGCGGTCGGGATGACTCACACCTTGACACTTGGGGCCAGATCTGAGGCTGCAGAGAAGTTTTTTAGAGCTCAGAGGCCTATTTATATGCATGCCCTTGGCGATGAAGAGAGATAAAAGATAGGTAGCGAAGCTCTGCAGAATTACTGTGAGAACTATGGGATGAAAATGGGTACAAAATTCCAGTAAGGATGTAATGGGGAAATGGGGAGTGAATTTTCTGTGTTGTGAGAATACATGTATGGATCCACACATGGCACATGACTACGGTCTGCCTTCTGTAATCTTTTATAAGTAACATTATGAACTAACGTGATAAGGTTGCCATGACAAATGTATTAAGACTCTTTCTCTGTATTACATGCATATTTCTATTGTAATTCTATTCTTGTATAATCATGAATCTTACTTGAATGGCTAAGTATATTAGTGGATTTACAACTCTTAGTTCTATTATTTTTGTTGCGCATTTTTGTTCTCTTATGACTGAAGGGCTGTAGAAGCCGTCCTGAGCTCTATAGTTCTTCATGTCTATCAAAACACTAAGTTAGGATCATGAACTATGCCTTCCACTATACTCACATAAAAGAGAGACTCGGCTCCCTCTCGCGCACCTCAGGTGAGTGCCCAGCACCCGCTAGGCGGTAGGCCAGCGTGCATGAGGTTCCCTTGTTCTTAGTGGGTGCAGAAGTGACTACATCTTGGTTTCGTTGCTGGGACCTCTTTTCGAAGTTGTAGTGGAACATGGCATATACAATGATCTCTACAAAGAGTGATGGTGGAGCGCTTAACACTTGAAGGTGTTGAAGAATGGTTTAAAATCACAAAGAATGAATTCACTCAGATATTTAGTACCAGATTTGGGTTTGATACATGAAGGTGGGTGGAAGACACTCTTTATAATGAGTTGTACGAAATCTTCTTCTACTGTTTCCCAGTAGAGTTATTCGAATGGCTCTCAGCTTATACATCTAGATCGGGGTGGTGTTATAGATCACACCCTTGGACCTAAGAAACATATCAAAACTTGTAAGATGCTGATCTAACGTGGACCCGTGCTATAGATCATTGGTGGAAGGGAGTGTTGACTAGCTACACTCTGAAATACACCATTTCCACGTATTCCTGTCCAAAAGTTGCTAAGTTTGAGTTCTTTCGAGAGCCCAAGGGATAATTTCTACATGCTATTCCCCTTGCGATCAAAATCTTGATGGTAACCATGGGTTTAGAGGCATTTCCTATGGCCGGCTAAACCACCCTAAGCACTAGGCAAGGAAGCTAGGTTGGGGAAGGATGGCTGATCTGACGCCTGAATAGGAAAGGGAGGAGAGACAGCTCAAGTATAATGAAGCACGTGAAAAGGAGATCAATAGACATCGTGGGATTACAAGTGGGTTATGGAGCTAGACATGGTGGAAGGGAGTTGAGGTTCACATGGAGGACGTGGAGCCCAAACAGTTTGTGGTACCCCATCTTGGTAAGCACGGGAGAGAAAACCTTGCAGCTTCTGATGAGAGGCTGTCACGTAGAGAGATAAGAGTTGTTGGCACACATCTAACCCCACCTAGTAACCAAACCTTAGAACTTGGTTTGTTTGAACGAGGGAAAAGTATAGTTGATCCATTTGATATCAGTGGAAGTAACCAATCGACGCCTAGAAGATACAACTTCTCATTTGGGACTTCTATGGCTTCACAAACTATTTTGGTATTTGGTGGAATGTTTGGATAAGGCATGCATACAGTTGGTTTTGGAAGCATATTAGGAAGTGGTGGAGGAACTATGACTGGGAGTGGTACTAGTTCACAAATTGTCGGTGCACAATTCAATGGGATGATGGGAGTGTTCGGCATGACAAACACAGACCCTATACCTAACAAAGGAGGATCTGGAGGTGGAAGTGGTGGAGTTGGTGGCTCAGGATCTAGTGGATCTGGTGGAGGAGGAAACACTAGGGGAAATAAAGGAACTAGATCATGAGGGCAAGGGCCTCAACCACCTCCTCAAGTATATTTTAAGATGTCTCTAGACTTACCAGATTACATTGGGATAGAAGATTCCACGGAGCATTTGCATAAGTGTGAGCTGCTATGGCGCGCGAAGGGAATCACAACCCAGGATCGAAAGGCCAGTCAATTTGTGATGACCTTGCAATGACACGTGCATAGTTGGTATAGAAAGTATGACCCTCATCAGACTGTTGTGGATTATACCGTGCTGAGAAATGCATTCTTGGTAGAATTTCACATACCTGAGTTTGAACAGAAGAGCATTAGCTCTCTCAAAGAAATCCAGCAAGGCATGACAAAGAGCATGTGGGGATATGATGCGCATTTTAAAAATCTATTATCTAAACTATCTTATGATATCCACCCTTCACAACATGATCAGTGGTTTGTCAGAGGGTTGATCACACCCTTTAGGAGGGCTTCATCTCATAAAACATTCACGGACCTGCGCGAAGAATTGGAAGCTTCTTTACACACTGAGGTAGTTGGTAGTGTTGACACTAGTGTTAGCCAATTCCTGGAGGCCCAGATTGCTGCCATGGCTAAGCAATTTGAGAAATTATCTGCCAACACAGTTCCAAATATTCACAGAGGGATGTGGTGCATAGATTGTAATGTGGAAGGACACACAAAGGATAATGGTGGGATATGTACTCAAATGGTGGTACACACCGTAGCAGTAAACTACGAAATATGTCACGAGGACCATGATGCAAGTAGGTTCCCTATTGTAGCGTGTGATCCATAAAAATGTATCTTGTTATTGCAAGATATGTACCTCAACCACACATGACACCAAGGATTGTAGATTGATTGACCAGATTCATGAGGCAATTGATCTTGGTGTGCACCAGACTGGCATTACCAGTAGTTCCAAAGGGGATGAACGTTAGTATGAAGAGCGTAAGGATGGAGATGCACGTGGAAGAGGGTTTTACGGAGGATTTCATAGTCATGGTAACTGTGGGGGAAGAAGTGAGTTCCCACGTGGGACGTGTTTTAATTGTGGAGCCACAGACCATTATAAGCGTGAATGTCTAGATCTTCTACAATGCTCCTAGTGTGGAAAAAAACATAAGTATGAAGAGTGCCCAGAGTTATATGAACACATGAGTCAGCAGTACCAAAAGGATAAGGGCACTGCCATGGTGAGTATTAAGAAGGTTGACGCACAATGGCTTCCACAAGTAATACAAGAATCAGAACTAGAGCCTGTTATGGTAACAACGAGGGAAGAATCCATGTGCACAAGGGAAGCACCTAGGAAGAGACCTCTGGTTTCAAGAGAAGAATTAGTACATGGGAAGTACCAAACCTAGCTCACTAGAAAGAATTTTACCAAGAAACCTTGGACGTAATTCAAAGTTTACAAGGGGAGATCTAATACTTAAAAGAGGAGACTAGAAAGGATGAGAAAAGGAGAACCATAGAAGCACCAAGGGATGAATTGGATGAGGTTAAGGGGGTGTGTAAACTGCTGAGCCAGGAGAATATTATTCCCTTGCTAGGGGCATGGTTGAGAGAAAAGGTGATGTGCTCTAGGGAAGAACATGAAAGGCAGATCCTGTATGTAAACCTCCCACCTCACAGCCTTGATTATGACAAAGAGATTACTTTGAATGCAGTAGTGGATGGATGGTTGCTTAGCAACATCCTCATTGACATAGGAGTGGAAGTTAATGTTATCACTCTAGATGCCTGGCATCAAATGGGAAGACCTGCATTACAACCATCTTCAAATGTGCTATATATGGCAAATAAGACAAAGGTGATGCCCATAGGTGTCTTGAAGGATGAAACCATTAGAATTTAGGGGACTAGGTTCACTGGGGATTTTGAATTCTTGGTGCTTGCTGAGGCAGATAGTTTCCCAGCTCTACTTGGGTGCCCGTGGTGTTATAACAATAATGCAGATCTCTAGTTTAACAAGGGGTACATAAGCTTTGAAAACCAAGAAGAGTGGGTAGTTATACCACTAGTTGATGGGAATTCCACCCCTTATACTGAACCCCTTGGGGAGGAAGTCCTAGATAGAATATATGTGCGCTCCATAAGGGATCAAGAGACCATCCACCCTACAGGAGGAATCATCCAGTTTGATGATGCTCAATCTATCAGTGATACTACCAGTATAACATGTGATGATTGGGCGCGTGGGACTTATGAATTGATTGGGTGATATTTGAAAGGATCAGTAACCAAGGTAACAATGGTGCATATAGTTTGGCACCTAGGAGGGAAGGCAATAACCAAGTATTCTGGGGATGCATACCCTAAGGTATTTTTGAGAGAGATGGAAGCTCATTGGAGGGAGAACGAGTGATGAAGTATGCTAGGTTATGTTTTGATAGGCATAGCAGCAAGGTGGTGGGCCACGCATAGTGATAACTTGTTGGAATGGCATGAAGTTCAAATTTTTCTCACTTTCTGATTCTTGAAAAAAAACATACCCACCGCTATCAAGGATTACAATGGAAATGGACCCACCTCTTCCCACATCGAGGCATGTGAGAGGGTCTTGGGAGAAGGCGTGGAAGCTTTACCACCATCCCTTTAGGTACACAAGCTGTATTCAACACTAAAAGGTTGTGCGCATGCTTGGTATATCCATTTTGAAACATGCCGCCAAACGAGAATTTGGTAGGAATTAGCGGCTAACTTGGTTCACACTTTCAAGTACCAAAGTACTAAGCAACCAGTTGATGAGGCATTGCAGACTATTAAGCACCTCACTCTGGGGGATTGCACCATGGTGGAAGATAGGTTAGTAAACTTACTCTGTGGACCTATCTTAGAAGAGTGGTTCGAAGAGGAGGAACTAGAAGATTTACAATTCGAGCATGTGTGTACTGAAAAGGAGAAAGGAAAGATGGTATACATTGTTGATGGGGAGGAGATGCAGAGCCTGAATTTTGACCATACGATTGGAGTGAGTGAAGTAGTTGATAGTGCAAATGCATGTACGTGCACACGTGTCATGAACCACTGAGACCAAGAAAGTTAACATCGGCTCGAGGAAGAGGATCCCAAGGAAGCCATCATTGGGGACTACTGGTCAGACAAGGAAGTATCAAAGATCATCGATCTCTTGTGTAAATTTGAGGATTTATTCCTGCACGGATACCATGAGTTGAAATGCGTCCACCAGTCACTGGGGGAAATGCAGATACCGTTGAAGGATGGTGTGTGCTCGGTCAGGAAGAGGCCTTACAGGATGAATCCCAACATGCAAGTAAGGGTTAAAGAAGAACTAGACAAGATGATAGCATCCAATATCATTGAGGTTGTGGAGGAATCAGAGCGGATAAGTCCAATGGTGATTAACATAAAGAAGGATGAGTGGATTAGGATATGTGTGGATTACAGGGAATTAAATTCTGTTTGTATCATAGATCCTTTTCCCACCCCCTTTATTGAAGAGATTTTGAAAGGAGTTGCTGGGCGCGAGGTCTATTCCTTTACAGATGGATTCTCGGGATATCACCAAGTAAGGATTTCCAAGGAAGACCAAGATAAGACAAATTTTGCCACCGAGTGGGGAAGCTTTGCATATACAGTCATGCCCTTTGGGCTGAAGAATGCGCCTGCTATATTTTCACGCATAGTGGTACAAGCATTTAAGGACTTCATCCACAAGTTCCTTCAAGTATATTTGGATGATTGGATAATGTATGGATTGGTTAGGGACCATTGTGACAACTTAAGGTTGATGTTTGAAAGATGTCGGTAGTTGAGGATCTCCCTCAACATCAAGAAATGTATCTTTGCAACTCCTTTTGGAACGTTGTTGGGGAATATCATATGTAAAGAGGGATTACTGGTGGATCCTGTGAAGGT
Organism: Taxus chinensis; assembly: GCA_019776745.2. Lineage (NCBI taxonomy): Eukaryota > Viridiplantae > Streptophyta > Pinopsida > Cupressales > Taxaceae > Taxus > Taxus chinensis. The sequence continues at coordinate 808,793,709 of CM034150.1, forward strand.
TACAGCTATTATTGGGTTAGGGGAGCCTACCAGCCAAAGCGTCATGCACATATTTCTTGGACACACTGGGTACTACAGAAAGTTCATTAAGGGATATGCCAAGATCACCGCACCTTTGGAAATATTGCTCAGACACAAGAGTGCCTTTCATTGGGGAGAGGCACAGCAGAGGGCATTTGACACTCTAAAAGAAAGGCTTATCACCGCACCTATTCTACAATTCCCATCATGGGATAAACCTTTCCATGTCCACGTGGATGCCTCTGATATAGCAACGGGAGCCATTCTTGCTCAACCAGGAGAGGGGATTGTTGATCATCTTTTGTGTTTTGTAAGTAGAAATTTGACACCAGTAGAACAGAATTATACAACGACCGAACGTGAGGCATTGTCAATGATCTACGTGCTCCACAAATTTAAACAATATCTACTGGCAACTCCCTTCATATTCTACACTAACCATATGGCCTTGAAGTATCTAGTAAACAAATAAATGTTGCAAGGGAACATATGCTGTTGGGTAATTTTATTTAAAGAATTTGAATTCAAAGTGGTGGTAAAACCAGGAAAGAACAATTTTGGCCCAAATCATTTATCAAGGATTGATTCGAGAGAGGACATGCAAAGTCTCGAGGAAACCATGTCAGACACACAACTATTCAGGATGTAGTGCGGGCCCTCAGAATTAGAAGACATTTCCGTTTTCATCAAGGAGGGTGTGGTGCCCAAAGGGATGAATGCTCTGGAAAGGAAAAGGTTAGCCATATGTGCCACACCATTCATGTTGATCAATGGGGATTTGTATAAAATGGGCTGCAATTAGGTTTTGCGCTAGTGTGTATTAGAACATGAACGCGTAGCTATAATAGAAGAGGCCCATGCTGGGATTTCCAGAGGACACTATGCAGGTTACGCAACCGCGTGCAAGATCCTAGTCACTGGACTATGGTGGGAGATGATTCACTAGGATTGTATTCAGTTCTGCAAGGCCTGTGACCACTGCTAGCACCTTGGAAAACTTGGAAAAAGGGATGAGATGCCCTTACGCCCCATCGCCAGCACAAAACCTTTTAAAAAGTGGGCAATATATTTTGTCAGACCAATCTCACCAGCTGCGTGGAGGACTAACTTGTGGTATATCATTACTTGTACTGATTATCTAATAAGGTGGGCAGAGGCCACACCCACTAGGGATTGCACCACAGCCAGGGCTGCTCTATTTTTGTGGGAGAACATTATTAGCATGTATGGGTGCCCATTAAGTTTAACAAGTGATAAGGGAACTCACTTCTTAAATGAAACAATCAAGATTCTATTGGCAGAATTCATGGTAGCCCATCACAAGACTACCCCTTATCACTCTCAGGAAAATGGGACTGCAGAGGCATTCAACAAAATCCTTAGTCACACATTGACTAAGATATGTGACGTGGGTAGGTAGGATTGGGATGACAAGGTTTCAGCAGTCCTTTGGGCATAAAAAACGATGTATAAAAGGTTAAAAAAGGCCACACCATTTAAACTGGTGTTTGGCACGGAGGCTATTTTTCCAGTGGAATTCATGTTACCATCTCTGCGTATAGCACATGCAGGAGGGTTGGATGATGAACAAGCACTGGAAGGAAGAATTTATGAATTGATAAAGTTGGATGAAAGGCACTCACTAGCAAGATGGAGCCAAACAACTAAAAAAGCTAAGCAAAAGGCATGGCATGACTAGCACATTAAGAACAAACAGTTTGAGGTTGGCTAGATGGTATTGCTATATGATTCTAAATTTCTACGCCATCCTGGAAAGTTGAAGGTGCATTGGTTGGGTGCTTATGTAATTTCATACATCCTTGATTATGCTAGTTACAAGTGCTAGATGGAACAAAATTTCCCAGACACGTCAATGGGAGTAGGCTGAAGCCCTACTATAAATAATGCTTCTTGGTGTTTGTAAATAAGGTAGTTCTACCAGTTAGTTTAGAGTTTCCTTTTATGCTTTCCCTTTCTTGTTTTTTCTTTCGCGTTGTTGTCTTGTTTTACACCTTGGGCACCGGTAACCTTATTACTTTTTAAAATTATGATTACGTAGAGGACCGTGCATTGATTTAGTGTGGGGTGAGGTGATAAAGAGAGGCATGAAATTATTTCTGCAAGAGGATTGGGTTGGTAGACCATGCGAACTGGCCTTGTTGAAAAAATGCATTAGAAGAAAAGAAGGCAGATGGGTGGCAAAACAAGGTTTCATTGGAAATCCACGTATAAGGAGAAAAAGCACAAAAACATGAGGTAGGTGAAAGAAAAGAATCATGAGGATGGAAGAGGTGCCTTTTGGTGCTTGGTAACACATGCATGAAAAATTCTTTTATCAAGATGGATTGTCTATCGCATGCTAGAAGGTTGAAAAACTTTTCACACAAGAATTGGGCGTGGGTGAAAAATGTTTTGTGCAAGGATTAGGCGCATTGAGGAAAAGCACTGAAGTCCGGTTTATTTGAAAAAATGCCGCATATGAAATATTGTCGTACGGTGGTAGGTAGCCTAGCCTTTAATGTGTAAAATTAGGAAAAATCTATAAATACAAGAATGGGCAGTTTATTATTTTTCTTTGCGAAAACAAGGAGAATGATTTTGCTTCAATATCTAGGGTTTTGAGAGCTTACTCGTGCGTGAAGAAAAATCTCAAAAACTCATGCGTAATCGGTCTAGTTGATCTAAAAACTAGAGCATAAGTTATTCACGGGTGTGAGGAACATTGGGAAAGAACATCATGATCAAAGGAGGAAAGTCAGAAATTAGGGTTTGTACTCTAGGGCATGGGGCACAGCAAAGAAAACTCTCAGACAACTCGAATGTAACTAGTGAATGAAAGAAAAAGGTAAAATGACGGCCACAAAACTAGTTGATAAGCCTTCCAGTACAATCCAAGAAGGGAAAGGGGGAAGGGAAAATGAATGAAGAAAGAAGAAGAAATCTCATTAGACACCAATGAGGAATGGTACTCAGAGATTCAATACCCAGATGGGGTTTTTCTAGGGCAAGAGTGGGAGTCCCACATAAGGCAAATGACCTTCATCAATTACAATCACTGGTCATGTATAATCGCGAGAGGAAATAGCACTGGAGCTGGTGTGCCCCACAAACAAGTGAACACTTGACAGAATGTCGATCTACAGTGATGTAGTCAAAGTGAAAATGAAGAAGGTAGGGCTTCTCCAGCTTTATGAGTTACCATAATTCAGGAAGCCCGAGCACCTATACGAATGGTTAATGAAGCGCGTGCACGAATATTTCTTCTACTTCACAAGGTGTAAAATGCACATAACTCTACAATTAATCTCGCACATTATAGACTTAAGCTGTAAAGGGGATGCGATCATAGATGAAATCCAATATGAGGAGGTAATTAAGAAAACCATTACATCCTAGGATTATAAGAAGGGATCAAGGTACTACGACATTGTGGATATTAGTGATCTGGTGATGAAAATGGCCGCACACCTCATTTCTAAGTTGAATGGACAAGAGAGGTGGACCCAGGTGAGAAATCCCTGGTTGAATGTCTACATAAAGGTCACGGAAGGCACCATGTACAATATCTCCTAATACATAGCAGATGAAATCATAAGCAGCGCGGAGAACGAGGGGAAAGATATTGTTTGAGAACATTCTATTAACCATTGTGTTCTCAGAAACCGGGGTGCCAGATGTATTTGATAAGTTCATATGGGAGTACCTTGATGAATATCCTTCACCCGTGGATAGATTCTAGAAGTACACATGTGATTCAATGAGAGGGGTGCACCAAGGCAACGCTTAGATAAATGGTACACGCATGCCTTAGGAATGCATTTCGGGGCTGAATGGAGAATTCCTGAACAACTCCCTGTGGCGATTGAAGGAGATGTAGAGTTTGCGGTAAACCAACACTTATAAATTGGTAAATTCATCTTGGTGGATGGCAGTTAAAGTCCCTAGTGTAAACTCCCCTTCCCTTTCACAACCCAATTCTTCCAAGCAAGGGTGAATAGGTATTAAGGATTCAAAGAAATTGAAACTCAACCTGTCCACCCTTAACAGTGAACACAGAGAAATGAGAAATAAGTTGGTCTACCCAAGGAAGCGCGCATATGTTGAAAGGTACATGTCGTAGGACAAGTACATCGTAAGGCCGATGACCTTACCAATTGTTGAGAGCGCTGCTGCCAAAATTTAGCTACACATAAGGCCAAATTTTGAGAAGGATGCACATACGTAGAGAATGAAATATCCATCCCAGACAACCCCCATGGGAAGGAAGAATCCAGTGCCAAAGCACAAGGAGAAAGAAGAAGAAGAGGAAGAACAAGGGGTGGTGGAAAGACATAATGTAGGTACCGCGGGGCCAAGTAACCTATGTCTAGAAGAAGAGAAAGAATAGTGGTCAAGGAAAAGACCCCAAAGCCTGTGCAAAGCCACCATCCCTTGAAGAACCTTCAGATGAAGAAAATACAGCATCCCCAACTCCAGAGTTTTCCGCAAGGGAAGAAGAACAAGGAACGAAGGAACAAGGGTCTGAAGATATAGATGACCTGAATGCGTATGTAGGAAAAAGGGATGATGATGAAGGGGAAGAGCTGGAGGTGGATCAAGAGCCAATTGATGTCCATGACTCAGAAGGAGAGGAAGTTAAGGATGTAAATGATGCCTTCATCTTTGTAAGGAGGAAAGGAACCCAAAGGGAGGAGGGCACACACAACGAAGAGGGAAGTGAAGGGGCATGTAGCTAAGGAGTGAGATATGCCCAAGTTCACTCAGGAGGAGGTCAATGAAAAGGAAACAAGGGAGGTAGAGATGATAATTAATGCCTTGGTCAATTAAGAGTTGGGGCGTAGTGTGGAGCTCATGCTTGGTGAGTTCAAGGAGTAGAGGGAGAAGAGTGGAAGTAGCACAAAATGTCTAACTCTCTCGGTAACTATTCCCAAGGGTGTGCACACGGGAGGTAAACACGTGCAGAAGGGGGAAGAACAATGATAGGTTACATTGATGACCCCAAAAAAGTTTTGCACGCGTGTTTCCAAAGTACCATGCCCCACCAAGGAGCTCACTGCCATAGATTCCTTTGACCTTTAGGGTGGATACCCGGCGAACAAGGAAGATGCTATCATGGGCATTCGACTCCCACCTCGATGAGCCTAAATTTGAGATTAACCAAAGAGTGGTATTAAAGTTGTTCAAAGGAAAGGGGGAAAACCCCATTGTAAACATGTAGAAACTATCTGATGAGCAAGTGTGTAACGTGCTCAAAAAAGTCTCTATGGAAATCGAGGCTAGGCTCTTTGGTAGGAATGACAGGGTTAGAGTCTTGGAGGACCTATTGGAGAAGAGGAAGAAAGAGGTGGTGAAGCTAACAAAGGATCTCAGCCTGGAGAAATTAATCATCACTCAACTACAGAGGGAGCTTCAGGAGGAAAAGCCTAGGGTATGCGAAGTTTCCAAGAAGTTGGAGCTCATCTCCCAATCAATTATCACGAAGCACCTGGACCTTAACCCTCATGTGTAAAATTATAGATCCTCCTCGGAGTGCCTAGAGCACTTGACTTGGATCCTCACCATGGAGAGGTAGCCCTTGGCATTAGAGTTGGTAGAAGAGGTAGCGGTGTACTTGGAGAAATATGACAAGTTGAAGGTCATTGTGCTCATGGATGAATACAACAAGGTTCTCGCTGACGTAAGAATAACTGCACAAACCACGAGGGTCACTTATGACCATTGCGCAGATCAAGACAAAGTGACAAGAATACTGCTTTCCAGTGACGAGGTTGAGCTAAAGGAATTTAGAGAAAATAATAAGGGCAATAGAGCTAAGTGGGAAAGGATCATAGCCAAAGTAGAAAATAAATCCGAAGCCATTGAGAACCGGTGAGTCTTAATTAAAACCCAGCTGAAAGAGCTCTATAAGGTCATCACAAGGAAGATGGATGCCCTGGAAGATCATGCTAAAGAACTGGAGATTGTGGTGGAAACCATTACCACACAAGGGGAGGGGCTAACCTTCGACAAGGTGAGCACCTTGGTTGGCAACATCTGTAAAAAATCATAGAAGGAAGTCAGCACTTGGAGTGCACTAGAGGCTAACCTCCAGCAAAACTTTCCCCTCCTTCTTTAGGAAATTTTCCCCCTATTCTTTCTCTTCCGCTTCCTTTATTCTTTCCCCCATTCTTTTCCAAGGCAAGGCCTTGCATTCTTTTTGTACTACATTCTTTGAGAAGGTTCCCGAGGGTGGAGAATAGGTGAAGTGTGGGGTAATGTTGGACCCCTAATATAGGTTCCAAATCTTAAGGGCACATAGGCACAGATGACTGAAGGAAGCACACAAGTGAAGGCACATAGGGAATTATTCAAAAGGCTTCTTGGAGAACTAAGGACGTGCGTGCCGTGCAAAGAATAATTCAGGACTTAGCCATTTTTGGCCCCTTGGGTGGACACATGAAGAATGTGTTCCATTTGGATAAGGTTCTAGCCTGGTGACAGGATGTTCTGGAGGGAATATACCTTGCTGGGGTGACCCACACCTTGACACTTAGGGCTAGATATGAGGCTGCAAAGGAGTTTGTTAGAGCTTAGAGGCCCATTTATATGTGCACCCCTTGGCGAAGAAGAGAGATAGAAGAGAGGTAGCAAAGCTCTGCAGAATTACTGCGAGAACTATGGGATGAAAATGGGTACATAATTCCAAGAAGGATGTAATGGGGAAATGCAGAGTGAAATTTTTGTCTTGTGAGAATACATGTATGGATCCACACATGGCACATGACTATGGTCTACCTTCTGTAATCTTGTATAAGTAACATTATGAATAAACGTGATAAGGTTTCCATGACAAATGTATAAAGACTCTTTCTCTGTATTACATGCATATTTCTATTGTACTTCTATTCTTGTATAATCATGAATCTTACTTGAATGGATAAGTATATTAGTGGATTTACAACTCTTAGTTCTATTATTTCTGTTGCGCATTTTGGTTCTCTTATGACTGAAGGGGTGTAGAAGCCATCCTAAGCTCTATAGTTCTTCATTTCTGTCAAAACACTAAGTCAGGATCATGAACTATGCCTTCCACTAGACTCACATAAAAGAGAGACTCGGCTCCCTCTCACACGCCTCAGGTGAGCACCCAGTGCCTATTGGGTGATAGGCTGGTGCGCATGAGGTTCCCTTGTTCTTAGTGGGTGCAAAAGTGACTACAAGTGGTGGGATGAGATTTGACAAGGTGGATATGGGAAATGGCTAAAAAATGGCTTGTGGTGCCTTCCCAGGGTCATTTAGATAATCAAGAGCCAAGACAAGCATGGGGTGAATTTTTGTGTCCTAACTGTCCCAAAGGGATGGGATAGATGCGGCATAAAAAATGTGACCTCACCCTAGGTTGAAAAGTGTCAAGTTATGATTGCACAACAAGAATGGCTAGAATGAGGTGAAAAATATATTAACTTGCATCAAAAAGCTTCATTTGGGTCATGTGATGGTCCAGGGGGCTTAATTGGGCTTAGGTGCATTTTTGTGTCCCAACTTTCCCAAAGGGATAGGATATACAGACACAAAATTACACCTCAACCTAATGCTGATATGTGTCCACCGGTAAAAATGGCTAATTCCTGAAAGATTATTGATTTAATAAAATTTGAATATTTTATTAAAATCTAATTTTGGAAATTGCTACAATGATATATAATAAGATACAAATTCTATTGACTTCTATAGATGTAGCTATATAAGCAAATGAGGGAGAGAGGGAACTTATTTGATTTTCACTTATCCTGAAGTACACCCAAACTAGAAGAACTGATGAAAATTATAGGTAGATTGGTGGAAATGATTGATGTAAATTCTAGAAATTGTAGGCTTCTTGGGACATGGGTGCCTAGGAAGGGGCGAGGGTTCCTGAGGTGCCATATACCTTTCCTAGGCACTGAAGTCTGTAGAAAATCTCAAAACCTAATTTATTCAATGTTGCAAGGGTTTCGCTATCCTTCGTTGTTAATCGCTATAGGTCACTAGAAGATTGCCCAATCTGTTGGTAATTTTTAAAATAGATAATATTCTGTAAAACCCCCAAAAAAACTATATTCAAATCCTAAAAAAAATATGCAAATGGGGACTCAGACTGTTCTCGGTGGTCACCCAACAGAGTCAACTTACTACCGATTGTTGCACTACATATCAGACTCCATGTAGTTTTATGTTCTTATGTGTGCAATAGTGTTTCTAGGTTTCCCTCGCACCAGTGATGCCAAGATAGTGGTTTGTAGCTAGAAAGAATGCAAATGTGTGGGATGAAATTTAGAAAAATCCCCCTCTTATGCAGTTTATGGAGAGTAATAAGCCTAAAATGTACTCCCTTTGACAATATGTAGATAGATAGCCATTGATAAAATTTCCCACACCTTTATAATGGTATGTATGTTGTGTTTATATAGGGATCTCTTGTTTAAATTTTGACACTAGTGACACGACATGTCAACTAGGACCTAGGAATAGGAGTAAGAAAATTGAAAAGGCCAACAAAAAATGTCAAAAAAGTGAACAAAAATTAAGAAGACATGAGCACCCAAGTTGGACATGAATGCCTAGGTGCTAATGTCCTGAGACAACTGACGAAAAAATGTGAGAAGACTGGCCAACAAGGATCCCCATGACCTGACAAGAATTGGGTGTAGAAGTGACAAATGTGAGAGATAAAAACAATAGAAATAGTCAAAGAAATTGAATGGGCCAGGAAATGTGTCACCAGTGAATACTTTTCTTACTCAAGATATATACATAGAACAACATGCTCGGCTGTATAGTAGATTATTAGTATGTGCATGATTTTTTGTCTACATTTGGCCCCCTTTATGCTATTTGAGTGAAATTTAAGTAGTGTAAAGGAAGTAAGGAACATACCTATGAGAAGTCTAGAGAAGTCTTGTTGTAGAAGTATACATAGAATATGAGAACATATAGTGTGGCAAAGCATGGATCAACATGTCAATGCATGTGGCATAAATAGAGAGGGTGAATCATTGTAAGGATCTTTTAGAGAGATTGATGATTTGATTTTGAGTGATTTTGGAGATTTCGAACTTTTGTTGATGGAGATTTGAAGGGGTAGGGAGTGATTAGTTCCCAACCCAATTTTGTATGTGTGAAAAAATTAAGGATTTGGGGTTCCTGCCACCAAAGGAAGAGTGTTAGGGAGAGAGATCTAGTTTTACCTTCCAACTATGAGTACATCTTAAAAAAGGTTTAGCTACTACAGACAAACAAAAGACCAAATTCTATTCCATTTTTATCCATGTTGAATAAACCATATAGGAGTAGTATAGGAATGGAAATTAAATCTCATTGTCCCCACTCCATGTGTGTTGTGATATGTATAGTGTTAAATGGCTTCCATGTTAAGTCATCTAGAAGTGATGGAGAATATAAAGTGACTTCCCATGTTAGGTCATCTAGGAAATATAATGAAGTGATGTAACTCCAAAGTTAGGTCATCTGGGAGAGAGAGTAGAATACATTGTGTTGTAGTGGTTGATCGGTTTGATTCAAATGTGGAAATTGAATGCATATGATAGATTACTCATGGAAGTTTTTTTTTTTCTTTTTCCCCCCATATTAGGTCATTAGGGGGAATCAGTAGAAAGTAGTAGGAAATGTCACATGTCATAATATAATTTTTTTGATAATGATATATTAGAAATTTGTAATGATCACATATTATCCTGAGCGGGATTTTAGGGTGATCCCAATTATATGTACCCCCTTTCGGTGAAAGAGAGAGTGGTATAAAGATCAAATGTTGAGTCGAAAGTAGATGTGAAATTATGTAATAGTGAGCAAAAGGAAGTATATTAGAAGTCACAAAAGTGTATGTATATTGAGTTGAAAATGTGTTGGATTGTAATATAGCACTGTGGAATATGGAAAATACAATAGCAGGAGGAATTCTAAACTGAATTTAATGAATGGGGAATAAAATGGAGTAGCAGAGCTCAAGATATGAATGAAATTGTGTGTCACATATTAGTTGGGAAAATGAACGCGAATAGTGATTATAATAACTTGAAATTTTTGAAAAGTGTTATATATAGTAATGGTAAAAAGTGAATAGTGACTTCATTTTAACCTTGATTGGTTGTGATTTTGAGCTTTGAGCTTGAGAGGATGTCACAAATTAGAGTAGCAAGAATGAGCAAATTTGAGATGGGGGTGGCAGGTGTGGCGTCATAGATGACAACTGAGTTGGTAAGTATGATTATTGTCGAAAACTTTGTTGAAATGATTTTGTTTTTGTGAATTTTCTAAAAAAAAAATTGTTTTTAAATTTCTAAGCATTTCTAACCTAGGCAAGAGTGAATAAGGTGTTAACATTTATTGGGACACAAGCACCCAAATCTAGGGGCTGGTGACCTATTCCTAGGTACCCACGTCCTGGTATTGGTTGTTGGCAACCCATGAGGCTTTTTTGACCCTAGAACGTGATAACCATGAAATTTAATGCATTTTTGTATTATGAATAGTCATTTTTACGTGTATATGATGTGCTAATGTTGTGTTTGTGTTGATGTTTTATGTTGTACAAAGGGATAACCATTCAATGGAGTTCTATGGAGGTCAAAAATTGAGTATGTTGTTGGGATTGGGCTTATCTGATGCCGATTGGGATACGTTAGACCGTATTGGCCTGCGGAATATAGAGAGATTGGGGGAGGTACTCTATAATATGCCTATGATCACTACGTTATGTGAGAGGTAGAGTGCATATACTTGTATTTTTTGGTTTCTTATTGGGGAGATGACTGTGACCCTTAATGATGTATATTGCATATTGCGGCTTCTAGTTATGGGTGAGAGATTCCTTATGATGCAAGTAGAGGATGATTAGAGGCAGACGAGGGTCGTTAGGTAATACTTTATAGGGACATGGGTAGAGACATAGACCCATATTATCTTGGATGCTATATTAATATCAAGTGTTCCACAATTGTAGAAATTAATTGCAGTTGTGATTATTTCATCAGCGGTAGTGGATGGTGGTGGTATAGGCATCTTATATAAGATGAACAATATCTTTTGGCATATAGAGGAGGATGGGACCTTAATTGCATGGGTACAATGTGCATTAGCACATTTGTACAGAGATCTATATAGGTTCAAACATGAGGAGCATGGGGGTGGCCTTGGAACCACTACATTGTTACATGTATGGGCTTATAAGCACGTTATGATAATGAGGCCACTTAGTGGGCCACAAGCTAATTGTGTGAGACTCGATATATTTTTAGTGAGGTGGACAATAATGCACAGTAGGATACCAGATACTACTCTGTATAGAGCTATGCTTAATTGTATGGGGATAGGGGCCATTATATGGAGGCCATATCAAGCCTATGGAGGGAAGAAAAAGGATATATAGCTATGATGTATCCAACAAAATATGTGGTTAGAGGACCGGTTTCCTAGAGTGTCCAAGTTATTTTAGGTAGAGCACATGTCACGATAGTTTCATGTAGCTTAGGATGTTCCCCTAGAGCCATGTGTATGGGTGTGAGTGATAAGAGTACAAAGGAGGATGAGAGTGAGACCAGGACCTACATGAGCACAACTAGTTCCCTTGGGTGTAGATGAGATGGATTTGACCATAGAGTCGATACAGGTTGATGATGTGGTGGGATGTATTGAGTCTTACAGTGCATGGTGGGTAGTGAACCGATGGGTGCTATTATTTCAGTTGCTATTGATACGATGGGGGAACTGCTAGTTGGAGGAGCATAGGGGTAGGAACCTGCCCTCGATGGTGATGGTATATCAACAACAATAAAAGAGCATGAGTATCCATTTGTTGATAATTTTGGTTTGTCACTTAGTTTTTTTGTTGCAGTTTTTGTGTGTAATAACTAATGTGTCGATATATGGTTGTAGGTGATGTGTATTAGTTGTTGATAATTGATTCATCTATCTACACATTTATGCAGAATGTGCCTATTTATGTGCTTGTGAGAGGTGGGATATTGGAGTGAGTAGATGCCATTACAGGTGAGCATGCCCACTTGTTTGAGCCAATGGTGATAGTAACGGCTAGAAGTACCATATTATTGAGTGAGCATGACGAGGTGTGTGTAGAGACTCAGCGAGCTAGGGAGGTTGCAGGAGGAGGATACCTAGCATAGGATGTGTTTACAAAGTATGTAGAGCTATAGAGTCAATTTACGAAGCATTAAATCGAGTTGGCATAACTACGTAGGAAGGTTAAGAGATATAGGATCCACGACCAACAATGTTGATTGAGTGGTGAAGTATATATTTCTAGATCTCCTGTAGTTTTATATTATGATAGTGATGATTATGTATGACACATATGGATGTAGTGATGTATGGGGGCTTGTCCCCTAACCATTGTATTTTTATAACTATGATATTTGACGATATATAGTTGGATGATTGGAATATTTGTGTTGTGTTAATATGTTATTGATATGTGATATGATGATTTTTATTCAGATGTAAATGTGTGATTTACATTGTGCAGATGATTATATTGTCAAATGCATGATGATGTTGATTAGGACGTAGATAGATAGGTAATGTATGAAAAATGGATTGTATGAACAAAGATGTGATAAATAGGAATAGATGCATGTATGAAATGAATAATGTGATTGAAATGATCATAAAATTATATGTAATCACATGTAATCATGATGAAGAAGGGGGGAAAGAATAGTGATTCCCCCCAATGTATGTGTGAGAAGATGAGGTTCATTTATATAAGACCCCTTAGTAATCAATAATGAACCATATAAAAATATTTCATCACTAGGAAATGGTTTGATAGTGTATGTTAGGTAGATAGATCAATGAAGTGTATAGCGCAAAGATGTTACGGAGTTATTATTGTAACAAATCCCTCAATAGTTATGTAAGAATCATAATAACATGAATGCGTCATTAGGTAGTGACGTGATAAAAGTCACCTACCAAAGATGAAGAAGGTGGTGGGGAGCGGTGGAGACATGTGAAGTGGTAGTAGCTTGAGTATATGAGCCAAATTGAATGTCATATGAGATGGTACAAATGATGGGAGATATAGTGGTAGGAAGCATAGATGCCAATGACTTAGGAATCCAATGTGAAGCAGGAGCATTATGCAATGGTTGAGATGATGAAGCGGTGGATGATCAAGGTGGAGACCATGCATGAATAATGATTTGAGGTGGTGGATGAGTTACGACCTTAGAAGTGGGAAAAGGAGACAAGTGAACCAAATCAGCAACACGCTTACATAGAATTGGAGAAATAGACCACTCACAAGAGAGAGATCCAAAAAAAATTACACCCTTTTCTTCTATTTTTCACAATTTTTCATGAAAAGTGCAACATTCATTATCACAATGGACATTGGTGTAGTGATAATTGTAATAAAGATGATCACCCTAGTGATGCAAGCGATGATGAGGATGATGTTTATTATAAGGCAACTAAATTAAGCACTTATAAAAAAAACACATAGCACATGATGAGGCTTAGGAGTATGTGAGAAATGCAATGGCTCCCGAGTAGGATATGGTGAAGACTTAGGTTTAGAGTGACACGATGGTAGAGATGGAGGATGATTATACAGTGGAGGAGATGGAGACCTTAGAGGACGTTTATCATATGGAAGAGGTGAAGAAGTAGAAGATACAATAGTAGAATAAGTAGAAGGATGATATATAACTTTTGTAGCAATTAAATCCCATTCTAGATCAATGACCTTATAGCATAAAAGTGTAAATGATTCACATGTATCATATTGTAATCATTATTTTAAATCATGAATCAAACCAAGACAAAATATAAATTACTTCTCTAGATCAATATGTTAAAATACTAACTGATGCATGCAAGAATTAAAGCATAAAATGTAATCAATAATAGGCTCTTTCTTTCCCTGATGCAAGTTAGGAAAGTGATCATATGTGACTCTAGGACCATTATTTAGCATAAAGCGTCTAAGAAAATCATCTTCCATTTCATAATATGTACTAATAGATCCGAAAGGAAAATGAGTGTACTATTGAAAAGCTTCATCAACTAGACTATGATAGAAGGCTTTTAGAAATAATCGATCATTAGAATAAGAAGTCATGGCTAAACAATAATTCTTAAGATGTAGATATGTATTACCAATTTCGTCTAAACTCCTTAGGAAATGTTGAATTGTGAATTTTCTTTGGAATAGGATTTCCATGAAGAGATTTATTATTGATAGAAGCATAATAGGCTTTACTTTCAAGAGTGAGAGATTGAATTTGAGATTTCTATTGACCAACAACATGCATGAGTGATAAAATGTCATGTGGAGGAACCATAGAATATGTAAGAGGAACATTGAGAGGTTGAAGCTTGCTATTATGGGTGATCATGGGAATGTCAGAAGAAGAAGTGAAAGATGAAGATGTTATGGGAACACTAGATGTAGATGTAGATGTAGAAGAAATGCGAGGTGGTATAGTAGGAGAAATAGAATAAGTAACATGAAAATCATGGAGAGATGAAGAAGAGGCAAGACACAAAAAATAACATGGAATATTAATGGAAGTACTAGTAGTAGAATTAGAAGAAACCATAAGAGGTGAGCTAGTACGAATGGAAGAATCATCATGAATGCCATCAAAAGAAACCTCAGAAGTAGATGAAAGAGGAGTGGAAAAATCACATTCACCATTCTTAAAAGATGTAGAATCATTAAAAACATGTTCATGCTTATAAATATCATTTGTATCATGTATAGATTATTTTGGCCGAATCTAATACCTTTCCGCTAGAAGCATCGACAATGATTCAAACTCTAAGTTATTTTAAAAGGGTGCAGGGAATAGAGAATTATTGATGGCCCAAAATAGTAGCTAAATAAGAACTAAGCATAAGGAAAATCACATGGATGAAGAAAAACAACAAGTGGATGAGTAAATGGGACAACATGCAATAATTTCTAGATACCGATGAGGAAATAAAAAAGTACGTGAAAGAGAAATTTAGGACAACCATGTGGACAAGGAAGATAGGATGGAAGAAAGCATACTACATTAATCATTTTAATACCACTTGGGAGCACAAATAAAAGACATACATAGAAGAGTAAATTAAATGGAAAGCAAAGATGTTAATTTCCCAATTGAGAACCATCTCACATCATCTTAGGTGTAAAACCGATAGGTGGACAATACCCAAAGAAGAAAGGGAAATAAGAACCTGTTTATTCTATGTCAAGAGGGTAGTGGAGACAGAATGGAACTTCATTATGGAGTGTGATGCTTATAATGAAATTTGGAGAAGCTACAAGGAAAGTTTAATAATTTTCAAGTTAACGAACTTGTTTCAAGAGGAAAGGCTACCCAAAATATCAAGTTTTTTAATTGAGATACATAGTAGAAGAGATGACATCGAGAAAGGCGTTAATTTTTTACAATATCAGTAGTCAACCTTTGTGGCCTAATGTTTTGTTTTTATTTGGATAGATTCTTTTGCGGCTCTTGGTCCTATAGACTGTTTGGTCTCATGGATTTTGGTAAAATCCTTCCTTCATTCATTCATCACACATGTCACATGCAATTGTTAGTATACACACATTCAAATCCTCTCCAATTTCTAATATATGTCATGTAGGTCAATGACGCAAGGAGCACGATTTTTCACTACGAGGACTTAACATACAACTTTTTAGGATGAAAATGTGTATTTTCGCTAACCACATACAATTAGGATATGGAAATTCTTGGTAGTAATTGTCAATATGTATCTTTCCACCACCACTGATTAAATGGAGTTGGTTATCCTAGCAAAAAAATCAATGGTCCTCGACACTAATGACCATAAGATTCTATACAGATGACATACATGCTTAGCTATCTTCGGGACTCGCATCCTCCTCCATGACATCTAGTCTATCAACCTAGTCAGCAATCCCTAGAAACAATCAAGAAACTCGATTGACGAGGCTAATATGAAGGGAAAATATGAGTAGACTGATGGAAAGTACATGAGAAGTTAGAAAAAAATATGCAATATTTACCTGCGTAAAAAATGATCAAACAAGGAATAAAACAAATAAATTTTGCACCAAACCTGTGAACTACAGCTTCATTTTGTCTGATCTACAACCTTCCACTGCACATAATTGTCATGCAAATTTTGGAGAAGTTTGAGTTATTTCAAGAATATGCAGGTGTTATGCATAAACACGTAGTTAATAGACATTTTAAATTAGTTCACAGATATGCATTTTGTATTATCAATTAGTCATATAGATTTGTGAAGTTTTTTATGCTTAAACACTTAATAGCAATATACACAATGTGATATACACACTGTGTGTATAACACATAAGAGAGATAAAAAAATACACAAAACATATACACACTATGGTATTTTGGATTGTGATATACACATGGTGTGTATACCATAGAAGAGAGATAAAAAAATACACAATCAATATACACACTGTGGTATTTTGAATTGTGATATATACATGGTGTGTATACCACACAAGAGAGATAAAAAATACAGAAGAAATTTACATTGTGGTATTTTGGATTGTGATATACATAGTGTGTTTGGTATTTTGAATTGTAATATACACATTATGTATGATATTTTGAATTGCAATATACACACTATGGTATTTTGGATTGTGATATATAAACGATGTGTATACCATAGAAGAGAGATAAAAAATACACAAGCAATATACAGAGTGTGGTATTTTGGATTATGATATATACATGGTGTATATACCACATAAGAGAGATAAAAAATACACAAGCAATATACACTATGGTATTTTGGATTGTGATATACAAATTGTGTGTGGTATTTTGAATTGTGATATTTTTTCTCAATTTTTTATATTTTGTAGAGCAATCTTCTTCGAAGTATATATGATTTCTTGTCTAGTTTTGGGATTCTAATTTTTAAATTGTATATGAGTGATATATATGCATGGAAGATATATTTCAGTAGTTTTTGAAGTTACATAGAAACTTAGGAGTTGTATTGAGTTGATTTTATGCTTGATTAAGATCTTCCTTGATTTTTTCAACCACATCCTCTGTCATTTTATTAAACGACTTGATTATAGAAATGGGATCAACTACAACCCAAATACCTTCCAAGTGTGGATTATTTTTTTCTCTCTTTATTTTTTTTTTATATAAGGAGATGATGTTTTCCTCATTTTTTAAGAGGGTAGTGTGTCTACCATATTGTAATTTTTTCATAGTTACCCTTCCTTAGGCTCCTATATGTTTTTTTAAGTCTAAAATTTTCCTCAAGAAGAGCATACACTGATTACTACACCTTTTCCAATTACATGATGATCTAACCTTATCTGGTCCTAGTGGAAGTTTTCTATGTAGATGTTATGATAGCCCATGATTGTGATACTCCCATTGAATTCATTGCTCTAACAGAGGAAAAAATGGTAGAAGAAGGGGGGTGTCGAATACGACACAAAGGTGGCCACAATGGTGGAAACAATGGGAGAAGAAGAATAAATGGCGATATATGGAGGAACAATTGTGGAAGATGGGAGGAACAATTTTGGAAGCACCAACATATGCACTATCTAACTTTGGGGGTTCCGAAGGTGAAGCATTAGATGTGAAAGGAGACCAATCCAAAAAAGTAATTGGTGGAATATTGACACCAATGGTTTGGACGTTAAATACTATAATTTTTCTCTTAAATGTTTCCCTTGTTGCACTAAATAGATCTTGAAAATAATTTCTCCCTGTTCTAGATCACTAGCATTTATAATTGTGGCCATGGAAGGTGGTCGAATGAAGAATATGAGATTGAGAGATTTGGGTGAAATGGGTGGTGATGAAGTTGGCGGATCATGGATTCTCCCAAACTTAGTTGATGGAACCTTAATAGAAGGTGTAGGAGATGGAATTGAAGTGGAAGGCCCAACTATTATCACATGTCGAATTCGTAGGGATTGTGCATTCATACTAGCGACAAAATGCAACAGTGGTGTAAACAAGGTTGACTATAAATGTGTCAGGATTAATCACTATTATACATAGTGCAAAAATATCTCAATTTATGTCGATTTTGTGTCATTTCCCATTTCACTTTTTTTTTCATTTTTGGAAGAAAAAATGACACAATTGTGATGTCATAAAAGGCTACCTCCCATGAGATATGTATTTGTAGAGTCAACACTGACCCTTAAAAGGCTAACACACTATACACACATTTGTGTATACCACACTATGTGTGCATACCACAAACCTAAAAAAAACCTAATGCCATGAAAAATGTGTAAACCACACACAAACATTAGCTTTTTGGTATACAGACATAGTGTGGTATACACACATTAGCTTTTTAGGATTGCTTTAGGATTGTAGTATACACAAATGTTTCTTGACAAATGTTTTTAGGTTTGGGGTTTACACACATAGTGTGGTATACACAAATGTGTGTATACCACAAACCTAAGAAAAACTATGTGTGTATAGCCACAGTTGTTTCTTATTATGTTGTTTGTGTTGTTTT
This sequence comes from Taxus chinensis, assembly GCA_019776745.2. Taxonomy (NCBI): domain Eukaryota; kingdom Viridiplantae; phylum Streptophyta; class Pinopsida; order Cupressales; family Taxaceae; genus Taxus; species Taxus chinensis. The sequence continues at coordinate 808,812,264 of CM034150.1, forward strand.
TCGCATACACGCAAACGTGAAACCCTTTGTATACCACATATTTTGAATACTTGTATCATATGACATTGTTATTCCACATTTTTTCACTCCTAGTATCCTATGCAATAAAAGCATCAATTTAGCAGTTTATATATGAGACTTTATTCATGGTTTTAATTTTTGCTAAATATTGTAATTTTAGCTACACATTGAGTTATATTATTCTTGCTCAAAAACTACTAACCCTTTGTTTTGTAGGATGATTGGTGCAAGACAATTTGGTTCTATAAATTAAATTACTAAGCTTTGTTTTACAGGGCCTCCTCTTGAAGACGCAATCACAAAATTTTATCGTTTAATTTTATTACATTGCATCATCTTTCTTGTTTATTTTGTATTGTTGTTTGTTTATCCCAAAGGTTAAACCATGTATGCTCTCCTCTCGTGTCTTAGGATGATCTTGAGGATCAAAAGTGGTTGGCATTTCCCTTTTTCTTTTATAGGGGAAACATGACATGGAAGTGACATCCATGCACTTTATCGTAGTCCTAGGAGTCTCATGACCTATGGAATTCACCTCCACGCACGTAGACACACCTCGTGTTCCTAGATGGGGTATACAAATTCTTGGAGAGTTGTTGTTATTGGCTAAGTGCTTGCTTGTTTTAAGAGTGGCAGTGAAGTGAGGGGCTTCCATGTCCCAAAACCCAGGCCTCAGACAACATCCTTGCAACATGGACTTGGGCCCCATGTACCACAAGGTATATTGGGTAATCCACTAGTGAGCTCGTATATCCTAGTCTAGGAAACCTTTTGGCCACATATCAAGCTATTGTGCAAGGAGATTGCACTCCCCAAGATCACTTGCTAGTCCAACCCCACATTGGTACATAGGTGGTGAGCTAAGAGTGGCAACCCATCAGTGTGTGGTATTGAAAGTGGGAAATAGCTTGATTGCAATCCCACTTGACTAGTTAGGGTGTGTATTGCATGTTGGTTGCTTTCTCATGAACAACACTAACCATCATATCACCTTAAATTTTTAATCAATCAAACATCATCATAATCAACCATCCTTAATCAAACAATCCCAACCCAAATCCCATCACCATCCTTAATCAACCAATCTAATGCAAACATGACAACATGTGTATACCACATACTAACAATGGTTGAAAGTGATGTAGACTCATAGCAACAACAAGTTTCAAATCATCTATAACAAGGTTTACACCAAAAAAATTCACCTTACTTTGCATGAGAAAGATCATACAAGGTTCATAAAGTTCTTATCTTGACTTGTATAAGCAAAAATTGTGTTAGTTTACTTGTTGGAAGGTTATTTTTCAACATTATTCCCTTCCTCTATCTATGAGAATGATGATATTTCACCTACTTGTCTTCTCATAAGTCATATATGTGTCATTCTCACCTTTCTCTACGTTTGACCATCATCTTTCTTCAAGTAGCCCTTCATCCCAACAATCAACTTTGGCATATTTTACCACTATTCCACCTATTGTCACCTTGTACCCTATTCATGCACTCTAGAAAACATCAGCCATCAACAAAATTGATAGGAAAAGAATGAAAATTCCACCTTTTACTATTTTTGATCAAATTTGATTTTTAGCTTCTCAACTCAAAGCATGCTTGCTTCATTAATGGGTATGAAATTATATAAGTGTTTCTAAGGTATTTTCAACTCCAATAACATCTTCATATCAACTCAAATGTGTACCCAAAATTTGGGGTTCTATCTCCTTGTTTAACTCTCTCAATTCCACTTTTTGTGTTTCGTTCTATAAACCCTTACTAGGTTTTTGCAAGTAGGAACTGTCAAGCTCATGATATTTTATAGGAACTTCAAAAAAAAATGAAAGGATTTTTAAGAACTCTTTAAAGGGTTATAAATCTCTCCTAAATTTTTATAGGCTAACTTCTCTTTTCGCATATACTTCCTTTGTTAACTGACCCCTTCTTCTAGGCCTGAGACTGTGAATTATGTGTTCTTCCTCCAACTATCAAGCATAAGTCTGAATTTCACCCTTAAAAATACTAAATTATTTCATTATCTGCTACATTAGATCTCTGTTCATGATAATTTCATGCCAACTCATGCAAAATATCCTCCATTCCTTGTTTTCACTCCTCCTGTCTATGTGCATGCAGAACCTCCAAATTCCCTTTCTTAACAACATTTAACTGAAACTTTCAAGAAGTTATCACCGACTAAAAATACAATATCATTCTTCACCCAAGAGGGTAGTCAAATAGTTAAGTCATGGATTTATTTATGTCTTTTCTATCATGCACGGTTATCAAGTCTAGAGAATAATTACCTTTAATGTGGCTTCCCCAAAAAGATTCAAATTGTCAAGAAATTATCATGACTAAAAATAAAATAGAATTATTCACCCAAGAGTTACAGTCATGGATTTATTTATGTCTTTTCTATCATGCACGGTTATCACCAATTCTAAAGAACAATTACCTTCAATGTTGCTTCCCCAAAAAGATTCAAACATACAAGTTACAATCGTTATTTCATGTTCTTCAGTACCTAAGGTTAACCTTGATACTATTTTCTTATGGAACAACGAGAAATTATCACAAACACTTGCAAAGATGATCTCAGTTCAACTCGTTTCACATAGCACAGTCATCTTATATCACACTTTGCATAAACAAGAATACATTACAGAGGTTTGTTTTAGGCTCGAGTTCTGCACCTTCATGTTCATGCATGGATAGCTTTCCACTCACCACAATGTGTCCAACAGTATTTTCACATATTCCAAATACCACCATACTCACAGTTGAATCAGAGTTTCACTAATTTAATCAATATACTCAGTTCATCCAAGAACCTCCAACACACATACAATAACAATTCAAAAGACTTGTAAATAATTTCTCCCACAGATAATTTATAGCCTTACCAACAAGCATGCATCAGATTTATATGAACATTCAACAAATATCAGAGACGTATACACCATTACCAAGTACCAAAGCTTACACAAAATTGTTTTTCTCCTTTCATGAAACCTTCCTTGATTTCCAATCGATTAGGAATGCATAATTCAGTTACAGTTTCACAATTTATAATTCTTCTATTAGTTTCCAACCGAATTCTAGACTACAGACCTTGTGGTCATTTCAATATCCTTAGTCTTATGCTAAGTTCCTCAACCAAAAGGCATGTCCTTGAGCTTTTTAAATTCCCACTATGTCTTTTTAGACCCCTGATATGGACCTAAGACACCTAATCACTCTTCACTTCATCCCCTTACATGCTTGTAGGCTTCAAGATTATATCAAAACAACCATAGCAAGCCAAAATGACCTCCAAGACTCCAAATTGTACATTTGGAGGGAAATCCAATTATTCAAATTTTGAAATACCTAGACTCAAACTACCACAACTAAATGACTCCTAGAATAAGTGTTGGTATTTTTTATTCTGTCAAAGTCACATTATGCCCTCTTACTCCCTTCTAACCCTTTACATTTCCTCTTAATCTAGTCTCACCAAGTAAACTCTTTGATGACCAATTAAATGAAACAATCACCCCTACAAAGTTTCATTATGTAACTCTACACCCATTTGTTTTTATACTCCCTTTATTGTTTTTGCCAATTTCTCCCTATTGCCCCTGGTTATGATCAAATCACTATGTATAGAGAAAACAATTGAATTTTATGCAAATGTAAAATAAGTTTCACATACCCATTACCCTTGTTATGATTTGTACACATTACATCCACTAATTCAAACTTGTTACTGCTCCGCCATAAGGTAATTTCACCTCAAATATCCTTTCTTAGTATTTTTCTAACATGTTACTTCTCAGGCTACCTATAACTTCTGGTGGAACTGTTATATAGGTTTAACACTTCTTATTTGTGCTCAACCATACTTACCTCAAACCATACATTACCATACATCATCTGAGCCTTGGGGCTAGCATACTATCATCTCATCCCTTGCTCTTGCTTATGAGGATCTCATTACACTCTTGACTATTGTTCATAATTCCTTCTCTTGGACATGCATCAATTCATCCCGATATTGTCTTCAAACATACCTAGGTTTCTTGGTGCCATTCCATACCCTGCTTTCTATTTGTTTATCATGGTTCCCTGGTTCATAATTATTTTCCATTATCTCTACATATAACTCTATATACTCAATTCCATACTATACATGTTACCCATCAATTAGGTCCAACTTGAAATGTCGGTGTACAAAGGTTATAGTTTAATGAGGTATATTCAGGCTCCACATACTAAATATACTCCACCTAGCTAGATTCCTCATTCTCCATGCTTAGAAAACTTTATCTACCCTACTACAAAGTGTTAAAACTATTGGTACAATCATGCACTTGCATTTCACATGCAATCTCTTTCCAAGGGCCTAGTTATCTTGTAGCCTCTAACCACATAAACTTGTGTTGGATCTCATATTTTTTCCAAACAACCAAACCAACAAATACATGATTTGGATACCCTCAATTAGGTTACAAAACATATATCACATTCACCCGAGGTTAATTTGTACAGATTATGGACTTTCAATACCCTGCCCTAGGCCAATTAGGCCTTCTTAACAACAATGATTATGACAGTGAATACTTGGGGTAATAGTTTTACCTAGGCCAATAGATACACCTAAAGAAAATCCTTAATTATGCTTATGACACCTAATTTCCACCTCTAGCACACCTAAAACCTCATCATAGTTACTTTTATTTTTACATTGACTTGTTTAAGAAAAGTTACTTAGTCTTATCATAACAAATATACTAAAATAGACCTTATGTTCCTATGACATCTTATTCTCTTGATGCTCTTGCATCAACTTCTTAGGATTACAAGGGCTAAACAAGACTTTGTTCATTTTCATGTACCTTCAACCTCTGTTACACCTTAAATCCCTTATGTACAACATGTTCATGACTCTATCAAGTCATTATACTTGTTAGTTATTAAACTTGTCAATTTTTACCCAATCTTGACCTTCTAGATCCTTGTTCATTCATGCACAAGTAGTTCTTTAACTGAGTTCCCCCTGTTTAGGATTTTTCTCACCATACTTACTGATTATATGAAGTTGTTTACATTATTTTATGTAGGATGACACAAATGAAAAAGTACCGAATAACTACTTTCCCTAGATGTTCAGGACGTGGGAAATGGGAAACCACATTTTTCTCAAGACGATCTTGAATGGACACCGATTGGGGAAGACAATGGTCAGGGAAATATTTGTGTGGAAATCCCTCTAGCACAACTCAATGCCTTTATTAAAGGGGAGATCCTTCTCGATAGATATGAGATGAAATTCATATGCAAGAAGAATAGGGGTTAACCCTGTTCCAGAGGGACACACACCACCACATTTTACCATTATGTATTGTAGGTTTGTTTATAATAACTTTACGTTTGGTCATCCTTTGGAATAGTGTTTACATATGTTACTGCACACATTTTTCACATTCTCGTACCTGATGTCATTATTTAATTTCCTTTTGTTTGTAGCTACCAATGTGCTTACATAACCTGACAACAACAGGAACAAACCACCTACCAGTGAAAGAATTAGGAGGTTTAAGAAATTTTTTTGGATGTCAATGTCATTTCAATGTGAAGGTTATGTTTGGTACACTAGACATGGCACATATCACATACAATGCTATGTATCACGTTGATAAGGAACGGTGAGTTTTTCCATGGTGTAATGGACACAAGCTTGGATCCACAAAGTGTTTTTGCTCTGAATTTATCAGATGAATGTAAGCAATACATTGAATCTCTTTTACTTGTTGGTATACCTGTTGACACCATTATTGAAAGGCACTACATGGATCCTGAGTGGGTGAATCTTGTCAACAAAAGAGGATGAGTACTTAACTAGGAAAGACGTGTTGAATGCATGGAGGAGGGTGAAGAGCATTAGATCCCAAAAACACCAACACGACAACACTAGTATCAATTTGTGGCATGTCGCTAAAAGGGATACATTTTTTATTATTAGAGGCCGGTTGGGACTGATGTGCCTTTCATTATGGGCCTTCAAACAATGTGGATGCTTGAAATGATGGTTCGTCATTCTCACAACTCCATCATTGCAATGGATTCTACGTTCTCAACTAATAAATATGGGGTAAGGACAATTTTTTTCTAATTTTCATGCATAATTGATGTTTGGATAGAGTTGTTTAAGTCAATCACATACTAAAAATAATTTCATGTACACATTTGTATCAGTACCAATTGTACACAATTTTAGTTTTTGACGAGCAAGAGGCTGGGGTTCCTGTTGCATGGGAAGTTTCGTCCTGTAATAAAGTGGATGACATATCAGTTGCATGGCTTGTTGAAGTCTACGAGGGGGAGGGGGAAAAGGAAAAGGATGGATTGGCATGTTAATGCATTCATTACGGATGATGCTTCTTTCTAAAATACAAGCTATAAAGTATAAATTTACTAATAGGTTTATCTATAAATTTTTAACACAATTTACATCACTAACGATGTTATTTTGTGTATCAGGGTTGTATTCAGTTTTCCATGTCTTGCTATGCGTATGGCATGTTCGTAGGGGCTTAGATAAAGAATAGTCATAGGTTTGTTTTTCTTCATTTTTGTTAATACAATGTTTATAGGCTTAGGTTGTATATTTTTGTTTTGCATTACTTGTTGTCACACAACAATTTTTTTATTGATATACGAAGAGAAGGAGGTGGGGTCAGTAATGTTTCAAATACTAGGTGACATCATGTGCACCATCAGTGACAATGAACAGATGACATTATTTCCTCATTGATGAGTTCATGGAGGAGTTCAAAGAGGAGACCACCTTTATGGAGTATTTCAAAAAGACGTGGCTGCTAAGAAAAACGTATTGGTAAGTGGTAACTACATAGCTACACGTAGATTTAATCATTCTTAAGTCATATCTCTAATTGGTTTTTTTGTTTGCATATGTAGTTATGTGGTCAAATAATTTCCGCAACTTCACCCATGCCAATTAGGATATAAATGCGTCTATATAATCTTACCATTGTTTCTTGAATACCTCGATGCTTGTGTGATGAAAGAAAGAGATGTACAAGGAGAAAGTATTGGTTGTTGTACACATTGGTGTTTTGAGTTGAACCCCATTACAAACACAAGAGGAAGTTGCAAGTATTAATTTTATTGACAAATTACAAGAAGGAGAAATAACTTATGACTACCACTGAAAGGGCCAAAGCAATACCGAGACAGTAACTATTTTGCAAATTACAATATTCAAGGGTCTTACATGATTTGAAGTCAAACATCTAGGGACTGATGGTATTTCATTTAGAGATTCACCCAAAATGTTTATGTTTGTGACTTTCCTTGGGCTACCAAAGGAAACGCCTACAAACATGTTTTGAAGGTGACACAACTTGAGAGGACACACGAGGGTAGTGTATCTACTAGGGATCCAAGTTTCAATGGTGTGGGGTGTATGTTTTTTGTTTCATTATTTTAACTATTTTGTACCAATGTTATCCTCATAAATATTTCATTTTACATCCTCTAAAATTATTGTTATCATTATAGATGACCATATTGACCATGTTGTGGAAGAAGTTGAATGTGTTGCGCTTGAAGATGATCCATCGGAGCAGACCCACATTGTGATTGACAATATGTAATTTATTATAAATGAACAATGGTTGATATATAAACAATTTCACAATTAATAAATGAATTTTATTTTTGGTGACAGTTGATAACGATGAAATAATTCAAAAAGAAACACAATACCATAGTCCTTGAACAACATGTCAAAAACCATGGAAATGTGTTACAAGTGCTCAATCAGTATAAATATTTTTTGAAATCGATTGTTGGACGTGGTGCCAAATTATGATGAAAAAATGTTTACTTTTAGAGATTGTGTGCAACATTTTAAGAAGATTTTATATGACTCTGGTTAGTTGTCCATTTGTTTTCATTCCTGATTGTAGTGAAAATGAGACTTCTACCACCTAGTTTGTGGCCATGGTTCAGTGCAAGCAGGCAACCTCGAAATAGGAAGCAAAAAGGAGACCGTAGTTCCAGATTTAAACATTGATGCTCAAGAGTACAAAGATTATACATCGTCCTGACACAACTCGTAGAAGGATGACATCTTAATCAAACACATAAACAATCTGGTATAGCAATTAGAGAAATTTATGAGGCTATAGACAGCGAGTTTGGGTGAGTACGAATGTAATGTGATTACATGATGTATTCATTGGAATTCAAGACACTTTTAATTTTTGTTTCGTGATTTTTAGGGACAACCCCCTCGAACTAAAATGCATGTTCCACGTCGTCGACCTCTCATTTGGAATATCGAATGCATATTTAAGGTATTTATGTCTATGTGGAAAATAATGTTAAATGTAGGGTTTTTTACTGTTATGTGGATTACATAATCTTGTTTTAGTATTATTAAGAAAAATATTTTTTTCATGATGCCTTCATCGTGTTTAAGAGAAATGATGTTAAATGTTGTATTATGTGCATTATGAGTTTTACACATTTGGATTTTATTGTATTATATGCATATATTTTGTGATCTTGTAGCTGATAATGGTGGTACATATATATATATTGTTTTACATCTTATACGATGGAGGGGCATATAGAAGTATCAAAGAAAGTGGTATAAGGTAACACATTCAGTTAGAGTTGGATGAATATATTATAAATGGCCAAAATGTAACTGAATGCTCTCATTCTATCCAGATAGTGTCATATTGTGTGAAGGTTTTCAAGAAGTATGTGAGGAAGAATATGGGTTTTTGAATGAATGTTTGTAATCATGGACCGTGATGGTACATTTTCTTATAATATTGTAAGCCAAAAGTGATGCTTTTGTAATAGTGTAGCATTGTAATATTGTAACATTATAGCCCACAAGTGCTACATTCTTTGTAATAGTGTAGCCTTATAATATTTGTAATATTGTAACCTATAAGTGGTACATTTTTGGTAATATTGAAATGAAGAAAACGCAGTTGTTTATATAGGAAGAAGTAATCTATATGTGTTGCACTCTAAGTATTTGAGCTTTTTAATCTTATCTTGTGGAATATACCTAAGTTTTACATTAAATATCCTAACTCTTAGATCTTTCAATACATAGATGTATAATTGATGTGACCGTCAGCATATAAAGGTACATCTTATGTTTTGAGAATGGGTTGCTTTGATATGTAATGCATTTCATTGAATGATTTGGGGTTTTCCTTTTAGATGGATTTATTTTGGAGAATTTATCTTAGAGGACATTTAGGGAGTGATTTCAATCTTAGAAGAAATATACCATGTCCACTTTATGAGTTTGACAATATTTTTGATTCAAACATTATAGCTGTGATAAGAATTTGTTCATAAACAGTGATAGAGGAACTCTTAAATGTCAGTAAGGATGCATTTCAGAAGCCTGTGCCATGAAAAGGAAGACATGTATTTTTATTTGTTCTTGAATTATGAAATGTCATGTTTTGTGTGTTTATACAATTTGCATGAGAAGATGTTGGTAACTCTTATGGTTATAGGTACATGTCTTAGAGAGTAGGATTTTTAGGGTCTGAGCATTTCATTACATGCATGAGTGTGAATAATAATAATATGGACCATTGGTAGAGATTTTAGGCCTTTTATATGAAGGTGAAAGGTGAATTTTAGGTTGATACTTCATTTATTTATGGTGATGTGGCTTCAAAGCATCATCAACTTTCAAATCATCTATTACAAGGCTTATACTAGCTAAACTCACCGTCCTCTACATACAAAAGGTCATACAAAGATTCACAATGCACTAAATTAGGCTTGTAGATGCAATAATTAGGCTAATTACCTCATAGAAGGTTCTAGTACATCTTCTTGCCCTATTTCTTAATAATGAGATTGATGTTATTTCATCTATATTATACCCCTCATAAGCTGATGCGGGAGCATTAAACCATTTCTTCAAAAGCTATTCATTTTAGTCAATAAGCCTTGTATATGAAGGTCTTAGATAGTTATACATTCCTTGGAATAAGTATTTAAGACAAGATGGAGGACTTAGTTTGTAGTATATATCAAATTCAAAGTTCCCTCCAAAAGTAATATGTTTGAATTTGAAGAATTCCATGTGAATTTTTTGAGAATGACATTTAATAAATTAGTGAAATTAGACGAGTTGTCATAGGCTTACAACATAACATTAAGTAGTTGGGATATTGAGATATTGTGGAGGTCAGAGTTGTGTGGTCTTAGTTTTCAATTGAGGTGGTCAAAAACCAAACCCCTTCACTTTGTATGAATGGTTGAGTGATAATCTCAACCAGGAAGATCATATTCTATACTTAAAACATGAAATGAGGAAAATAAGAACCATTAAGATAGGAATGCAATAGAGGTCAAAGTTTTTCATGAAGAAGATAGAGGAGAAAAATGTGTGATTAGTGTTAGAGGAGAGATGATGTTGTTATGCCAAAAATAGGGGTAGAATTATGTCAAAAGGTTATTGTATGGCAGTCCCAAGGAATAGATAAAGTGATATTTTTTTGGATAATATAGATTCTTCTTCCCATGGAATGTCTCTTAAGAGGATATAGTGTTATCTTGTTAAATTCATGAGCAAAATGTATCTGTTTCAATGAATTAGGAATGTTTCTAGTGAACTGTGTTGAAGAATTGTGTAAGGGCAGCGAGCTCCAAACCCTTGATCTGTGAAATTTGTGCCAAATTATCTAACTATTAAACATAGGAAGGGTATACAGGTGACAAGGAGTGCATTCATAATTTTTACAAGTCTTGAAAATGATTGACTAAATTAGTATGGTGATTTCTTCCTTCTCGGGCTCATGCTAGGGGCTTCCAATAACTTCTTAATGTAGCAATGAATTTGTCTATAAATTTGAAATTATTTTTGTCTATACCATGAATTGGAAGAACTCCTAATTTCGAGAAGATCCGCATAACAATATTTTTGAGCAAGCTTGCATGTTACAGTCAACAGAGGTAAAGAGAGTTAGAGAGCAATTTGAACAAATTTTAGATGTTCCAAGGACATAAAATATTTGTAACATATCTTAGAGCCTTAAGAAGGATTGGAAACAATATTTTTAAATACTTTAGGTAAGAAGTATTGCTAAAATGGGATTAAATGTTGATTGTACAGCAATTTAGACTATACTAGACCAAGGAAGGAGCTACTGTGAAAGATTAGTTGGAAAAATTTTCTATAGAACTAGTGGGTGAAACAATCGATATCACCTCAAACATGATGAGAAAATCCCATAGAATAGGTAGCCCATACCATGAATACCTTCAAGTTACATTTGAGGCCTTGAATTGGGCTTATATGAGCTATGGAAAGCTTGGGGCATAGTATAAAGAAAAAGGAAAACTTAATGTTTGATCACCCCGTAGGTGAGTCCAAGTATTTTAGATGATGCCTACAATTTGATAAAAAATGTATAAAATCTCTCAATAAATCCTATGTCCAATATGGCCACAGTAGTGTGTAATGCATGAGATTAAGGACCTAAGTAGTATCCTTCAAGAAGTTGCATGATTTTTGAATGCATAATGAGTATGAATATGATGGATTCATCATCCACCAGTGTTGAACATGGTAACCTTCCCCTTCTCATAAGTCATAAATGCATCCATTAAATTTAGAGTATCCTTCTTGGGACTGTATGCCTTGTTGACTATGAATGATGATTGTGAGTCATCCTAGAAGAGGAGTTTCTAGTGATTCCAGCAGTGGGGAAGGTAAAATATTTCAGATCAAGGTAAACCAAGTATGCAATCATATGAATGTTTGGAGCATTGAGTATGCATGGATTCCAAGAACGTATGAGTGAAGTATTGAATTGAGCATCAGTTAAGGAAGGATAGATAATGTGAATTGCTTCAAGGTCATGTTTCTTAGAGACGGGGTCTAGACTTTTTTGTATGCCTAATAAGAATCATATCATTCTTAAACCCATTGTATTGAAGCTATAGGGAAAAGCATTGACCATGTATATTAATTGAAGGCTTAACTTGTAATTAGGAGGGTTGGGGAACTCAGAGAAGGAACAAACTAAGCTAGGATAGTTTACATATTATTTAATACTAAGGTTATGTGTACAAGAAAAAATGAGGAAAGAGTTAGAGGACTTGAGGATAAAAGTGTTGAGATTAATAAAAGGAATAATAACCAGATCATACCAAGCCAAGAACATAGATGCTAATCAAACACCACGATTAATAAGATGAAAACCAATTCACACAGAATAAACTTTACATAAAACCTTTGCAAAAAAAATGAGCATCAATATCATATATTATTATGGAAACTCAATGAAAATACAATGAGAGGTTGGTCCTTGCTTATATAGGAAAGGAATAAAAATCTAAGAAACCAGTCAAGTTCATAGATTAAGCCATAAATCATGGAAAGAACTAGTTAATTCCATAGATTTATGAGAGCACTAGACATCAAGGATCTATTCAATACCATAGATCAACGAAAGAAATATACCTAACAACTAGATAATATCCCCCTAATATCTAAATAAATAAAAGAAAATATCCACAAACATAAGTGGGTGAGGATAAATACAATAAAGGCAAATAAAGTACCTATGTGAACATGATTCTAAATTAAATACCTACTCTAACACCCCCCCTTAAGTGAAGCTAGGGGCCAAAATAGAAGTGGCATGTCCATAGCATGAGTCCTAGCAACTAGGCCTGATGAGGTACTCATGTACAATATATCCATGAAGAAATCTTGACCCAAAAGAAGGAAAGAATCCTACTATAAGGAAAGAGAAAAGAAGAAGAAGAAGGAAGATGTTCTCATGAACACACCCCCAAGAACAACTTCTGAAACCCAAAGCATTCCACACACACTCAAAGGTAGCGAGCTGATGCAAAAGGATTCGTAAAGATGTCTATAACCTGCTGCTGTGTTGGAGGGTACTCTAAGTAAAGAATTCCATCTTGAATGTGCTAACGAATGAAGTGGATGTGTATCTCAATATTTTTGGTCCACTGGTGCTCAACTGGGTTGCGAGAAATGTGAATTGCACTTTGTTTGTCACACCAAAGTATAGTCGGTGAATCATGTGGGAATCCAAATTCTGTCAATAACTGGTGAAGCCAAAGAATTTTGTTTGACTTGCTGTAAACTACTACCATGTACTCTAACCTATGAAGATGAAAGTGCAATAGCTTGTTGCTTTTTACACACCTAAGCAAATGGAGAAGAACCAAGACAGAAAAATATAGCTAGAAGTGGAAACAACTTAGCATCAATAGAACCTACCCCAATTTGAATCTGTATACCCAACCAACTGAGTAGAACCCCTAGTGTAGTGTAGAGCCAAAGTGGGAAGTGCCCTGTAAATAGCGCAAAATCCCTTTAAACAACCTGCCAATGAATACTATGAGGAGAATGTGCAAACCGAGATACCAAGCCCTACTGCAAATGAAATATCAAGGTGAGTATGGTTCAAGTACACGAGACTCATAATTAAATACCTATACAATGTACGATCAAAAAAGTGGTGTGGTACATATGGAAGTAAGAGTAACTCTAGACTAAAAAGGAGATGGACTTAGCTTGAAATAAGCCATATCAAAAGCACATAAGAAGATCATGGGTGTACTTTTGCTTACTTGAATGAATCCCTAAATCTGTAAACCAAGGAAATAATGCAATAGCCCAAGATCTGTCATGTCAAAATCTATAGAAAGAGACCCTCTGAATACTCTAAATGTGGGAAGAAGAGATGTCCGTAAGTAACAGACCATCAACATACAAGACAAGAATCACAATATCTTCACTAACATGTTGGAGATACAATATATGATTGGAGTGGAAGCAAAACAAAAACCAGTAGACAAAAGAAAATAATCCATCTTCTCATACCAATCCCAAGGGGCTTGTTTGAGACCTTAGAGAGACCTTCAGAGCCTACAAACAAGAGAAGAATCCTAAACAAATATAGTCGAATGCTCCATGTATATTTCCTCTTGTATATATCCATGTAAAAAGACACTCTTCACATCCATCTGGTATACAGGACACCCCTGTGATACAACAATAACAAGTACAAGGCATACATAATCCATCTTTGAAACGGGTACAAAATTGTTAGAGTAATTAATACCTTTAACTTGTGAAAAACCCTTTACAACAAGATGAGCCTTATACTTTTCAATAGACCCATCAGCTGCGTATATGGTTCGGTATACCCACTTACACCTAAAGAGATACCAAATCCCAAGTATGATTCTTCATCAAATAAGAATACTTAGCTACCATCGCATCATCCCACTCTTGTATCCCATGAGATTTTGAAAAAGACTATGGATCCTCAGAAACTACCTGACAGAAAATTCCAGAACCTATAGAATGTGTGTGATGATGCCTAGTGGGTGGAAGATCCTCTATGAAAGGTGTTGTCTCAGAAATTGGAGTACGGTCCCACTTAGGCATAGTGACAACATCATTGGGAATAGGATCCTCAATGGCATCTATAGCCTCCTCATTAATCTCCTCAAAGAAAGGATCCTCAAGATGAGATGAAGAAGGAGGAGGAGGCATGGAAGAAGATGAAGAATAATGAGGAGTGAAGCATTCATCAAATTGAACATGTGTTCGAAAAATAACATCATGTGTATCAAGATCTAAGAGATGATAAGCTCTCATGTCCTCACAATACCATACAAATATCAAGGGTTTACTTTTCTTATCCAAATATTTCCTTTTCTTCTTTGGCACAAAGGCCCAAGCATGGCTCCCAAAGACTCAAAAAAATGAGACATCTGGCTTAGTGTTGGACCAAGCTTCCTCTTGAGTCAAATTCTCAAGTTCTTTATGTGGTGTGTGATTCTAAATGTAGTTAGCACAATTAATTGTTTCTACCAAATAGATAGGAGGTATATCTCTAGAATGCATCATACATTTAGCCACTTCCTTCAAATTTCTATCATTCCTTTCTGCTAAGTCATGTTAGTGTGGAGTATGAGGAACAAAATTCTGGTGAATAATGCCTTAAGTTGTCAAAAAGTCAAAAAACTCATTATTGAAGTACTCCCCCCATTATCCGTATGAAGGTTCTTTATGCTACTAGAATATTGTTTCTTGACCAAAGCCTTGAAGACTTTGAAGTGTGAAAAAACATCACTTTTTTACTTGAGAAAATAAACCCAAGTACACCTCAAGAAATTATCAATAAATGTAATTACATACTTAGCTCCATTGTAAGATGCAGTAAGAAAAACCATCAAGTCACTATACACAAGCTTAAGTGGTGAAGAAGATCTCTTCAAAAAATTCTTAGGAAAAGGATCTTGGTGTTGTTTCCCTAATGCACAACCATGACAAACTCCCTCAAGACAAGAAACTCTAGGAATAACATCTACCATACCATGAGTGCTTAACTCCTTCAAATATCTGTAATGGAGATGTCCAAATCTTTCATGCCAAAGCTTACTCTCTGAATCTGCATGAGAAACCAATCCTTTTGCTATAGAAGAAGTGTCATCAAAACCCTCAAAGTGATATATTCTAGAACTATGGTCAATAATACCCTTAGCAACCAGTGAAAGAGGCTCCAACAAAGTTCATAATTTTGTTCCATGTGGTGTAAAAGTCATTATTTTTCCTTGACCAGAATGAAAAATTTGATATACAGAAAGAAAATTTGTAGTGATTTTAGGAACATGTAGTGCATCTTGGATACTGCCACCATCAATTTGTATATCACCTTTTCCTTTAATAGAAATAAAGGAAGAATCTACAACCTCAATTTTGGAAGTAGAACTCAAACCTAGAGAAACAAAAGCCTCCTTGGAAGAAGTTGTGTGATGAGAAACACCAGAATCTATAACCCAACTGTCTGCAAGTGGTGACTAAGATCTTCTGACAACATTAAGTGCATTTCCATGTTGATTAGAAGAAAGTGGCATGGAGATAGAAATTTTGTGTTTCTTGACTTCATCCTCTAAGGCTTGCATTCGCTTATAACACCTATGTTCTTCATGATTATTACCCCCCAAAAAAAGAACATAAATGGCTAGACTTATTCTTGGATTTAAAAGATTGCTTTGGTTTTGAGTTATTTTATTTGGGTTTAGGAGAATTTTGAGATGGAAAAGGTGTGGATTTGGTTTTACTATTTGGTTTTCCCTTGCCCTTAGGATTAGATGCAACTAATGTCTTTTGAGAGGTGGAAGACTCAAGGTGAGACAATTTAGATTCTTCCCTAGTAAGTCATGTTGATCTGGAAAACTCGTTCTCGTGCAGGTGAACACTGAGACTACAAGCCATCCGAAACTATGAATGATAGAGGGCTTAGGACCTCAGATGCAGATATGGATTCTGGATATGGGCACAGAGAAAATAGATCTGTGAGAAAAGATCTGCGAGATGGAATCAAATAAGATTAGATTAAAATATGTGGGGGTTGCCTAACAAATTAGATCTGAGAAGCATTAACTTCCTTGGTAGCTATCAACCCCCGTGTTCACAAGAAAATAATGAATATCCAACGATAATATGACATGCCAAAACTACAGAGATTTTCAATATTTCAAATAAACAATATAAATATGATACTAAGCCAGTGTTTTGATATAAACAACAAATTGATCGTTAGAGTGACAATATGAGACCGATAGAGCTTCACCTCCAAACACCCCACAATATGATTCAAAGCTCCACAAATTTTTTTGACAAGATATTATGAATTTTAAGCTTGAGAATTTCAAGAATTTTCTACCTCTTTTCAAATATGGGGGAGAAATCCATATTTATAATTTGAATTGGGATTAAAATAAAGGATTAACAAATAATTAGAATTTGCAAAATAAATCCTGATTAAGAGGACATGATGAAGAGTTTATTTGATGGTGGAGTTCATGATGTGAGAAAAGGAAAAGGTGTGATGTGGAGTGGGGACATGGTTAGGTGTATTAGTGAAGTCATGTGCTCATTTTACACTATTGATTTTTGGATTTGTTGTCGAATAGGGAGATTTTTTAAGTATTGACTTCATGGGTGGGGTTAATAATTTAATAATTTGAGGGAATTGAATTTTTAGGTGGGAATTGATTTTTAGGTGAGAAGTGATTTTGACTTAAGTGGGGAACATATGGGGTTCTTGATTTGTATATATATTTTTCAATTATTTAATTATTAAATAGGATGATATGACTTATTTAAAAAAAATAAATTATTTAACATAATATAGTTTTGGCATGTAATAAGAGATTACTTAAGTTATAAGATTAATTAATTGAATATGAATTGTCAGTGGGAAATGATATTTGAGTAAGCCTTCTGAAGGAGACCAAAACACAAGCTGATACCAAAATTTGGTGTCTACATTTTCCCATTTTTGTTGAGTGGTTTGTGATAGCAAGCCACAAGACAAAAACAAAAAGGGTTAGATGAAAGATGTGTCTGAGGATGGATGAAGACATGACCAAAGACAATATGCCCTAAGGAAAAAAAAGGATTGCAATAAATAAAAAAATTATGGCGGTGACTCCAATATCACATTGGTAGAGGACAATTGCGGTCTCAACAGAGACAGACGACAATGTTCTACAGACCAGTGAGTGGGTGAAGACCACTGTAGTATGGATGTGAACCAAGATGACCAATGGGTCATAGGAAAACATCAAAATATGTGCAACTGAATGCGAAAGATGTTTACAATCCTTTGTTTGCGAGGAATCATGTGTGAAAAAATCATGCATCCGCAAAAGGGACGTGGATGAAGATAATGATGCCCCAGCATAGGGCACGAGAAGGACACAAAGTGAGTTATATGCGTTGACAAGTACAAGGATGAAAAGGTGCCTCAACATAAGACATAGATATAATAATCATAAATGTGGACAAGATGAGAAGATAGGATAGAAAGGTGAGATAAAATGCCCTAAAAGGGTGAAAAATATGATGGCAATCATGTTTCATAGGAAATATGCATAAGTGTTAGCAAATTAGAAGGTGAAGAAGACAAAAGAAGTCTTATTTCTTCGATAAGTGTGATAGAGATACTTTTGTGACAAAACAAAAGCAGAGAAAATATTCAAGGAAGAGAACAAGATTAGATAGGTGATGGTGTGTTATGGTATCTTCCAAGACAAAAATGTCAAAAGAAGATGGGAAGAGATTCTTAGAAATGGATATGATGATGTCCCTGCAAGAGGACTGATGAAGATAAAAGATGTGACAGGGTTCTCAAAAAGAGAAGAGGTTAATGTGGCAAAGAGAAGAACAAGAACGGTAATGAAAGGGATAGATGGTGATACATAAACGGAGAAACATTGGCATTGGCTGTGAATGCCAGATGTAAGGGATGTTGAGAAAGAGAAAAGGGAATAGATAAAGGATTGGTTGATTATGAGAAGATCAAGAAATATTGAATATGAAGGTGACAGGGGTATGGAATAGAGGGATGGAGACAGAGGAGGAGAAAATAAGGAATGAAAGGGGAGGAAGAAGATAACAAAGAAGGATTATAGAGAAGGGGGAAATGAAGAAGGACAAACAAAGATAAGACAAGAAAAGAACATAGAAGAGGATGAAATTATGAAAAATGGAGAGATTTATTCAAGACGAAAGGTGTGATGAAGGATGGAGCAGAGGAAAACAGAGAGGTAATGGAAAATGAAAGAGATGATAGAGCAAAGAAAATTGAAGGAAACATATCATAGTGAGGAAATCCAAGGCAAAGAATATGGAACTGACCACATGGAAATGCATGTGGATGATGAGATGATAAAGGAAATGGGATAATGTTGAAGATTCAGGTTTTTGATGGGGAAGTAAGGAGGAAGTGCGAGGTAAAATGGGGAAAAGGATGATGTAGAGGAAGTAAAATAAGATGAAGATCAGAAAGGAGGAGAAAACAATGAAGAAAATTATGTAGATGGAAGGGAACCAAGAATGAAGATATTTGGTAAAGAGTGAGAAGCATAAGGAACGTAAAGAGAAACTTGAGGGAAGGAATGACATCGATTGGAAAAGAAACAGAGATGCATGAGATGAGGATATGCTGATGACGAGAAAATAGAGAGAAGGTGTATGATGAAGACAGTGAAGAAATTGGCAAGGAAGAATGGAAGATAGAGAGGTGGCGAGGAAAAATAAAGGAAGGGATAGGAAAGGCAATTCTAGTGAATGGATGTTAGGAGAAATCCACTGATAATGATCAGTAGGAAAGGATGAGACAAAAGATAAGACAAGGCAGAAAGTAAAATGAAGAATGGGAAGGGGAACGCCAATGAAGGGATGTTAGGAGAAGTCCTCTGATAATGATTAGAGGACACAGAGGAAGGAAGGAATGAAGATAGAATGGAGGAGGTCAAAGAAAAGGATTTAGGCTGTGCAGAATGAGGATGAGTGATTTTTAGGAGAAGTCCACCGATAATTACTAGCGTGGAAATGGAAGATGATGATGAAAGAATTAGGAAGATCAATGATAAATGGGTAAATATGGGGGTAGATATGTGAGAGAACTCTATAAGACAAAGTGGAAAGAGTAAATAAAGGAGGGATAATGATGTGTAGGAAGATGAATGAGGAGAGGATACAGTGGATGAGAATTAATGAGAGAGAAATGAAGAAACAAGACATGTGGAGAAGCGACAGTTAAGTAAGACCCAGCGATGGATGATGGAGATGAAAAAGGGACCAGTAAGAAGTGGTGTTTGTGAATGGAAAGAGGTGATAGGATGTGATGATGGGGAATGCTGAGAAAATGTAGATGGAGAGAATGTGGGGTAGTGATGATGCATGAGTGTTAAGCAGAAAAGGAAGAGTGGAAAGACGTTTGTGGTAGTGATTGTCATCTGTTGAAAGAGGAAATGGTGGAGAAGATTCTACAGTGGGAGGATCCAAGGAAGAAGATAAACCTTAACTAAGGTTCTCTAGGCTAAATGGATGGTTAAGAATGATTTTCAAACTGAAAGTGGAAGAATAAAAGAAAACTCAAGAGGAAAGAAGTAAGATATCTAGCATCGTGCAAGGGGAAAGAAAGGTGAGAAGGATGATGTGGAGACACACGGTGATGAGTGGACATGGAGAGTAAGGAGAAATGGATCAAATATGGTGTTGAACATGTTGAGAGATAAGGAGCTGCAAGGATAGACAAGAAGGACCCTCAAGTAGGATTCGTAAATGCAATGGTGATCAAGTAGAATTCGCAAACCGAAAAGTGTATTTGTAAACGCATTCATGGAGATGATGGATGTTATAAAATTCATAGTGTGAAATTTGATATGATTTTTATAAAAGATGATTTGGATGAGATGAATGGAACATAGTTGTAGCAAGGGTGTATAGGGAAACTATGTTTCGAACTGGATTGGAGATAAACAAGAAAGGTTACCACTCAAGGCATTGCACTTGTAGCCAATAGCAGGTGTTAATACATAACCAATGATAGTTAGTTATACCAAAAGATCATGAGGGAAATATGGATGAAAGATGCTCGTAATCCTAATATTGACATGACAAAGGGATTGAAGATGTGACTTGTACATGGGAAGAGGGATCTCCAAAGGTGGTGTTCCTTAAATCTATGCCCCAACTCTAGGAAAGGGAAAGAAAAATAGTAGAAAGTTGATCAATGCGGGAAGCTTTCAAAAAATGTTGATAAAAGAAGGTTGATCAATGCAGAAAACCTTTTAGATCCATAATAACAGAGTAGCCATCCTTCGAGGGTATGGTCTAATTTATACATAATATGGATGACAAGAATAATATGATAGTCGTCCTTCAAGGGATCAGTCTATTTCTTTTGATTTTTCTTGGATTTTGATTTGTATACTTTATTTTTTTATTTTTTGCATGAATAGATGTCCTTCGAGGGATCAGTCTGTTTTTTTATAACTTTGATTTTCCTTTTACATACTTGAGTTTGAGCTTCACATGGGGGAGAGCTGGGAATAGCTAAGTAAACCACTTAAAGAGGGGATAAGGAATGTACAAGAGACACCCTGGACCCTTCGCATGGCTGCAATAGGAGAACGAGAAGGTAATGGATGTAGTGGTTACATGATCACATGGTTTGAAGGCATAATCACATAATTCAGATTATTACAATGACAAATGGAAGGGGCTAAATATGGTAGAATATTCTATAATGTAACTAAGTTACCATGGTAAATATGTTAACATGTAGACTAGTGGCAAGTGTAATGCATTAAGAGATTTCATTTTTGGTTTATCACCATGAGAGAGAAACAATGTAGTTTGCAATTAAGATGAAAATGATAGCCAAGTAAAAAATAAATGTAACATATGACCACAATGGTGGATTTAGATGAAAATAAATGTGATGCCCCAAGATGACATTAATAGAAGTAATCATGGCCTCAAAGGAGGGCTTGATGAAATAAAAGTGTCCCAAAAGAGACACACATATAGCCACAATGGCAAAAATAGTCTAAGGATTGTCTAAGTTCTCATTTTGATGTTAATAGTAGACTGGTCACAAGTACAATGCATTAAGAGATTCCATTTCTGGTTTACCAACGAGAGGGAAGACAGTGTTTGCAATAAGATAAGATGATAGCCAAGCAGGAAAAAAAAACTACGTCTTGAAGGAAACAAACATATGACCACAATGGTGGATCTAGATGAAAATAAATGATGATGCCCCAAGAGAGACATAAATCATGGAAGGACAATCATGGCCTCAAAGCAGGGCTTGATGAAATAAACGGTGTCCCAAAAGAGACACACATATAGCCACAATGGCAGAACAATATAAGGATGTAACTAATTTTCTCATTGGTAAATATGTTAACAGTAGATTGGGCAAGTACAATGCATTAAGAGATTCCATTTTTGGTTTACCACCAGGAGAGGGAAGACAGTGTAGTTGCAATAAGATGAGATAATAGCCAAGCAGAAAAACTATGTCCTGAAGGAAACAAACATATGACCACAATGGTGGATTTAGATGAAAATAAATGATGATGCCCCAAGAGAGACATAAACATAGAAGGACAAACATGGCCTCAAAGGAGGGCTTGATGAAATAAATGGTGTCCCAAAAGAGACACACATATAGCCACAATGGTGGACTTCAAAATAGATGGTGCCCCAGAAGAGACATAGAAAAAGGTCCCTCAATAAACATGGCCTCAAAGGAGGGCTTCAATGAAAAAGATGATACTCCCAAAAGGAGCATAAAACATAAAAAAAATATGGCCTCAAAGGAGGACTTAGAATGAGATGATGATTTGGATATAAATAGTTTAGATTGGATGAATATGAATAAGGTAGACAAATACAATCTCAAAGAGAAAAGTCTCCTAGTAACAAACGGGTTGTACAGATGAGATGCGTTTAAGGGTAAGGGAAGGTTGTTCCCCTAATGAGTTAAATGTGAATGAGGTAAAGGATGTCAAAAGAGATTGGATGAGATTATTTTAGATTTGGATGGGGTAAACGATTAGAGACCACAAGTGTGCTTACTAAGATAAGCGACATTGATGAATAATGGAGGGAATTCCTTAGGAGGAATGACATGGGCTGGATGGATATTAAGCGATGATGTGGATGGAGGGATCATGGGAGATCTGACATATGGGATATGGATTAGATTCAAGGTAGATGGAGAAGGAAATTTCCCTTGAATGAGGAAATCATCTTTCTCTAATGAGGTTGTGGACGAATTGACCGAAAGGCCTTACAATGTTCGATATCATGACCTGGGGTACGATGATAAGCGCAAGTGCAATTAGGATTGAACCATGATGGCTTGGGACCATAGGCATTGAAGGCTTTAATAGGAGTAAGTTTAATGGTAGATGTTAGATTTAAATGTCAAAGGCTATCTGTGTAATGACCCCATTGAAGTGTCATGTGGAAGATAATTCTTGTGGTTTTTGATAGGATATCTCAGCTTGGAGTTAGGAGAAAAAGTGGACATAGATTGGATGGGTGAATTTCACGTTTTGGAGGAAAAATCAAATTTTTTTGAAGGATGGTATTGTTTAGATGTGGATTGATCATTGCAAGATGTTGTAGATGGAAAGACTAATCCTAAAATAGATGTTGTGACATTGAATTGTTGAGAAGAGGGAAAACCTGAATGTTTCCGAGGAGGTGCAGGGGACTGTCGGGGATGTTTTCCCTGAGCCTCAGACTTCAACGAAGAAGATTTACCTCTAGCAGGGATGAAAATAATTTTAACCAGAGGATCTGATAGTGGTGGTGTGGTTATTAATAGAGAAAATTTCCTAAAACAAGACGAAGATGATAATGAAGAGATAGGTGTTTGTATGATGCGATTAATGATATCGATGTGAGATGTGGATTGTTTCAGTTTTGGCATGGGAAGAGTATGATTTTTTAGAGGGAGAAGGTAAAGCATCTTTATTTGATTTAGGTAGATGTGTTGGTTCAGTAGGTGATTCAAGGGGTATATTTGATAGGGTTACAGATCGAGAGGATTGGGTTGGTGTGATAGAAGGATTAGGTAAAGAGTATTGGGATACATTGGGTGATGTGGCCATGGGCGAGAAAGGTTGTCAAGGTAGAGATAGGTGGATTTTTTGATATAATAGGTATAGGGGTAGTTGGGATAGATAAAGATGTAGGCATTTTTGGAATATGTGGAGATGTGAGTGATGTGATAACCGATGGAGTAGACCTTATGGGTAAGGGTAATGTATAAAATGTAGGAGTCATTTTTAGATGTAGAAGTAGAAGGGACTGGTTGTTTCATAAATGTTTTGAGGGGTAAGAATGATATGTTAGCTAATGGGGTTGATGTCAAAGGTAGGGTTGTAAGGGTGCATGTAGTAGAACTGAGTTTTGTTGGGATGGTTGTGAGTAATGTAGGTGTAGTAACAGGTGTATTTGAGGTAGATGTTGGTGAAGAAATAGATGGGATAGATGTAGGGATATGTGTGGATATGAGTGAGGCTGAAATAAGTGCTAAGGATTAATCTAATGTGGTAGATTGGGGTGTATTTGAAGAGGTCATAAATGGATGATATAGTTGAATTTGATGTGGATGTGATAAGGACAGGAGAAGGTGCAGGTTCAACACAAGTAGTAAAAGTTGATGTAGGTGTGGCAGGCTCTAAATAAGAGGTGGGAATAATGTCCACTGTGGGAACATGTGGAGTTGGTGATGAGATAAGATCTTGATTGACAGTGTCAATCATACAAGCGTTTGATAGTTGAGATGTAAAGGGGGTGAACATGATTTGTTGGTGGTTGATTAGTTTGCGCAGTGGAAGTATCAATTTGGATATCCCCTTGATTTACAAGTTGTTGGACATGATCTTTGAAGGAACGACATCTCTCAATTTCGTGACCTTTGACTCGATGATATTTACAAAAGTGGGCCTCGTGATACCAAATAGGCTTGGCTTGCGAGTTGTCTACAGGTCGTATGGGAGGAAGTTGGATAGAGTTTACGCTCATCAACTTATCAAATATAAAACTGTATGATTCTCCTAAAGGAGTGTAGTTGGTTGTTGATTGAGGAGATCATTGTTGAGACCATGTGCTTGGTGTAGATGGGGATGAGGGTTCAATGACCATAGTGTTGGCCGCAGTCTTAAATTCATCATTATGTGTGAATGGTTTGGTAGATTTAATTTTTGATTTAGTTGAACTTAGTTTAAGATGACCCTAATCAATAGCATGGGTTTCGAGCTTGC
This sequence comes from Taxus chinensis, assembly GCA_019776745.2. NCBI lineage: Eukaryota > Viridiplantae > Streptophyta > Pinopsida > Cupressales > Taxaceae > Taxus > Taxus chinensis. The sequence continues at coordinate 808,836,975 of CM034150.1, forward strand.
GAGCCATTGTGAAAGCTTCATCAAAGGTTTAGAATGATTGGATTTGTAAAGTGGATGATATATGTTTGGCACATGAACGTGAGAATAAGTCGATGAGTTATGTTTGCAGGATAGTGAAGGATAGTTGGTTTATAACATCATGCCATCATGTGACGAAGTTGGCGATGGGCTTGTTTTCATACTATCGAATGGTATATAGATCAATGATAGTGGTCTTATGTGTGATATTGATAGAAAAGTGTTCTAAGAACAACTGTGTAAGTTGGGTGAAAGAGAATAAGGAATGTCATGGGATACTGTTGTACCAGTCCAACACGGGACTAGAAAAAGACATGGGGAAAGTGTGAAGAAGTAGATCATGATCATGTGCAATAAGACAACATGCATGTTTAAATGCAAGGAGATGTTATTGGGGATCTTCTTTATTGTTGAACTTATTAAATGCAGGAAGTTTCCAATGAGGAGGGTAGTGTTTGATTGGAACCGACGGATGAATGGGTTCATTACAAATGTGTTCATAGGATAAGGTGTTCTTGGGTGGTACGGTAAGGGTTTCTAAACTTGATAACTGATTCATTAAGGTGTGAATTGAATTACTTCGAGTATTGTAAGGTTGAGATTGGATCAGCTGTGTGGTTTGAAAAGTAGTTTGATAAGGTGAATAATGCATTGGTGGGTGTGTGGGTGTTTGGCGAAGTGTCTGATAAGGTGGTTGATAAGTTTGTGGATAGGATGTTTGTGGAATGGTTTGATAAGACAGTTGATTAATTTGTGGATATGTAGTTGTTTGGGGAGCTGCTTGGTAATGACTAACATGTGTCACAGGTTGGGATTGCTACATAGGTTGGTGTTGAGCAATAGGGGCATGACGATAAGTGGGGATATGTGTGTTAAGAATTGGAGATGGTTGGACAAGCCTATTAATGGAATTGTCAAAATGGGATGTGGGTGGAATGCGATCCACTAATTTTGGAGATTGGGAGGATTGAGAGATTATAGGATATTTCTTGGAGTAAGAAGTCATATATGGGGTTAGGAGGAGATTTGAGTGTATCTAGAGGAGCAGGAGATGGTGGTGCGATCGGTTTAGGAAGACTTGGCTTGACGAGAGATATGAGGGTTGGTGTTAAGGTGGGGAGAATTTTGTATGACATAGTTCTCATGAGGTGAGACCATGGAGACTAGAGATTGAGTGACTGACAGGTGTGGTTTTGAGTTTAGAATCTTGTTGGGCGAGATCATTAAAGGAAGTAACTTTATTGGATAAAGTAGATTGTTGTTTTGTCTTGATTTGGGAGAGAGCGACAATAGGTGTGAAATAGAGAAACATTTGTTTATGTATGTTGTTGAAAAACAAATCAAGAAGAATATTTTTTAACATCATGATTAATTTAGAGGATGTGAATAGAAAAAAAGTAAGTAAGGAAGGTGCCTAAAGGAGTCTAAGGCTGGTTTCAGGCAGTTATGGATTGGGAGATGTCTGAGATGGTTTCCTATTGGGTGTTTAAGTCCCAATCAGTTAACCAGGTGAGAGGAGTGTTTTGATGTGTTAATTATGTTTGTGCAGTCTCAAGCAATGTGTGATAAGTGAAATGCAAAGAGTTAAATTATTTTACTTAGGCTATGTGATCAATCAGGATGCAGAAGGTTCATTTTAGACCAAAATGAAATGTGAAGTTCGATGTATACAGACACTCAAGAAAGGGAAACTTCAATGCAGAAAAGAGAAAATAGAGAAAAATGAGAAATACCTGGAGAACGCTTGTTGGTGTTATGTGATTGTACTTGATGATGGTGTTTTTAGAAGCGCCAATTAGTGACCTGAAACACCCAGGTACCCTAAAATGGCACCGTTTAGAGTTACAGATGAGGCCAGGTAAAAATGAGTGTTTATTTTTGTTTTGACCACAATGGTCTGTAGATGTTACCCTACAAAAAGAAGATAATTGTCATTAGGTGATGTGATTTAAGAAAAGTAAATATTTTGTTTACAAATAATTAGTTTTTTAAAACAAGAATAAAATAAATAGCAATCTAAAGGATTAATAAAAAGTGGAATTCGACGTTAATATTAGAATAAGAAACTTAATAACTATAAAATAAAACCATTATATAGCGATGAAATAGATTATGGAATAGAAAATTATGAAGATATGTGAAAACAATTATTAATAATGGGGGATGTGAAATTACGAACTACGTTAAGCCAGGGTAAAACAAAAAAATATCAGTGTGTGTATTTGATTTATTAGTTTATGTGAACGATATATAAGAATAACCATACACAAAACAAGATAGAATTAAATGATAGATCTTTTGAAAACGATAACAATTTGTTTACTTGATAGAAATTGCTTAAATTGTCGTCAAAATGATGTAAAGGATAATGTGACCCTACTTGTAATGTGGGGGGTTGTATTTAGGTGGAAGAAAATAAGTGAAAAGGTGGAAAAGGGATATTTTTTAGAGCGGGAAGGTGGAATTATATGTGGTAAATCGGACTTATATGATGAGGATGAGGATGTTGTTAAACAATGTGGCATTTACATGATTGATGATAATCATAGAAAATCTAAAACAAGAATATTATAATTGGCCACGATGCTACACGCACTATTTATAAAAGTTGCTGAGAATTGTAGACCAATTGTCTAGACTAAGACTATGAAAATGATTAAGATTTTATCTTTGTTAATCAAATGTGCGAGATTCTAAAGGAAATGTAAGAGCAATTCTATACACAAAACTCACTCATTTGAAACTATCTAAACTAAACTTTATTAGGTATGGTTAATACAAAAAACCAGTGTGAATTTAGCTCATAAGGGGTTATTACACCGATTGGCCACAGATGGTCCTACTGCACATGGACATGGATTTTATCATATAAAAGATAATGAAATTTAGACAATCACTATGTTTTACAACCTTCGCTAAATTTGCTAACAAATATATATGAAATATATGCGTATGTAGTGAAATGTTATCCAAAATTCACCCCCCCAAGGTAAATTTTGGACATTAGAGTCCCAGGAAAACAATGATTCAAGGAAAAAAATCAGCCAATTTTTATAAAGAGAGTTCTAAAAAAGGGTGAAACTAAAATGGCTAAGTCTAGTCCTCGCAGGAGCTGGGATGGTTTTAAGGACATTGCAGGCGGTCCGCAGGGAAAGCTTGGGGACGCGCGGGACGCAAAAGGGCGAACCGGGTAAACTGTTGAAACTAAATAGGCTGGTAATCTGGGCCGCGAGGACGCGAAGGACGCGAAACTCTTATGAGCCAATTGTCGATATATGGAAACTAGATAGTCAATTGACAAGAATGGAAATTTATAGATCACTATCAGAATACAACTCATTCGCTGGATTCTAAAGAGGATCGAGGACGTCTGTGGATTCGCAACAGAGCACGTGTCATAAGGGGGAAATCCAAAAGTTGTTGTAACATAGAAGAGGTCCCAGGAAAACAGATTGGGGAGATTCACGGTGCAAGAAAAACGTGTTGAGCCTAATAAGTAGAAAAGAGCAAGTTGCTAAAAAGGAAGCTTGGGCCAAAACTTAAATGGATGAAGTAAGGATGTATGCCATGGTAGGAACCACCGAGGACGCTAATCTGTCGGGTAAGGCAGGGAATAGAGAATGCATTAAATGAGACGCAAAATTTCACAACCGGCTGCCCTAAACGATCACCTTTATACGATTTTGTGCTTAAAAAAGGCTGGGACAAACACGAGAGACGCGAAAGAACCGCTCTGATCGGCCGGCGCAGGAAACAGACTGTATGACAAGGTGGATGCATATGTGTTAGCACCTCAATGAGGGACTGGGAAGCCCATGTTTTGAAGTCTCCTGGGCTTCAAGGCGAACACTTTTGGGAGACCATCGAGGACGTGAGGGATTATTGGGTGGACACGTCTCAGGGGAAATGTCCAATGGTTTTATGCAATGTGAGAACACATGTAGCTTCTTTTCATATCCTAAATTATATCTTATAAGGACCTATGTAGTTTTATGTTGGAGCGGTCTATTTGAAGAGTGGAGTTTGTGAGTAGAGGGAGGACCTAGTTGCCCGAGCCAATAAAAAGAGGAGCCGAGATTCCTGGAAAAAGTTTTGGCCAAAAACTTGGAGAGAGGAAGGATGAGTCACCCCGCGCCCCTTTCCTCCAACCTAGAGCAGATGTGCCCAAGTGGCGGGGACGTGGGCTATACACTTAATTAATCCATAAGGTGAAGTTTACAAAAAAGAGAAAGGACCAGAGAATTGCTCATCTAATGAATTAGCTTTGACAGATGTGCAGAGGAAGGTGAGGCAGTTGGGAAAAAGAGCTGAGGTTGAAGGGAGATAAGGTCAAAGTGGAAATGGTTCAGGATGTCACAGTGGATGACAGCTTTGGGAACTTGTTCTGGAGAGGGATTGGGTGTGGTTTAAGGAGCTAGAGAGACGGCTCTGAGTGTTCATGGGTAGTGGAGATGGGTCGATTTCGGTGGGAAGCGTTTGTGGAAGTTAGGGTCAGAGACTCGTGATGGGTGGTGGCATAGGAGTGATTTTGAGAGAGATGGGTAGAGGTGTATGGGGAGCTGGGAGCATGGAGTCAAGGTGAGGATGGATGCAATCTCATCCTTGTCGTGGAGAGGGAGGTAGCTCGGATTATTGTGTGGAGAGAGGTGGAAAGGAGATGTGGCCGATATAGGTGGTCGATCTTTTCTTGGTTGAAAGGGAGAGTGGAGGCATGTTGATCATGTAGCTGGGATAGGAGGTGATAAGGTAATGAAGAGATGTGGAGAAGGTAGTGGTCTTAGGAGCGAATAATAACGAGAAGGAGGAGCAGATGGGTTATTTTTTGGAAGGTAGGGAGATAAAATTTTAAGAGTCCTATTATAGAATTAATACTAAAAACACACTTTATGCTGAGTATAAAAAATGCCAAACATCTAGTATCACCTAGTTCTATAAATTACAAACCCGAATTATAAATTTACTAATTACGCACAATCTCGATGAAAGAAACCAAAAGCACTTACCGTCAAGATGACTATAAACCTATTAAATGTAAATGATACACTAAACTAGATGGAGACTAATACTTAAACCTCTGCAAACAGGTGAGTCAAAAACAAAATATTTACAAAAGATATTACGCGACGACAACTAGGAAAATAATAAACTACACAATCAAACTTGAAAACATATCCAAATGATAAGGTTAATTTCTAGATTCATTTCCCATGCGAGTTAAACTCAGTACCAAACTAGTTAAACACAAGAAGAGTAATTACTTTAAAGATGACACAAACCTCTACTAAGGATGAAGATAACACCAAACCTGCACAAGAAAAATAAAATGAAAAACAAACAAAAATGACCAGATCTTGGATCTGGTCCCACCGGGCGTGCCAAATGTTGATCTAGAAAACTCATTCTCATGCAAGGGTGAACACCGAGACTACAAGCCAGCAGTAACTCTGAATGATAGAGGGCTTAGGACCTCAGATGCAGATATGGATTTTGGATATGGGCATAGAGAAAATAGATCTGTGAGAAAGAAGATAGATCTGCAAGATGGAAACATATAAGATTAGATAAAGATATACAAGGGCATTGACAAAGCATAGATCCGAGAAGCGTTAAATTCCTCGGTGGTTGTCAACCCCCGTGTTCACAAGAAAATAACGAATATCCAACGATAAGATGACATGCCAAAACTACATAGATTTGCAATATGTTGAATAAATAATATAAATATGATACCAAACCAGTGTTTCGATATAACAACAAATTGATCGTTAGAGTGACAATATGAGACCGATAGAGCTTCACCTCCAAACACTCCACAATATGATTCAAAGCTTCACAAACAAAATATTATGAATTTTAAGCTTGAGAATTTCAAGAATTTTCTACCTCTTTTTAGAGGGGGAGAAAGAGTTCATATTTATAACTTGAATTGGGATTAAAATAAAGGATTAACAAATAATTATAATTTGCAAAATAAATCTTGATTAAGAGGACATGATGAAGAGTTGATTTGATGGTGGGGTTCATGATGTGAGAAAAGGAAAAGGTGTGATGTGGAGTGGGGACATGGTTAGGTGTAATAGTGAAGTCATCTGCTCACTTTACACTATTGATTTTTGGATTTGTTGTCAGATAGGGAGATTTTTGAATTATTGACTTCATGGGTGGGGTTAATAATTTAATAATTTGAGGGAATTGAATTTTTAGGTGGGAATTGATTTTTAGGTGAGAAGTGATTTTGACTTAAGTGGGGAACATGTGGGGTTGTTGATTTGTATATATATTTTTGAATTATTTAATTATTAAATAGGATGATATGACTTATTTGAAAAAAAAATAAATTATTTAACATAATATAGTTTTGGCATGTAATAAGAGATTAATTAAGTTATAAGATTAATTAACTGAATATGAATTTTTGGTGGGAAATGAGATTTGAGTAAGCTTGTTGAAGGATACCAAAACACGGGGTGATACCAAAATTTGGTGTCTACAAGTCTTTCACAAAATGTTTCTAAGTTAGGCATTTTGAATGTGTCACCTAAGACATCCATGCTAGAGAAAAAGGTAGGAGCAAAAAATTTGGAATGGTCCTCTCAACTTGGATAGAATCAAGTAAACACACTCTTCATCTTTCTTATCTCTTCCACACCCTTTCAACTATGTCAACAAATGCTTGAACTTGGTAATGTAGTCTATAATTGTTGGAAAATATTCAGGATTAAGAGAGGTGATCTCAATGTTAAGTTGCATGGTCTCTCATATGATCCACCTTACCAAATAAATCCTTCAATTTCTCCCAAAATTTGAAAGGAAAGTCACATTTTTTCCCAAATGAAATAAAAGAGTGTCACTTACATAAGTTCCTATCAAACCCCATACACCCATTAAATTTGCACTGGTACTAAAAATTTATCATATTCTCTAGTGAACACTGGTTGTTCTGAAGAAGTTAAATCCCATAATCCTTTCTGCTTAATTATTGTTTCCATTCTTGGTTTCTATGTGTGGTAATTATGTGTTGTTAATGGCTCAACATGATCTAATGCAGAAGTAGATGCCATCCTCAAAAAAACACCAAAAGAAATGCAAGAACGCCCAAGCAATGCAACAAGACCCCCCCATATTTTGACACTTTATAATGAGTGCATGTTACAATATGGCACTTTATAATTATAATACGATTCTAAAAATAAATATTTCCAAAGTAAAGAGCACGGAAAAATAAGCACTTTTGCAATTAATGGAACTCAAAGTTGAGTTACCGATCAAAAGTTACAATATTTTTAATATTATGCTCTACTATTTATTTTAGTTGCCACTAAAACAGAATAAAATTCTATTGCCTTCACCACATAAATAAAATGAAAGGGGGTTGGAGTTAAGCACCTACTAGTAGGAATCACAAGCTTTAAGCTCTCATATGACCATACCATATGACCAAGGGCTAAGGATATCAATGGGTATCTAAGAACCAATCAAGGTCATAGATCAAGCCATAAATCATGGAAAGAAACTAGTCAAGTCATCAAAGAACTAGTTAAGTCCAATAGATTTATGAGAGAATTAGACATCAAGGATCTAGTCAATACCATAGATCAAGGAAACAAGTATACCTAACAACTAGATAATATCCCCCTTATATCTAACTAAATAAAAGAAAATATCCACACACATAAGTGGTTGAGGATAAATACAATAAAGGTAAATAAAGTACCTAGGGTGAACATGAGCTAAGATAAATACCTACTCTAACAAACTAAGCTAGGATAGTTTATATATTAGTTAATACTAAGGTTGTGTGTACAAAAAACAATGAGGAAAGAGTTGGAGGACTTAAGGATACAAGGTGTTGAGGCTGAATAAATGGATTCCTAGAGAAAAAGGGTAATAAAACAATGAGGGAAGTCAAGAACATAACTTAAGTGTTAGTCACATACACGATAGGAAAATAGAGATAGGTGCAATACATGAAGACAAGAGGTGAGATTATTAAAGGAGAAGCCTAGAACATCATGTATGAACATGGTGTGCAGAATCAGGTAGATTAGTTGAGCTAAGGCTGCACCAATAGGTCATGTAATTTATCCTACTCAAATCTCACTATTTTTATTTTAAATCATGGTCATTGATGTCAAGTGGCATTGATGGAAAATCAGTGAAAGGTGAAGTGAGACCTTGTAAGGAAGTTCAGGATGGTCCTCAATGCATTGCAATTTTGTTTGGTGAGGCAAAGAGTCTAGTGGAAGCATGAACATGGTAGACATGGCTGGTTAGGATGTGGAACAGGTCAGGTATGATGGTATAAGTATGATAACAAGCTCTCACAGTGAGTATTAGTTCAATTGGTGGAAGTCTCAAGTCAAACTGATTCATTTAGGCCTATTTCTTGAGCCTAATGAGGTCTGAAACGTTGGTACAAGACATGAAAAAGTTCATGAGAGCATGGAAGTATCTTAGTAATGTTTTTCCAGGGAATATTTGAGGAAAAATAAATCTTATTTTAGATCTTGAAGGCAAGATTCAAAATTTAGCCAAAGTTGCCCTTTGGGAATTCAGTTGTTCTTGCATGCAAATAAGATAGGCTAGATAATTTCTGACCTATTCCTATCAAAAAAATCATGGTAGATTATGGAGTAAGGTTTCCTTATGCGTTCATGTAAAATTTTAGGTCATTGTGAGGTCATTTGGGCAAGTTATTTAGGTTTTTGCAAAACTTCCTTCTTAAAAAGTGCATTTGGAGCAGCATAGCTTCTTAAGGGTCAAAAAACATTATGGAGGCCCATTAAAATAAATCATAGAAATAATTTTTGAATTAAATTTTCCAATAAATCATGTGTAAAAAATTGGTTAGTAAAAATAAGGTGTATTTGAAAAGATATGAGAATTTTAGTGGAGCATTTTTCTCTCTCTCTTGGACTGTGATTTGAATAGAAAGAAGAAAAGGTAAACCTCATTTTGAAATGAATAGTTTGAACTTTAGAAATATTCATTGGATATGTTTTTGGTGTTTTTTCATACTTCTTGGGGCATTGTTTTGGTTTTCAAGTTGTCAATCCCAGATAGTGCTTTTAATGACTTCTCATCTCAAAGGATAACTTCTATGAGTTTGTCAATTTTAGTTATTCAAAAGGATTCTTCAACTTTATACAATCACCTGGATCTTGATGGGAAATTATTATATGTTCTCTATCTTCCTTAAATAGTGGTTAAATATTTTATCAGGGTTCAAATTGCATCCTTCATCTTATTCAGTGTTTGCATAGCTAAAATTAGGTGTTATTGCACTTTAACATTTATAAAAGAGGGCTTAAGAACAAGTGTATGATGTAATAACAGTGAATATTTTTTCTCTAAGTTATCTAGAAAAGGTCTTCAAAGTATTCTTGATAATGTGTTAAGAGTTAAAGTGGTGTAATGCTCATTGCTGATACTCCAAAACTACTTAAAGGAGATGACAATCCAATTGAATCTTACTCTTAGATGTATTATGTTAAATTCATGTTTAAGGGAGTGCTTCAAATCTCTAATTGTTTTTGCAAGATCATATCAAGCAGGTTTTTTCAATTGTGAAGGTATCTAGGGCTCATCACCAAGTGTTCTTTCTCAAAAGGTATGACTATGTAGTGTTCCCTTTCTTCTCTGCCTCATAAAAGTCATTCATATATGCATGTAAGTTTATGCAGTCAAATATACAATGAATTGAAATAAAAAGAAGGTGAAATGAAGATGGAATTGAAGTGTGAGAAAGGAGAAATGAGAGTGTGTGTAAAATATCAGATATAGTAGATGACTTTGATGATGCCAAGTAACAAAACAGTGGTATAATAGTTCAAAATCAAGTTTATTTAGTAGATATTAAATAGAACAGATATAGAGTTTGAAGTGCAAGGGAGACAAGTAAATTTTAGGACACTATATAGTGCATGAAAAGAAAGCAATAAGACTATGTATAGAAAATTAATGTCATGAAACATATGATCATGAAATAATTGACCTTTTGGAAACCTAATAAGGCTTATAAAATCCCTACAATATTTCAGACTTGACCTCAAATTCTAACATATACCTCTTTTGTTAGGCTCTCCTCACAATTATCCTTCTATCTTTTCATTCTCTTGAGAAACAGATAAGGGTTAAGGCTAGGAGGAATACCTGTTGAGTGTTGGGAAGGCGTGCGCATACCGTAGAGAGATCAGACCGATTGTGAAGAACTCCTTTTTGTCTGGGAAGGACTACCTGTAAATAAGAATGCAAGACCACCAGATTTTAGTTAGACAATAAGTAAGGGAACTGCCTTGGGCCCAGGAAATACTAAACTTCCTTTCGAAGGTGGTCAGTTCCCTTTTAATATAAATTATTGCAAATGATAATAAAGAAGCTATTGCGAAATCATGATTTAGGTACCTCGTTACTAAAAGCAATAGAGACTAAACTACCCATAATAAAACATCATTTTGTTTGTTTGGTCACTGGTTATTGATACGTTCAGATCAAGTTACAGGGATAGACCAGGCTGGATCTGAGGTTGTTAGGAGATAAATAGGTGAAAGGTTGGTTTTGGTATAAGTCACAATGACCGATGCTGGTCACTGGATAACTGACCGTGGTTATAAAACTGCTACCGGTAGGGGATAACTGATATCGGTAGGGGCAGTGATTTAGGGGCTTCTAGGTAGAGGTTGATTGTAGGGTGGTTATGGGGTTTTTAAGGTTGGTAGATGGTTGGGGGGAATAGTAAGGCAATGGAGAAGACTCAGAGAGTGAGAAAGCTGTCTTCTGGGCAATATAGGGATGGATGAATGAAGGTTAGGTGCAGGGTGCTGCCGGGTGTTAGATCCAGGGGTGAGCTTATAATTACTATGAATCAAAAGTTCACGAAGTGGAGTCTAGAAGCATACAAGATACTACTTACTACTTTCTGATGAGGATACAGGTCCGAGGAATGTGGTGACGAAGGAAAAGCTCAGGTGGGATGATCTGACAATCGAAAGTGAGCTGATGAAGCTATCCTCTGACTCTCCCAATGCTTGGACGAGTGTGACAGTGATCTCGTTGATCAGTTACAGTCTTGGACTCAATGCTCTTCTCTGCAACCTCCTCTCTCTCTCTCTCACTTGTCTCTTCTCGCAAATGAATTCGGATCCTTTCATTTTGGTTGGGGTAGGTCATTTACAGGGAACCGATGGCAGTTGCATAACCGACGGCAGTCGAGTAGGGACCGGCATCGGTCAAGTCAAAGTTGGCTATTTTTACTAAAAATAGCCAACTTTCCCTCCTTTTCTCCCGAGGGGTCAGTTGTGGGCTTGGTCAAGTCATTATTAGGCTCGTTTTGATGCGGGTGAGGGGTGATGAGTCATGGGTGTGGGTCTAGACCAAGTCATAGGTCTTAATTAGGTTAGTTTAGGGTTAGGGATAGGTCATAGTGAGGTGGCGAGGTGAGGTGGCAGGGTTGGAGATGTGGATTTATTAATTATAAGGTAATTAATAAATAATTAAGTGTGTAAGGTTTAGGTGGTGAGGTAGGGTTAGGTTGCGGGATGAGATACGGGGTACAGGGTGTCGTAAGACCCAAATTTGGTGTCTACATTTGCCCCTTGTTGTCATGTAGCTTGTCTTGTAAAGCTGCACTGACAATAATAAAAAGTGGTTGCCCCAGTTAAGGGTATAGGTAATCCCCCTCAAATCTATCACAGATTGAGGTGACATGAAATCAGGGATAGGGTTGATAAAGGGTGAATGATGATGAGATGCTGGTAAGATGGTGGGGTAAGTTCAAGGAAGCTAGACGCATGTTGAAATGCAATAGTGTGACCAGGGTACAGGTTTTGAAGAGAAAACAAGCAATTCATAGGCAAAGGTCGATAGTTTATCCAAACAAGGTTGATATAATCCTGGTATCCAAGGCATAGGAAGTAGCTCCAGGGGATATAATGGGTAAGGTACCGGAAAACGGTTAGGCATGTTCGGCAGTACCAAATGGTTGGTTTGGTTGAGATAAACGTCACGGTCTCGGTCTAGGCAAAGCTGGTCGGCTGATCAATTCAAGTATCCTAGTCATGCTAAAACATGAACAGGTGAGCTCGATTGAACAAACAGCTACATGATGGGTGGATAGAATCATAATTTTGGGCCTCAGTCGAAGGTACTTAATTGGTGCGGCCTTGGGTCAGGCTGATTGGTTGGGTGCGGCCGTGGGTCAGGCCGATTGGTTGGTTGTGGCCTTGGGTTGGGCTGATTGGTTGGTTGCGGCCTTGGGTCGGGCCGATTGATTGGTTGCGGCCTTGGGTTGGGCCGATTGGTTGGGGTTGGCCTTGGTTTGCAGCCTTGGGCCGATTGGTTGGTTACGGCCTTTCGGGCCGATTGATTGATTGGCCTTGGGTTGGGCCGATGGGGTGGTTGTGGCCTTGGGTCGGGCTGATTGGTTGGTTGCGGCCTTGGGTCGGGCCGATTGATTGGTTGCGGCCTTGGGTCGGGCCAATGAATTCAAAATAAGGCTATTTAGCAAAGGCCGGGGGTAGGCGATGTGGTGAAAAATAGAGTTTGGTGGATAAGGGCAGGAGTTAGGGTAAACTAGGCAGGTAACCGATATCAGTTAGTGGTGACCGGTATCGGTTAGGAGACCGATATCAGTCTTCTAGGGCGCGCCCTAACCGATATCGGTTAGAGGTCAAAACCTATAAAAAGAAAAAATACGGCATGTCATTTTCACATTGTGAATTTGAGTGCCAACCTTTTTCTTGTCTGAGTTTTGAATTGATTGGGTTGAGTTTTTGGGCTGAGTTGGCACTAGTTGAGTGGGGGAGTGAGTTATTGGTAGGCCCCAGAGATCAGGAGGCAGAGTTTGATTGGTTGAGGACCCTGCTGAGGAGATTTGGAGCTATGGCATAGCCTGGAGGAGCAGGAGGTGTTGGAGGAGCTGGACCACCACCACCTATCCCACCACGACGACGTGTAGTCATACCGGTAGGCTCTAAATCCCTATTTGTGTGAAGTTGATGAATTTAGCTAGGATGTGGGTTTTGGGGTAGGAATCCAAAATTTGATAAAATAATGAATAAATGAAGGTAAATCATAAAATGGAGTGGGTAGATATGTTAGGTAGGCCAAAATGGCAGGGTGGGTAAGTTTTTAGGCAATTGTGCTGGGTAGATGGGTAAAAATAGGAAAAAAGGGGATTTGGGGGCCGTTTTTGGTCTGGCCCCGAAATCCCACAGTGACCGATGTTGGTCACTAGGCGACCGGCATCGGTCACAGTGAAAGTTGTGTAGAATAGTTGTTATAGAGACCGGTGTCGGTCATGTGTCGACCGACGTCGGTGCATAAAATTTCAAACATAGACTATTGGTGGGGGACCGATGGCGGTCGAGGGTGACCGGTACCGGTCACCATGGGTAGGAGGTAAGGTTGTGAAATTTGTTGTGTTGGTTTGTTGTAGGTGGGTAGGATAGATTTTTGGGGTGAAGGGGGAGAAGGTAGAGTTGCTAGGAAAGGTTATTAGGGTGGGGGGTAATCGGGTGGTTGGGGGCCGGTTTGGGTAGGATAGGTTATGGATTGTGTATGAATTAGGAGGGGTTAAATTGGTTGAGGTATGGTTAGAGGGTGAGAGTAGAGTGGGTGGAGTATGAGTGGGGCGGTTGGTAGGGTGTGGGATAGGTAAAGGGGATATTGTAGATGTTTTTTGGGTGGGGTTATTGATGTTGAGGGAGATGAGGTGTTTTTAGGTTTGATTGGAGTGGGTAGGATATTTAAAGAAGGACCATAAGAGTGAGAGGAATTTATAGATGTATAGGGTAAGATAGGTGGGTGTAGATGTGCTTATAGAGTCGGGTTGTGATTGGGTGGGTGAGTGAGTATAAAGGGTTAAGGTAGTTGTTTTGTAAAGGGTAGGCCTGATGGAGTGGGTTGTTTTTGCAGGCACGCCAGCAGCTGATGATGTGAGATCGGATGCCGCCTCTACTAGGGTGGATGCGGCCACATGTGACTGCAGCGCAGTGGGTAGTTATGTGGGAGGTTGGACTCGGTGGAGTCTAGAGGTATAGGGCTGTGGATAGGGACCATAGCCTGATGGTTGCCCTCATCGAGAGATGGGATTCTGGCAACCAATGCCTTTCATCTCCCTACTAGAGAGATGACAGTCACCTTAGAGGATGTGTATCGCATCCTGAGACTGCTGATCATCGGTGAGGAGGTGTTCCAGGTGGATGCTAAGACATGATGGATAGCATCCTGCAGGTATTCGGGGATGCAGCCCCATTGATTACATATCATAGTGTGAGCATCTACTACGGTGATATGTATCGCACGCATCGACAGGAGACACGGCTTGCCATGCTGATGATGATCGGTATCACCTGCTTCACCCTCCCTGACTCAGAGGGAGGCCACTTCCCATGGGCTCTGATGGGAGTGTTACATGAGATGGTGGAGGAGCACACCTGCTATGCATGGGCACCGGTGTATCTGGTGCAGCTATACAGAGAGCTCTGGGGCTATCGCCGTATGAGGTGATTCGGATATGTTCGACATTCTTGTTACACTACTGGGCCTACGAGCATATCATGTGTATACGACCAGTAGGGTTGCCCCAGCAGCCAGGGCCATAGGTAGTTTATAGGTATGGGTTTCAGAGGTGGTTGGGGGTCGTGGGCCAGCCACGAGCAGTTATCGCAGGGTAAGATGTCACTTATTACAGGCATATGTTAGAGGGCCTGACTGCATTAGATATTATATGGAGGCCATACAGAGGCCATCAGCCCTGTGGAGGAGCTCGAGCATAGCTGCGATGGATCCAGTACATCTTCTGGATAGCTGGATGGAGACCCGGGGAGTATGAGTGGATTCCCCTAGAGAGGGTACGATGACAGTTAGGCCTACGGCAGGATGAGCCACCTCCCTTCCCACAGTATCAGAGGGAGGATGTAGAGGCACCACTGCCTCTACCGCAGCCATTTGACCCAGTCTGGGTAGCAGAGAGACCGGCCGATGATACGGTGGATGATGCCGGGAGTTACAGGTTCATTTTTGGTTTGGTGGGCAGGGCAGAGGGCAGCCATGAGAGCACAGCCCGCACAGCCAGATTTGGCGGCTGTTATAGCAGAGAGGGACCATCTCTTGGGTCAGGTGTAGTTATTATAGGGGCAGCTTGCTACTGCACAGGCACAGATCAGAGTGTTACAGGGGCAGTTGGCCTAGGCACAGGGATAGGTACAGGGACAGGCACAGGCAACCTCAGGTCCAGATCCCTGTTCAGGCATAGGCATAGGTCCCTGTTCAGGCTCCGATGGCAGCTCCACTACCACCACAGGTACAGGCTCAGGGTCAGGGTGTACAGGTAGGGCAGGGCCCACTTATATTAGGAGCCGGGGGACCAGCCCCACCAGCCATGGTGGCACGGGCCCGATACATGGAGGCGAGAGCGGAGGCCCGTTATTATCAGGACGTACTAGATGGTACTGGTGCCAATTATCAGCCATATGCGGCTCACAGAGCTAAGACGTCCCAGAGTCACAGGTCACAGGGGGCCGTAGCCACAGCTGGTGGGTCAGTTACAGGTAGGAGGCGAGATCCGGCACAGGGGCCAGCTGAGGGATGGGCCGAGGGAGGGGAGAGAGCTGAGTCACCCCAGGAGTGGAGATGGGTTTTGTTGATTTGATAGAGGATTTGTTGATAGAGACACCGGTCTGTGAACTGAGTGTGTATATAGAGCCTGCGTGCCCTCATAGGATTTATGTAAACATTTTTGTTGTATATACCGGCCTGCGAGCTGAGTACATTTTGTATAGTTGATACCGGCCTGCGAGCCGAGTATATTTTTGACATGAGAGACCGGCCTGCGAGCCGAGTCGAGATTTTGACAGAGACAATGGCCTGCGTGCCGACTTTGTATATTTTGGATTATAGAGGCCCCATGCAGGGCAATTTGTATATGTTGACATTGATTTGAGGATATATATAGATGATGAGTTTGATCCACATGGTGTGTATAATGTTTGATTTGATGCATATATTATAATGTTGTATGTGTTTTGTCGATGGTATTGGAATTTGATGTATATATAGATGATGTTGATGATGTTTTGATGATATGCATATGTTTTGAAATGTTGATGTTTATTATGATGATGGATGTTGATAGTGATGTCGTTATGCAGGGAAAAGAGGCGGGCTCTGCCAAAAAATTCAAAAAACAAAGAAAAGGATTAGGTTTAAGCAAGAGGAGACAGATGACCGATATCGGTTAGATAACCGATGTCGGTCACAACCTGACCGATACTGGTTAGCTAACCGATATCGGTTACTCTTAAACGAGATTTTCTAAAAATAGAAAAGCTTGGGAGGCAACTGAAATCTTATTTTTAGAGTCATGCAACATGTTAAATACGAGGATGCGAGGCTGTTGACGTCGATACAGGTAATTGCATGGGAGAATTGAGTGATAAGGAGGAAAGAGACAGGTAAAGTGATCGTGGGATTGGATTAAGAAGGTGTAAAGGCAAGTAATAGTGAAGAGGGTGGTGAACATGGCTGAACAAGGAGAAGCATCTAGCGGGCAAAGAGGAGAGGGAAGACAGGTTCCACCTCAAACTGCTGCATCCCAGGAGGTATAATTTTTGTTGGAATTAAATTTTTGCATGCGTATGAATAGGATGTGGGAAGGTAAGTGGGTAGAGATGAAAAATAAAGGTGATAGGAAAAGGTTTGGGATGGGGTGAGTGTTATGGGGTAGGTAATCAGGGGTTTCAGATATGTTTTTAGGTATAGAGAGGCACAAACAAGTGAATAAGTTATCATAGGTGGTGTTTTTGAGCAGGGTAGATGGAATTGACAGTGACTGATATCATTTAGGAATAACCAGTATTGGTTATGTAACCGGTATCGGTTATCTATAACTGATATCGGTTACTGTGTAAAGTTACGGATTGTGATAAAAAACATGTGGGAATTTATTTGTTGATTTGTTGTTTGTTGGTTTGATGTGTGCAGGCACAGGCAGGGTTGAGGATGAATGATAGGGTGCCAGCTTTGTTGTCATGAGTCTGAGCGGATGTAACACCAGCTGAGTGGGCATTAATAAACCGTGTGGGGTTAAGTGGAATCCGCTATTATTCATGAATCACACGCAATCATGCTATGTTGCAGGCACTGATTGAGAGATGGAATCCTGAAAAGAATACCTTCTATCTGCTAATAGGGGAGATGACCAGTGACGTTAGAAGATGTGTTTCGAATTTTGAGACTTCCAATTACAGGAAGACCAGTGTATCAGGAAGGGCCTAATGTGGCGCAGTGCAGCGATAATGGCAGTATTTGGTCCAGCCGCACGAGATTTGACACAGCGAGGTTTGACATTCACTTATGGTATAATGTTTGCGGCACACCCTGAGGCAACAAGGTTGGCTCATGGTATTAATGATAGCGGTGGGGTATTATGCATTACCTAGAGCAGATGGGGGAAGATTTCCAAAATCATTGATGTGTATTATTCGGGAAATGATAGAAGGGAGCGTTACTTTCACATGGGCACCCGCATATCTGGCGGAGCTATACAGGGGTTTATGGGCATGCAAGCAAAATCACAGGACTACACTGGATTGTGCATACTTATTACATTGTTGGGCCTATGAGCACATTGTGTGTGTGTGACCAATAGGCCGACCCATCCAGGAAGGAGAGATAGGAGTGCAAAGGTTGGGATTCAGGCGATGGGTCCAGACAGAGCAAGAGGCGAGATCCGAGACCGTGACAGATGACGCAGAGTATTATAGGTAGATGTGGGAGATGGTGATGATTGTCAGATATCTGTTGGAGGCCTTACGGGAACTATATGGTGACGGTGAAAACATAGCCAAGGATTTGAGGGGTGTAGAGCGATTGAGGTGGATCGCGGGACACAGGCCAGGTGAGTACGAGAGGATTCCTCTAGATCGCATGCGGCGAACAATTTGGATTTGTTCAGGATATACCCATGGCTCATAGACCATACAGGAGGATCGACGCTGAGGCACCATTCTCACCTCCACGGCTGACACTTCCAGAAGGACCAGAAGAGACAGCAGTCGATCACAGGGTAATGGATGCAGGAGTGACAGAGTCTTATAGATTATGGTGGGCAGCAGAGCTGTGAGATATACATGAGAGGGCCGATCATCCTGACATAGCTGTGGTTACAGTGGAGAGAGACCACCTGTAGGGTTTAGTTCACCAGCTTCAAACACAGGTGAACGAGACTACGGGATTGTTAGAGGCTTTGCAGTCACGAGTGGGGAGACTAGAGGCAAGATTCCTCCATGCGAGAGGGCGCATTCGTATGTTACAGGAGAGATTGGTGGATCAGTGGGAGGAACCAATAGTAGTGGTACCTTTGAGGATGGAGAGGCCAGGTGAGCGGCGTCGATGATCACCATCGCTACCTGGTTCGGGATGAGGCGCGGGGGCCTAAGTGAATTTCATAAGGGTAGAAGAATAAATAATGATACTGACCTACGCGTCGATGATAGAGAAGATGTATTTGTTTAACATCTAAATAAAATGGAATATGTATGTTGATTTGAGTTTGTGATAATTATAATAATATTTGTGTTTTGAATGTTTGGATTGATAAAGGACAAAGGTGAGTGTTATCAATATAAATACGTGAAAATATTTATATTTTTAAGTAAAACACAACACATGATAGGTTATGGTAGGGGATGGTCGAGCTAACCTTGGAAGACCCCATGTCTCCTAAGTTCTACCTACATAGCCCATTGCACAAAGCAAGGAGGGGCCTCAGACCTATGTAGTTCTCCCTTAGGACCAGGGAGAGGTGAATTCAGGCAATTTGGTTGTGGTTAGGTAATTTGTTGGTTGGTAAAAATTTTGATGTTGGTAGGGTAATGTTTGTTGGTGTTGGTGTGGGTATAGGTAAAGTGAGGGTTAACTTACCCAAGCATAGGAAACCATGTCCAAATTAAGGTCAACGCACAATCCTAGATTCGGGTAAAAGAGGTAAAACTATCCCATAGTTGGAAAGAACTAAACAAACCACGTATTATCGTAGGATGAGCTTGAATCCCTAGGTGCCTTGCATAGGTGAGAAGTTGATAGGTGAAAAGAGTTGTATAATCACAACATATCGGATATACACATGTCCCTTGAGTTTTGTTATTGTGAAGAATGGTGAGGAGAGGTGGATGGGATAGCTGAGGGGTGCAGAGAACTTGGTCGAAGGTGATTATTCTGACGAAAGAGAACCAAACCTAAATAGACAAGTCCATGACTCAAAATTACTTTTCAATACTGCTTTTATTTTATTTGTATATAGACTGATCGATGTGGGAAGTCTATAGGGGATATGCATTTTGTTTTTCTTGAGGTCTTCATGAAGCTGATCAATGCGAGAAGCTTCTGATAGAGGATAACTTTGTATAGTCTTGTCCTTCAAGGGAGAATTCTAATTATAGTAGCAGATGTGGCTTTGCACATAGCTGTCCTTCGAGGGAGTAGTCTAGTTTATAGCTTAGAGGTCTAGATGTCTATTTGGCATGAAGCATCTAGTTTTGTAGGAAGTTTGACTCAAGACTATCCCAGAATTGTATAATTGAGAACTTGTTATTTTGATACTTTTAAGTCATGGACCAAACTAAAAAGGAGAAGGCCTCTTTAAGAGGAGGTGATGAATCAAACCATGTGAGTTTGATTTTACTTTGAGATGCACATGAAACAAGGTGTATGAGGTGGTAAATGAGCTCAAGGGACATGAGCGCAAGATAGATAAGAAGTGATGTAACACTAAATTCAACAGTAGAATGGTCGGAGATGTAACGAATTAAGGGGTTCAGGTTTAGGTTGACCATTAAGCAAAGCTAAACGAGAAGTACCTGATCCATAAGTGTGAGTGATAATGTAAGGCCCAATCCAATTAGGAGCAAATTTTGGACGTTTTCTCTTTTGTAGTTTGGTTACATGTTGATTCTATTTGAGGACAAGATCACCAATCTGAAAGGTACGCTCATGAATTCACTTATCATAAGCACACTTAATGCATTTTTGATAAATTTGAAGGTGGTTAAGAGCTGTAAGACGACGCTTGTCAAGAAGCTCCAATTGGGCTAACCACTCTTGGCAGAAGTCATCATTGGTGAGAATATCCTGAGAGAGATATTATGAGATAAGGGATTTATATTTCGAGAGGCAAGACAGCCTCGGGTACCATACACCAGAGAGAATGGTGTGGCATTAATAGAAGTACAAATTCTGGTATGATAAGCTCAAAGGGCAAAGGGGATGTGATCATGCTAGTTTTTTCCCAAAATCGTTAACAACTTTCATGCGAATTTTGGTTAAGGTTTTGTTAGAATATTCATCTTAACTATTTACTTGTGGATAGTAGGGTGATGAGAAGGTAAGTTTGATACCAAATTTGTCACAAAGGGCTCGTTAAAAACTTATTTTTGAAAGATTTGCCATTATCGGTTATCAAGTGATGAGGAACACCAAAACAGAAAATAATGTGATGATTAATGAATTCAAACAATTTCCTCCTTTTTGGTTGAAATGAGTGGAACGGCCCTCCACCGATTTAGTGTAATATTCAGTTGCCATGATGATCCAATGGTGACGTTGCGAAGAAGTTGGATGAATCTCACCAAATAAGGTCTAAACCCCATTATGAGAAAGGCCAAAGATCGCGTGCGACCTGTAGCGGGATAGACTGGGAGTATGTTGAAGGTTGGCATGTTGTTGACACATAACACAATGCTTAACATATTCGCAGCATTATTTATTAAGATTAGGCCAATAATATCCTAGGCGAAGGATCCGCTTGGCCATGGCAAAGCCCCTAAAGTGCCCACCGCAAATTTTGTCATGGACTTTTTTGGATGATATGAGTGACTTTAGTGTTTGTTAGACATTGAAGGAGGATACCATCGAAGTCACGTTTATAGAGGAGTCCCCCCCATGATGACATAACGAGAAACACCTTTAAGAAAAGCACGTTTGCCATTACTATTAAGGTTAGGTGGGGAGAACAGAGTTTGTAAGGTACTCATGAAATAGGTGATACCAGGTATCTTACGAGTCAGCAGATGCATTATTTACCATGCAAACATCCAGGACTAAGTAAGATGGGGCAAAGATTTGTTTAGACCACATAAAAATATGTCATAATTAGTTGGTGAGGTAGGAATTTGTGAGGCCAAGCAAGCCATAGTATTCACAAATATATTAGTTGAGAGTGGAACGGTTTGGATAGTATAATGGGTAAATAAGGTCAAAAGTGAGTCGACGTAACATTTGTACTTTTTAAATTCCTCATTTTTACATTGGTAGAAGCTAGTGACTTGATTTACTGCCAATTGAGAGTCACCAAAAATGTTAATAGACTTCACACGTAAGTGTAACATAACATGGAGACCCAGAACAAGGTCCTTGTATTCTGTTGTATTGTTAGTGCAGGGGAAATCGAGCCTAAATGAAGGAGGCGTAGGTTCACCTTCAAGAGGAATGAGAACAATGCCCCACCCCCTCCTCCGTGTTGCCATTTAGATCCATCGAAGAATGAGATTCATCAGATAAGACGCATTATTGAGAAAAAGAGTTACGATGAGTTCATCAAGGAAAGTAAAATTGGTAAATTGTTCCCCAGGTAAAGGGGGCTTCCATGAGTTGGTCGGTGATAATTTGTCCTTTGACTGATTTTCTAGTGTACAAAATAAAGGTTGAGGTCGGCGAGGAGCATAAGCAATCGGGGAGATGCATTGGTTTAGATGAGGTTTTGCGCACATATAATGTATGGGGGTCAGTGTTGGTGATGACAAAAGTTTTGTGATTAAGGATGTAATGTCAGAGTTTGGTGGCCACGAACGATAGGGGCTAAGCAGAACTTTTTGACATGTGTATACCTATTTTTCGTAATCCACAAAAGTACGGTTTATGTAATAAACTACTTGTTCTTGATGCTCGAAGTCATGATGTGTGAGCATGGCTCCTACAACATGGTCAGTGGTAGAAAGGTCAAAAGTAGAAAGGGTGATCGTCCTGAGGTTGGATAAGCACGAATGGCTGCAAGAGATAAGTTTTAAAGAGCCTCAAAGGCTTTATGGCACTCATCGCTCAATTGAAAGACAATTTACTTTTTAAGGAGATGATGCAAAGGTTGACATTGATCCGAGAGTTGTGAGATGAAACGACGGGTAGATTGGAGTTTTTCCTGCAAACTACGTAATTGTTTTAGGTTACTGGGTGGGGGGCATTTCTAAAATAGCTTTGACTTTAGCGGGGTCAACCTCAATGCCACGCAAAGAAACAATAAATCCAAGGATTTTTCCTGAAAGGACACCAAAGACACATTTCTTTGGTTAAAGACGCACATAGTATTATAATAGGTGATCGAAAATAATGGTTAAAACATCGAGATGTTCACTGCAGATGTTTGGATTTTCTGAGAAGATCATCAACATAATCCTTAAGGGATAGTGTGCATAATGTCATGGAAAATGTAAGTCATATCCTGTTAATAGGTCACACTAGCATTCTTAAGGCCAAACGGCATGACATGATAGCAAAAGGTGCCCTAGGGGGTAATGAAGGTGGTTTTTATGTTGATCGGCCAGGGGTGACTAAAATTTGATTATATCCCGAGAAACCATCTATGAGAGAAAGCATCTCATGGCACGCGGTGAGATCAAATAAGTTGATCAATGCTAGGTAGGGGGAGGTCTTCCTTTAGGACAAGCGAGGTTAAGATCCCATAAAATCTGTACAATATCTTAAGTCCCCCGTGTCACTTTAGTGATAGGTACTACATGTTAGAAATCCATCGCGGGTAGTCAATAGGTAAGATGAAAGAAACAAAAAGGAGTCGTTGAAGCTCTTCTTTAACTAAGAGGGGCAATGCATGGATGCATTTTTATCAGCTTCCATTTAACTGGTTTTGATTCTGGTTTCAAAGTGATGTTATGGATAGTGATGTTAGGATCAATTCCTGGCAATGTCGGCATTGGACCAAGTGAAAGCTTGATTTCGGGCACGAAGAAATGGTATTGAAGGCGGCTTGTTGTGATGCATTGAGAGATTATCCTGATCTTTACAATGTGAGGATCGTCTTCTATGTGGATGTTGATATCTATAGTCGACTCATTTAACATAGTTTTAGTGTCATAGGGTAAGGCGTGCGTTGAATAGAAGATTCATCCACACCAAGGTAGGTGAGGATAGAGTCATCATCCTGGCACTCCACAACATTAATCAAAGGTAGGGTCTTCTTCTATCATGTTTAGATGTAAAATGAGGAGAGAAGATTGGTCCCTCACCATCATGTTCATAAGTGAGAGGACCTAGGAAGATAGCATTTATGAAAAAAAAAAGTTAGGAGGGATAGATTTAGGGGATCTATCAACTCCCTGGGTGAAGATGGTAAAATGGGCGATAATTGTTCGGAATGGGTGACTTCGTTGTCTTCCTAGATACAATTGACATGAGGTTTCTTCAGTATAGGTGGTTCAGAAAACCCAAGACCACTATGATATTTGTGTTTTTGTGTTGTTATGGGAATAACCGTATGTCATCCTTGCTCATAAAGACCGAAACCAAAACCCTTCCAAGCACAGCGCATCAGGAAGGTGAGGGTGAAGTGATGGTTGGTTTGATATTGAAAATCTGATTGGAAGGGAACCACACCAAGGGGAGGTTTGGGGGTGAAAAAGGATGTATCAACACCCCCATATGTTAGGTTGGGTGTGGCAATTAGGTGGTCCATAGGATATCACCTCCCCCACATGACGATCATAGGTAGGATGCATATGTAATTTTATATACTCTTGTGGGGTAATGGAAGGTGCTAACATTGTATAGGTGGTAATCCCCTAGTGTAAGGTCATTGAAAAACACCTACCAAGGGATTCCTGAGGTTGGGATGTTGTCCACGGGGAAGGATGAGGTATTTACGTTAGTGGTTTCATTGGTCGAAGGTGTGGGTGTGGCTAAGGTGGATGGTTGAGGTGTGGTTGAAGTAGATGGTTTGGTTAGATCAATGGGTGTCTTGACTTGCACAAGCACATCATTAGGGAAGTATAACATAATACATGTTTTGAAGGGGGAAGCGTCAACCGTGACAGTGTATGACTTCCCTTCATACTTGAATTTTATGCATCTGATGTAAGGGTGCAGGGAACGCATCCCATAGCCTGGATCCAAGGGTGGCTTAACAACATGTTGTATTAGAATTATCCCTTAAGGACATAGAAGATTTCAGGTAAGGTACGTGGCCCTACACGAATGTTAAGGATCACAGTGCCTAGGGTATAAGTAATAGCATTGTTGAATGAATGCAACATGGTGGGTTTGGCACAAATGCAACTAGGAGGGATATTCATCTGTTGGAAGGATTTGGAAGAGACGATGTTTAGGCTAGCACCCCCATCCATCATAACATGACATACCTGGATGTCACAAACATAAGCTAAGATGAAAAGAGTGGGGTTAGGATCTTCTACACTAAAGACAACAATTTGTTCTTAAAAAAAACTAACAGTGGCAACTGCTTGTTATACATGGATAGAGGTGGGTTGTGGAGTTAGGTTGTTTAGTGAGAGAAGCAACAGTGTTTGGGTGTGAAGATGGAGGCAACGGAGTAAGGTTTCGTTAGGTAGGACCTCTATCCCTTGGTGGATCTCAATTAGATCTTGTCAATGAGATTCATATTTTTGAATGAGATCATAAAGTGTCATTTTTATAGGAGATTAGTGAAGTTGTTTGATCATGGTACAATGGGGCAACTCCATCAGAGACTGGATAGGCCAGGTCCACGAATAACCACTTTAGGTGGTGGTGGCGATCGGGATGACAGAAGAAGAAAGAGAGGCCGCAGGTGTGCTTTCTTTAGACTTTTCCATTGTTTTTCTGACCTTGAGTAGGAATGTTGATCATGTTGATCTCATGAATGCGAGATGAGGAAGATGACAGTGATGATTTATTTTTCTCGAGAGGTGGGGTGGTAATGATGATATATTTTGGCAAGGTGGGGACAAGTGGTATAGGAGAAGGGATCAAAGTTAAGAGATTCTTCCCTCCATAAGTTGTCTTTCTGAGATTGTCTATCTGAGATAGGCAACTAGTGAAGGATGAATTTCAAAGCTTTGCATCTTTATACATTGTGTCTTGGTGTGCAGTGGTAGGCACAGATTTTAGATTCATCATAACCTATAGGTTGAGGTTTGATATGGATCATAGGGTCTGAGTGGGGGTAGGGAATTGGTCGCATCCTCTATCAGCATATCAAGGATCTTGGCATAAGATCCTTTGAGCGGGTCAAATGAAGATGAGGCTATTGATGGAGTGGGTGAGATTATTGATTGTTTTGGTAATGGTTGGGTATGATTGGTTCATACGGGTGGTGGTTTAGGGAAGGGATTTTGATGATCAGGTTTAACTGGGTGTGGCTTCTTCTGCGCAGAAGTCATGTTTAGCTGGTTAGATGATGAGGCCACAGATGACGTGGTGGCAAGAAACAACTATGGGGAAAGAGGAGCAGCAGCAAACAAGTCCTTCGATGATCGAGTTTTCTTAGGGTTGGTAGGTAGGCTGGATACTTGGGGCGACGGTGTTGAGATGCCTTTGGATTTTAAATTATGGGTGCAGAAGGTACTAGTCGTGTTAAAGAAGACGTGGAAGGCATGGTGTATTGAGGCAAGGTGGAGGGATGAGGACCTAATATAGAAGGTAAGATTGATAACGAGGGTTGAAGTTGTGCCTACTGTACTGGTGTGATTGGGGGCGAGGGTTTTAGGTGTGGCAGAGGTATAGATTGGAGTCGAGGAGATTGGGCCTGTCTCCTAGGTGGATTGACGACTTTATTTTTGGATAAGTCTAACCGTTTAGGTGGGTGCATCAGGCTGGGTATTGGTAAAGTCCCAAGTGTAGGGGAAGGTTTGGTTAGGTTGATAGAGGTTGATGAGGTATTCAGTGGAGATGAGGGGGGTGGAGGTGAGGACATAGGCATTTTGAGCTTTTGTAAAAACTTCAGGTATATGATAGAGGTGTCTGGATTAGTCATTTGCATTTGAGTAGAGCATGGTGTTCTCAAACATGCCCATAAGAGTTGTCTATCTTCTAGGGGATGACAATCTTCACATATGGACGGGCACTTTGATATGGAAGAAAAGTGGGTTGTGATTCTGGTCCACTGGGGGTATGATACAGGGGGCGAATGAGGCATTGTATCAATGGGTGTTAAAGGGTCAACCGGTCGTTGGAAAGATTTAGGTGATGAAGAACTGATAGGGAGGAGGGCATGTTCTAGAGGATCTGTCCTAATTAAGTAATTTGGTGATGTAGACTCGAGGGGTTTCTCTTCTAAGGATGACAGAAAAAGTGGCGATCCTTCTTCTTTTGCAGCAAGAGTGGTGGAAGGAGATGTTTGGGCAATAGATAAGTTGGATAACATCCACTCACAATCTTGCAGGGATGTGGTGTAAGAAGGCTCTTCTATGAGAAGAGAACTCTGGGTAGTTGGTTCCTTTATGGGTAAAGGAATAGCGGGGATGTCCTCTTGTCTTGATGAAGGAGAAGGGGGCGAGGACTCTTACGTCGGTGAAGAGGCTCGATTCATAATTTCTTCAATGGAAGCCCTTGGTTGGGAGTTGAAAACCACATGGATCTCATGCACACTCTTCTCCTTGGCTAAGGTTTCTTGGTGTGTGTTACTGTTAGAGGAATGGTTTAGAAATGGTTTGTTGAATATTTTTAAATTTTGATAAGCAGGGGCATTAGGATTATCGAGGGTTATATCCCCTACATCAACCATTTCCTGCACTATGGTTTTCAACATCTTGCAGTTTTCGTGGTTGTGTCCCTTCACACGATGGAAGTTACATAATTCATTTTCTTTATACCAAGAAGGTATAGCACGGGTGGAATCAAACCCGGAGTGAGGTTTAACAGGAGGTAAGGTGATAGCTCCTGATTTAATATATTTGTCCAAGATCACATCATAAGTTTCTCCTAAGGGAGTGTACTTGATGGGCTCGGCTTTATACTTATAGGTGGATTTCAGCTGGGTATAAGACGGTGCTTGAGATTTGACCATCACCGCATGTACAGCTCCTTTTTATGTTGAAGTGGCCGATACGTGAGAGTTGGTGGTGTTGGGTTTGTTGGTGGAGTCTTGGGTTCGGAAATTTGAGTTTTTTTTGCGCAACTTCAATTTCTCCTCCTCTAAGGCTTGAATCTCTAGTTTCTGAGCCATAATAAAGGCCTCATCAAAGGTGCAAAAAGTTTGAATTTGGAGGGTGGGAGAAATGTTTTTAGCATAGGCCCGCATAAAGAGTTCGATGAGCTCGGCCTGAGATAAGGCATAAGTAAGTTGGTTGATGAGGCCCTGCCATCATCCAACGAAATCTACGATAGACTTGTCTTCAAATTGTCGGATGGCATAGAGGTCAGTGATGGATACTTTCTTGGAAATATTGATGGAGAAGTGATCCAAGAAAGATTGGGCCAACTAGTTAAAGGAGAAGATTGAGTGTTGGGCTAAAGCACTGTACCACTCCAAGGTAGGTCCTGATAAGGACATGGGGAAGATACGGAGTAGTAAGGCATCGTCATGAGCAATCAGATAGCAGGCATGTCTAAATGATCGCAAGTGTTGTCGAGGGTCCTCCTTACTATTAAAGTGAGTAAATTTTGGTAATTCCCATTGAGGAGGATATGTATGAAGGGGGACAGAAGGGTGAATAGGCTCCCGACAAACTTGCTCGTATGTCAGGGTGTTACGGTTTCCTGAAACAGAAGCCTCAAGATTTTGCATCTTGTCCATCATCTGTTTAATTAAATCATTGGTTGGGTTAGATGATGGTGCTATCGTCATAAACGGAGGAGGATTAGGCCAAGAGCTATTACTAGAAAGTGATGGGAATAAATGTTGATAAGGTATCGATGATGAATGTGTTGGGGTGACCAAATAAGGATGTCCTATATAAGATGTTGAGGCCACCGGATGAGGTTGCGGAAATAAAAAGGTGGGCGGAGCCTGAGAGGGAAAACTCATGTGAATAGGTGGTAGAGAACAAGTTATGAAAGAGGCAACCTGCGAGAGAGATGAGGTAGGGGAAGTGGACGGTAGTGATATGTGGGGCCCCAGGTTAACTAGAGGAAATCCAATTAGTGCAGTATGGACCATTGAATCCACTAAGCTGGGAGACGGGGCTAAGGATAAAGACGGTGAGGCATAGTTATTAGGTGGGGAAGGAGCTAAGTAGGTGGCTATACTAATAGGCATACCCAAGAGGAGCTGACCGTCAGGTGTACGGTTAGGGGTATGAGACAAATAATATTATACGGTGCCAAGATTAGCATCCAAAAATTTAGCAAAATCCAGATCTCCGAAAGAGATCTTGGGAAAAGCATTGGTGTCTGTAGGATTCCCCATAGGATGCGAAGGGGGTGACTCAGGAAAAGACACACAACAAGCATGTGAAACCATGGCTGTGGTTTATTGCTGGGTGATATCAACCATGGACAAGAGGATACAACAGAGAATTAGTCAATCAGGAACAGAAAATGCAACAAAATGTTATAATTAGTAGGTTACTGGTTTGTCAGGAACTGTAAAACACAGTAACTGATATCGGTCTGGTAACCAATCTCGGTCAGAATGTAACCGGCATCGGTCAGGTAATCGATGTCGGTAGAAGATGACCAGTGTCGGTCACTGTGAGGGTAAATAGAGAATGTAAGAGGCTGCTGGTTTGGGGGATAAAAAGGTTTAGTATACCCACCAAACTGTCTGAAGTGATAACTGAGACAAGGTATAATAGAGAAACATAACTGAAAGAAAACAAAAAATAGGCAAGATGCACAAGCAAATCAAGATACTAAACCTAGGAGCTGACAATCCAATTGAATCTTACTCTTAGATGTATTATGTTAAATTCATGTTTAAGGGAGTGCTTCAAATCTCTAATTGTTTTTACAAGATCATATCAAGCAGGTTTTTTCAATTGTGAAGGTATCTAGGGCTCATCACCAAGTGTTCTTTCTCAAAAGGTATGACTGTGTAGTGTTTCCTTTCTTCTCTGCCTCATAATAGTCATTCATATATGCATGTAAGTTTATGCAGTCAAATATACAATGAATTGAAATAAAAAGAAGGTGAAATGAAGATGGAATTGAAGTGTGAGAAGGAGAAATGAGAGTGTGTGTAAAATATCAGATATAGTAGATGACTTTGATGATGCCAAGTAACAAAACAGTGGTATGACAGTTCAAAATCAAGTTTATTCAGTAGATATTAAATAGAACAGATATAGAGTTTGAAGTGCAAGGGAGACAAGTAAATTTTGGGACACTTTATAGTTCATGAAAAGAAAGCAATAAGACTATGTATAGAAAATTAATGTCATGAAACATATGATCATGAAATAATTGACCTTTTGGACACCCAATAAGGCTTATAAAATCCCTACAATATTTCAGACTTGACCTCAAATTCTAACATATACCTCTTTTGTTAGGCTCTCCTCATAATTATCCTTCTCTAACTTGTGCACAAAGTCCTAGAAAGACTGGTAAATAAATATCTTAAATGCACTAATGAAATTTGAAATTTCTCCTCGAAACACTTAGTGTACCTCCTCATTATTGTTTGTACCAAATTTTAGAAGGAAATGTATTGAATTGATTTCCCTAAGTGTTTCACACAGAATTTCATTCCAGAATAGAGTTGCTTCTATCTTTTCATTCTCTTGAAAAATAGAGAAGGGTTAGGGCTAGGAGAAATACCTGTTGAGTGTTGGGAAGGTGTGCGCATACCGTAGAGAGATCAGATCGATTGTGAAGAAATCCTTTTTTTCTGGGAAGGACTACCTGTAAATAAGAATGCAAGACCACCAATTTTTAGTTAGACAATAAGTAAGGGAATTGCCTTGGGCCTAGGAAATACTAAACTTCCTTTCGAAGGTGGTCAGTTCCCTTTTAATATAAATTATTGCAAATGATAATAAAGAAGCTATTGCGAAATCATGATTTAGGTACCTCGTTACTAAAAGCAATAGAGACTAAACTACCCATAAAAAAAATGTCATTCTATTTGTTTGGTCATTGGTTATTGATACGTTCAGATCAAGTTATAGGGATAGACCAGGTTGGATCTGAGGTTGTTAGGAGATAAATAGGTAAAAGGTTGGTTTTGGTATAAATCACAATGACCGATGCCATTCACTAGATAACCGACCACGGTTATAAAACCGCTACCAGTAAGGGATAACCGATATCGGTAGGAGAAGTGATCAAGGGGCTTCTGTGTAGAGGTTGATTATAGGGTGGTTATGGGGTTTTTAAGGTTGGTAGATGGTTCGGGGGAATATTAAGGCAATGGAGAAGTCTCAGAGAGTGAGAAAGTTGTCTTCTGGGCAATATATGGATGGATGAATGAAGGTTAAGAGTAGGGTGCTGTCGGGTGTTAGATCTAGGGGTGAGCTTATAATTACTATGAATCAAAAGTTCATGAAGTAGAGTCTAGAAGCATACAAGATACTACTTACTACTTTTTGATGAGAATACAGGTCCAAGGAATGTGGTGACAAAGGAAAAGCTTAGGTGGGATGATTGAACAATCGAAAGTGAGCTGATGAAGCTATCATATGACTCTCCCAATGCTTGGACAAGTGTGACAATGATCTCGTTGATCAGTTACAGTCTTGGACTCAATGCTCTTCTCTGCAACCTCCTCTCTCTCTCTCACTTGTCTCTTTTTTTTTCACAAATGAATTCGGATCCTTGCATTTTGGTTGGGGTAGGTCATTTATAGGGAACCGATGGCGGTTGCATAACCGACATCGGTCGAGTCGGGACCGGCGTCGGTCAAGTCAAAGTTGGCTATTTTTACTAAAAATAGCCAACTTTCCCTCCTTTTCTCCCAAGGGGTCAGTTGTGGGTCTAGACCAAGTCATAGGTCTTAAGTAGGTTAGTTTAGGGTTAGGGATAGGTCATAGTGAGGTGGCGAGGTGAGGTGGCAGGGTTGGAGATGTGGATTTATTAATTATAAGGTAATTAATAAATAATTAAGTGTGTAAGGTTTAGGTGGTGAGGTAGGGTTAGGTTTCGGGACGAGATACGGGGTACAGGGTGTCGTAAGACCCAAATTTGGTGTCTACACTAAGCTTATGCCCTAGCTAGCTTCCAGTTGTAATTCACAGTCAGACCGAGAGGGTCCTTTCTTAGAACAAATTGTTATCAACATGCATCAACTTTCCTATTACCATTTAATAAGAGAAAAGTAGACTACACAGTCACACATGGAAAATGCATACAAGAACAAGATTTTTTTCACTACTTGAAACTCCTCCCTTGATTTCCATTCGAATGGGAATGCCGAAATTGGTTACATTTTCAAATTTAAAATTTTTCTATAAATCCCAATAAAATATTTTAGAAAAATTCCAAAATATTAAAATTTTATATCTATTAACCAGATTCATCGCTATAAATTCAAAAATATTAACATTCTAAATCTAAAAAGCAAAAAAAATTCCTAGAGAGAACCAATATTTAGCATAGTTCATGACTATTTTAGGAACACCTTTTATTAGACTTGAAGTATCATTTCCCTTTTAGAAAAATTATGTATTGTGTCTAGTGAGTTTATGTATAATATGGTGTAACACTCACTCAGTATGGGTGTATGGTAAGGTCAATATGATCCAATCATGTTAATCCCTTGTTAGGTCAAGGAAATTAAATGTAAGGTTTAAAAAAAGAGAGAAAATATTTGATTCTACGATATTCACTACAACATTTCTATACTTGATGACATGTCAGTCTATGGTCCAAACCTATGATAGCTAGTATGGAAGATTTAATTTCAAAATTGCAAATTAAGACTTCAACTTTGAAGTAAGATCTGGAGATTGGTATATAACATCTAAGATGCATAATAAAGGATAACATCTTTATTCATGACATATTAACTATGGTAGACTATACTCTGAAGCAAGTAAACTATAATCTATAACAAGTAGACTATACTTTGAATCAAGTAGTCTATACATCAACTAAAGGAGACTATACGCCGAAGCAAATAGATTATACTCTTAAGGAAGATGACTACACTCATTGGGATTTATCATTCACCAAAACAACTATCCATCTATATGATCTCATGTCTAACTTCTCGTTATTTTTCATTCTTGAACTATACACACTCATATAAAGGTGTTTTTTTTTATTAAGGGCAAATAGTTTTGAAGGGAGTATACCCTGTATACAAAAGGGCTCAAAAGCCAGATATCAGAAGTGAGAGAAACAACCTAGAAAAGGGCAAAATAGCTAACCTCAAAGGGCTCATCAGCTAGATAAAACAACAAATTAGAAGAAAGGATCTAGTCGTATAATGAGCCAAAAAATAGCAGAAGAGATAAAAAATAAAACTATAGATATCTATCATAGAATATCTTCGCCAACAAATAGCTCCAGATCATCCAGTCATCAGTAACTTCACAGTCAGTAAACAACAACACAACACCATGTTACTTGATAGCCCTGTCAATTTTGGTTTTGATCACTTACAGTGAGATAAAGAAGGTAATGGCTGTGGCCTGAGAGGAGTCTTTCATATCCACCTAAGAAATTGCCATATCCCTTTTCTCTTTGGGGCCCCAAATGTCTTCATTAACCCTGCTTAGGCTGCAAACACTATGAACATGTTGTTCAATGAAATTATAAATACTTTTAAGAGTAGACAAGATGCAGTCATTACGAATTTTTACATTTCCCATTCTGCCATCCAAAGACTGTAGCTTCTTGAATACTTCAGTAATAACCCCCTCCTCATCATCATTTTGCAGCAATCCTTTTCCCTTAGCTTTTTCCATATTTTTGATAACCCTTTTAAGCTCTTGTATTTCCTTTTCCATCCTGTCAACTCTGACCATCAAATCCTCCTCCTTAGGCTCCTCCATCAGTTGGCTGATGTGCAGGAGGTTTTCAGCAAGCTCAAGGTCTTTGTGGCTTCTAAGTACCCTCTAAGAAGTAGGGATCTTAGTCTTCATGCCCTTTCCTTTCTTGCTAGATGCAGCTGTTTCAATCTTCCTTTCAAGTTGAGGGGGAATGAAGGCGGTGTGAGAAGGGGGAGGAATGGAGGAAGAGGGTGGGTCAGGATTCACGTGGGGACTATTTGAACAGTGGCGATGTATAAGTAGAATTAGCCCTTGATGCAGAGGGACTGCCCTAGAATGGCTCTGCACTTCCCTAACGGATTTCTCCAAAGAGTTTATCAATTAGTGAGGGAAGATGATGGTTATATTTCTACGAAAGTGGTTAAGAAATATCAAATGCTTTTGTGGTATAGTAACAAATCTCCCTTCAAGAGTTACATACCTAACAACCATCTTGGCTAGCTCCGCAAAAGGCTCAGGAATCAAAGCCACCTTGATGTTGGCTGTCACAAACTCAAGATTCTCCCCATCGTCCAGGAATTTCTTTGTCTCCACCTCCCTGTCTACCTTCTTATTGAAGAATTTTGTGCCATCAAGATTGAGTCCTGAGATCTGGGTGATGAGCTCCTCCGTGATCTCAACCTCCATGTTGTTGTATTTAACAACCTGATTCTTCCATCCCTATGTGAATTTAATAAAAATATCTTGATCAAAACCTTGAATCCTTTCTATCAAATTCACCAGTCCCCCAATTTGTAGGTATTTCCAGAGCACGACATCCTCTTTCCACGCCAGATTGTGGGTGGGATCTATTTTGCATGGCGGACCCCCCATTTTTCCATTGTTTCTACTCTCAATGGTAAAGGTGTTAGCACTATGCGTAACAGAAATAACTTTGTTTTTGAATCTTTCCCTTCTGTGAAAGAAGATGTAATTATTAGAGCATACTTTGTAATTAGTGGCCTGCTCCTTGGTGTTCTCCCTATGACAAGAAATGATGGCTGTCCATTTCATAAAAATGTCATCAATCACACAAATCTTATATGATGTCATCATTCTGTACTTAAGAATCCACTCATTAGCATCAATATTATAGCCGTTAGTGATGATTTTCATGGCCATGTAGATCATTGATTATGTCTTTATTAACTTGAATGGGAAAAACGTCCCCCCTTAGCCAAGTTTGAAAATTATTGGTAACTCCAAAGTTTGCTAAACCATCTGCGACCCTATTTCCTTCTCGATAGGTGTGAATGATTTTTAAATTTTCAAAACTATTGCATATATCAGTAGCTTCAACAATGAAGTCTCTAATTGACTAGCTGGGGTGTTGCTTTTTGTTTAATAGATTGATGATGTTCAAAGAATCACCCTCAATTATAGTATTTAGAATATTACAATCCCTGGCTAGCCTTATTCCCCAAAGAGTAGTAAGAGCTTCAGAGTAATGATTAGTTTTCCTACCCATTTTCCCAGAAAAAGTAGCAACAAAACAACCTCTTTGATCTCTGATAACTCCTCCATCTCCAGAGTCACCCAGATTTCCTTTTGAGGCGCCATCAAAATTTAACTTATGCCAATCATTGGGGGGCTTAGTCCATCAGACGGTGGTTCTATCCATACCATTTTTGTTCTTTTTGAAGGCAGTGTCAATATTCCAATCAGTCAGAATGTATTCTTCTTTCTCAGGATAAAGTCTATTTTTAGGAGGTTTAAATCGATCAATATTATCCTACACAGCAATGATAATTTCCTTGTAGACTTTTTTACATGCCTTTCTAGTGTTTCTAAAAATGACATCATTTTGAGCCTTCCAAACTCGCCACATAGTGTGAGGTAGAAGAAGTTGCCACAATATCTTCACCACACAATGCTTATACAGAGAGTCCCATTGTTCCCAGGCCTGAAGAAAGGTAAGGGGAAAGATCCAATTCTAATTAATCCCTTCTTAATGAGGCTATCATTGGTCATAATCTTGCCTTTAATGATGAGCCATGAGAAGAATTTCACTCTAGGAGTGAGCTCTGGCATCCACAACTTATGCCACTTAATTTCACTTTCAATAGTGGCAAAGAAAGAATTGTATCCTGATTTAACTGAGTATTCCCCATCAAAAGAATCTTTCCAGATGAGTTCATCTTTACTATTTTGATTACTAATATGGATTAGAGAATTTTTTTATTTTTTTTATTAAGGGCAAATAGTTTTGAAGGGACTATACCCTGTATACAAAAGGGCTCAAAAGCCAGATAGCAAAGATGAGAGAAGCAACCCAGAGAAGGGAAAAACAGCCAACCAAGGAAGGCTCAACAACCAAATATTACAATATAGGTGAAAAAAGGATCTAAACATACATAGATCTAGAAAAAAGAAGGAAAGATAAAAAAGGAACCAAAAGAGATACAACATAAGGATCCCCGCCACAAAATAGCTCCAGAACCGCCCAATGACAGCTGCATCGCAGCCAAAAAATAGCATCACAACAGCCCTTTACTTGATGGCTCTGTCAATTTTGGTCTTGATAGCCTGCAGTGACATGAAGAAGGCAATGGCAGTGGCCTGAGAGGAGTCTTGTAAATAAGCTTGGGCAATTGCAATGTCCCTTTTCTCTTTAGGGCCCCATATGTCCTCATTGATCCCACTTAAACTGTAAACACTGTGGACATGTTGCTCAATGAAATTATAGATGCTTTTGAGGGCAGACAATATGTAGTCATTTCAGCTTTTAGCATTCCCCAATCTACCATCTAGGGACTGTAGTTTCTTGAAGACTTCACCAATAACCCCCTCTTTCTCCTCACTTTGAAGGATCCTTTTACCCTTCGCTCTTTCCATGTTTTTTATAGCCCCATTGAGCTCTTGCAGCTCCTTTTCTAATCTGACCACCCTATCTAGTAATTCCTCCTCTTTGGGCTCCTCCTTTTCTAAGAGAAATTTGATTCTATAAAGATGAAACATTAGACTGTACATTATGTTTCTCCACTTTTAACTGTTTCCATTTTCTTTTGTTTTCATCCACCTCAATGTATCCCTGAATTTTGTGTCCATACTGTGTGATTAAGTTGTCTTTGATGTTCCCATAAGAAGAAATCCAATTAAAATCAGACCATTTATCAGTCTAGAAGTTAATGTCTTTCCCATCCCCAAGCTTCCATCTACACCCCTGAGAGAGAATATGTCTACTGTGAAGAAGATTGTTCCAGAAAATAGAACCATTCAGGAGAGACTGATCAGAAATAAAGGAAATCTTGCTTTGGTTTGAGAGTTATTTGATCTTAATCAACTCTGTCTAAGGCTTGTGCTCTTTTATAAGTCTCCAACCTAATTTTGCAATAAGGGCAGCACTCATATGCTTGATATCTTTGATACCTAAACCCCCAATCCTCTTTGGTTTACAAACCTGCTCCCAAGCCACTAAATCATACCTGAACCTGTCCTCAGTACCGTGCCATAAAAATTGCTTTTGAATCTTTTCAATATTGTTCATCACTGCTACTGATACACTGAACATTGACATGATGTAAATAGGCAGGTTTTGAAGTGTGCTTTTTATCAATAAGCACTTGCCTGTGCTTGAAAGTAGAGCTCCTTTCCAGCCAGCCAGTTTTTTTTGAAATCTCTTAATAAGATCATTCCAGACCTCATTAGAAATCTTGCCAGTACTTAAAGGTAAACCTAAATAAGTAGCGGGAACAGAATTAATAGTGCACCCTAGAATATTAGCAATCTTTTTTTGCCTTTCCATAGGTGTATTGAAGAAATATATAGAGCTTTTGTCAAAATTAACTTCTTACCCCAAGGCTTCCTCAGAAAATATAAGGATAGTTTTGATAGCCTTTTCCTCAATTATTGAGGCCATCAGAAGAAGCAGAGTGTCATCAACAAAGTTGGTGGGAGGAGACCTGATTGCCAAAAGTTGGAGGAAATCCTTTTATCATGCCAATGCTAATAGCCTTGGAGATAGATCTGCTTAAACTGTCTTCCATTATAATGAATAATAGAGGGGAAATTGGGTCTCTTTGCCAGATTCCTCTATTACTGGCAAAAAAGCCAACCAGTTCCCCATTAACAACCACCGAGAATCTAGAATTAGAAATACAAGAGTGAATGATTTTTCTGAATTTATTTTGGAAATCAAACTTGAATAAGACCTCATCCATGAATCTCCAGGAGACTCTGTCGAAGCCTTTATGCATGTCAAGCTTGATAGCCATCCCTGCCTTTTTCTTTTATCCATAGAATGTATTGTTTCATGAACCATGATAAATTCCATCTTGAATAATTCTTCCCTGAATGAATCCACTCTACTGTTGTGAAATGATCTCCATAAGAATAGGTTGCATTCTAGTGGTTAGAATCTTTGTGAAGATCTGATATATTACATTAACCAAACTAATTGGCCTAAAATCTTTGAATTCCTTTGCATCCAACTTCTTCGAAGCAAGCACAATCTGTGTATTATTTAATTCTTTGATAAGATTTCCAGTTCTATAAAACTCATTAACAGCTTTCAATAGATCTCAGAGCATATTTCCCAACATCTTTGATAGAAGTTTGCTGAAAAACCATCGGGGCCTGGAGCCTTATCCCCTTCTAAAGTGAAGACAACCTTTTTCAATTCCTCAATGGTAACAGTTTTGGAAATACTATTAAACCTCTCAGTAGGTAGTATATTATTAGGAATGGAGTCTAAGAGAAAGGAGGCTGCTTGTTCATTGTAGGAATTATTCTCGGTGAGTAGATTCTTGTAAAAATTGAGGGATTCATCTTTAATATCTTCAGAATCCTTAATAATGTTCCCATTATCCTTAGAAACCTCAGAAATTCTGTTACAAGCTCTATGCTTGAGGGCTGTCAAATGAAAAAAAATTGTATTCCTGTCTCCTGCTTTAAGCCAAAGGGCTCTAGAATTCATTCTCTAGAAGGATTCTTCATGGATATTTATACTATGTAGATCTGAGAGAAGTTTTTTTTCCTTCTGATGATCCTCTAGAGTCATACCCTTCAAGGAAACATTGAGTTCAAGCTCTTCCAACTGCTACTTAAGTTTTTTCTTCTTTTCAAAAATATTTCCAAAAACTTCTTTATTCCAGATTCTAACATTTTGCTTAACATTTTTCAACTTCTGTAGAAGCCTGAATTGGGCCATCCCAATGCCTTCCCAATACCACCACTCTTTAATTATGTCTATAATATATTCATGATCAAGCCACATTTTCTCAAATTTGAAATTCTAGTGAAAAGGTTTGGTCCAATTGAAGAAATTTAGGACAACATGATTATGATCAGAACCCATTCTGGGAAGAGAAG
This sequence comes from Taxus chinensis, assembly GCA_019776745.2. Classification (NCBI taxonomy): domain Eukaryota; kingdom Viridiplantae; phylum Streptophyta; class Pinopsida; order Cupressales; family Taxaceae; genus Taxus; species Taxus chinensis. Next base: position 808,875,215 of record CM034150.1, read on the forward strand.
AAAGATGAAAATTCTGATCTAAGATCCAATTAGCAGAAATAAGAGCTTTGTCTAGTTTAACCTAAATTAATTTCTCCCCAAATCTTCTGTTAGACCAGGTAAATTGATTTCCATGAAGCTCTATGTCCATAAGATTAAGAGTCGAAATGAAGCCAGCAAAATCTTCCATACTGAGAGAAAATTCAGAGCTTCCCTCAAAATTTTCTCCCGAATTTAAAGGAGTATTGAAGTCTCCCATAATCAACTAGTTCATGTTCTCCACATTATTTCTAAACAAGGTTAACTCCTTCCATAAATTTCTTTTACCCATAACAATATTGGGTGCATAAATATTGGAAAATATCCAACTATGATTATTCTCAAGACTTTTAAAGATTATAGTTAAATGATTATGGGAGGATGAGAGTACATTACCTTTAACAATCTTGGTATCCCAAAAAATCGCTAAGCCTCCAGAAGCTCCTTGAGAATCAACAGCAGCAAAGGCAGCGTTCTCCTAGAAATATCTTTTGCACTCTTCAACAGCTTTACTTTTCATTTTAGTTTCCTGAATAAGAAGGATGCTGGGTCGGTTTGATATTTTAATTTCCTTGAGCATTCTTTGTTTAGGATCCCCTTTGAGGCCTCTGACATTCCAAGAAATAACCTTCATTAAAAAGGTTTTGGAGATGTAGTTGTCAGATGGTTCAAAATTCTTTGTGTACCATCTGCAATTTCTTTTTCAGTCTCTTTTTCTCTTACTTCTCTCTTTGATATTCTGCCTTTTCTATATGGGATTCCAATATTTGCAGTTCTTCTAGCAGTGGCCCTTGTGATTCTTGAGGTGGAATCTTCCCAGCTTCCAATCTGCTTCTTTTTATCACTATAGAGTGATTCCGGACATTCTTCCAGACTTTTTAGTCCTCTTTTCTTGCTTCTTACTGTGATGAATCCATCATTATTATCACAGTCTGATATAATTTTCTTACTAGTAGGGGTAATTTCCCCTTCCTCTTTACCTGTGTCAACATTAGTCTGGTTAACCTTTTTAGGAGTGAGCTCCTCCATAACAGTAAACTCTTTATCTTGGTTTAGATCTCTTACTATGGATTCCATAACCTCTTTGACTTTGTCTTGTCTCATTTTGAGTATCTCCAGAGAGCTATTCCTATTTAACAACTCTTGATCAGCAGTAGAAGTAATCTTTTCCATCTCTTCTTCCTTAGAAGAAAGGGAAATGATAAATTTTTCATTTTCTTCAACAACCTTCATGCTCAACTTTACCAGATTTGGTGTCATAGTGTTCATTGCTGGATCCACTATCATATCTCTATTTCTTTCTTCATCAAATTTACTAGTGCTTTCTTCAGTAACCTCCATGCTTACCTTTATCGGATTTGGTGTCATAGTGTTCATTTTTGGATCCAATGTCCTATCTCTATTGCTTTCTTCACCTTTTGTTGATTCCAAATCTATTTCCTGTTGAGCCTCATCTAGCTTTTCTGACTGATGAATTTTAGGTCTCCACAGTTTTTTATAAACCGGTGGCCTCTTTGCCTTAAATCCTTTTTTCTGATCTTTTAGCCTAGAATGCATTTTTAGGCATCTACCTCCAGCATTCAGGTCTGTTAGAGGATCATTAACAACCTTATCCATCTGTTCCTGTTCATGATCCTCAGATAGATCTGAGGGAATTTCTAGCTTTTGCATTGTTTGCTCAGGGCATTTACTGGCAAAGTGCCCTAATTTATGACATTTGCTACATCTTAGTTGGAAAGATTCATACTCTATTTGTTGTTTCCATGCTCCAAATTTGAACTACAAAAAAATGTGATCAGGTAGCTCTTGATCCATTTTAGTAAAGACATAGAATCTTGCAAAGGCCAGCCTTGATCTATTTCTCGTGGGTCTATCAAGTCCAACTAGTGAGCCAATCGATTTAGTAATATGTAGGAGGATTTCATCATCCCATAGATGAAGGGGTATCCCTGGGAGTCGACACCAGATGGGTATGACATGAATGTTCTCAGCATATGGATTGAACCCAGGGTTCCATTTTTAAAAAAAATAGCCCCATATTGTCCAGACACCAGGGACCACCCAATAAAACAGTGTCAACATTAGTTTGGAGATTAAAATGAGCCAAAAAAAAACCCTTGGCCATGGTGGTGATGATCAGATCTCCTTTTGGCTTCCATCTGCAAATGGCCCATTTTCTGATAATGTCTACATTGGGTCTTGATCCCAAAAATTTACCGACTAGGGCTAGATTGGTTTTCTCCAGTGCTCTGTGCAGACATCTGTCAGGCACTTGTATGTGGGTCACCCCCTCAGCATCTTTTGTACTTTTAAAATTTAGATCACATGCAGGATGAGGACCCACATTTTTGTCAGGAGGAATCTTAGAATTCAATTAGAACAAACATAGGAATTTTAAGTGGAAGCTAGTGTAGAGGAATCAAAAATATTGTAGAAGGAAAAGACAAGTACTTGTGGAAGTTCACAGAGATCAGATGATCTTAAGCCATGTAAGAACGTGGTGAGAATATGATGATTTGTAGAGTATTTTATAAAAGAGTGATTTAGCATCTTAAAAATCAAATTTTGTAATTTCAGTTCACTTAAAATCTAGAAGCCAAGGTTTCATAATAAGGAATGTATGGAAGGGATAGACAATTGCACTCAGATCTGGATCAAGCCGTTTGGTACACATCTAAAAATCTATAATAATAGCTCAAAATCATTAATAATTCCTCATGGGACCTTGTGTTTTGTTGTATCTAATATAATTCCATTGACAGTGTTGTCAAGAAACCCAAATTCACAATTCTTGCAAAAGAGAGTGAAATGATCATTTCCTGAGGTTCCAATGATATGAGTGGTTTTGATAAATTGAATATAGGATATATAGCATTATTGTATAATTTAATACATTTTATTGGGAGAACATCCTTGAAGAAAGAGAAACTTGATAGTCTCACTAGTGACCTGTAGAATATTATTTATGTGCCTAGTAGGGGTTATTGATAGATACGTGAAGAAAATCATGAGGAATCTCTGAGAACATAAAAATGAGGTATTGAATCATTCAACGGCTTATAAATTATTTTGTGGTATTTTATTGCTAACAGTCACATTGAAGATACTGAGACAAGATAGAGATACCAATGTAAGAGGTCAAAATATCTGAAGGAGGATGTGAAACTTGAATTCAAGAAGTGTAAGGTTGTGATTTGACCTCAAACCTTAACTCTCTGAGAATTTTAAGGATCCAAGGCCTAAAAACTCCTATAATTTTTCCTATAATGTATTACGTAGACTCCGAAGCAAGTAGACTACACTCTGAAGCAAGTTTAATATACACCAACCAAATGATACTATACAATGAAGTGAGTAGAGTCTTATTATGTTAAAATTAGGTAGTACATCCACATACTAGAATTAATTTTGAAGGTATTGATTGGGTTATTTTTCATTTTATACCAAAAGCCATTTTCTCAGGTAGTTTAGAAACCTCTTAGCTATTGTAAGATGAAGGTAGTTTTTAGACATTACATGTACATTCAATAAGAAAATTAAGACTTTTACTTTAAAGTAAGATTTGGAAATTGGTACATATCATATAATGAGCATAATAAAGGATAACTCAAAGGTTTTAAGGATTTAAGACAACCCAATAAGTCACTCACATGTATATTTCTCAGCTAATGGAAATCACTAAAGAATTTGTAGAAACAGTTCAAAACTAATGTGAAGGAACAAAAGTTATGATACCATGGAAGAATACAGTCTGAAACAAATAGTCTAAACTCCAAAGAAAGCAGACTACACTTAGAAGAAAGAAGATTATATTGAAAATCTTTAAAACGTGATATATATCTATTCACTACATATTAACTATGGTAGACTATACTCTGAAGCAAGTGTCCAAAAATCCAAAGAAAGTAGACTATACTCCAAAGAAAGTATCCAAAACTCCAAAGATAGATTTTTCTATGCATTATCCTGATGCTCAACCACCTCCTTCTTAGGTGCTTTAATCTCTGCATCAAAAATCATGTCCTACATATAATTTCTCAGGTCAAAAACAATTTTTTTAAATTACCATGTTCTTTCCAATGAGAAACAAAACCCTTTATCCTCTTCAACATTTGTTTTCCATTTATTGAATGCTTCATCACTATGCAATGATGATGTTTTCCAAGAAGGCATGGGGAAAATAATAAGTTACGGTCTAAACCACATTCCTATCCACTTCTTTCCTTGTGTTTGAAAATTTTGTGGAATCATATTTGTAATTTACATAGCTCTTCTCATAGACCACCTTATATTTGTGTGTGAAATTACTTCCCTCCTTTTCAAGGTAAGGTTCAATGTATCCCACCTTTTTTGCGTGATTTTGTAAACCAATAATTTTGCAAACACTTGCAATGCACTCTTTTAGCTGATAAATATGATGGTTATCAATATTGGGCTGATAGGCTAAAGTCTTAAATGAAAAACACTACTCTCCTAGTTTGGGAAATTTAGGCCTCATGCAAAAACCTTCTTCCTTCAATTTTTAAAATATTAATCTTCCCTTTGATCCCATTTTATTTGATTTGGCATTGTAGAAGAAAAGGCTCTTAATTGGGACTCCCCCTCAAAGAGATTTAATTGAAAATACAACATTTGACCCAAAATAAAATTCCACAAGTGGAATTAACAAATGAAATTTTTATGTTCATTCCTTCAAAAAGTATATGTTATTTTTTATTTCATAAGGAAATTCACAAGCTATTCTTGATAATTGCCACCTGTAGAACCGTTCCTCCAAGAAAGCACTATATATTGACGAAGGTCTTCTATAGAAAATTAATTTTTCCCCTAATTCATAGGAATCCTGTAGGTCCTTTTTTATATTTTCCTTTTGATTTTTTATTTCTTCCCTTTTTATCTTATCCTCTTCTAACTAATTATTTAATGTCTTGTTTTTAGAATGAAGTTTTTCATAATTGTTACAAATTGTACCCCACACAATTATAACATCTGTATGTTCAAGGGAGTTTGAACTTATTTATTAACATTTAGTTTAGAGTTGAAAAGGGTTGTTCCTTACTTATCCTTGCATTGCATTTCAATTTTTTTAATTTGCATTTGTAGAGAAGAGATGAAAGTTTATTTTGATTGTACCTTTAGTTTTAGAAAATAGTTTTCCTCTTGTTGTAGTTTGATGATTGCTTCTTTCTTTGAGAGGAGAATCAGGTGCTGCAATTGATCTTCTTAAACACCCCCACCTGGTGAAGTGGGAGATATAGGTTTTTATTTTGTAAGTATAACCTTTCCTTTTTCTATTTCCCTTATGCAAGTAGATGGTTGTGGCAAAGTTTCAAGACTCATTTTTTTAGTGATTTCCATTTCTCCTTCATCTGAATTTATGCTTCCAAAATTTTAGCTGCCTCCTTGACATCTTCATCCTAATGAAGAATCAATTTTCATTTTATTTTCTTGAGTTACTTCTCCCAATTTAATCAATTTTTTTTTGTTGGAAATTATTACAGCAGATGTGGTACCAGATATATCCTCTTGTTCAGTACTAGGTGCCATCATTTATCTTTCAAGTTTAGCGAGGGATGGAGTTGAGTTGGGTGCAATAGATTTGGAGAGACTATGCCTTTTTTTCTTGAGAACTTTACCCATCTCCTGCAGAAATGTTCTCCAACACTTTTTACCCTTCTTCCATTTGATTGAGTGTTGACAAATTAGGTAAATGAGATCATGGTGCTTGATTGTTCATTTATTCTCTTTATATCTAGTGACCATATTGAGGATGTTGTCACACATATATTGAGGTAAATTGACTCGATGCACTGGCTTGTCCAAACCCTATTTCAAATGAATAATAATTTGCATTGTATCACCTGCTAGGACATTGTATTCACCTTCAGAGGTGAAATAATTCACTATCCAAAAGGCAGTTATCCCATAGGGTTCAATAATTATATCCCTCCTAATTCCTTTAACATTTTTTACTTTATTAAGTGCCAATTGCGATTCAGGCTCTCTTCATTGTGAAAAATTTGAATTAGGTAATCGTATTAGACCTTCCTACAATCAGCAACCCTTCACTAGGAATCCCTAAAATTTCACTAATGATCTTTCTATTGATAGTAATATTTATGCCTCTTACCTTCGAAGAGCTTCCCTTGAACTTTTAGACGAATTATTCCACTACTACTTCCTTATAGCCTTCGAATTTTTTCATGAACTCCAACCATCCTGCCTTTTCAAATAGCTCCGATACTTTTTTACGTTGCAATAAAAAAGATGCTGACTCTAGTTCTTAATATTTTTTATGCCCCATTATTCTAAAGCGAAGCAAGGGATCCATATAGGTAGAATGGTAGTGAACAACTCATTGAATAAGCCAAAGTAACACTTGAATATAGACTGTAACAAGACTACTTAGTGCATAATCCAAAGGAAGGGAAACACATGTACTTTAACGTGAGGGTTTTTATTTCCTAAGAAGGTAAGGAAGCCTCAATATCTCATTTCATAAAAATATAAAGGATACCTAGGGGAGGTTTATTACAAACACACACTATGAACCTACTAATTGATGTGTTAATAAAGTTTAATTCAGATAACTTAGCTTATTGAGATGTTCAATATGTCAATTGATTGCAACAAATAATTATTATGTATAATACTAAACAATTTACTATCTAATAATCTAGTTTACATTATTTTCATTTACATGTTTTGTTGTTAAGGTATAATTTGATGTGTTAATAATATTTTATTCACTCCTAGTTAATTGTAAACCTTAAATACTTTATACACATACATCAAAAGGAAAAAATTTATCCTATTTTTCATTAAGATAATTTTCTTATAGGACATATGGGGTTTACTCAAGTTGCTTCAAAGAATAGTATACTTGCTTCGAAGTATAATCTACCATAGTTCATATGTCACGAACATAGATATATTAGGTTATTGAGATGTTCAATATGAAATTGATTGTAAGTTTTAATTCTTATGGATAATGCTACATAATTTACTACTTAATAGTGTAGTTTACGTTATTGTTGTTGTCTAGATATATTTCGATGTTTTGGCCATTTGCTTTGAAGTGTTGGCCACTTAAATCAGAGTATAGTCTCATTGAATTTGAATGTAAAATAGTAACTCATCTTTGAGGAAAATGAACCTCTGTTTATGATAAATTTGACCCTCTGATAAGTTGCTTTGGAATATTAGACAGGAGTAATATCAATTTGATGATTCAAACAAAAACAAGGTAATTAATGACACTCCTAACACTCAGGGATTAAAGAATTCATTATCTCATTTTTGCATGCAAGTATAACCTTGAGTGATACTAATATGTGAATAGGAATTTGTATACAATATCTGAGTGGAATTAATGTTTTTTATGAATCATTTTAGACCTATAATTAAAGTTTGAATCTTTCTTGATTGAGTAGGGTGAACCATCTAGTTTAATTTTTTACCATTTACATGTTTTATTTTTCAAATATAATTTGAGCATAATTAGATGTGTTAGTATAATTATATTCACTCCTAATTTAGTACAATTTATATTTAATAGTGTAGTTTATGTTATTTTTGTTGTTCAGATGTAATTTGATGTGTTGGCTACTTCCTTTAGAGTGTTTTCCACTTTCTTCAGAGTGTTGGCTACTTGTTTGTGGTATACACACTGTGTGTATTCTACAAAGACATTGTAAGGTTGGAAAGATATTAGAATTTAATTAGAACAACTAGTCATATCATAACACCCATTCATTTATTTTTGAATGATTATTAATTACTTATTCACAATTGACCTATATTTTTTTCCTTCACGTAACCAAGCCTTAGGTAATATCATGTGGTAGTGTTTTTTATGGTGTACACAACACATAAGAGATAAGTTTGATCCAATTTTGGTTTTGAATATGAGTTGGTAAGTATGTAGGAGTGTTAAGTTAAGTGAATGATGCTACACACTTTACTATTTTATAGTTTACTTTACATTATTATTATTTTTCAGATGTAATTTGATGTGTTAGCTAGTTTCTTCAGAGTGTTGGCTACTTGATTCAATGTTTTGGATACTTTTTTTGGAGTTATGGCTACTTTCTTCTGAGTGTTGACTACTTTCTTTAGATTTTTATTTGTGGTATACACACTGTGTGTATTTCACATAAGAGATTGGAAGGTTTGAAAGATATTAGAATTTAATTAGTACAAATAATCATACCATAACCCCATTCATTTATTATCGAATGATCATTCATTAATTATTTATAAATAACCTATATTTTGTTTTCCTCGTGAACTTTTCCTTAGGTAAATCATGTTGTAGTGTTGTTTGTGGTGTACACACTGTTTGTATACCAGATAAGTTATAGCCAATATCTTCAGCTACGTCTACTAAAATTTGATAGCACCTTTTGATAAAAATTTTTGGAAGTTTTTGTTACTTGACAAATCTGGTAGTGCACTAAAATGATATTTTAAGGTAAAAATATATTATTAATCTCTATCACAATAATTTATTTTGGGTTACACACTCGTATAAAGGTGTTAACAGTGATTGGAGGTTGAAAAAATATAAGAGTTCAATTACGAAAAATAGACATGCGATAAACCACATTCATTTATTAATGAATGATAATTATTTACAGTTAACCTATATTTTGTTTGTGTTACATAGCTGGGATTCAGGTAATATCATGTGGTAGTGTTTTTTTTGGTGTACACATGTGGTAGTGTTTTTTTTTGTGTAACACATAAGAGATAATTTTGAGACAATTTTGGTTTTGAATATGAGCTGGTAAGTATGTAGGAGTGTCAAGTTAAGTGAATAATTCTACACACTTTACTATTTAAAATAGTGTAGTTTACATTATTTTTGTTGTTCAAATGTAATTTGATGTGTTGGCTACTTGGTTTGGAGTGTTGGCCACTTTCTTTGATGTGTTGGATAATTTCTTCGAAGTATAATTTTAAAGGTGAAAGAAGGTAAAAAAGTTGTGGAGGATGTTTATTAACATCAATTTAGGTCTTAAATACTAAAAAATACAAATGATAATACACTTGTGAATTATGTGCATTCATACGTAAAAGAGTACCTTAACTTTGAGGACAATGAACCTCTCTTCGTCCATCTCAAGCATATATTCATGTATATTCGTGGTACTGGCTATAGACAACCCAAATCCATTGTGCTAAATTTAATTATAAATTGAAATATTCCTACCATAACCCCCATTAATTTATTAATGAATGATCATTCATTAATAATTTAGATATACCTGTATTTTTTTTGTCTCATATACCTGGGCCTTTGTATTATATTGTGGTAGTGTTTTTTTCATATACAAACTATGTGTATACCAAAAAAGATGTGAGAGGTGGACTTTTTTCAATCCAAGATTATGCATAAAAAATGTTAACATAAAGTGTCCTGAGATCTATGTGAATTAGTTTTTCTAATACTGGAAGTTTTTCTTATCCAAAATGAAACACTAAAATAAAGAAATTTTGACATCATATTTTAAAATAAATGACATATACAATAAAATTTAGCTCAAAAACAAAATTAATTCTCCTCACACAAGAACAAACACCTCAACTTTGTACTCAAAATTAATGAATTAGCTTAAAGTAAATTTATGTAATTGTTGTTGTTAAGATATAATTTGGTATGTTGGCTACTTACAATTTTTCGTAGCATCGGAGTGTTGGCTACTTTCCTCAGAATATAATCTTCCCAACCATTTGTATGTGAATATAGATAATATGTTTCCTCAATTATGTGATATACACACAGTGTGTATATCACATACAATGCTACATATGTATAAGTTATGTGATGATATAATACACTTCGAAGTAAGTAGACTACACTCATAAGCAAGTAGACTACACTTGCAATTAATGAATCAAAAGTATCAAACAATTTAGGTGATAATATGCTAGATATAGAGGGTAGTGATGATCCACTTGTAATGGATGGTATTACATTAAATTTCAAGTGGATTCAAGTTTTCTAAGATGGAAAACCATTTGAAGGCCAAAAGAAACATATTGATGTAAAAGCTAATACTCATAATCAGAAAAGAATAAGGTTAATAAGTCCATAGTTTGATTTTCCCAAAATATCTGAAACAAGTTCTCCTGCACGCTTAATCATGGAAAAAGTTTAGAAATGTAATATTGAAATATAAATTTCACCTCACCCACATAGTAGTCTACATACAATGAAAAAAAACATATAAGCATCTTGATAGAAGAGAAACATAAACCTGAGTTTGATTTTGGAGTGCTATGGAGGTTTTGATAGAATCTTGAAGCCTATAAGAATGTGAGGGGATGAATTGAAGATTAACTAGGTGTCTTAGGCCCATATCAGGTTCTAGAAAATCATAATGGGAGTCTATAAGTCAAGAACTTTCCTTTTGGTTAAGGAACATAGCATGAGACTAACGATATTTAAACTATATGTTGTTAATACTATATATAAAACTTTGTATATCCCATCTATAAAATGGAGTATTTGGATTGGTATGTTTATAGAAATCAGAAAGTGATTCATTAGAGATCTTCTCTCTTAATTAAATATTCATGGAAACTTGATCGTCTCAAGTAAGATATCGAATAGTAAGTTTTTACCGGTGAATAGCTTATGGGAAATTGAAATATAAAAAGGAAACCAGAGCATGCATCAAACTACGATATCATCCAATTGAATCTCAACGAGATTTAGGTAATGGTAACTCCAGATAAATGAAAATTATGGGACATCATATAATTATAGTAAGAACATGTGAATAGAATATATAAAGTAAAACATCGTCAAATATTATTAATATTAATTATTGATGTGTTACAAATTATAACTATAAATTGTTTTTATAAACTAGTGTCTATGCCACACTTTTAGGCCTTTTTTATTACATATATTTTTGAATCCCAACATGCTTTTGAATATTTCTTTCAATTTTTGGTATTCCCAGTCATGATTGGCGACTGCCTCATGAATATTGGCAAAGGAAATTTCATTCATTAGCAAATTTTCCATAGACAATGTTTCCATCTTTTTATGTCCCATCTCTAGTTGAATCAATTCCATCTCTATATTAGTCTTCGAATCGTACAGATCTACGAGCTTCAACATTACACCTTTTATTTCTTCTCTTAGTTTTTTTTCTCTTTTTCATAAAAAGTAATTTTCTCTTCCAAAACCTCTATATGTTTTTTGTCAACTTCGGCCATCTCATCATAACTTTTATGCAAGGATTTCTCTTAGGAAAATGAATCTGCATCAAAACATCATGTTACGGTCTTCACATTTGTAAAATTAATGTAAAAGAAATGTTAAAGTAAATCATTTTCATAAAAAGTAAATTTCTCTTCTCCTCTTGGTTGTACCAAGTACACTGTCAAACATTTCTGTAAAATAAATGTTAAAGTAAATAATTTGTTACATTTTGCATTCATTCTTCTCGACAGTTTCATGTCTCTTCTCCTTACCCAGGGTTTTATTCTGAGCCATCATAGGTTTCTATATGTATTATTTCTCCAATACTGGAATTTTGTCTAATCTGAAATGAAGCAATGGAATAAGGAAAATTTGTCATCATCTTTTAAAATAAATGGGATATACAATTGAAGCAAGCTCATAGAACAAAATGTGTTTCTCAATACAAAATGAGATATTCAATTAATTATCAATGTGATAAATAAACCATTTAAATTATTGGGTAAAAGTATCTTGCACAATTTAATAAAAAATTCCGCTTTGGATGTAGTGAGTTCCTCCAACCTATTGCCAGCCAAACCAAGCCTACAAAACTATGCATAATAAATATTTGTCATTATTTATGTTTAAAAAATGAACTATGAATAGATATGCATGTATCCAAAAAAATAATCATCTTACATATACATCTTAAAAGGAAAATACGGCCAGTTCAAGATGGAATGAAGACTACATTGTAACTTACATATATATGCATTAGATACTCAACACATTAAAAAAATTCATCAAAACAAAATATCTACACTAACTTGGATGAAGTGTTCATTGATGAACAAATATGTAGCCTAACTCACCACTCAGATGAAATAACAGACATCCAATGAAATCAAAAAAGCCATTCAACACAATAATAATGAAATTGAGCAGAAGATAAAATCAAAATACACCCAAAATGAGAAATGATAACTGTAATATTGAAATGAAGAAACATAATACTTAATCCATTTCACTATAGAAGAATTCCATAGTGATTTTTCCAAATGAAGCGTTATTCCCTGTAGTAAAACCATAATTAGGTTAGATAAATCCATAATCTCCTAATTATAATGGACTAACAAAAAAGAGAAAACCCATGGAAATAATTGAAGCTTATTCAAGGATTATACACGTGACATACTGGTTACTCCATAATCCAAGCATACGTGATGTAGTAATGAAAAGTATATATGTTAAGGGTATAACACGTAGTCACAATTTTATTGTTTTGATTTTTAACATGGAACAAATTTTTAATTTTCTTTGTTCAAAAATGTTATGATAAATCGTGGTCATGGCTTAATCTAGAGATTATCTTGACACATGAGAAAATATATATCGTCAAAACATTCACCTCAAACAACCTTGTGGAATTCAACACCACTAGTCACAATCTTCCAAAAATATTTCTTATTATTTTAATCTTTCAGGTGAAACTTTGCATGAAATTTACAATAAATAGCATTTGTGTGTCTGTCTACATCAAAATGACAGCCATGATTCATCTTGGGAAACTTATCCTTTTCTAAACATCTGTGACATTCAAAATTTTCAGAAAATCAAAGTCAAAAAAATTGCACCATAGTTGAATCTATAGCTCAAACATACACATCAAGTTCTCTAAAAAGTTGACATTTTGCATAACATGGTCATCATATGGTTTTATCACAGTTTTTTCTTCTTCTTTAAAATGCATAAGAGGAATAAAAGAGGTGCTAGACATATTGCTTACTTACCATACTAGAAAGAGGGATTTTAATTTCTCGTATGCTTACCTACTCCATTGTCTCGATGCGGTTCTAGATCTTTGGGTTTTTTTTCTTGCAATACAAATAAAGAAAGGGGTTAGTCTTCTGCTATAAATAGAGGAAATAAATAGTTCACGTGTTAAGAAATGTTCTAATTCACATGATGATTGAATAAATAGGGGAGAAGATGTGATGATTACCTATTGTTGTCATTGTGATGCCAAATGGCACATACAAACAAAAAAACAAAAAAGTGTGACAACTATAATGATAAATAATCGACCCATTGTGGTGTAACATGGAAAATTCAAACAAAAAAATGTTTAAGACTAGTATAATCATGAATAATCATTCCTTTTTGATGCTAGATGGAAAAAAAATGTGACAATTAAATTCATGAAAAATAAACACATTAAAACTAGTATAATCATGAATAATCATTCCTTTGTGACGCCACATGGAAAAAAACATGTGACAATTAAAATCATGAATAATCAACACATTAATATGCCACATGGTAGATTAAAATAAAATACCATTTGTGGTCATTATAATCATGAATAATTCACCCATTTTGATACAATATGGCACATTAAAACTAAAAACACTTATGAAAACCATAATCATGATTAAACCCAAGAAATTCACAATTTAAGCACATGTTAATGTCAGTGTTATTATATTAAAACAAGTGAATAATTTATTAATTAAAAAAAAATCTTTAAAATAATAATATTATTTTGAAATAATATAAGTTAGTAGTATCTAATCAATTTTTCATCCTTTTCTTAGTACACGCAACAGAGGTAATTATTTCAAAGTGTTCATTTTTCTTCCGGTTATTGTGTATGGAGTCCAGTTTGAATTTTGTACTTGGTGGCCACCTTGATTTTATGGTGGGTACCACATCAACCTAGAAAATTTAGACGGTTCATGTTACTATAATTCATAAAGGATAATAGTAACGCAAAGCCAACACTTCATGTAAAACATTTCCAAACAAGCTATTACCTGAGGTGGCTAGCTATGTTGCATTTCACAAAGTGGCCAAGTAGAAAATCTTCCTACAACATTGGTCAGTATGCACGTGAAATTTATAGGACATAGGAGAGGTGAATTATCATCGATGACAGTGAGGATATTAAAAATGACATAAACTAATAGAAATTTCATTTGGTGGCAAACTACATCATCACCAACATCATGCAATTTACCATGGCCCACCACTTCTCCAACCATCAAGACATATACCGTGTCACTAATATATAACATCGTACCCTACATTATAGGAACACTTTATCCTCTTCAAATAATTCTGGTAGTTATTCAAAAAATAAATAAATTTATATACTAGAACTTTACTCCTATTTTTAATACTATTTATATCATAACATGATTCACAACATATATTCTTCATTTAAATTCATATAGAGGTTACCTATAAATCCTTGTGTACCTGAAGATGCTCCTCCACTTCTCTATTAAGGCCACTGGGAGACAACTATAATTATTGCACATTAAATTAGTTGCAGAAACTAGCAAAATAAATCATATTTAAATGTTCGTCCATATGCAAAAATAATAATCAAATGGTATTTAATTATGTAGCTATAAACCAAGGTGCACGTCGATCCCCTTGTTCTCCTCTAACCTATGGGTCCTAGATACTACCTGCAGTCAATGAATTTTAGGGTGCATAAGTTTATAGAGACCCAGTGGGTCTGAGTTATACTTACTTTATCTTAATACTTACATTATATTCTTTCTAACAGTATCCTATTCAACATCTCAATCAACTATTTGTCAAGACAACCTTTATTTATTCACTCATGATTATAAGATTCAAGATGGAATTTTATCAATACTTCATCCTTTGTTGGTTACCTTTCACTATCACCAAGATAATTGAAAAATATTAGAACTCCATTATTTCTATTACTACATCTAGATCATTTTCTTCTTACTGGTTCTCAAACCCTTACTAGGACTGGTTCAGTACATTTTGAACCATATCTTCCATCTCCAAAGTTTCCAAGACAAACTAATACACTTTAGAGACAATGAGAATAACAAAAAAAACACAAGAAATATACAAAACACCCATTTCTCTTTCCTAAATCTTTTCTCCAAAACCTCAATATGATCTCTTCTCCTTCAACCTCCTTAAATTTAGTTACATTTTAGGATTTTATAGCCTTTCATAACAGTTACACCCACTTTTGAGGCTTTATTACCCTTTAGAATTCTAAATTACTTAATACTCTCTTTGAATACTAACCCTAACTGGTAATTTTTAAACCTTGGGTCTAATATCATTACTTCAACTAGACTCCCTAGGACATACAAGATGTTACCTTACTTATTTCATGCTTTAACATTGACTTAGACTCCTTACACAAGCCAAAAAACATCATAATGCCCTTTTAGTAATTCATATTTCTTGAATACCTAGACCAACATAGGCATTTGAATGGAACTACTAAAACCCTACTTGTATCCCCTAATCCTTACTTAGGCTAACTCAACCCACCATTTGCTAATTTGAACTAAAACTCAAAAACTCAAAATCAGCTTAAGAATTACCATGCTCTCCATTTCTTGCATCGCCACATCAATGAACAACTCAAAAGGTGTCACTTTATCACCCCCTTGTGACAAACCAACCTACAAATTTTTTTTTTTTATTATAATGGTTTTATAAAAAATACTACAAATTACAATTCATGGATTTTCTATTTGCTTTTATTTACCTCAGCTTCCTTTCTATTTGTTTCATTGCTATTTTTTTTCATAAAGATGCAAAAATGACATGTCATCCTTCCACATATATGTTGTATCAATGAAAATGTTAATGAAGGATTCATGAACATGGATTTAGATAACAAAACTAAATATAAATCGACTAACTTACATTGCAATCACCTCTACCAATTATTTTGATAATGACCCCATCCTCAACTTGTAAAGACAATGACATGTAACTTATAAGAAATAGATAATACTTATGTACTCACAATGAGAAAAGAGTGAAATGAAACCATTACTTAAACTTACCCTATTTTTCTTCTTTTCTCTCAAATCCAATATGTCTGCCCTCCTCTTATCCCTCACAATCTTTAAATCATAGTCCCTCATGGCATCGTTAACCTCTTTCTTATAGCATCTTCTAAGCTTGTTGAACGATGCCTTCCATTCCCTTTGGAAAATGCACAATATCACGTGTTGCCTTTGTATAATATACCGCACATGCAACACACCGTCAATGCCTCCCTCTCTTTGTTCCCTATATTGCCTCCACTTTTTGGAGGCCCTCTAAGGATACTTTCCAGTAAAATTTCTCCCTTTCCTCTCAGGGAGAACATGAGGGAAGGAATGGGAATATGCCCTACGGATATTTAGCAGTCGTAGAACGTAAAAATTTTTGTCACAACTGGGGTACTCACAATAATAAAGTATGTGATCCCCATCATGCTTCCTCGTACAGTTAAGAGGGGACTATTCAAGAACATTGTATAATTAATTAGTCATTAATTAATGGACATATATGAAAACAATAAATTACAATATGAAATTTGCCAATTTTACCTCATTGACGACGAGAGAATGCTTTGCATGGATTAGAGGAGCAACACTGGGTGCATCCTCTTGCAATAATCATTCCAAAAATCATGTAGTGAGTCATACAAACTTGTTATGCACATTCATAATAATATATAATCACATTAAATTAATTTATGATAACAAATACAACTTTAATTGAAAGTAATTTTACCTCCTCTACAGTTGTATCGGATTGTACATGTGACGATGAAGCAACATTCGCTACAGTCACCTCCTTGTCCTTCACTCAACAATCCATAGCATATAAAAAATCATTACTGACATAATAAATAATTCCAAAGTCCAACAAATGTTAAAAAATCAATGTTCGAATGATTATTAGATTAAGTACACACATGTATCGATGAAGATATATGAAGGTTCAACGTTTGCCTTCCTCTTTTTGATCTTTTGAGTGGAGGCACAGGAACAGGTTCCTAAGATAAGATTGTGTTGGTTACTCAATATATTAGTTTCTGCATAAAATATAATACCATCATCTATTTTCAAATACATCAATGGAAAGGGAAGATAAAATTCCTGTAATCTTACCTGCGACGAAGATGCAATGTCTGCGACACGTAACTTCACAAAATATGACCACAACATTAGCTAAATAACAATAGATCACAAACAATCATAATTCAGCTTAACAATAACATTTTGAATAGATATAGTGCCTAGATGTATTTTCCTAAGAGTACTCACCATAGCACAATATGCTTCCTACAACCTCTAAGTATGTTATGATAAACTTCACATTATTTCTTTATCGGGCCGCATAATTCCTACCAAAAAAATCTATGTCTACCATTGCACAAATGCTTCACAAATAGCACGTATTAAGCCACTGAATAAATACAAACATAATTGTACATAACATAAAAAGGAAATATAATGTGTACAGATATCATATTACAATTTCATCCATGGCAAGTGCTAACAATGCTGTCACTTCTTCATTTATTGTGGCCCTATACACTTAACATACATCCAACCTGCCTCTATTGATTTTTACATGTACATATGAACATTTCACAAAGTGAGCTACAATCACTAGTGCTTAAACATGAAGAACAAAAATATTTACATTGTTACATTGGTATACGCCATTCATTTGATTAACAATCATATCATGAGAAAACACACAAATGTTTCGAACTTCATGACACAACACTTCCTCAAGAAACAATATCAAGGCCCTATACTCAGCCCGGTGGATTGTCATATTGGCATCTCCCACAATGGTGCCTCTCTCTACTTTCTTTCTATCATCAGTGTCATATAATATGAACAATGAACATGTCAAGATTTCTGAGGTATTAGACATACCATAAATTTCCAATCTCCAAATGGCAACCATGTTTACCTTTACAATGGACAAAAATACATCGTAAGCAACAAAATACAACATGTTTTTTCTTTTTGCATTATCAACACCACAAAATGTAAACTTTTCAATAAAATTACATGCATTCCAAGACATGTGCATATCTATATATATACATGTTTTTTTTGTGTTAATTGGGGTAAGAAAACTATTTTTCATTTTCTTATTATGGCATACACACCATGTTTTGTGTGTTGATGATGATACAAATGATAATTCACACACATGCCCATTCAATTCTATCTCTAAGGATCCATTGAAGATGGTGCCAACTATCTTGGTGTTAGGATTACATGCCATGCATTCCTGGGAATGCATGTGTGGTATACACACACGAAGTGCCTTAGTTTTTTATTTGGTTTTTTAGTGTGGTATACAGACTTTGTATACCTCACTCATTGTGTACACCATAAAAAAGTGTGGGATTTGAACCTGGGACCTCTTAATTATTATTGGAAGGCCCTATCAGTTGTGCGATGGTATGTCCCGAAACACACTACAAAAAACATATAATTATATAAGTTCGATATACACAAAGTCCGGGAATCATTTAATTATATATTTTTTGTAGTGTGTCTCATGCCACACTATAGGAAATATAGTTGGCAGGCCCTTCCAATAATAGTTAATAGGTCCCACATTCAAATCCTGCACTTTTTTGTAGATTACACAATGAGTGAGGTATATAAAGTTTGTATACCACACTAAAAAACCAAATTAAAATCTAAGGAACGACATGTGTGTATACCAGACATGCATTCCTAGGTATGCATGGCATGCAATCCTGACACTAGGATAGTTGGTGTAATCCTCATGATAGATGGATCCCTGATGATAAAATTGCATGGGCATGCGTTTCTATACATACACATGTACATATATATGAATATGCGTATGTATACACATACATATGTATATGTATATGTATATGTATGTGTAGGAATATGTAGGTGTCACAAATGAGCCTGACACTACCCTAGATACATGATGAAATGACCCACATGCATATCATGTGATCCCCATGGAGTAATGATGTAGCCTAGAATTGTTAGTTAAAACCTAGTCGTGCTAGCACATCACTTAGCCTGGGTTGAGCGCTCACCCAAAGTGCACAAAGGTACCAAGTCCCTCTTAGTAGTTGCAGTAGCAAAATGGTGGTATGATAAAATAGTAACCATATATTTTAGGAACTAATCCATCCATTCACCATTTATATTCAACCCGCATCATGAAATTAATAACATGCATTGATAAAAAAAACATCACACACTTTGTTCAGCCAATTTCCTTTATCTATTCATTGAACCAACAATACAATAGCTTCATACAATACCAAGCATGCATGCACGGATCTGTTACAACTATCCAGTCACATGTACTCATGTTTTTCCACTCCTCCAAATGTATGGTTCCATTCGTATCTCTATGTATGTCTCTCTATTCTTTAAGTAGCTCATTACATATATATATATATATATATATATATATATATATATATATATATATAGGGTGGGGAACTAACCCTTCACCACTTAACTCTACCAGAAATAGGTCACATGCTAATAACAACCACACACCTTTTTACAATTATAGCCATACATGCATGTATGCTATCTATAGATTACTGATAGTTAATTGAAATGTTGGACCTATTCTTAACTTATACCCATGCAAGAGTGAGTTGACATGTCCTCCCAAAATCTTCACGAAGAGTGGCACAAAAATATTGACACCGCTTTGTGTACTACGCACACCAATCTCTAAGAATAGACTTGATCTCCAAAATCGGCTAACTCCTTGAGAATCTTACTCTACACCTCTGCACGTGACGCCTTCCTATAACTTCACGCTTTTTCTCCTGTGCCATTCTTCTGCATGGACTCTGATTGCAGGTTAAAATAAGTGTTTTCTCTAATCAACATTACCCCACACTAATCTCATTGTCACCTCGACAATGGTGATACTCAAAACTTATACATATAATGGATAAATAAAGAATAAAGAATTTTGAATAAGAATCATGAATAATAATTTTGAAGAAGATATACACAGCTAACAAAACTGTTTAGGCCTCCAGTCCCTCTATCTCATCCTGAAGCAACAACTCTGGATATTCTTCTTTGATATCTGCTTCCAGGTTATCCCACACTGTTAGCACTACTCTTGCTATTTCAGGCACGTCTATAATGATGGACTGCAGCTCTTCCATGGAGAGTTTCCCTTGCTCATTTTGTATTATAAGCATTATGCTTGACATAAAGGTTTGCACCCCTTCCAGTACATCCATCTTCTGAGCAATGAGATTTCCTATCTCCTCCAACCTCTCCTTATGTGGTGCTTATGCCGCAGCTAATGCCTCATACTTCTGTTTTACCAGGACTAGGTGTTCAGCGCGGCCTAGGGAAGCATCCTTCATCACTTTGTGGACCTCATTTTCTTCCTCCAAGGTTTTCACCATGATTAGCGCATATGGGGCTGTGCATATGGTTAGCACATGATTGACCTTCTTCAGTTCGTTGCGGGTGGCTTGCAGTAGACCTTCATAAGTAGCAATTTTCCTAGCTACTGTAGCATGCACCTTTTCTATATTTTCCCCAGAGTCCTTGGGCTATTAGGATGCGTGCGCCTTTTCATCCTCCAACACTAATGTTATCATGGTTTTCACATAGTGCATCATAGAAGGAAATTCTTTTAGTACCCAAGATTCCATAGTTGGGCATACCTTTAGAACATCATTGCCAATTTCCTCTACCATACTAACAAAAGTGTCATACTTTCTTTTGATTAAGTCCTTTTCCTAGACTAGGCGCGCTATCACCACATCCTTGGATTTTAATCTCTCTGTCAGCACCTTGATGGTAGCAGATTTATCTATGTTTCTTCTTGCGACTTCGGAGGATACTTTCACTAGAGCATTGCTCACCTTCTCATCTGACATCGTTGTTGGTTTGATTGTCATGTGGCATGTTTTAGGTGCCTTCTTTAACCACGTTGACGCACACGATTCTTCACTGACATCAAAGTCGGGCTCAACCATGTGTGTGTGCATAGACCATGAGAGCTACTTCCTAGTGCGTAGAGTCACCTTTTCCTCATCCATGAGCACCCATCCAAATAAATCCTTCTTCTCAATAGTACTTTGGAACCAAGCGTGAATGATCAGCTTTGGGTCTTCTGCATACCCCATGGCATGTGCCTTGGTGTCCTCCCCTATTTGATGGGATTGGGGTCCTCTTGGAATGGCTGCATCAAGGTTGGGAATACCAGATGTATCCCTACCCTTGTCCTGTGTAGCCTCTAATTAACCCCATTCTTCTCCTTCCATCTTCTCCTCCTCATGTTGAAGCTCTTCTTCAGTTAGAGATGAAGGCACCTTCTCCTCAAATTCCCTTGTTTCCTCTCTTAGCCTAATTTTTCTCCATTTCTTCTCCTCTGGATCCTTCACCTACTGGGTTCCTCCTTACGCCCTTGTGTGCTTAAAAACCTTCTTAAATATTTGTGTGCCCTACTCCTCCCCCGTAGCTCCTTCTCCCTGGGGAGTTGTCGCGTGCTCCCCCTCCTGGCCAGATGGCTACTTCCTTCTTTACACCAGGCCACCACTATCTTTAGGTTCTTCATCCTCTTCCTCATCATCTTGCTTGGGCATAGAGGGCCTAGGTTCCGGAATGTTCTCCATAGTATGCTTTCCCTTCGGCGGCCCTGGAAGTGCGAATTCATTCTCCACGTACTTGTTTTTCTCCATTTTAGGCTTCAGTTGGAGGTATAATAGCATGGCCCCAATATCCGCAATGACCACTATCTCTAGGCTTAATGCTTAAGATTTCCAAGATGTTATTCTCGTTATATGCATTCCTCCTTAGATATCCATAAGCCTTTCTCAGGGTGTGATACTCGCAGTCCACCTTGTCTGCATTGAATACCAACCTCCATGTGTTGGCGAACCGATGAACTGTAGCTTGGAAGTACTGTGCAGGAAATGTATATGGAATTTTGCACCAGGGGCTCCACGACCCATCTATCATTCAAAAGAACGCAATACATAAATACTGGTAGATTATAAATTATACGTTCTTTCCCAGGACCGAGGGAAAATCCTTGGGTATGCGCCATTCTTCCCCAAATGCCGTGCGGAGCCTATCATACCACATCTCAACGTGCTCCTTAACTTCCTTCGTCATCGACCCTTTGCAAAGATATTTGGCTGAATCACTCAGCTGGAGACTTATGATTCATGGGGTATTCCCATATGTTCTCTTTTGGGCCATCTGGTACCCTGATCTCCATGAAGACTAAACTCAGTAAGATACAGCCAAAACTTATCTTACTCCCTTCACGCGCTTCCTCGATTATCCACTCTGCAATAAATCTGGTGATGTTATAAGTGGTTCCCTCTAACATGGGCTTGGCCACATGCAACCACATAGAATTAACTTGGGACCAAAATTTTTGGTCATTCAACTTTGTGGTTAGATGTGCTGCTACCTGTACTACTGGACAATTTTTTAACTTGTCAATGTCCATTCCACGCGGTCCTTTCTGATAGCCCAGTGCCTTCTGTGTCTCCAAAATGGTGCTTTTGTTAGCTAAGTTGGCCTTAATGTCTTCACCCGTTGCCCGTAATCCGGTAACTGTGGCAATGAGGATGGGTGTCAGTCTTACCCACCATCTTGCAAAGTAAAAGAAGTCCTCATGGACTCGGCTCATCATCCATCTATACAAGGGTGCATACTTTCCAAATTATGGGAGCTCATAAAGCTGGTAAATACCATTTCCCTTGAGTATCTTTTCCCCGACATCACCATATATTAGCATGCCATCCTCAGTGCGCCTGTTCATTCGAGAGGTGAGCAGGTCGTCTAACTTCTAGTTCTCACTGGTTCGGTGATTATATTCACTTATCTTTCTCTGTCTTATGTGGGTATTCCATTCTTGCCCCACAATAACTTCTTCAGGGTACTACATTTCAGATAAATTTCTCTCTGGGGCCATCTCCTCCTCTTCTTCCACCACCACCTTCTTCTTTTCTTTTATTGGTGTTTCTTTCTTCTTTGGTGTCAGTTGCTGTGTGTTTTAAATAATTTTCTTCAAACCCTAACATGGTTCTTTCGTGCCCTAATTTGTAATCATGAACTTGCACACCCTAACTCTATTCTATTACTCTGCTTCGTTAAACCCTTTTTCTAGGGGACCCAAGCCCTTCTAAAAAACAAATCTCTTCTCCGCGCCTGGTTCGCTTGCTTCGTACCTTGAATTAGTTAGCATTATGCTCTTCATGTATCATCTCTCTATTGAATTCTCATAGTTGTAAGGGTAAAAATGAAATTGCATCCCATCCTTATATAGATTTCTAATTTTTGTTGCATTAATTGCTCCTCCACCTACCAAATTCTCCTCATTTATGACCATTTTTATCATTTCCGTGCAGTATATTTTCACGCCAAAGCTATAACCTTCTAGCACGCACCTTTACCCTTTGTCCTCAACTCCCCTTCAATGTGCACCTTTTTTCCTGAGTACCTCGTCAGTACATCTCCTGGTAATTAACATGGCCACCGCTTACCTCACGTTATACTTTCCCTTATCTATATTCATCCTTTTTTATCTTGAGAAGAAATCTTTTGTTAGTTACCCTTAGCAACCTTCTTTCAACACCCACAGTATGATATCTTCACAGCATATCCTTGAGAGTCACCAAAAATCCACCCCACATGAAAAGGATGTGCAGTCCTCTGTGCATCAACATGCTTCATATTGTAGCTAGTTTCATGTGCACAAGCGTGCTTATTACACAAACAAGAGCTAAAATTGATAAAGCATAGCGACGATGAAAGAAATACATTAAGGAAATGCATAAAGGGAAACCTAATGTATCTAGCAATACTACCTTATTATAAACACCAAGAAGACTTATTTATAGTAGGGCTTAAACCTACTCCCGTTAAAGTAACCGGGAAACTATGTGCCATCAATTTTTTCCAACTAGCAAGCACCAGACTCAAGTATATGAGTGATAATATATGGCCTCGACCAATGCACCTTGAGCTTTCCTGGATGGCACAAAAACTTGGAGTCATATAGAAGTACCGTTTGTCCCACCACAAGTTTCTTATCCTAGATGTGCCAATCATGCCATGCCTTTTGTTGTGCTTTCTCCTGTTTCTGACTCCAGTGTGCGATGGCGCAGCACTCATCTAGCTGAACCATCTTCACAATCCATTCTTCCAAAACCTACTCATTAGTTAGACCTCCAACGCATGTAATGCGTAAGGATGGTAACATGAATTCTAGAGGCAGAACAAATTTCACGCCAAAAACCAATTGAAAAGGTGTGGCTTTGTTCAATCTTTTGTATGTTGTTCTATAAGCCCAAAGAACAGCTGATACTTTGTCATCCCAATATTTTCTTCCAAGATCACAAATCTTGGTCAATGTGTGGCTCAAGATCTTGTTAAAAGCCTTAGTAGTCCCATTTTCCCAAGGGTGATAGGGTGTATTTTTATGGTGGGAAACCATAAACTCGTCTACAAGAATTCATACTATCTCATTTTAAAAATGTGTGCCCCTATCACTTGTTAAACTTAAAGGACAACCATACCTTGTAAGGACATTTTCCCATAAGAACTGTGCTACTGTAGCTGTTGTACAGTCCTTTGTAGGTGTTGCTTCTACCTATCAGGTAAGATAATCTATATAAGTGATGACATAGCATGATCTAGTCCTGCACGTGGCTGGGGAGATAGGCCCGACAAAGTCAATTGCCCATTTCTCAAAGGGTTATGCACTCATTATGGGTCATAGTGGCATCTCATCCCATTGTCCTGGTTGACTAAGACATTGACAATGGTCACATGTCTTACAATACTCTTTACAATCCTTGTACAATGTTTCCCACCACAACCCGGCAAGTAGGATCTTACGCACTATTGCATCACCTGCATAATGGCCACCTGCAATACCACCATGTGCTTCTTCCATTATGTCCTTGCGTTCATGCTCCAAGAAAAAACAACGTAACACCTCCTCTTATCCTAGCTTATACAAATCACCACTAATTAACATGAATGGTGCCGCATGAATAAAAAGTTGCTTCTTCTCTAAAGCTTTCTTGCCTTCGGGCGTCATACTAGTTCTTAGAAAGACAACAATGTCCTCTAATTCTGATGGCGTGCATTGTAACCTATACAACTGTGCATCAGGCATGGTCTCTTTTATTGTTTGTGCCTCTTCCCCTGATTGAATTCTAGACAAGTGATCCGGTCCAGAATTTCTTTTGCCTAGTTTTACCACAACTGTAAAGTCAAATTCTTGAAATAAGAGTACCCACCGGCATATGCACCCCTGTAAAATAGGGTTGTTCACTAAATATTTTAATTCCATATGATCTTTATAAAACAAAAATGGTGTAGCCAACAAATACCAACAAAATTTATGCAAGGCATGGATCATGGACAAGGCCTTGCACTCTGTAGTGGTATAATTCTGTTCTGTAGGGGTCAACTTCCTACTAGCGAAGAAAATGGAATGATCAACGATACCTTTGCCTGGTTGAGCTAAGATAGCACCAATGCTTGTGCCAGCAGCGTCCACATGAACATGAAATGGTTTATCCCATGAAGGAAAATGCAAGATAGGCATGGTAGTAACCTTGCAAGATAGGTGTGGTAGTAAGTTTCTACTTCAATATCTCAAACGTGTGCTGCTATGACTCCCCCCAATAGAATGTACCTTTTCCTCGGAGTAACTCTTCCAAGGGTGTGGAAACTTTTGCATACCCTTTTATAAACTTTTGGTAATACCCTGTATGACCCAAAAATCCATGCACCTCATGCTGACTGGCTGGTGCTTTCAAGCTAATGATGACTGCAACTTTAGCTAGATCAACCAACAACCCTTCCTTATAGATGATATGTCCTAAAAGTGTGCCAAATGGAGTAGTAACGATGCACTTCTTGATATTTAATGAGATACTAAACTGTCAACATCTTTTAAACATTAAGCGTAAATTGTAATAACGATCCTTAAGCAGCCCATAAATGGTCCAATCATCAAGATAGACCTGTAAAAAGTTATGAATAAAATCCTTGAAGGCTTGTACCACTATGCTTGAAAATAAAGTAGGTGCATTCTTCAATCCAAAGGGCATCACATTATAAGTGAAGATTCCCCATTCAGTACTAAAGGTGGTCTTGTCTTCATCTTTTGGGGCAATCCTAACCTGATGATACCCTAAAAACCAATCTCTAAATGAATATATTTCATGCCCATCCACTCCTTCCAATATTTCCTCCATGAATGGCGTAGGAAAGGGATATGTGACACATGCTGCATTTAATTCCCTATATTCGAACACAAATTCAAATCCTCCCATCCTTTTTTATTCTTATCACCATAGGACTAGAACCATTCTGATTCATCCAGTCGTCAAATGATCTTGGATTTCAGAATCTTGTCAATATCCTCATTTAATTTCTCGTGAAAATTGGGATTCATCCGATATGGTCGCTTCCTAATAGGGTTTGCGAACCTTCCTTGAGCTTTATCTTAATTTCTCCGAGTTATATATGTATGCCTTTAATTTCATGGTATCCTTTTGGGAATAAATCCTCATAATCGTGAAGTAACTCTATAATCTTTGCTACCTCTGATTTTGACCAGTAATCCCCAATTATAACCTCCTTAGGTTCAGCTTCTATGCCTATATTGACCTTTATTGTCTTCATATGTTCATGATATGCGCACATGCATCTACATCCGCAATGTATAATACTTCACGTGTTCTATGTGAATGATCCACGTTCAAGTGCTCAACTTCCTCCTCATCAATTTATGTATACCATCTTCCCTTTATCTTTTTCCAAAGAATCACACTCAAGTAATATGATATCATCTTCTTCATCCATAAAGCGTGCCCCTGTCACTGTCTCACTAAATAACTTCCTGAACAAGTTCTTCCACTTTCCCACTGTCTCCCATGGTTAAGCAATTGATAAAGCTTAAAGCTGTGTTCACTGGTGGTGTAGATGAAAATAATTCAAATGTCTGGATCAACCCTATATTCAAAGTTGGCCAGTTTCCAGTGTCGCGATGTAATTCAGCATGGACATACCAAGCATGCGCACGCAACCTTTTAGAGTAGAATAAAACCAATGCACCCAAAGTGAAGGCAGTAAATCTTCTTAGCCTACTATCTAGAGTCTCTCACACTGTTGGATATGATGTTGAGTAGGTTGATCACCATGATAAGGGTGTATGTTTGTAGGTGCATTACTTCTTAAAAACTTAGTTGATAAGGTGATCCCAATCATTTCCTAGTCTAAGAGATTATCCCTGTGGACTACCCACCAGTGCGCAGTTGTCCCACCCAAAGTATATGGCAAGCATAGTGTGTCATTTAAGTTTGTCATCCCAATTTGTTTCTGTGGTCTATAAGAACCTAGCCAAATCTTTAGATCCAGTATAGCGGGGTATTGCGCAACCCATACATCTAATAGAGTGAAAACCCATCTTTCTAGTAACCATGCACACTTAAATTCCCACTCCCCACTAGTTCATAAGTTCCATGAGCCCAATTATTGTAAGCAATACTAGTAGTATCGCTGATTGACTGAGAATCTTCCCAATCAAGGATTCCTTCCTTAGATGGATCATTGACCTCTGGGTCATGAATAACATGTACATAGATTCTGTTCAAGTCCTCTTCAGTTCAAAGGTTCCATATATGGCATGAATTTCCCATATGTAAATGGTATTATGACCCTTTCCTCCTTGTTATCGAAGCTGATATACCATTTGTTAAACCTCAAATCAGCATTGTTCACATAACACCAAAGGCGCCCAAGCAAATCTAGGAAACTAACTACTTCCACAAGCACTAGTAAATCAAATTCTTCTATGAACTTGGCCCCTTGTATAGTGATAGATGCATCCTTCAAAACTCCTATGGGAGTAGCTTTTGTTCTATGTTTGCCATGAAAAATACATTAGATGATGGCCTGTAATGGGGGTCTCCCCATTTATTCCCATGCATCCAATGTAAGTACATTTACTTCTGCCCCTGTTTTAATTAGAATATTGCTTAGCAGCCACCCGTCCACTACAACATTCAAAGTGATCTCCTTGCCATAGTAAATGCTATCAAGAGGGAGATTCACATGAAGTATTTGTCTTCCAGTCTCAGATCTTGCCCGCAGGAGAATTCCCCTTCAACCAATTTCTTAATAAAGGAATAATATTCTCCTGGCACAACATTCTACATACCTCTCTGATGTCGTCAATATCCGACGGGGCTTGTTCTGTATCCTTGTGCTCTAATTTCCGAGACTGCTCTTTTAAACCTTGTATCTCACCTTGAAGGCTTCTAAGGACCTCCATTGTGTCCTGATAGACTTCTTTCTGATGAGCTAGATCTGGATATCTAGCATGCAAAACTTCCTCCCTAGTGATTGTTGACTTCTGTTGCAACACCTCTCTTACGTGTGCCACCTCAGCTCGTGTGGTTATCTTGACTATTACCACCTCAGGTTCTGGTGTTAACTTGGGCATCCACTGATTCTCTATCATGTGCGCTAGATTCTAACCATCCCGCACGCCCTTGTTTTCTTGCTTGTGCTACTTACTGAGATGCTCATACAAGTCCGGGCACTCTTCATAACTATGCCCCTTTCCACAAAATGAACAGGAAATATTCTGCGGGCATTCACACCTATAATGGTCAGGTGAGCCACATGTATAGCAAGTTCCTCGAGGGAATTCACTCCTTCCTCCACCTCGGCCTTGTCCTCCATATCCACCTCTATATCCTTATCCCTTTTCACGAGCCCCTTCAAACCTTCCATCATTCCTGTCATAGCAGGTTTTATTATAATCCCTATCCTGATGCTCATTCTTCCCTTTAGAATTATCAACCACACTTCGCCTGTTTGACCCCAATATCAATGGCATCATGGATCTGGCCAATCAATCTACAGTCCTCAGTATCATGGGTCATGGACCTACAAATTTTACAAAAGGAGGATACATTCTTCATGATCGCATGTTGTAGGAGGGGGCAGTGACTAGCATCATGGTTCAAATGGAAAATCTCACAGTCTAATAACAATGAATGTACAGTTCTACGAGGGAAACTATCCTTAGTGTGCCCTTCCACTTCACAATCTATACACTAGATCCCTAAGCACATTTCATGAGTTGAGTTTGCTGATAATTTCTCTAACTGTTTCTGCCATAGCTGCTATCTTAGCTTCCAAAAATGGACTAACTCCAGTGTCAATACTCCTAACTGTCTTCAGCGTGTAAAGCTGTCTTCCAATGCTTCGCACATGGATCAGTATAAGTTTTATGCGATAGTGCTCTCTGAAATGGAGTAATCAGTCCCCCAACAAACCATTGTGCATGCTAACTTACATGAATGTCATAAGAGAGTTTGGATAGAAGTGTTTTAAATCATGGGCATCATACTCACATACACTTTCAGTAGTGCCTTGCTTTATATCCTTGAGTGTTCTTATACTCTTCTGCTCAAACTCTGGGATGTGGAACTCTTTTAAGAAAGCATCTTTCAATGCTGCATAGTCAATACAAGTTTGATTGGGGTCAAACTTCCTATACTAGCTGTGCGCATGTGCCTATAATGTAGTAGCAAATTGACTTGCCTTGCGTTCAGAAGCCATAATACCTTTTGCGCACCATAATATTTCACACATATGAACATGTTCAGTAGCATCCTCGATACCTCTGTATTCTAGGAGATGAAGGGAAATCTCTATATAAATGTTCTGGGGTTACTGCGGGCCTTGACCACCCAACCCAGAACCTCCTTGGTTTCCTCTTCCTCCAATACCACCCAAACCACCAGAACTAGAACTGTCCATACCACCTGATCCTCCCCTACATAATTTGGAATAGGGCCCATGGATGCACTCCCCTATACCCCAACAGTGGTACTATACTAGACCCCTACAGTCTGGGAAGTGGTCCCAGCTCTAGAGGTAAATTCCCACACTTTCAGCGCACTCATATTCTGTGTAGATGATGAGCCTGATAATGTACCCCCAAAGAATAACGAAGCTGTTCTATGCTACCATTGGTGTACTTACTGTCTGCGCCTATTTTTTCTGCTGTTCACTTTCTGAATGAAAACTTTGTTTTACCTGCTATACTAGATACTGGAAAACCAAGAACAAGGGCTAGGTCAAGAAGTTGGCTTAGATGCACACCCACGGCCGAGGTCATATCGGTACTGGCGTGCTTCCATGTGAAGCCAAAGAGGGTTCTCTATCATGCTTCCCTAGATGGGGGAGTTCCTGATGCTCTTGCTCTTCTTCCTCCTCATGAGCCTCAAATCCTTCACGAAGCCATCTCTCTCCACAACACCATCTGTTCTGCAATTTCTTACCTCTTGCATAATTCCCTCTTGCATGCCTCATCATACTTCAGCCACCTTTCTTCCCTCTGTCATGCTGCCACTAGGTCTGCCATCTTTCACCAATCCTGTTCCTTGCCCCCTGCGTGGAGATTCTTTAGCTTTCCATGGGTTTAGCTTCCAAGTTCAATATTACCATTAGTATTTTGATTTCCAGTGGAATACCTTGCAAATATGTCCCTCTAGGATACCATAGAAACTGGAACTCTGCTACCTCTGGGCATGAATAAGTCGAAATTGAATACTCCAAAATATAGCTGTTTAGAATACCATGAAACTAGGTATCTACTGTGTGAGTCCAAATTAGGTCAGCATCATATAGTGTTTGAAATTCCTCTATGTGTCCAAACAAGTGTGCGATACCTCCAATTCCGCTTAGATGCATACGTAGTCAACCATTCATATAATTCTACTGGAAAGATAGCAAAGAATCTTTCGTATAAAACTGTCATACAAATTCTGCTCTACCCAAGTACATAGTGCACTAAATCTGGATCCAATGCTAAACCTCCGTGCGTATTCTTCCTCCAGATCATGAATCCATTCTTCAACGCTTGCCAGGGTTAGCCGGTATGTCTTCATCACCGAACCATTCTAAAACAACTGAAAAAGAGGTCCTGGCAACGGAACCAATGATGTAGCCTAGAATTGTTAGTTAACACCTAGTCACGCTGGCACATCACTCAGCCTGGGAAGAGCACTCACCCGAAGCGTGCAAAGGTACCGAGTCCCTCTTAGTAGTTGCAGTAGCAAAATGGTGGTATGATAAAATAGTAAGGACATATATCTTAGGAACTAATCCACCCATTCACCATTTATATTCAACCATATCTATAAGTGCTAAAGGTAAATCATCATGAAAGTAATAACATGCATTGATAAAAAAACATCACACACTTTGTTCGGCCAATTTCCTTTATCTATTCATTGAACCAACAATACAGTAGCTTCATACAATACTAGGCATGTGTGCATGGATCTGTTACAACTATCCAATCACATGTACTCTTGCTTTTCCACTCCTCCAAACATATGGTTCCATTCGTATCTCTATGTATGTCTCTCTATTCTTTAAGTAGCTCATTACATATATATATATATATATATATATATATATATATATATATATATATATAGGGTGGGGAACTAACCCTTCACCACTTAAATCTACCAGAAATAGGTCGCATGCTAATAATAGCCACGTGCCTTTTTACAATTATAGCCATACATGTAAGTATGCTATCTATAGATTGTTGATAGTTAACTGAAGTGATGGATCTATTCTTAACTTATGCCCATGCAAGAGTGAGTTGACATGTCCTCCCAAAATCTTCACGACAAGAGTGGTGCGCAAATCTCGGCATCACTTTGTGTACTCTGCATGCCAATATCTAAGAATAGAACATGATCTCCAAAATCAGCTAAGTCCTTGAGAGTCTTACTCTACAACTTCATGCGCACGTGACACCTTCCTATAACTTCGTGCTTTTTCTCCTGTGCCATTCTTCCACGTAGACTCTGATTGCAGGTTCAGCTAAGTGTTTTTCTCTGATCAACAAGTAATTTTGAAGTTACCAAAATATTTCATATATCTTGTGTATAGTTCTTGTGTATATTTATCTCTCTTCCATCTAGTACTACATAGTGTGTATATCACAATCCAAAATACCACACACATTGTATATATCATAGTTTGTATATTTATATTGATACTATAAGTATATCACAGTGTGTACATTGCTTGAATATTTTTAGTCTCTCTTTTGTGGTATACACATGGGTGTGACTATACCTTGCTTGAGTAATCTCTCACAAGGCATATGTGTGAGAAGAAATAATGGGTATTTTCTATTAATATTGTAAGTACATGTTTATGCATACAAAAATTCACAAATCTATAGAATAGATTAATAATAAGATATGTCTATCTATGAACAACTTAAAAATGTCTATAATTACATGTTTATGCATAACACCTGACTATTTATTAAAGATGTAATACTTCTCCCCAATTCTTAGTGCATACCAAATGACATAAATGCATAGCTCTCTATGAGACTCGCATCCTCCTCTATGCAAAATCTAGTATATCAACCTAGTCACCATTGAGCCGGCTATCCTGGAGACATGATCGCATGACCACTCGTGGCTATCCTGGTGACAATATAACGTGCGCACGTTGTGGATTACCATTTCTTGTGTATGCATGCATGTGCAAGGTGGGACATCTAAAAAACCTTGTTGAGGTGGTGCAGGTTTGATTTTAACATAATACATGTGTTTGTAAAAGAAGTGTGGGATGTGACTGGTGCTCGGTGTAGTGGTAGGCATGGATGCATGTATTTTGGAAGGTCATAACATCCAAATATACAAGCCTTCAGGTCTTCCACTCCTCACAGCACCAGTTTCATGCCACCTCTTATTTTTAAACATGTATATTATGTTAAAACCAAACCTACACCACCTAATCCAGTGGTGGAACCCTAAACCTCATGCATCCATTCGTGCATGTATACATAGGGAATGGGCATCTAGAGTGTGTGCATGCTATCTTGTCACTGAGGATATCCACCGACATCAAAATTCTCCAAAATAGTCATGCAACTCCATTCCTGCAGAGGGGGTCGATCCGAATGTAGATACAACTAGACAAATGATGGGATGAGGAAATGACATTAGAAGTTGGCAACATTTAATGCAAATCTATGGAGAAGAAGTAATGATTATATGTGGTTGTCATTGTGCTACCATGTAGCACATACAAACAATAAACAATTGTGGCAGATGTAATCATGTCAAATCAACCCATTGTGGCAGCTATAATCATATATAAACAATCCACTTATGTGAGACATATACATGTATATGGATACACATATGCATGCATGAACATACACATGTAATTACACACACAAATATATATATATATATATATATATATATATATATATCTATATATATATGTATGTACTTGTTTATGCATTTTATATGTATGTATAAGTATGTGTATGTATTCGAGTAGGTGTCACAACATATTCTTTGATTACCCATCAAAGGGAGGAGTATCGACATTTTTTTTCTCTCTGTTATGTGGTACACACACAGTTTGTATACCACATACAACACTACCATATGATAATACAAGGTATGTGAAACATATGTACATGTATACTCCTATATACGTGTGTGTATGTGTGTGCATATGTATACATATGTATATATATGTATTCGAGTATGTATCATAACAACATATTCCTTGAGTTCCCAACAAATTGAAGACTATAGACAATTTTTTCTCTATTATGTGGTATACACACAATGTGTATACCATTTTCACCTTCAATCTATTTTCCATATTTGCATACTTGACTCCTCCACTTGAAACTTATTGTAATATCATCCACGACAATTGGTTCATCACTAGCCTATGTATCTAGAACTTATTATCACCTAAATTGTTTGATACTTTTAGTTCATTGATTACAAGTATAGTCTACTTGATTCAAAGTGTATTCCACATACATCACTACTATATGATAATACAATGCATGTGAGACACATACATATACATATGTACATGTATACTATGTTGAGTTTTGGAGCTCAATTACTTCATTTTAGCATGTCATATTAAACTTGCAGGAAAATACAGTAAATGACATTGGTTAGGGTTAACCGACGGTCAGTTACCTATGTGTGAGTGTTGATGATGAATTGAAAGCACTTTTATTTGTTATGTTCTTTTCCTAATAGTTGGGATAAATTGGTAATGGTTGTTAGTAATACAACATCTAAGGCTAATAATATTTTGAATTTTGATGATGTGGTTAGTATAATATTGAATGAAGAAATTTGCTGGAAAGTTACAGAGGAATCATCATATAAGAATGCTTTGAATGTAGAAAGAAGAGGTAGGTAGAAGGAGAGATCCAAAAGTAAGAATAATGGGAAATCAAATTCAAGGGATGGCAAATCTAAATCTAGAGGTAAGGGAATTACCTGTTGGTTTTATGTGGTTAGAACTGGATTCTTTCTATGTACGAGGTTTTTTGGTCTCCTCAAAGGACCTATTTTTTATCAGCATCTAAAAAAACATAAAGAGGTACATTACACAATAGATTATACATGTACAGATGCTCTTAGTCCTAATACTATGGATAATTAGAATAGAATCATGGGTTTTAAAAAAAACGAGCTAGGGTCCAAGGAACCCCTAATAAGAGTTATTTAAGTAAAAAAAATCCAGTGCAATCCTCTTGGGCATGTTCATTTGAGTGATTGTATGACACCCAAATTTGCACAGTGCTACATGGTAAATTGGAAGTTCATCTAAAAATCCCCAATAGATGATACATGGCTAATTTCAATATGTAAATGCATGTATCCAAGTCCAATTTTCTCACATGCGGCATTTTATTATATATTAGTTAACCTTACGTTATCTATTTCCTAGGATGGTTCCATCTCGTTGTAGTTTCTTGGAAAGTCAGCCAATGGTTTTCCTTAGCATTTTGGCCTTAGAGTTACGAAACCACCCCAACAGTTATGTGTAACTACCTATGGTACTGATTCCTTGAGTGGTGGTTAAACAACTATTAGATGGCAGTTGCATAACCTTTGGTCAGTGCATACCGACGGTTCATATGCAGTCATTAAGGAATGCAGACTCTTGAAAGCATGTTTTGGATGTGTGTTATCTCCTTCCCAAGATTAATATCTCACACGTTTCTTAAAAAAATCAACTACCTTTGAGATATTTGGAAAAAAATATAAAATTGATATCTTCACTTACCATTATTAGTAAGGGCACTACCTCTTAAGAATGAGTAGAATTTAGCATTTCTTGGTACGCTCATATGTGTGCTGCACCATTTCCCCAGGTAACTTTCTCATGGAGGATCCCAATATTATGTTACTTTCATTGATGATGCCACAAGCATTGGTATGGAGTTTTTTGAATTGAAACATGCATCGTTAATGCTACTGGAATCCTTTACCAGATGGAAGCACACAAGTTGAGAATGAATCAAAGCCTTTAGATCTCTAAATTACTCTCTTAGATCCTGACATTGTTACCAGAATGACTGTAAACTAGATAGCTATATCACTGATCTACATCTTCTTCATTGCATGGAATACATACCAGACAGGGAATATCCCTAGAACATCACATTGAGATACTGGTATTGGATAAAGAATGAACGAGGGGTTTAATCATGGAAAGCACAACCAAGTATGAGGATAAATGATCTCACTTCTTCATTTGTAGGTTGGAGGTAGTACTTGAAGTTCCTAAAATCAGTTTATTTTATTAATTATGGGCCTTCAAGTTCACTAGATGGAGGAATACCAAAGAAAGCTTGAACTGGAAAGGAGGTAGATCTTTCTTTTCTTAATTTTTTTGGTTCAGAAGCTTTTATGTATATTAATAAAGAAAATAGGAAAAAGTTGGTTGTAAAATCCAAGAGATGTAATTTCATTGGTTATGGATCTAGTGATTTCAAATTTCATTTTTGGGATTTAGAGAATTCTAAAATTATTAGGAGTTGTGACATTGAATGGAATGAAAAGAGAATGTACATGGATCAAATTTTGGTACTCAAGAATGAATTGGTTGAGAAGTTTATGAATGAAAATGAACTCTCAGATTTAAAAATCATACCAAAAGGGTTACACACTAACTGATGTCAGCTGACCCCTAACCGACATCGGTCAACAGAACTAATATTGGTTACAGAAGAGCCAAAATAGCATCGGTTATAAGAATCGATGTCGATTATAGGTGACTGGCATCGGTCACTGTCAGAATTAGATACAAATGTCTAGGAAGTCCAAAATGAGCCTCTGGTACCCCAAACTTCTGTGATATGGTCACAAAGGGTAAGTAAGCCTCCAGAAATATTTACACCTTCTTTATCTTATTTATTATTGACTGATAATGGTGAACCAGAAAGTTTTGAAGAAATAATGTAGGATAAGACCCACATGCAGTATGAGCATGACATGGATGAGGAGATGGACTCCTTGGAACATAACTAGAATTGGGGTTTGGTTAAGTTGCTAGCAGGAAAGAGGACATTGCAGAATAAATGGGTTTATAGGATCAAGGAAGAAGATGGTGGATAGAAAAGGTACAAGGCAAGGCTTGTAGTAAAGGGATTTTCACATAAATCAGGTATTGACTTTAGTGAAATATTTTCTCTTATTGTTAAGATGAATTTTATTCGTACTGTATCGAGTTTAGTTATAGTACATGATTTTCATTTAGAGTAACTAGATAAGAAGATGACTTTCCTTCATGGTGATTTGGATGAAAATATTTATATGCAGCAGTTACTTGGATATGAAGTCAAGGGTAAGGAGAAATTGGTGTGTAGGTTGAAAAAAATCCTATAAAGGATCAAACAAGCTCCAAGACAATGGTACATGAGGTTTGATAGTTTCATGCATAAGCATGGTTACTTAAGATTTGAATCTGACCATTGTGTTTATTTCAAGAAACTTGAAAATGGGAGCTATATTATTTTGTTACTGTATGTGGATGATATGCTTATTGTAGGATCTAGTATGTAGGACGTTGGTGAGCTTAAGGGAAAGCTAGCTCACACATTTGTTATGAAGGATTTAGGAGTTGCAAAAGCAATCCTTGGCATGAAAATACATAGAGACAGGAAGAACAAGAAATTGTATTTTTCTCAGGAGGCTTATATCAATAAGGTGTTGGAAAAATTTAACATGTAAGATTCAAAACCTATAAGTACATTGATGGTTAGACACTTAAAATTGATTAAATATCAATGTCCTTTATCACATGATGAGGTCAAATACATGACACGAGTACCATATGCTTCAGCAGTTGGGATTCTCATGTATGTTATGGTTTGTACCAGACTAGACATTGCATAGGCATTGGGAGTTGTGAGTAGATTTATGGTCAATCCAGGTAAAGAACATTGAAAATTTTTCTAAAGGATACTCAGGTATTTGAGAGGGACATCTAGAATGTTATTATGTTATGGAGGTTCAGGTATTTATTTATGTGGCTATGTTGATTCGGATATGGCTGGAGATCTAGATGGTAGAAGGATCACTATTGGATATATTTTCACAGTAGGTGGGATGTCAATTAGTTGGATTTTGAGATTACAAAAGGTTGTGGCTTTGTCTACTACAGAGGCAGAGAATGTTGCAGCTACAAAGGCTAGCAAAGAGATGATATGGATGAGTTGGTTCAGGGAAGAGTTGGGAAATGAGAAAGATGATTGCAAATATTTCAGTGACAGTCAAAGTGTAATTCATTTGGCAAAGAACTCAGTGTTTCATCCTAGAACGAAACACATTTAGTTGAGGTATCACTTTGTACTACAGGAATTGGAGAATGGGCAGTTAAAAATTGAAGAAGATTCATACGAGTGAGAACATTACAGATATGCTAATGAAGTCATTAACAAAAGAGAAGTTAGAGCTACACTCCACTTATGTTGGTCTTCAAGTTTGATACTTGAAGAGGAAGAAACCAAGCTAAGGAAAGGATCCAATAATGACGACTGTACAGGTATAGTGCAGTAATTTATCTCCAAGTGGGATATTGTTGAGTTTATGGAACTCAATTACTTCAGTTTAGCATGCCATATTAAAATTATAGGAAAAATACAGTTACCGGCATCGATTATGGAGGGACCAACATCGGTCACCTATGACTGGCATCAGTCAGGAAAAGAGGAACCAACATTGGTTATGGCTAACTAACATCGGTTACCTGTGCGTGAGTGTTTTATTTAAATCACGAGAATTAGATCTAATTTTAGCATTAAAGCAAATCTATTGATTGTAATTGCATGGCTAAGTGCCCTAATTTTTTATATGCCTATATAAAAATGAAAGCTAGTGTTTAGAAGTAAGGATTGTAAAATTTGATGATTACTATGAGAATAATTGTGTGAGAGAGAATTCTTGGAGAAGAAGGAAAAGCTTGAGAGAAAGAAAGTACTGTACATCTGAGATGTGTGGAAGATTGTAGATCTTCAATTGTATATTTTCTGAAATCTTTGGATAATAGATTGACTTGTTTCTTGGTGGATGTAGCCCACACTGGAGTGAACCACATTAAATCTAGTGTTGATTTATATCTCTTGTTTTGTATATTTCTTCTAGTAGAATATCTCCTTATATTACATGTATGCTTAGATTTGATATATTATTTGTACAACCTTGTGCTAACCCCAACATACTCGTACACACGTGTGTATGTACATATATATGTATAC
This sequence comes from Taxus chinensis, assembly GCA_019776745.2. NCBI lineage: Eukaryota > Viridiplantae > Streptophyta > Pinopsida > Cupressales > Taxaceae > Taxus > Taxus chinensis. Next base: position 808,913,913 of record CM034150.1, read on the forward strand.
ATATATATACATATATATATATATATATGTGTGTGTGTGTGTGTGTGTGTGTGTGTGTGTGTGTGTGTGTGTGTGTGTGTGTGTGTATGTATGTATTTGAGTAGGTATCACAACAAATTCCTTGAGTATGTATATGTATGTATTATACTAGACATTCTCTCCAATTCTCCCGAAATCCTGTGAATAAACTTGTAGAGTTCATGGTTTTGGGCCCAAATGCATGTTTTGTTCCTTGTTTGATCATTTTTGGCACAGGTACACACGTGTGTATGTACACATATATGTATACATATATATATATATATATATATATATATATATATATACATATATATATATATATGTATGTATGTATTTGAGTAGGTATCACAACAAATTCCTTGAGTATGTATATGTATGTATTATACTAGACATTCTCTCCAATTCTCCCGAAATCCTGTGAATAAACCTTGTAGAGTTCATGGTTTTGGGCCCAAATGCATGTTTTGTTCCTTGTTTGATCATTTTTGGCACAGGTAAAACATTGCATTAAGTGTTTCCAACTTCTTACATCCTTTCCTCATCCCATCATTTTTATGCTCATATCTGTGAACTAATTTAAAATTGCCTATATGTGAACTAATTTAAAATGCCTATTTGTGAACTAATTTAAAATATCTATTAAGTACATGTTTATGCATAACACTTGAATGTTTTTGAAATAACTCAAACTTCTCCAAAAATTGGCATGGTAATTATACATAGTGGAAGGTCGCATATCAACTAGAAAAAAGTTACAGTTCACTGGTTTTGGTGTCAAAGTTTGTTTGTTTTATTACTTACTTGATCATTTCCAGTGTAGGTAAATATTACATTAAATTTTTCCAATTTCTTACTTAATTTCCTCGCCCCATCAGTATTCTCGTATCTTCCCTTCGTATTGGCCTCGTGAATCAAGTTACGTGACTATTTTCATGGATTACTGACTAGGTTGACAAACTAGACACCATGGAAGAGGATGCAGGTTTGGCAAGAGAGCTATGCATGTATGCCATTCGATATGACATCTTATGGTCATTACTATGGGGGCCATGGGATCCAAACACCAAGTGATGTAGGAGATCACCATGTACTCAAAGAGGGAACTCAAATTTTGTGGACTTCATGCACAATTTTTTCTCTATTATGTGGTATACACACAGTGTGTGTACCACGTACAACATTACCATATGATAATACAAGGCATGTGAGACACATACATATACATATGTACATGTATACTTGTACATGTGTGTGTATGTACATGTATATGTATACGTATGTATTCGAGTATGTATCATAAAAACATTTTCCTTGAGTGCCCAACAAATTAAAGAGTATAGATAAAAACAATTCTCTATTATGCGGTATACACACAGTGTGTATACCACGTACAACACTACCATATGATAATGCAAGGCATGTGGTATACATACATATACATATGTATATTTATACTCATACATACATGCGTGTATGTGCGTGCATATTTATATATATGTATACATAAGTATTCAAGTATGTATCATAACAATAGATTCCTTGATTTCCCAACAAAGTAAAGAGTGTAGATAGTTTTGGTTTCTCTGTTATGTGGTTTACACAGAGTGTGTTTACCACGTACAATTCTACCTTCTGGCATATGATAATAGCTGACATGTACATATAAATATGTATATGTATACTCGTATAGATGTGTGTGTATGTGCATGCATATGTATACATATGTACACATATGTATTCGAGTATCTATCACAACAGCAATTTCCTTGAGTGCCCAACTAAGTGAAGAGTAAAGAAATTTTTTTTCTCTATTATGCGGTATACACACAGTGTGTATACCATGTACAACATTACCATATGATAATACAATGCATGTGAGACACGTACATATACATATGTATATGTATACTCATACATATGTGTGTGTATGTGCATGCATATGTATACGTATGTATTTGAGTATCTATCACAACATAATATTCCTTGACTACCTAGCAAAGTGAAGATTTTACACAATTTTTTTCTCTATTATGTGGTATACACCACATACGAAACTGCCATATGATAATATTGGTATGTGGGACATATACATGTACGTATGTATATGTATACTTAGACATACATGGGTGTATGTGTGTGTGTGTGTGTACACACACACACATACATTCAAGAAGATATCACATCATATTTCTTGGCTACTCAACAAATTGAAGACTATAGAAAGTTTTTTTTCTCAGTGGGACAAATACATGTACATATGTATATGTATACTCATACATACATGTGTGTATGTGCATGCATACATGTACATGATTGCATGGCCCCCACCTATGTTGATGATGACCCCCCCATATGCCCAATGGACATCCATCCCACTTTTCCCGAGAGTCTCATGCCAGCTTGGACCATCACCAACTAGAAATAAATTGTCGTTGCTGGGTTTTGATGAGGTGACACACATTTTTCCAAGCTCGTTGGGTGGAGACAAAGGATGTCACCATAAAAACTGCCATATGATAATACAGTGTATGTGGGACATATACATGTACATATGTATATGTATACTCAGACAAATGTGGGTGTATGTATGTGCATATATATTTGTATGTATTCAAGAAGGTACCACATGATACATCATATTTCTTTGCTGCCCAACAAATTGAATAGTATAGATAGTTTTTTTTCTCAATGGGATATATACATGTACATATGTATATGTATACTCGTACATACATGTGTGTATGTGCGTGTATATGTATACATATGTATATGTATGTATTGGATTTTATATCACAACAACAGATTTCTTGACTGCCCAACAAATTGAAGAGTATAAATAGAGTTTTTTCTCTCTATTATGTGGTATACACACAGTGTGTATACCATGCACAACACTACCCTATGATAATACAGGGTATGTGGGACACACACATACAGATATGTACATGTATACTTGTACATACATGTGTGTATGTACATGTATATATATACATATGTATTCGAGTAGGGATCACATCATATTCCTTGACTACCCAACAAATTAAAGATTATAGATAGTTTATTTTCTCTGTTATGTGGTATACACACAATGTGTATACCACATATAACACTACCCTATGATAATACATGGTATATGGGACACATACTTATACATATGTATGTATATACACGTACATATGTGTGTGTATGTACGTGTATATGTATACATATGTATAGGTATGCATATGTGTACAATTATGTATACACGTACATATGTGTGTGTGTGTGTATTCGAGTATGTATCACAACAACAAATTCTTTGAATGCCAACAAATTGAAGAGTATATACAGTTTATTTTCTATATTATGTGGTATAGACACATTGTGTATACCACGTACAACACTACCCTATGATAATACAGGGTATGTGGGACACGTATAAATACATATGTACATGTATACTCATACATAGGTGGGTGTATGTATGTGTATGATTATTTATGATTATAAATGCCACACTTTTTTTGTTTTTTGTTTGTATGTGCCATTTGGCAGCATAATGACAACATCAGGTAATCATCGCATCTTCTCCCCACTTTCTTCAACCATCATGTGAATTAGAAAAATTCTTAACATGTGAACTATTTATTTACTCTATTTATAGTAGTAGACTAACCCCTTTCTTTATTTGTATTGTAAGAAAAACAAACCAAAAATCTAGAACCACATCGAGAGAATGGAGTAGGTAAGCATAAGAAAAATTAAAATCCCTCTTTTTAGTATGGTAAGTAAGTAATAGGGCTAGCAACTCTGTTACAATATTTTTCCTCTTTTATGTGATGTACACACATTGTGTATACCACATTCAACTCTACCATATGTATATGATATGTGATAATAGACTACACTCTGAAGCAAGTAGACTAAAATACAAAGTAAGTAGACTACGCTCCGAAGAAAATAGGCTACACTCCGAAGCAAGTAGAGTACACTTGCAATCAATGAACCAAAAGTATCAAACAATTAAGGTGATAATATGATAGATACAGAGGGTAGTGATGAACCACTTGTCGTGTATGATATTACAATAAATTTCATGTGGAGGAGTCAAGTCTGCAAAGATGGCAAACAATTTGAAGGGAAAAAGAAACATATTAATGAAGAACCTAATACTCATAATCAGAAAAGAAAAAGGTTAATAATCCCACAGTTTGATTTTTACAAAAGGTATGAAATAAGTTCTCCTCCACTTTTAATTGTGGAAAAAGTTTAGAAACATAATATTTAGAATTAATTAACATCTAAGCATCTTGATAGAATAGAAACAAAAACCTCAGTTTGATTTTTGATTGTTATGGTTGTTTTGATAGAATCTTGAAGCCTACAAGCATGTAAGGGGATGAAGTGAAGATTGATTAGGTGTCTTAGGTCCATATTAGGGTCTAAAAAGACATAGTGGGAGTTTAAATTCAAGGACGTGCCTTTCTGTTGAGAAACTTAGCATAAGGCTAAGGATATTCAAATGACCACAAGGTCTACAATCTAGAATTCAATTGGAAACTAATAGAAGAATTATAAATTGTGAAACTGTAACTAAATTATGCATTCCCAATCGATTAGAAATCAAGGAAGGTTTTAGGAAAGGAGAAAAACAAAATTTGTGTAAGCTTTGGTACTTGGTAATGGTGTATACATTTATGATATTTGTTGAATGTTCATACAAATTTGATGCATGCTTGTTGGTAAGGCTATAAATTATCTATGGGAGAAATTATTTACAAGTCTTTTGAATTGTTATTGTATGTGTGTTGGAGGTTCTTGGATGAACTAATTATATTTAGTAAACTGTGAAACTCTGATTCAACTATGAGTATGGTTGTATTGGAATTTGTGAAAAGACTATTGACACTTTGTGGTGAGTGGAAAGCTATACATGCATGATAGGAAGGTGTAAACTCGAGCCTAAAACTAACTGTTATTCCTATTTTTCCCCCCAAGAAAAATATTAGATCAGTTATGACCCTGCACATAAAGAACCAGAGAAATCACATTTGAACCCTACAAATAGGTTTCAGGGAGACTCTATAATGGAAGTGGCGGGGCCTACAAAAGATCAAATGACCTTGCACAAGAGAAATTCAAAAAATAGCTCTGTCAAGAAAATTTGTGCCTTAAATCCATTAAAAAGATTAGAGGAAGGCTCAAAAATGGAACAACAGGGTCGGGGAAGCAGGAGTGGTGTCAAAAGAGCTAGGAGTGAGCAGGAAAAGAAATGGAGAAGATTCAAAGTCTTTGGGCATTAAAAATTATTCAGAATAGGCCCAAAAAATGACTAAGTATAGAGATCTAAGGGAAGCCTCCACGTGTTCGAATGACGCACCTCCAAAGATTAAAATCAAAGGGTAGACCAAAAAAAATGCCAGGCTTCTACACATCCAAATCCCCAAACATTTACACGACCGTTGAAAAATTCTTCAACCAGTTGGAAGGTTTCAAGTGTCAACTCATCACAATTTCATATTGGGAGCCCAAGGTGGAGGCTCAAACTTGCACCAGCCCTCCAAGAAGCCAATGGTCAACAGAGGTCAAAAGAAGAATGGGCCCAAAATGGCTAAGTAATGAATGCAGGTAGAAGGCACCAAGTTTCCAAACAGTGCACATTCAAAAGCGAGGCCCTAGGAAGAGAATCAAATGAGTATGGGCTCACCATGTGTCCCAGGATATAAATAAAGGGGGGATAGAGTCACAGTTTTAATAGTCAAAGCAGATGCAGGCTAGTAGCAGAAGGTGCCAAGTGTCAACATGGCACCATTTCAAAGGGGCAGTCCAAACGAAAATCTCAAATGAGCACCATCTCGCCACGTGTCCCAGAGCCCAAAAAGGTGAGGGCGACCATTGAAAATTCCAAAGGCCCGTGGAGGTCTCCATGTGTCGTATCTGTGCTAATCCAAAGGTAAAGTCAGAGGGTAGTTTCTAAACATGCGCAAAGCCTCCACATGTCTTGGGTCGGATATAATGAATTTGCCCACGGAAAAGACTCAAGAAGAATACAAAGGAAATAGGGAAACCTACAGATGCCACCACATGTCATGTGGGTGCTATTCCAAGAGTGAAGGAAGGATTCAAATCTCAAACGAGTGCAGAGCTGCCATGTGGATCCGATATAGATAGACTTATTTAAATATTATGCGCCTGCGACCCAAATATTCAAATGACCATATCTTTTGACTAAGAACTCAGATTTGGGCAAGAGAAACTTTTTTGGAAACGTCTTGATGCCCTCTATGCCTTGGAAACATAAAATATCATTTTTTGCAGGCGTTGGTGGGTGAAAAATGGGAAAACATCTTCCACGCCATTAATACAGAGCCCAATTTATCCAACTACCAAATCTGATTCGATTCGATCCGCTGTTCTTCTTCAATACAACAGATAGACAGAGGGAGCTAGAATTGACAGATTTAGGGTGGATTTGAGAAAGGCATTAATAGATAGTAGTTGATTCTTCAAGGTAGGATTCAATGCATATCCTGTGGTAGTTAAAATAGGATTCGAGTTTTCCCTCTTCTCTCTCTTATTCTTTCTATATATTGTAACACTTCTCATTTGAGAAGAGGAGATTATTCTGGGCATAGGGAAACTCTGTCAAATTTTTTTCCCGACTCCATTTTGAGTTGAAAACCTTCTCCTACACCTGGCAAGAATTTTTGTGCCTCTAAGTAGAAACGTAATGGTCTGTGCACCCATTTAGAGCAATAAAACGTGTTTTTGTGGTGTTTCTTCAACTCTTTACATTATTTTGTTGTCTCTCTGTGCCTCTCCCTTTCAAATCTATTTTATGTGCATGTATTTCACATTTGCAGGTGCAGGGTGTTGTGTTTCATGGATTTTTGATCATGGATTAGGGTTTGGGTTTTTGTCACTTATGTCTGACCTTCCCATCTTCCTTTCTCCCTTGTTTCATCCTCCCTCAACAGAGCATCTCACCCCTTTCCTTCTCTGGTGTATCACTACTTTAGTGTAGTATTTTATTTCACCCTCTCTTTCTCTCTAGTTCCTTGGAATGGTTAGATAGGATAGTTTAGATTTTTCCTACATTAGAGTAGCTCGTGCTAGGTAGTTTAGGAATAAGAACTATCTTTCTTTAGAGGATCATCTCAGGTTTGCAAGTCCCATAGCTTGAGAGATGATCCAATGTTATGCAATCACATCGAATGCCCCATTTTAACCACTTCACATCTTTGGCCATTCAGGGTGTTGTGATTATGCACTAACAGTTTTGGCATGCTCGGTGGGAGAATAGGTCTTCACTTTATTTCATTAAGTTTATGTGTTCTTGGTGGGATTCAACCTTTTGAGGCACATGCAAGCACATCTGGTGACTCTATCTGGTCAAAAACCCATTCTCTGAGTTGTATACCTTTTCCATCCATTTTCACTCATTTTCATCCATTTTCTTCTTCCATCTCTTTCATTTTATCCCATTCCATGAGGTTGTACAATAATGACTTCATTCCCTTCATGGAACTCACACTTAGAAAAATGTAGTCCACCTCCAACGCATTTCCAAACTCCTCCAAATCAAGATTATAATCAGATCCAAGACCATTACACTTACCCATATGAGCAGGGTCAAAGTCAGTTTGGTCATGGATCTTATCAAGAACAAGGGGATGCATACAATGGTGACAACTATGTAGAGAATGTTGGTTTATTGGAGAAAATTCAAAAAATGGAGGCTGTCATGGTTCATTCAAGGGGCATAGCACAAATGAAGGCATTCAAGATTGGTTGCAGGGAACCTTTTCCATGGGAAGGCCCTTTTCCAAGACATTATAGCCCTCAGGAGAAGCTATAATTCATGGTT